>MU386548.1:0-600000 GCA_022497025.1 Hypoxylon sp. FL0890
TCGCCGCCCCCCCCCCCCCCCCCCCCCGCCCCCGCCCCCCCCCCCCCCCGCCCCCCCCCCCCCCCCCCCCCCCCCCCCCCCCCCCCCAAGAGAAGAGGCGCACTTGTCGTCGTCAAAGGACGAGGGCATAGACCGGTCTGTCATGTTGAAATAAGTCTATGTTGGCTTCTCGACTACTATTTCCTAGGGTTCTCTGGTCCTCGTAACGCAATATTGGGGTCTTGTGCGAGGGGCACGTTCAAGTATAACGCTGACGTCGGCAGGGTGAGCTCGATTGCGCAAATTCGAAGTTGAAGGTTTAAACATTGAACGATTAGCTGAACATTACATATGTATGTAGAAGATGCTAGCGTGCCGCGGGATAAGCGAGGTAAGGTGCAAATTATAAAGAATTAGGTATATGTACCTTAAACACTACAGGGTATCTGCAGTATCTTATCGTCTGCTCTACCTAAGCGTTAACATTTGAACCCCTCCATCCCATTACCGAAGGTTTAGGCGGGTAGGACCCCACTGAAGCTTTTCTGCAGTGCCCCCACCAATGGAGGGTTGGAAATAATTTTGGTGCTTGGCACAATTGTCATGTCATCTTCTCTCTTCCCATCAGAACAGCAAAACCAGCTTGATTCCGGTGTTTCAATATGCCAGGAGAAACAGCTGAGCCAATTGACACCGTAATGGCCAATGGGGCCGGGAATGGCGTCAACGGCCATGTCCCACGCACCCCTTCGTTATCTGGCTTGTCTCTTACTGAGTACAGCGCGAACCCGTCGCCGCCATCGGAGCGCAGACAAGACAAAATCAAGGGGGTCGTGCCCGAGGAATTCATCTTGCCCAACGGGCATCCCGATGTTCGTCACCTTACCATCATCTTGCAGAGGTCTATAAACGACTAATAATTGCTTCCTATTCGCTTAGTACCTCCGCCTAATCCTCACCTCGAGGGTGTACGAAGCATGCAAAGAGACCTCCCTCACGCCCGCCACGAACCTCTCAAACCGGCTCGAATGCAATGTCTTGCTCAAGAGAGAGGATGAGCAGCCCGTCTTCAGCTTCAAGCTGCGGGGGGCCTACAATAAGATGGCGCATCTTGATCGAGCCCAGAGCTGGAAGGGCGTCGTCGCCTGCAGTGCTGGAAACCACGCTCAGGGAGTGGCGTATTCTGCTAGACTCCTCAAGATACCCGCGACTATCGTCATGCCCTCGGGAACGCCGAGTATTAAGCATAAAAACGTTTCGAGACTAGGCGGCTGCGTAGTACTCCACGGTGCGGACTTCGATGCTGCTAAGGAAGAGTGCGCAAGACTAGAAGAACAACATGGTTTGATCAACATACCACCCTTCGATGATCCTTATGTTATCGCCGGACAGGGAACCATAGGCATGGAGTTGTTGCGACAGACCAACATCCAGAAACTCGAGGCTATATTCTGCTGCGTAGGAGGAGGTGGTCTTATCGCAGGCATTGGCATTTACGTTAAGCGTATTGCACCGCACGTCAAGATCATCGGAGTGGAAACCGAAGATGCCAACGCAATGGTTCAATCCTTGCGCCGAGGAAAGCGGGTGGTGCTCAAGGAAGTAGGCCTATTTGCGGACGGCGCGGCAGTTAAGACTGTTGGCGAGGAGACCTTTCGTATATGTCAGGAGGTAATCGATGACATTATCGAGGTGAACACTGACGAAACCTGCGCTGCCATCAAGGATGTGTTTGAGGACACTCGCTCTATAGTAGAGCCTGCGGGCGCCCTCGCTCTCGCCGGCCTGAAGAAGTGGGTCGTAGCGAACCCATCGAGCAACGCGAATCGCTCTGTCATAGCCATCACAAGCGGCGCGAACATGAATTTTGACAGGCTACGCTTTGTGGCCGAACGAGCCACTCTTGGTGAGGGAAAGGAAGCCCTGCTCCGTGTGAGCATCCCAGAGAAGCCTGGTGCCTTTGCTGAACTTATCAACCATGTCATGCCGCATGCTGTGACTGAGTTCTCTTATCGCTATGCAACCAGCGAGGTAGCCAATATCCTGATAGGTATATCGTTGACGGGCGCAGCATCAGAGCGAGTGCAAGAACTTCAAGCGCTGATAGACCGGATTAACAACGACGGCATGACAGCCACAGATCTGTCAGGCGATGAGCTCGCCAAGTCACATATCCGCTACCTGGTGGGCGGACGGTCGGACGTCGCGGATGAGAGGCTATACATGTTCACCTTCCCAGAACGCCCCGGTGCCCTCGAGAAGTTCTTGAGGACGCTACGGCTGAGGTATAATATCAGCCTGTTCCAGTATCGAAACGGCGGCAGTGATGTAGGTAAAATATTAGCAGGTATACAATGCCCTGACGCGGACGTGCCAGACTTGGAGAAATCGTTCAAGGAAATCGGATACCCATGGGAGGATTGCACGCAAAGCACTGTTTTCAAGACTTTTCTAAGAAGTTAGCTGGTGGTTGATGGCCCGGACATTGCTCTGAATAGTGCATCCCGGTCCCGGGAAGTTAGGATTACGACTGTGGGCAATGGATTCATGATGGGAGTTTTGCGGGTTTGCGGCGAATTATCTACGGATTCACGATCAAGGACATCAAGGAACATTGCGAATGGAGATACCTAAAAACATAGATTTCAATGATAGAAGCAGAGAGCTGCAACACCTGTTTCAGCTCGAAAATCCGATGCAATTACAATGGTGATCGTGTTGGTGGCTTTACAGAATAATGTATCTAAGGTATTTGTACCGTGCCTGATGTACATAAGGGTCCTAATGAGAGCATCCAATAAGCTGCTAAGGTTTAGACCCACATCCTCAGCAGCGGATTTTCCATCCACGGATATACCCGCATTAATGAATCCTAATCGTGACCATCACCATCCCCAACACACCTACAGTTCCAACAGTCAATTACAGAGACGAGCCCGTGTCTCCGAAAATGGCGAGTTCTTCTCTAATCTTCTCACTTCGGGCCTTATCCCTTCGCACGGCACCGGCAGCGCGACAAATCCTACAAGCACAGCCCTGTCGCAACATCTCTCAGACAGTTCTTGCTCCCAGCACAACGACAAGACCCGCCGCTACGACTATATGTGCGAAGAGAGCAGTACAGGCTATCCCTCAGCAGCAGACGAGGGGAATGAAGGTCCACAGTTCGGTGAAGAAGCGGTGCGAACACTGCAAGGTCAGTCATGAGCGTCACCAGCACTTTTTTTTTCTAGACAAGGAGCAGCGTGTTTGTATGGGGAGAACACATTCTTGAAGAAATCTTTGCTCATGTGGAAGTGATTACAGGTCGTGAGAAGGAAGGCGGGCAAACGACATCGTGGCTACCTCTATATCATCTGCAGCGCGAATCCGAGGCACAAGCAACGGCAGGGTTCATGAACTTCGATACAAATAGATAGACACCGAGCAAGGACGGCAGGAGATAGAGTCGATGACGCTCCAAATGCTAGGCTGTCTTATGGCAGCTTGCGATGTGTATAATATAATATACGCAACGGGGCGCAGGATTGTACGATGATGGTCCAAGATTGAAGCCTAGCTTGGCCATGGTATTCCATACTTCTTCTATGCTTGCGGAGGGCTAGCCGACACCACGATGAAAACAATAGACCATAGACGCCGCACTGAATCAAATCCACGTGTATAATTCACATCCCTCCAATATACCTCTCCATGCTCTCCCATTCCGTCTTGCCAGTCGACAAGAGATAGCGTATGTGACCTATGTCCGTGACATGGCGGTGCCGCTCGAACTCGGCCCGCGCGAAGTTGCGCGTCTCGGCACGAGTTGCCGGGTGTTTAATTTGCCTAGTCCCACGGATGATGCTGCGATATAGGGACAGAGCGCGTGAGCGCAGTAGAAACTACATATAGTCTCGTCAGTTCCAGTGGTATACGAAAGACTATGGGAACAGCCAGAGGAACACACATGATCTAGGCTCAGGGTTTTACCCAGCCGAGCGTTTGGTGGGATGGTCGCATAGCTTCGGGTCGCAATAGCAGAGCACAAAATTGATCTACCTCGGAGAAAGCGCATAGGGAGGGAGGATTTGACTTAATATCGAGACATTGAAAAGTCTACCTATGTAGGCAGCCTTGATATATTAGGGTAGGTACCTATATATGTAATGAAAATTCCAAGTTCAAGTTATTATGCAGTTAAACGCTGCCTAAAAGCTCTGATTGAATGTTGGTGCAACGGTGGGGGGATGGGGGGCTTTAAACTTCAATTGAGCAATTTACCTAACATCACAACAGGCATTGTAGTTATGGGCCTGTACTTATGCACGTACCGGGTATTCGGTGAGTCTGATTACAATTTCCAACAGCTCAAGCTGATGTCAACTTATCCACGCTACTGAAACTCATGCACATAAACATTGCTAGATGAATTTCTCATAGGTAGTCAGATCATACACATAATGATAACACAGGCGGCAAACCCCCATTGTTCTTATCGATCGTACCCTAGTAAACGGTCACGATGAAGACCCTGAAGCAGAGCGTTAAGCGCAGACGTGCTACCACAAACCCCATCGAGCGAGTAAACCGGAAAGATGACGATACTTTCATCAAAGAACACCTATGTCCTAGGTAAAGGTTTGCTGAGGACAATTGGGATAGCGATATGTTCCACTGACATGTGAGCAAGTACACCGACATGGACCGAGTGGATCAACCCAAAGACCCAAGACAAGTTCACACTCAGTCTTACCCAAGCAGGGTGCTTGAGTGCTGAAGATCTCGATGCCTGCTTTAAGCTAGTTGAAGAAACCAGCCGGACTGACTACGAGGCCTCGACATCTGGATGGAAGCCGAGTAAAAAGCTCGCTGAGATGAAGTCTCCCGAGTTGAGATACATCATGGTGAAGGATATCACTGGAAGCGTTCGTGGCTTCACCTCCCTGATGCCCACATATGAGGAAGGGGAACCTGTTGTCTACTGCTATGAAATACACCTCAAGCTGGAGCTACAAGGGTACAACGGCCATCCATATACGGCGTCCTCCGTACAGCGCGCTAACTCGTATTCTGTAGAACCGGCCTAGGCAAGATACTCATGGGTTTCCTTGAGAGCATTGCCGCCAATACGCCTCCTATTGAGAAAGTCATGCTCACATGCTTTTTGAGCAACGAGCGAGCTCTTGCCTTCTATAACAAGTTGGGTTTCGAGAAAGACGAGATTTCACCCGAGCCGCGGAAGCTGCGGTTTGGCAAGGAATTTGTCCCTGACTATGTCATCATGAGCAAAGTAGTCTGTAGCCGATAAAATGCTCTCAGGCTCTCATGTTAAGTAACCCTTTTGGAATTATACGGGACGGAATTCACGGTGGTTGGACGCAGCACGAAGACCTCTACAGCTAAAGTTGCTGGCGTTGACATATACGACGGTTCCACTTAGCATGATAGTTGGGTGTTCACTTTCGTAACATTGGCTACAACTTTTTCGAATTCGAGGCGAAGTTACTGATGCTGAGATTAATTTCAGCGCTCCCAACTTCCCCTGACTGATAATATTTCCTTAGGAATATCGTGCTACATGGCGTAACATGCTAACGTAGGTCATTGTACTACACAGACAGTCGAGGTACACAGTACGACCAGCATAAATTAATCAGATGAAAATCTAAGGTACCCAAGATCTCTTCGGACTCTTTAGTCTCATCTTAAGCGGCTTACCCTCAGACGACCAGAGGCTCATTGTCATAACTAACAGCAATGGCTCACACTCTAGTCATACTGCCATGGTCACTCTAAGGCACTAGCTATAGCACCGACCTAGCTACTAAAGAGAGAAAAAAAAAAAAGGAGAAGAAGAAAAATTCGGCGCAGCTAGGTCTGTATCACAGATACACAGGTATTCATAGCGGTGTGCGTGAATCGCTGTGCAAGCACACACATCACCTACCTGAATAACCTGACGAGAAATATTTACGTCAAATCAATTTCTCATTATTTTCTTTCTCCCAATTTCCCCGAACTTCATGCCCCTTACCTACCGATTTAACAGCCTACTCGCGGACGTTATGAATACTGATCATCGACTCTACAAATATTACTCGCTGATGCTATAAGTACTACTCGTCGACTGCACAATTATCACATATTTACAGCCATTCCCGTACATATTACAATTACAACTTTCAATTAGAAATTCAACCATGGCTTGCGAACAAAACTGTTCAGGCGGAGAAGGTGAACAACGCGAGAAATATATCCGGCAACCATGGGAGGCCGCCGGGATTGAGATATCTCTTAGACATCTTGCCCAAGAAACGGTGCTTAAAGGTGAAAGAATCAATACGTTATATATTATAACAGCGCGCTAACGATTTCAGCTTCCACTTCTATTGAAGATCCTAGTCCCATTGTTGAAGTGGATGCGGTCGAGCCGTCTCATCTAAAGGTGGCCCCGGTCTACGATCAGCAATCAGATTGCAAAAGTGACCAGCAAACCGAAAGCTATTCTTTCAACTGGGACGGCCGAAAAGAGGGCCATAGTCGGTATGTTACCCAATTTGCTTTTGGTAAAGTTACTCATAAATTACAGTGCTGACCATCTCGCATCGGCCAGCTGCATCTCTCAAGCAGACGTCTCAAGTGGTGGTCAAGACGGCAACTCTTACCAGGAATACCAGACCGAAGAGTTAGCTTCTTGGTGGCAGATAACCACTTTCATGGACCCGTCTAACTCCCGGGGAAACCTTACAGGGGGAGATGACTGGGGTGATGGCATCAATACGCCATATGAAGAAGACTGGACAGATGCCATTCCACCATACCAAGGTGGGAGGTACAATGCTATTAATACGCAAAATCTTCACGTTGAGAGGGATGATGAGGGCCTGCGCATCGCCTTCATCAATATTGACCCTGAAGATTCGGCATGCCTAGAAGCAGCCACATGGCCGGGTCGACCAATCGAGCGCTAGAGGTGCTTTGGTCGGATATATGGGTGCAGCCTGCTGCAGGCAATTTTCGGGGTAGATAGGTGGTTATTCCACCACGTGGATTTCTCGGAATGCTTTTCACATCATCATTATCACGTACACTCTGACCAGAGACGAATATTCTTTAAGAAGGTGAGTTTATACAATGGAAGTATCTGTGGAAATGACAATCGCTGACACTATTTTAGCGACGTCTTCTGGATAATGTCTCCAAGACCCGCCGCACCTTGGAGGCATACTTACACCAGTACCTCACGAGGCCGAGGCAGTAATCTATTGGCGAAGAAGACTCGGACTACCAATGCGAGAATTTATATGGGGCACCTTATTAAGGAACGTCTGGAACGTAAAATAACGGCCGGTTGCTTCGAACAAGGCACTCTCGTCTTCGGTCCACCTTTGCTCCCAAGACAGGGGAAAGGGGAAGGCGGCCAATGTCACCAAGGGGAAGATTTCGACGACATAACAAGGAGACAGAGGGTATGGCCAGAGACGTTGCTTCACAATTTTGGGAACCGATCATGGATATTTAGAGTATGGGTAACGGGTCTTATTATGAGGCAAGCGGCCTCCGGCTATAAGCGGGAGGCAACTATCGCGTCCCTGGCGACCATGAGCGACCTTAAGCTGGTCGGCTCAGACTTGATCCCTCATCTAGGAAGTATGAAGTGGTTGAGCTAAGTTGACCTGCGAGCTGGGTTGTAACATGGTGGGAATTGACTTTTGACGACAACCAAAAAAAAGGGGGGGGGAGGGGGGGGGGGAACTGAACTGCATCAGCTTATCTTTCAAGACGAACCATGCCTAGCGATTAATTTTACATCTTTAACTTTTTTTTTTTTTTTTTTTTTTTTTTTTTTTTACACCGGAGAGTGTTGTAGGCAAAGGTCAACCTCGTCTTGCTGGTCCTTAAACAACTTCTAGGGATTGTCAGTACCCTGGTTCTAGGGAAGGCATCGACTCTAATGGTGTCTAGCTCGCATTATTGAAGGGTGCTTCAACAGTTAAGACCATTTCAAGAGACAGGTACTCTTCCTGTTCTACCGCCGCGCAAGGGCGAGAGCAAGGAAAACTTCATTCAAAAGTTCCAACGCCCAAACGCCGCCGACAGTGACATTCAGCTCACCAGCAAACCAATTAGGGGAGCAAGGAGTTGAAAGAAGGAAGTTTATATTTTAAATTCAAGAGAAACTCCGGATAGCTTTAGTAGTTGAAGGATGGGTTTTCGTATGCGACCCTATTCTTGCGTTGCTGTTCGAATGTATATATTATTGGCGTCTGTTCAAGAAGATGAGGACGAAATAAAATAGAGAATCAAGCCAAGAATCGTAGACACATTTCAAGAGAAAAAAATACATGAAGGGGGAGACGGATAGGAGAAAAGGTAGATTAGCATAGAAAAAGAGTCAAAAATAAAAACATACAACACCAGGGATTCGCTGGTCGTCACCGACCCAACTACTAATCTGGCGGTATCTAGCTTATCTATGGGAGAGCGGACGGGATCCCGAGTTTTCCAGATCCTATGGTCGTATGTGGTGGTAATAATATCAATTGTCTTTATAAAGCTAAAGATGTGATGGTTAGACACATAGCCCCTATTCTTGTCCTCCAGTGCTGGCCCACACCAATGTTCTACTCACATCAACTAGTTCGATTTTATCAGCCTTAAAAGTCGATCTCGGTCGATCAAGTCATCAAACGGCGTATCGATTCATTACCTAATTAAAGGTAATATAGGAAGGAGATATTATAGGTCTTTGGTATGTGTAAGGTTGACTCTCCTGGCTGGGAAAGTTTGTTTCTATAGAAGTCACAGCAGTTCTATTTAACACTTCTAAGCTCCATTGAATGAGTTTTGCTGGTATGAGGTATATAATTATACTCAGGTGAAGTTAGTATCAAGTCTATACCTAAGCAGCTGCGTATAGAAGCCCTCAGGCTAGGTACCTAGGTAATTATTACAGCAGTCGCGGCCTTATTTCATTCAACTATTAGAACGAATTTTGATTGACTTTGCTCTTCCAATTTCTCAACTCTTAATTAATTGTTCTATAGCTCTCACCTGTCTGTCTTAGATGAATTCGCCCGTTTCGACATATCAGTCTTTCTACGACGACCTGTAAACTTCTCAGTTGGCATTAAGGGCATCCCTAGGATTTCCTTGCGTTTTACTGGGTAGGCAGTCGAGATATCGGCCAGCTAATGCTCGTGATCTACGACAACTATCTCCAAGTTCGCTGGAGCCCGGTCAGTCAAGCAACGACAATGACGGCCAAGAGTAGCAGCACCACAGCGGCAACATCAGCACCGTAAAAGTAGGTTCTGGGTACTGCCACACCGCATAAGGTTTTTTTACTTTTTTTTCCCGCATCATAGAACCAGTATATCTCCTGGCTCTAGAACAGATCTTCCAGTAGACTAAGGACAATCAGTCCCCCTGAATGCCCTTCCTTCAAGGACGGCTTCAAGTATAACACCCATCGCCAAATCCCGAAACAATTGAGAGATATCATAAGTCACATACCTGGCCGGGAATAAGCTTTATAAGTTAAGAAGTTAATGTCTCTTTCTTTCTCTACCGGGAATCTCTGGTTTATTGGTGGATCAGTTGAGGGAGGCTATTCACACTTTTAATTATTATGTGCTCTCCCCTTTCCACACTATGCCAGTTGCTTGGAAACCGCTCCGGTAAGGTTGTTTCAGCGTGGTTTGAGGGTTCGGGAACCCGGATGAGCAAATGGAGCCACGATAACTGAACAATGCTCGATTGCTGCGAGTCTGGCATACACTTGGGAGATTATTTTAATAGTTGCCCTTCCTAACCTGAAGGCAACAGACATGGTTGAGCGTATAATCGTCGTGAGTGGAAATATACAGCTTTTTCGACTTAGGTGGCCAGGATATACCGTATGAACGAAGATTCTCAGGCCGAATCTTCCCCTGACTGGAACAAGCTGGCCTGTTATATCCTGGATTATCGCCCTGGGGAGCACATATCCAATTACTATCTGAAAGGAATGGCGACAACGAATAGTAATGAATCACTGCCTTATGACACGGCAAAGATAAGTAAACTACATTGGCTTGCTTAGAGCCGGAATAGGCTTTTCCACAAGACCATAAACCATATCTCCCGACAAGTCTGTACATAACTAGAAAAGATTTTCAATCAATAGAAAGCCTAAAAGACATCAACGATACCCCAGTAAGGAAGCCAACCCTCTTCCAAAAGCTTGAGAAGAGCATGCGCCATTGATGAGTACAAAACAAGGTTGCTTGCAAACCTCATCCGCCGAGTCGCAATGGAAATAGGAGGCAAGACACTTTAGATGTCTGTTCCATTTAATATGGAAGGCACGCCAGCAAGGAGGGATTGAATGAAAAATAAAAAATAAATGAGGTTGTTTACATCAAAGAAGTGGCCGAGGAGGAAGATGATTGGTGCACAGTACAATACATCCGGACAACTAGAAAATTGTCAGGAAACTGATCTGTCGGGGTTCGAGCCGTTGAGGTCTGGGCCCGTTGGGAGCCTAGCAAACGGCAGTCTCTTGTTGCTCTTTACGACCCCAGGACTCAGAGGCAATTTCCTAGTTCGCGATACTCACCTAATTTATCTGAATGCTCCCAGAGCCAGTTTTCTGTATGCAGTCGGTGGGGACGTAGGTGTCGTATCCTTGAGGAGTCTCCATTTTCGATTGCTTCGATCCACAAAGTCTTAATAACGGGCAAGAGGAGCGCTTGTCTTCGAATTCGCCCAATTGAAAGACATTGGGGCTCTATGATATATAACGAGATTTTATCACGATAACCGCTTTGTGTAAGACTACATCTACCAGAAAGAATATCACGATTTCAGAACGCTGATTAGGGTGGCTGGCTATTTGAATCCCTGAACTAAGCATGGAGAGAAGGTTGGGCTTGATTATTCCTAAGCAACGAGGCCAATATGTGCTTAAATAAAAGGCTTTATATTGGCGTATATATAAAGTATTGAAGAGTTCATGAAGAGAAGATACATCCGGTTTTATGTGAGAAATGCCTTGGAAATTAATTTCATATCCTTACCTAAGTATCACACTTATAGTAGACGTAGTATAGGTATGTATCATAGCTTCAAATCAGATGAATATTGTTGTGATACATTTAAAATAATGGATGGGATGAAAATGAGAGTTCATATGGACATGAATTCAAAGTCTATACAAGTTCAATGTTTGAATGTGTCATAGTAGCAGGCCATTGTGTTAGTCTTACAGCGACAGAAGTGATGCGGGTGCCTTTGTTGAGAAACACTCGAGTAACTGTAAGTCTACCGTTTTCCACACCTTGTTTCATCCATATTTGTCCCTTAGTATATCAGATAGACAAGATATATATGTAGAATTAAGCTTCACGACGGGAGATTCCATTATTAGATCCTTGATGAGACAACAACTCCCCGAAGGAGCTCCAGCCATGAACCTGGTCCTGCGGCTAAGATGATACACAGCTAGTCTGAGCGCGCATAGAATGTTTCTAGAAAAGCAGATTATTTTTGCTTCTAGCCCCAAGACGAGGCTTGTGGATCAGACACCACTTAAGACAATACATGAACTAACGGGTTTGGGACCTGTCAAATGAGAGACGCGAACGTGAAGGCTACGATGGAATAAACCTCGTCCTAAGATGTAGACGAATTAGGATATGGGTCTGGAGGCTGTTAATTATGACTATGTTCTCAGCGAGTTTTTCGAAATATTAAGTTGTTAAGTAGAGCAGTAGGTGACGAGAAGCCTGCATTTTCTAACCCCTATTACTTTTGATTCGCCATTTATCTTCCTCTACATGTATATCCTCCCCGAAGCACTCTGCATTACACACATATTAAGTAGGTGTAGGTATCATAATCGGCCTTGCTTTCTAGAACGCCCCGCGATCTACTGCCAGTAATCACATGAACTTCCGCATCACAAAATTGGACAAAACGCAGTCGGCGCCCATAACTTCAGATCAACCACCAACCTAGGCGGTTTCACGCTCGGTCTTAGCAACACGAGCCTGTCGTCCCTTCTCAGACCAGGGGAAGTGGAAGACGGGGACAATGAAGAACGAGTTGCTACATTAAAGTCAGCGGCCATTACATTATAAGAATGCGGTGAGTCAAGTACGAACCTGGAGTCGGCGATACCGGCGAACGCGTTGTACCAGGCCAAGAATGCAGCAAGGAGACCGAAACCACCACCAGCTTGCGCGAGCTTCGCAGACGAAGCGGCGGCGCCATTGGCTGCAGCGTATTCGGCGCAAGCCAGCATGAGGAAAGCGAGATCAAGAGTGAAAAACAAAAGGAAGAACATGATGGTCGATCGCAGCGTGCACACCAACAGGATGAAGGTGAAGATGAACCAGCCCGTCAAGAAGAAACCCAATACCGAATGCTGCTCGGCCTCGCTATACTCGCCCAAAACAGCGAAGCCGGGGGTCAGGACGATGGCGTAAGAGATCCAGAAACCGCCGTACGAAGACAAAGCGGTGGCACCAAAAGTGTTGCCCACAGCCATCTCCCTATGCGATTGGTCAGCACCTGTAAGCATTTGTAAAGCGGAACGCGCAATTCCGCCCCTCCTTTTTCCTTTGTTAGTTGAAAACTACTCACCACATGCCGGCCAGCAGCTGAACGAGACCGCCATAGCCGTAGGCTAGAGCTAGGGCGATATTGGGGTGGGTGATGTTGCGCGCCCCGACGTTGATGAGAGATAGGACGAAGGTAGTCAGGGCGAAAGCAGACAGACCGAGAGGGGCGGGGTTGGCGAACTTGCGGTGCGCGATGGGCTTGTACAGACCAGGCTGGAATTCACCACCGAAGGCAGGGAGTCGAGCATCGGGGCCGGAATGGACGTGGTACAGCGGGTTGCCGCCATAGTCGTAGCGGTGGGTGGTAGAAGCGCCATTAGGGTTTACGCCGGTGGTGCTAGCGGGAGAGTTGCCTTCGCCGATCTCCTTTTCGGCGGTAGGAGTCTGGTGTAGTTCGGTGGAAGCCATGGCGACAATCCGTACGAAGCGAACCACCAGGCTATCACTCTTGTTCGATGTAGCTTGTACGCTCGGACAAGGCGAGAGAGTGGTTGTTTATGGTGGAGCCTACGTAAAGAGTTTCGAAATTTGCTGATTGCGACTAACGAAAAGCAAAAAAAAGAAGTCCCAATGCTAGGCTGGGTTAATGGGGGGGCTTCGGCGCTTTAAGTAAGACACGGGGAGGATATTAAAGCATTGGGGATGTCTGGGGGGGGAGACGGGGGCTAGACGGAGCAATCCAGAAAGAAATAATAATACATGTAGACTAGGGTCTGTATTGTACGTAGCGTTGCATGTAGCGTGGCTTCCTCATGCAGATGCTAGTTAGTGTACCTTAGGTACGCTAACTGTAGTGCAGTGGCAGAGTGGGCAATGGGTCAGTGGCCAGTGGGGGGAAGAACAAGGGAGGGAAGGTAGGGTGGTAGGGGTGGTAGGGTCGGGCAGTTTATTTGTCTTCTCCACCTTCCTCCTAGATAAAGAACAACTTGGCTTTGGCTTAGGCTTGGGCTTGGGGGCTTGGGGGCTATTGGGATGTTCTTGGGCTATCTTCAGTACGATCACCGATTGATGGATGTTCTCCGGGGTAAGCTACCCCAGCTACCCAGCTGCCCAGCTGCCCAGTAAATTGCACTACTCAAATAACTAAAATCTATTGTAACCAACAGAACGGGGTTACATTGAAAGACCTTTTAGATTGGATCATGTTGGATGATGAGTCCCGTAAGATGACGATATGACCGCTCGACTGCCTTCTTGTTCCCGGTCATCCAACCAATGCGCGTAAAGATGGCCAGAGGAGTACAGACTACGTAATCCACGTTGCGAAGTATGATTGTATCTTACGATTGTACCATGGTAGTGAGCTAGCTGGCTTCAATGTTCTTACTGTGTTGTTCCGCTTCACCGGGACCCTCGAATTCACCCTTGCAATGTTGTACAGCACGTTTGAATCAGGTGGCTTGACACTAAAACAAGAGGGTTCGGCATTCTGCAAGAAGCAGTGATCATTTGGGAACGGACGCTGGCTACCTGTACAGGTAAGAGGGTGGGTATAGCTGAATGCGTGAAACTGGGGTTGAAGCTAGGGTTTCGTTTGCTCGACGGACCCGGACGAATGGTTTAATTTTTACAAATGCTGTTTGCTCGATTGGAGACACAATCCCTGCTAGGCCTTGACATACCCAGTCCTGCTAGTCTAATATTGTATCTAGCGCGGCTTGCTGCCGCGCCGGAGAAAAGGGACGACGTTCCAGTTCATTTCAGATTTTTGTGAGGTAATCTTGTTGAGGAGAAGACGCTTGGCCTTAATAATCTAGAAGCACAGCCTTAACTATGGAGAAAAACTAAGAAAAATAAGGGATAAGTCATATCACGCAAAAAGGCATCGAGCAGCATAGATAGACGCCTTAGTTCTACCAATACGTGTGAACGAAAACGCGTCTCGCATATAGTACATAAGCAGACGATATCAGATATCCAGCTAGATGAAAGGGAGGGACGGTGCGACATCATGCAACCCACGGAGGTAACACTGCTATTGTAAGGTTCGGGTAGCTGGGAGGAGCCGCATGCCTAATCTCCAAGCACGTTGGTTTGGAGTTATAAAAGAGAGCGCAGTGACTCAATAAAAAGCTAAACCGAGACCAGATATGATCGCGAAGTCTTCGTGGTTGTATGTGACTGTGATGGGAGTGATGTTCAATGGGTACACGTAGGCTAAACAACGATAACTTACAATTACGGAAGTACAAAAGCTTACACATGCTTTAATATCGTTTCAGTCGCACGACTTGTTGGTCTTATTTTACATATGCATATCCAATATAGGCTAGGATGGGCCGAAATGCCCCCCCATGTCAGCAACTATCACCCGGATATCATTTTCCGATTTCATGGATATTTCACCCCCCGCTGGTACGCTGGCCATTGTAATTCTAATTTTCCCAAATCAATTTGGGCCTTCGTTGCCGTTATTGTAAGCCGTTACATCTTGACAGGTTGAGGATCTACTTATGAGTTGGGAAGAACCACATGGCCACGAACGGTGTCAATTCATGACATGACTTTCGTCATCTTTTCTCCTCTTTTGTACGCGGTGTTTCCGCACCTCGACAATACTAACGGCCGTAGCCATCTTCCCGAACGTCAGATGCGCTAGATCTTCGCCCTCCTGCTGAGCTACCATTGGCCCGGGTGCCTTACCATTTAGCGATCTGAATCTATGTTTTAGTGCATTCAATGGTTACGATAAGGAAACAATGAAGCCCCAAAATTCCTTACAAATCGTTGTGGGGACGGGAGGAACTGGATCATGGCACCATCATAGATATTCTCTACCAACACCATGTGAAGTACCAAATCACGAAAATCCACGGATCACTAACACCCCACAGAGCGGGGGAAGAGTTGACTTCCCCTCACCCTCCACCATAGTGATTTCCAAGACGTATCTTAGCATCAACTTGTCTTTCAATAGTCTCCCCTCACCGCCCAATATGGTCCGTCGTTGGCAGTCACTTGACTTATCAAGCTCGTTCCCTTCGAGCGATCGTTGTACCTCAAGTTCGAGAGGACTCGAATATCATCTCAATGTCGTAACCTAGCGTTGCCGTTTTAAAGACCCTATGAAATGACTATGGCTTGGCTTTTCGTGGCTTGCTTTACCCCGGATATACCCCACAATCCCAAGAATCCCACGGAGCTGAGGAAGCTGAAGGAACCACGTCATTGCAGGTCTTGATTTCGTTTTTACCGAGCTACCGTAGGTCTTTGAAGTGGCAGAGTGGTCACTCACATTCGAAGATCTCGGAATACGAATAAAACGTCGACGAATAGAGCGAGTTCAGGTTAAGAGAATACATCATCTGCTTACGAGTAAGCTCATATCGATATTCTTTTAATGCAATCTCGGGGTATTGCAAAGTAACATTCGGGGAAACGCAGATTCATGTCCTTGTTCGACCCATACATCGTACCAAAATAGATGTTTTTCCTCATCAAATGTTTGGAAGGTTGTTTGGTTCAACTATCGACTCCGGAGATGACTCTATTATCACCTTTGAGGTCCTGTGGGGTCTAGCGCAAGCGACATATCATCTAATAAAAGATCTAGGGCATCGATCTATGGTGCTGACGCGATTACTCAAACACACCTTATCTTGGATTGATTCCCTCACTGACGGCTGGCGTCATCCGGGAGAAAGAAAAAAAACCGTTAGGCTTCTCCCACATGGGACATCTGGCATTGCCCTCTCCGTGGAACATTTACTCCAACTTCCAGAACTGACCATATTTAGGATCTGGCTTGACCAAAGGGAACACGACACACATAAGAGTAGTAACAGGCCTAAATGAATGACCATCCACTACAAAACCAGATGTTTTCTCAAGCTACTCTTCACTCTCTAAATAATTAGAAATACCTAAATTATAGGTTTCCAAGTGCGGAAGTCAAAAATAAATATTTTTGTCCCTTAGCAATGTAGTACGCTCCTCTTACGACATCTACACGTGGCTTGAGCCTCATCTTTCGGGGTTAGTCGGATGTTAACTGAAGTCTTAAACTATCGCAAATGAAGAGAAAGCATATGCAGCCCAACGCCGGAAGGCATGGTTAGAACCTCGTAATCGGACCTCCTTACTCAATCGTGTATGCGAGTTCCCGTTGAGATGGTGGTTACAACTACCCGTAGCTAATGTATCACAGCATTACCAGGCTGTACGATAAAGGCGAATCGGATCTTTGATGTAGTTTGATTGGCGCATAGTATGTTCAAGGCCTGAGGTAAGGGAAGCGGTACAATTTGTGTCGACCCTTGGCGGTGTAAGTTAGGAAATCGTTGATATTAACCAGGCCTGGCGCTCCGGACCACTAAAACGCCTATCCATATTGAGATCTGGGCTCTCGGCCATTTACCCGGCCAACCCCTGAGGCCCCTGGAAATCGACCGACATCTCGAACGACTCAAGCCAGGATGACTTACCTAATCTCGGTGAGATAGGAGCACCTATTTGGGGCAAAGCTTGCGAACCTGAGTGTTTCGACTATGGGAGAGGCATTGGATGAGGCTGAGCTTCGACCTAACTATACTTGATTGGGATGGCTTCAAAAATAGGTATGCGAAAGATGGATACCTACGTCGAGCAATTATATTTCCAGTTTCTTGAATTGGAAGAAGAAAGGTAGATTAATTCAGCACATCTTGTTTGAAAGTATTCCACGCAGAATACTCTAGCGTAGGCAGATGAAAGATGCTACAGCTCACCAGTCAATTAGCAAAACACTAGTCGCGGACTTTGCCGATACCTGTTATACTCACAGGATGGAATAAGATGAGAAACGTACTCTACCCCGACTACATACTAATTGACAACCTTGTTGAAGGTGAAATCGCGGTCGCGTTACCCCGGATTCTACGAGGACCATCAGTTCGACCAACAGAATTGGCAAGCTAAAACTTGTGTTACATCGGACTCCTCTTCAATCTCCTAATGAAAATCTGAATGCGCCGGGGAACCCACTTTCATTATTCGTTCAGGACATTCAGCTCTTCTGGGTAAGTACTAGAGTCTGTGTTTCCCTTCTATAAGGGGTACCTAGGTTAGGTAGTTATATAAACTCCCCCAAGTTCTACTACAATGACCCTCTGCCTATTAAATTGATATACTCTGATAAAGAACAATCACGAGTACCTATATATTATGATTTTGAAAGAAGGGGAGTCGAAGGCTCGGTAGTCGGATCCTTGACCTGTTTTTTTTTTTCATATCCTAATGCAAATGCCTTCTTTCACATGGGATGCAGAATGAAATGCCGATCCTTGGAAGGACAATGCCAAGTCCGTTGGCTTAAGCCAAGTTATCAAAAATATTGACCTTCAAGGCTGAAAAATCATGAATCATAATATAGGTAGGTAAGCAGGAGGGAAATCTGCCATGTCTCAATCCATAGAGACATCCTCTTGATCCCCGTCGCCCCCTCCAGACTCATTCATGTCCGGCATCCAGCCCTTCGGCCGTTCATTACCCCGTACCGTGATACCGTATCCAAGTCTCTCCACCTTACGCACCTGCTCGACCATGATGCTCGACTTCTTGGAGTAGATGCTCGGTTTACCACCAACGGTCGGGCAGATCTGAAGCAAAGAACTGATTTCCTGCATATCGGTTAAGATTGTTCGATTATCAGAGCCTTCGGTGCTAAGCCCCGGCATGCTTCCGCTTAACGCGGTGGCGGCGGTTGCAAAGCGCATCATCTCGCCCGTGAGATCGAAAATGCCAAACACATAGTCCGAGGCCGTTAAGGCTATCTGAGCTGGGAGGGCCTCTTGCGTCTCCAAAGGTGTGATGAGCTTCTGATGCTGGAGGTAGTGGCAGAATGAAACGGCCTCGACGAATTCCTCCAGGCAGATTAGGGGGTACCGATAGCGATTCATGCCAGCCACATCTCCCTCGATCGTGGCGAGATGCCCCGCTATCTCCTTTAAACGTTCTTCGACATCAGCTTGTGTGCGAGCTGAGAGTGGCTGGTTTAGTTTCCGAACACTACATTATCACTGTGAGCTACAGATGGCTCAAGTAGAACTGGTTGCCCAAAGAGAATTCTGAATAAATACCGCTGTAATGAAAATATACTATTACGCTGTCAGTCATATTAAGCCTGCAGATATATAGGCATACTAAAATATGGGCTCACATCTTCTTGCTGAGCGCCGTGACATCCCGGGAAACCTTTCCAATCCTCATGCGACGATCGTGATGCTCATCCAACTCATCTCGAAAAGACTCGAACATGGATGTGTACGCGTTGCGAGGTACATCTTTAACAGTCCTGTTGTCGATCTTCTCTTTGCCCTGGTGGTCTCTCTTAACACCTCCGCCCATGGAGCGATTGCGGTTCTGGGGGAAAACTACTTCGGCCATTCTGAGCTTATGACGATGGTTCAATATCATTGTGCAATCGCCAATGGAGCATCATGCATGTTTTATCACAGTGCAGCGAGCTGGCCGACTGACAGCAGCTGTCAGCGACGCTACTGGTTTACCCGAGGAGACGCCGATGTCCATAACAGCTCCATAACAGCTCCATAACAGCACGTGTCGTGAGTCTCATTTCAATGTACATCTCATCGTGTCTACGACATCGTGAACTGCATTTACGTAAATGTACTAATTGCTTAGTGTTTGATTATAATCTATTATAAGTGAGCTATGTTGTGCTCAACGAGTGTTTGAGGCTCACCTCAGAAAACCGAAGCATCAAGCAACATTCATTTCAGTCTCGCAAGTGCTGGTCACTTGTCTCCGGTCTACCAGTCCTAAGGAAGGACGCCTCACTCCAAGACCCAGAAATTACATAAGTATTGAGGCCAACGGTAGATGTAGCTTCGAGAAGATGGCGTCGCAACTTATATCTCTCATCTCGCGACCCCTGCCGCTCTTCACGGCGGCCACCATCCTGCGCGTCGTCATGCTTCTGTACGGGCTTTGGCAAGACGCCAACTCACCACTCAAGTACACCGACATAGACTACCTGGTGTTCACGGACGCCGCACGCTTCACTTTCTCTACCTCCTCTGGCTCTCCGTACACGCGCGAGACCTACCGGTACACGCCGCTGTTGGCCTGGCTGCTGTACCCGACGACGTGGCCGGGCACATTTTGGTTCTCGTTTGGAAAGGCGCTGTTTGCGGCCGCGGATCTGCTGGCTGGCTATTTGATTATCTTGGTGTTGCGAGGACCGCACATGGGCATGCCTGCGGACCGCGCGTGTAGGTACGCGAGTATTTGGCTGTTGAACCCCATGGTAGCTACGATTAGTACGAGAGGCAGCTCCGAGGGGCTTCTGGGTGTGCTGGTTATGGCGTTGCTGTGGGCGGTGCTAGAGAAGAGGGTTGCGCTTGCGGGCGTGCTGCTAGGATTAGGCGTTCACTTCAAGATCTACCCGTTCATCTACGCGCCAGCGATCGTGTGGTGGATGGATGCGGAGCGGATGGGCAGGAGAACGGAAACGAAAAGCCAGAAGGAGAAGAACTTCCAAAATACGGGCGTGTCAGACGATGTCTTAGCATTCGTCACGCCGGAACGCGTCACGCTCGCATTTGTCAGTTTGGCCACGTTCTTGGGGCTGAATCTCATCATGTACGCCCTCTACGGGATGCCGTTCCTCACGCACACGTTCCTCCACCACGTCACCCGGATCGATCACCGGCACAATTTCAGCCCGTACAACATTCTATTATACCTTACCTCGGCGTATCCAAGCTCAACTCCGCTGAAAATCGAGTCGGTGGCGTTTATCCCACAGTTACTTTTATCGACAGTTCTGATACCACTAGCTGGGGGTAAAAGGGATCTGCCAACTACTATGTTGGCGCAGACTTTCGCCTTTGTGACGTTTAACAAGGTGTGCACAAGTCAGGTACAGTTTATCCCTTCCTCTTACTCAGCTCAAAGCTTACTTCGCTTAATCTCAACCCGAATACCTCACCCGTGAAGCTCTATCTAACGGTTTTATTATAGTATTTTCTCTGGTACATGGTATTTCTACCCCTATACCTACCCAACTCCTCACTTCTCCAGAGTCCACGCCTCGGCCTGTCTGCCCTCGCCGTCTGGGTCGCGACGCAGGGGCTATGGCTGCAACAAGCCTTCAACCTAGAGTTCCTCGGCTTAAGCACCTTTGTGCCGGGCCTGTGGGCAGCGTCTTTGGCGTTTTTCTTAGTTAACTGCTGGATCCTGGGTATAATCATCGGCGACCTGGGTAGTAGTTCTGAGCTTGAGGTCAAGAAGCGGAGTTGAAGGTAGTATGGGTTGTAATGAATATACATGTATCCATATGTAGCAGTTTGCACGAGGCGTGTCTGATTAGTAACAAGTGAAGGATTTAGACGTTGTAATTATAGGAACAGCTTAGCCCGGGCGATACAATGCCATATGATTTCCGTATTTGAATAGCCTCCTAATATTGAGGCCTTGGTCATTTGGTCGAACCCTAACCATTTAGAACCTCAACTGAGGTACTTTGAGAGACTTCTGAATTTTCATTGCCACTTAGTTGCCGGAGTTCCTTAAGCCAGATATGTAAATTGAAATTAATTGAATTTTCGCGCGATGGGGCTTTTCGCCTGCAGGTTCTATGTCACATCCCGAACATATGCAAGACTCCCTTTATAACAGCATCGATCAAGACCCCGGTACGTCGGTCGATGAGAAGAAAACAACTGAAGTGGGTATTATTCGCCTCCTGAGAGTTTAATCTTGTTCTCCCTCCTAAAGGCCAACCTGAGTCAAACGACCCCCTTTTTCCGTGCTGTCTATTAGCAGTATGACTAGATGCCAATGCAGAACCCGTACTACTTCCAATTTCCACATGAACTCCGCGTAGGCTCGCCCGTATAAACACTAGCCACCTCCACTCCGTCCAGGGCGGACGGGATGTAATAAGGTAGGTACCTCCATCAGTAATGCGTATAGAGGAAAAGGGTAATAAAAATGTGTCGTTAGGTCCAGTGGGTGACGCCTCCAATCGGTCAGGATATCAACGTTTATACGATTGAGATGCCACCCGAGAGCATGGCATAGTTGGCTAATTTGAGAGACAGCACTCTTGATTTCGGAAAGTCCGGGTTAATAACCAATCGGCCCTCCTTGTTGTAACCAACTTCGCCGAAGCTCTCTACCATCTCCTCGAAACGAATATCGGGGCGGACACGGTTGATCTCCGTCACGATCTCCTCGCTCCAGACTCCGGAGCACCAACCATCCCTTATCATAAAATAGGGGTTGAGTGGCGGAACGGGCGAGTCTCAAGAGAAGTCAGTATTATCAGCCTAGAACTAGGGGCGAAGGAAGGCACATACCAAGATCAACATATCGGATTCGTAGCAGTTCTACTGACTTAAGACGCTCCAAGGCTCGGATACCACCCAATACGAGTTGCTCAAAGGCGGCTATAAAATGCATGTCAGTAATGCCAGAACCTGACTCGTTCCATTGCGCATTCTGTCGACAACAATTCTTGACGGTAAGATCAATAGTCTTAAGTCGAGTAGTACGAGGATTTGAATATCTGGCGAGGACATCGAAGAAGCCGTGGCAGACACGCCCGGTATAGGAAAGATGTTCAAGATTACTTGCAGCTTTGGCCATCTTCTCGCACCAATGAAGCTGTTCGCAAACCTTGAGATAATAAGGGGGACAAGTCATTTCTCTCCTATAGTCACACTCAAGGCAGAGATTGAGACTAGTTATTTTTGTATCGAGGCACTCAAGTGTGCTCGCCATACTAAGATAGCTCTTAGATTTCGGTTTAGCATAAGTGCCATGCCACTCCTCTAGATTTGGCAATGCGCGCGAGATAGTCTCCCAATCCTTTGGTTGCCGAATAATGTTCCACTGGCCCTTAACAATCAGTGTACGAATCGACGGGATTTCGGGCAGATCTCGAGTAACCAATGAAGGTCCAGAAAAGCTGAATTTCACCCGCGGCGCCTTCTTCCTATCTCCACCCTCAAGCGTCATAACCCGTGCCTCGGGAAACTGCATGCTCACGAGATAAAATACTTCTTCCAGGGTCGAGTTATCAGTCGGTAGCGCATAGGTTGCGCTGGCGATACCCTCGGGAGAGACGGTTGGCAACGCAAGTGATGTATCGCCCGGAGCCACTGGATGATGAAACTTGGGCTGGAAGACTGGGAACCATATCTCGATATGTTTCACGTACGCTCGAAGGTGAGGATGACGCACAAAGAAGGCCATAACGTCATTGCTACAATGCACGGATGCTTTGAGCTTGATATGTCGATAGAGCCGTTGCTGGATTAGGTCCCTCCATAAGGGACAAACGAGGGACAGATTGGATAATTCCTTCCTTCTTGAATGTCTCAGCACCGTACTCCAGCTTCGGGCATTCACACTCGGGATGTTCAGGGAACTCGGAGATGTCGTGGAGGCTCGATACCCGAATATGTGATCGAGGATGCATTCATGGATCTCTGCTGGGAGTTGAGCCAACGTCAGGACCGGATTTTGCTCTACTAGTGCCGGTTGGGAGACGGGACTCGCGACCACGCAATCATCAGATCCGAAGCAGTCTGGTTGACATGTTAAACAGCGGATATCAGTTTGGCCTTGCTGAGCATTCGGAAACGGAGTACTACTAGGACGTGTCGGAGGTACGAAATCGTTTGGTTTAGGTTGCTCCAGAGGCGGACTTGTCGGGCCAGGTGTGACGGGTGTGGATGTGGTAGTCATTATAGCAGCTAACTCGACAGTTGCTGTGCCTTCGTCCTCGGACTCATCGCGGTCGATCGACATCTCCCTCTGTAAGTATGATTCCCTTGGAAGGTGAAGGCTCTGAGAATGAGCCTCAAACGAATCGACAACTGCGGTGTCGCCATTATGAAAGGTGGCGGGCTCCCTGGCGCCCACCGTGATCATCTTAACTTCCAAATTAGATGTTGATTCACTACGGAATAGGTATGTTCATGACAGGTGACGTGTCTGTCGAGGAACCACCAACTACGTAGAAATTGGTCTTTGTGTTCGGGAGGTGTTGGATCGCCAAGCGATGGCTCAGATATTTTCCAAGAGGACAGTGCGATATGGAGATTTGGCGATTAATCTCATACGCAGACGATCGAGAAAAGGAGTGGCCACCAAAATATTCAATGCTACGCCCACCAATTTTCAGCTGACTAAACACAGAATGGCTACGATAAGAGCCACGTGGGGTTCTCCTAGATAGTATCGCTTGCAAATAACTCCTTCCTAGTAGCCAGGTTGGCTCCGGAGTCTGCCGCCTTCGAGTTTGTCCTTCAATGTGAGTTCTGAGAATTCGGTTGCGTTCTGAGGGGCGTTGGGTGGAAGAGACGGGCAATTCCTTCGCGCGTCAAGTCGTGTCGAATAAGCCGGGTGGGCACGAAGGTCTTGAAGCGGCCAGGGGGCGCTTTGGATAGGGTTTCTGCTGAAAAGACCGGTAGTACTCGAGACGAGATTGAAGGGGATTTCGATTGTCGGGAAACGAAAATATCGGGAAGCGGGTGTGGTGGACTGATGTGCGATATGGTGGTTCGATTCGGTCGAGGTGTTATAGTTGTCCTTTTTATTTGATTTGCTACGACCTGTAAAGGCTCACTAGTAATAACGAATTGGCAGCAAAGTTGAAGATTTCGAGATGCAAGATGCAAGAGTCACGAGAGTCGTCAAATTTGGGGATGATTGCATGCAAAATGAACGTGGACAGATTTGCCGGGGAGGGGACTTTTTTACATTGGCCTTAACAGTTATTTGCATGCCGCCCGGGTTGGTCAGGTAATACCGGGGGTACTGGTACGAGATTGAAATATTGAAGTACCTAGCGCGCATAGCATTAGGTATGTAGCGCGTACGTGCATACATGTACATAGCGCCTACTTTAGGTTCTCTGCATTGATACCTAGGTATGTAGGTACCTGTAGGCGGAACCTTAATACCTCTCATCCTGTTTACCTGTCGCCTCAATACACTACTTGGTATATATAAAGCTTGGACAACGCATAGGTACGCTTGCCATTTATTTCTTTGGCAGTCATAAGGTGAAGAATTCTGGATCTTGAAAACGCATCTAACTTGAGCTCCTCTTTTTTTTTCTCTCCCTTCTGCTTGTCGCAACTAATCTGCAAACTCATTACTCTATGCTATATACCTTATTTTAATACATGAGATTCTTGAATATTTAATGCACCGCTACCAGGCGACTGCTTCTTATCATTTTTTTCGGTACTGAATCATGCATTAAGAGTATTGGGAGCATTGATAACTGTACATACCTAGAAGTCAATGTACTGCTTGTACAGGTACAAAAGTTGAGGCACATATCTTCATGCAAGCTGGGAGACATTGGCTTCGACTAATTGCTGTCAGTTGGGGTTTGGCACAGCCACCTCGTGGTATTAGAATCCTAAACTACGTGTACGAAGCATATGTGTGCGTCTAGGCCTGCTGGCGCCTGTGATTAAGCTCTGAGTGGATTGGACACTTGCAGCAGATCGTCATTCGAGGGCTTGACCCAGTCTCCGGCAGGATGCTTATCGGAATTACTCGCATGACTGGTTGTCTTAATTTCTGCCGCTTTTGCTCAAGATATTTCGCCATGAAGAGAGCCATGAAGAGTGGTCACCAAGTCCGAAAAATTAGAGACTTACCTCCGGTACCCACTCTTACCGCCTCTTCCTCTTAGAATAAGTCGCGATGCTGCTTGACATGACTTGCAACGATTAACATATCTGTAAGCCAAGAGCCTACCTATATGCTGATATTCTATAGTGTATGATCTCTATCCATAAGGCATTTACTTATGTACCAAAAAACTAGCGAGATGAAGTCGGATGCTCTATGTAGGTCGCGATACGATGCCTCGGAATAGGCGCTCCCAAAGGTTTTCGGCCTAAAGATCTGTCAAATACTTTCGTTGCGTTACTGAAGTCAACTTGCTGCTCCTAAGGATTGGGACGTGAGAGGCTGACCAGGCGATTCCCACCTATTTAAATACTACCAACATTTAAACGGGACGAAGAAGAAATCAGCGTACACTAGATGGAAAACAACCCATTACGTCACATGTTATTGAGACTATACATAATGAATAACAAAATATGAAGGGCTGACAACAGGGAGTTGGATGGTCTACGGCCCGAAACCGGATAGGTGCATTATTTAAGGCATTTATAGGCATAGAATGATAGTCACGAGGTGTCCAATCTTGCTGAAGTTCTGTTTAAATCTCAACTTTGGCCAGGCTAACTGGAGCCTGGAATATTCAAGATTTCTGTCATGCTCTGATTTATATTTAACTTTGAACGGGACCCTATGTCTAACCGTTGACAGTTAAGCGCCGAGTAAGGCTTCGTGAGAGGTCTTGAACGATTTTCTAACTGGTGAAAGTGTATGTTGGTTCACCTGTATTAATAGATCTGACTGTTAGGTCGAATCATGGTCAGTTAATGCTAGTAGCAAAGGAACCTCAATTTGGATCACCAGGACTGTGACAATCAACTCTTGACACTGATGGACCGTTCTTCAACATTCAACTGCAAAGAATTTCCAACTCTGTCAGCTTCTATGCGTCTATTGTCTTCAATTTGGCTCGTTTCATACATCAGCTGGACACATGACCTTACTGCTGGACCCTAAGTCGCTTATGTAGCGGCTCAACTCCATAGGTCGTGGCCTGATTCATATTAGCTTACTACTTGATGAAATGCTGTTTCACTCAACGCAAAACTGCAGGCTCGACCAATCAAATCCCATATTTTCTTGAAACGCCCTCCACGCTGAAATTTCACCTTTACTTTAAACGGGTTAACGCAATAATCCCTAATAGACCTCTAGTGTGTTTCTCATTTGTGGGCCAACATCGGACTCCATTGAAAATATCATCAGCTTGGCTTTCGAGAATCACACAAACACCTGACACGTCGAGCTCTCACTCACAACTGTTTGCGTCTTTCAACACTGCCTGGGTCATCTCTTCGTCCCGCTGTGACCCTTCTATTGCATGCTTAACAGATGGTTAACCAACACCCTGCTAAGTTCTAGAATTTTAACCTAGGCTATACCTATTCCAACACCGGTCTCTTATTGCATTATAGCTTCGGAGCCCCTTCCATTTAGATCTTTTCCTAGGTCATTCATTAATTTCCCCGAACAAATACCCTGTCCCGTTAGTTGCCAAGAAGGAGCCTCCATGCACTCCCGCATATCATCGGAGTACTACCGATGACAATGGAGTCACCTCCCGCTTACGGTAGTCATGGCTCGGAGGATCATGAACAAGCCTCAGATAGGTGGCATTTACAGGGCTACCACCGCAAGTGTCGAGCAACAATCATGACCTGTACGTTTACAAGGCGACATGAATCCATACAACTGTCACCTTCGCCGCAGCCATCTTCATGCGTCTTCTAGGAGGAATGAGGGCTGCCTCATAGTCAGTGTCTTGATGCCATCAGTTGTTGCTTTGTGGTCCTAGAGGATCATCTGAGTTGTACAATTTCACAGCGCAAAATTGAACTCGGTTGCTATATTGTGCATCTGTGTTCAAGATCGTACAGATCTTTCTAATGGGCTTTGCTAACAACAACGAGACTTGGATCCGTAGGGCTAGGAATTAGAAGATCTAGCTTGTTCCTCGTGCACTCGCAGTCATGCAATTTATTTTTATTGTGTCCTGCCTCGACCGAACCTAGTCGACCCTGCTACTTTCCCAGCTGGCCTGTAGCATGGCCTTGTTTGGGATTGACGAACTGACAAGAGTACGCGAGGCGCTCCTAATCCCTGTCTGTGGATCGACACGGCCGTCCAGGGGCATGATGTTTGACTTGGCGGTACTTGGCGCCTATGATGAATCCTTGTCCAACTGTTTACAAGCTGGAGGTTCTTCCGCTGGCCTACGAATTCATCGTCCCCAAACGAGCATTTCGAACCTCTTCCAAGCATTTTGCCATAGCTTCCTGCTTGTATTACGGTCGACAATTCCGACTACCCCATGCATAAGGGGTGGATCTCAATGGGGGCATACATTACGGGGCTTGATACCTAAGGTATTTTCTATGTACAATCTTTTGAAAAAAGATATTCCTCTTCTTTATTACTATCCATCTTTCCGGGTTCACTCCTTCTCTCTAGTAGCCCTACCCGTATTTATTTTTTTTTTCTTATTACTCTCTTTAGGTGGAACTTCACTTCCTTGAAAGGCATTGGACGTAGAGCGGGCCCTGAAGGTCCATTTTGTCAGTCTTTGTCACTTTAGACTCACCTCTTCCCTCTTCCTATTGTTCCTTTTTCACATCACTCACTTGAACATATTGTTCCCAAATCACCTTCGAATCAGGGATTCGTTCATTGTTTTCATCTACCCGGAGGCACACGAGTTAGTTTTGCGCCGCATTTTACTTCAATATCTTCATCGGTACATATCCTTCGGTATAAAGTCTATCATTACCCTCGATTTGTCTGGTACAAAAAGGGAACTCATAAATTTTCAACATGGCGCCGAGTCTCACTGCAATCTTTACAACCCTCCTCGCCATCACCGGCGCGGTTGCGCACCCGTTGAATGTTTGGCGACCTACTACAGACGCCGCCAACGCTGCAACATCGCTGGCAGCCTTTGTTAGCAATCCACATGCTACGGATGTGGTTCCCAACTCTTACATCGTGGTCTACCACAAGAACTTCACCGACGATGAGATTGACGCACATCAAGCGTCCATCAAGACGATAGTCAAGAAGCGTAACCTTGGCAAGCGAGGCCTGACCGGTCAGCTACTCTCCACAAGGGTTCGTACGTTCGCCATGTCGGGGTGGCGTGCGATGGCCCTGGAATCTGACGACCTGATGATGAGCGATATCAACAGCCAGGCCATGGTCAAGTACGTCGAGGCCAACACATACGTCAAGGCGTCCGGTCTCATAAACCAGAGCAACGCACCTACCGGTCTCGTTCGGTTGAGTCATGCTAACACTAATGGAACGGGTTACGTCTTTGATACTTCGGCTGGCGAGGGCATCACGGCTTACGTTGTGGACACCGGTATCATGGTTACACACGAGGACTTCCAGGGACGTGCTACAATGGGTTTCAATGCAGTTGAAGAAGAAAAGGTATAGTTCAAGCCTGTTGCACATTTGGAAAGCCACCGAGAGAAGTGCTATCGAGAAATATAAGCTAACAGCTTGATGCAGGCCACAGACTTGAACGGCCACGGCTCTCACGTATCGGGCACTATCGGTGGCGCAACCTTTGGAGTAGCCAAGAATGTGAAGTTAGTCGGTGTCAAGGTTCTCGACGCCGATGGAGGTGGCACCAACGCCGATGTGATCGACGGTCTCAATTTCGTTGCATCCAATGCCACGAAGGGTAAGTCGGTAATGAACATGTCGCTCGGAGGTCCCGCTTCTCAAGCCGTCAATGACGCTATTGAACGCCTCTTTTCGAACGGAGTCGTCCCCGTTGTCGCTGCAGGAAATGAGGCTCAGGACGCCGCAAATGTTTCTCCTGCCAGCAGTCCCAATGCCATTACCGTCGGCGCAATCGACCAGACCAACGACAAGCGTGCAAGCTTCAGCAACTTTGGAAAAATTGTTGACGTGTTTGCCCCTGGCGTGAATGTGGAGAGCGTGGCTATTTCGAGCAATACCGCAAGTCAAGTTCTAAGCGGTACTTCCATGGGTATGTTACCTTTCAGCCCTTGCCGACTCGGAACCATCCCAAAGTGGATGGGACTAAAATGTCCTGAGACGCAGCTAACCAAGATTGCAGCCTCGCCCCATGTCGCCGGTCTCGCCGCCTATCTCATGGCTCTTGAGGGACTCACTAATGCCACAGCGGTTTCTGATCGTATCAAGCAGCTTGGTGCTGCTACGGGCGCCGGTGTCCTCAAAAACGTTCAGGGCACCACCGATGTCATTGCCAACAACGGCAACCTATGATTAAGTGCGCGACGATATATCCATCAGGGCATGTGTGGCGATCACTTCCTGCGTTGCGAGCCCCGTGATCACCGACGTCTTCCTTGCACATACACCACACACTATTCTTAGGCACATTACTACCAGCATTTCGCAAGGATCAAATATGAGGCAGCGAATTCAAAGAAAAGCGAAGATCAGTCCTTGTTTATGTGTTATTTCTAATTGAAGATGATGAGCACGAATTCGCGAAACATGGTTCTTCACACAGACGATTGGCCACGCATTATCGAGACGATGAGAGAAGACATGCATTATATGTTATTCAGGCGTGAACTTATCATGGTCACGGCCTATCAGCGAGCGGGCTATTCAAGCAAGTATTATTACACCATCGTGTATATTTTTGGAAGGGGGTACATACCCCAGCAAGTATATATTAAATTCAGCGATATCATTCGCCCCATGGGCAATTTTCCATCACGACCTCTTAATAACCCAAGTGTCAAGTTGTGGTGCCCTCGTGGAAGAGCGGCCTAACCGCCAGTTACGGCCTCACCTATACATAATCTTAACGTAAGGCTCGATGAGTTATAGCATGTCCAACCTTTGCCCCTTCTTCAGGATGACCTAAAATTGCCTCCAGCAAGGATTTTGCCATGGCTACAAGAAAGCTCATTGCATATTATCAAAATGTATGAAGCTTCACCATACGTAAATACGCACATAACACAAATTCGGCTCAATCGCGTGTATTTCCTAGATGAAGACCCATTTTGTCTGGCTCTCGAGCTTACGCAATACGACGTAAGACATGAGACTAGACATTGAAGCCAAGATCTTCGATGGGCTGAGTCGGTGACGGCTTGAGACCAACTTCGGGATGAAACATGTCTTGGCAAAAAGGCTGCGAAATCGTTCCCAGCCCCCCATCGTCTCAAGCGACGTAGTAATAGGTGGCTTTTGTGTAAGTCATTATCAGCCATTTTCTGATCTTGATACGCCGTTGGATCTCATTATGAGACGTGGGTTTCTCGTGGTAGAGCTGCCGCAGAGGCAAGCCTTACGCATGACTCGTCATCGTAGTGAAATCTACATTCGTAATATGATACGACACGAAAATTTATTCATTTTCAAAAAGGAATGTATTGTCGATACTAGCGACAAATAATCATACATTGTGCGGTAAAGCTGTTGGTTCCCCTTTTCGTAGACTGTTCGCGTGGATCCCATCTTGTTCGTCATTAATCCGTATTTTCAAACCCTTCGATACCATCATCATGAAACTAACTTGAGAGCGCCTTTTCGATAAACTCCTGAGCGACATATTGGAAAACATATGTGTACCTCGTATCCGACCCGGCCAAACCATACCAAACCAAACCGACGCCTGACATCCGTTTTGCTCCCCTCCCCCCTAATCTCTCTACCTTTGTGGATACATTATTTACGACTGGTTCGTTTTAATCTTCTTCTTAGGCCTCATCTCCTCCGAGTACGTCTTAAAGAATTCAGTCGGCTGCATTGGGTGTCTGCCCGTGACGTCGTGGAATGCCGTCGTCGCGATGTAGTTGGTCTTGCCCTCGCGCACGAGGCTATAATACTCGAGCAGGTACTCTCTCTCGGACTCGTCGACCTCGGAGGCTTGCGCCTTGAGGACTTTCTTGGCCTCGGCGCTGTGTTGACGAAGATTAACCGGGTTTCCCTTGGCAGAGTTGGGGGTACAATGAGGGAAAGGACGTCTTACTGCGATATATCCTCGAACTCCATCGGAGTTCCCAAGGCGGCGCTCGCGGCTGTTGCGAGTTCTTCCCCGGCGCATAGTTGCGGACCTAATGTTGGAGTTTAGCTCACTTACACATCCCTAGCTTTTGCCATTATTTGCAAGAGCATGTCACATGTGGAACTCACCAGTCACAATCATCATCTGTCCGCGATGCTTGTCGTCGAAGCCGTGCTGGCCTCTACCGGATAATACGTGGGCAGCCACTTGGGTGACGTCCTACGTGAAAATTATTATACATGAGAGAAGACGTAAGTGTTCAAGGCATCAGAACTAACACCAAGGGCGACAGGGGCAAACTTATGATTCTTCCCGATGGGCAGCGGGAGGATGCCCTCTGACTGTGCCTGCGGCGCATACAGCAGTATGTTCTCGGCGTAAAATCCCGCTCTAACCGACACGTCAGTCGTAGACCTTTCCATACTATAATCAGCAACCCTACCTGATCACGCAGGGCGAGTGCCCAAGAGGAGTCGAAGGGTCGCCCTTAGTCGATAGAACCAGAGACTCGAGTTCAATGAACTCCCTCAAGCGTGGCTGGCGCTGCGGATCAGCATAGTCGGCACCCGCCGAGCTGATGAGCAACACGTTCTGTATACCCGCTTTCTTGGCGGCCTTGACCAGCTCGACGCAGATATCAAACTTGTCCTTATGCGCCGGAGGCACTAGGCAAATGGTATCGCAGCCCGTATCCTTCAGAGTGTTCACCATTGTGCGCTCGCGTCCGGGGACATGGTGGACGATGCGTGCTCCGAGCGACTGTAGCTCCTTGGCATGGTGGTGTCGCGGGTGCAGAGTCAACCCAACTATGGAGTCAACCTTGCTGATATCTGGGAATTCTTCATGACGGAGGAGTAGATCTGCAATTAAATGGCCGGTATGGCCCTCGACGGCAGTGATACATACGTTTCGGGACATGGCTAGATGGTAGAAGACATTCACGAAAATATGGGTGAAGCACAGGTGAGCGATCCGGAGAGACGATGATGCATTTTATTAGCGGAGTTGAGGTGGAAGAGTGAAAGCAATTGTACAACTTAATTCAACGGTGTCATGATGCCATGATGCCATGATGCCATGATGCCCGGAGGCTTGAGCGCCTGCGGTACGACTAACATTATCGTCTACGTCTAAATTGCGTCACCACTCGTCGCAATATAAACCTTGCCTTATTGACCTCCTTAGCGGTTAAGTTGCAAGCCTGAAAAACAGCAACTATCATAAACTTGATTGAACGTATCAGTCAGCCTCATGTTGACGATCCATGACGGGGAACCCTCGACATCGATCGAGTTCCAAAGGCCCGCCATGTGCCTACGAGTCGCGATGGACCCGGTACTCCTCGTCATGGTGTTTGATATCAGCACTTCTCGGCACAGCCGCAGTCACTGAATAGACTGGACTGTAATTTGACATCCGTGCTTGTTTTGCAATTTCCCGCCCATGCTCGCGTCGAGTATAAGACAACATGAAGTCGTTGTATAGAAAATACATTCATTACGGTATTAGTGTGTATTAGTAAGGATTTTAATCAGGGCACATCGCATCTCGCGGCTCGTTTTACAACGCCTCATCCCAAAAAGCGTGAGAGCGTAGCCAGCGCCTCCTCAGGAGCGCTGCTGTCAGTACAACTTGCGTCAAGTGTATATCCTCCATGACGCCAACAACCCCAACGTGAGCCGACTATAATTCCTCGTGAGTTAGGGGCGTTACTGTTGCCTTGGCGGCTTCCTTTGCAGCTGCCTTAAGGCTGGATGCAGCCTCTTTATCAAACATCACGTCAAACCTCGCTCCAAAATACCACGCCAACCCGAGCTGGTGAACTTCGTTAGTTGACCTCGCCAGAATTTAATATCGACGTGGATTAGGCATATAACGTACCATTAGACCAGAGACGAATAGAAGCACAAACACTACACACCCCACTAAGATCAAAGCCTCCCAGAAATCATTCTGAGCGCCTTCGTGTCCCTCCGCATCCTGTACAGCTTGCAGTTTCTTGGGATCTTGGCTCGGGAAGAGAGATTCGATGAATTGCTCAATCTGTTCGGTTTCGATTAACATTCCTCAGTTCGACTCCCTACAATAGCGAAGAAAACCTACCTTGCCACAAGCTATGCTGATCTCAAGGAAGTGAGGATCTCTTGGGTCGTTCTTCCTCGCTATCCTCCTTGCATATGTCTTGAAGACGTCGCATACCACTCGCAAGTTTTGTGTGGACTGCATCATTAGGTGACAAGCATCACCTTTGGTGATTTTTATGTGGCTGTAGAAGATTTTGGGGTTTTGGAATACGAGCTCGAGAGTTGCAATAGCCATTGTCTGCGGAATGGCAACGAAGTTGAAGACGCTCTGCTCCTTGATGCCAGCCATGTAGAATAAACACTCGTCTGCATGCTTTAGGGCGTTGAGAACCAGCTCGGAGCTGCAGTGGACAGCTTGCGTACGGTACTTGGGGTCGAATAGGTCGTCCCAATTGTCGACGTACTTGCTCCAGACATCCTTGGGCCAAAATCTTCGCTTATCTAGGAAATCTTCGTGTACATCACGGATGATGTTGGTTTTCTGTAAAAATTGACCCATACTTTCAGATAGCTCCATGCGATCGAGTAGAGCGGGATTGGCCGTGCCGCCGTTAACGAAGATGCGCGTTAGGCCCTCCCCAACCAGGCCAGCGACGTAATGACAGTACTCCTCGTACTCAGGAATCGTTTTGACGCCTTCTTGGAATTCGGCGTTCAAGGCATAGTCAGCCATGCCATTACCCATCTTGATGGTGATATCCTCGATGACATCGTAATACTTCTTATCTATTTTCTTCAATTCTGCGATCACATCGTCAAAATGGACAAGAAGTTCGCGATCTTTCTCGTTGGGCCCACTCCCATTGAAGGTCCAGCCATCCATCTTTAGGTACTTAGAGAACTCGCGCAACATGGGTTCTTTCGTCGTGGCAGGAAGGGTCATGTCATCCTCAATGGTGTCCAGCCCTCTCAGCACAAGGTAGAAAAGGGCAATGGGCACGAGCATTTCAGGTTGTAACTCCTGAATGACAGCGGCGAAGCTACGACTCGTAAGGTTGAGCATTTCAAAGCATGATCGTAGAGTGGGTGGCTCTTTGGATGGGTCGCGCCTATGGACTGGTTCATGCCAGAGCTTCCTTCATTGAGAAGTTTGAGTTAGTGGTATGTACATCAAGGCGGATGCATGGATAATAGGGGTGAGCTTCACCATTGTATGACCGAACGAAGCTGATTCGGGTGGAACATGAAGTAGAGGACATCCTTAAGACCTCCCATCTTCGCGATTAGGCCTGTGAAGGGGCCTTTAGTAAGTGTGTTTGAGACGGTTTAAAGGGGGGAATATGGCGAGCTGTCACGACGAGTTGGTCGACCGACGACAATGAGCGGAACAGAGTGGTTGTAGTGGTTATCAAAATGACATTCCGAATGTAAGTAGTATTACAGCAGGCTAGTTATACTAGGAATTAGAACAATATAAAGAGCGAGATGTGCGATTTGGTATAGTAGTGGTGGTGGTAGAAAAAGAATTGATGCATGTTCTAAAAAACAAGTTTATCCTTTTGAGCATACCGCCCTGGCGACACAGTGGCTGACTGGGAAGAGATTAGCGGCAGAAATTACTCCACATCAAATTTCAACCGGCGCAAGAACAAGTCGGCGCACGAGCTTACTGACCCGGGGATCAACCATGCGGCCCACTCGCTCGAGCAATCTCCAGCTAGGTCCCGCTAAGAAATAGTCATCTTGATTGGCTACTCTGCGTGTCCAGCTCAAGTGGCTCCACTGCGGGGTTTAAAGCGGTAGATACGGCGTTTTCCCTTCCTCCGTTTGGGCAGCCCGTTTCCGTCAGGATGGCAGCTGCAGGTACGCTGTAGGAGAGTGGCACTGTTAATCTTGAATTGTCTTGCAGGCGCATTTGCGCCATTGGGGTAATTCCGATTCTTAGCGACTTTTCCCCAATCCAACAAACCCAATCGAGGGGCTAAACTTTTTGGTTTCTCCAAATCTCAATTCATTCACCATCACCATCCCAAGTCCTTTTAATCATTAGAATTCACAATATTGTGTATCCTGTATTCAATTCAACCAATCTAGATTAATCTCATCCGATCATGGCGCCTCCCGAACCCACAGATCATGATGCGACCGCGAACGAAACGCACACTGCGGCCACTGCCCTTCGTCCAACTTTCGCGGCCCAGCTAGGGACAACCTTCACTTTGCCCCTGGGCGAACCGGATTGCCTTCGCCTATCGAGCATACCGAGGCTGAAACCGTAAGCAGCTCCGCCAATGTTGGAACCAAGAGAGTTGCCGCCCATGATGACCAGAACGACGAAGCTCCTCGAGCCCTGAAGCACAGAAAAGTTGTCGGATCGATGCAAGGTACCTGGAAACAGGCATTTCAGGCAATTATCGATACAGTACCCTCGGAGGATGCGTCGATGGAATGCGTTCGCGACTGGTTCTACCAAATTGGTGCGCTGAATGGACTAGCAGAGAGTGATCTCACCGATCTTGGGCGATCTGCTATGCTAGGTCAAATCTTGCGACAGGCTGCTTATATTAACGTCAAAGACTATCTATTATCCATCGCAGACCACAATAACTCCCTCCAAATGCAGGCGTCACTGATCGCTGCTGAGGCATATGAGGCGATACTGTTGAAGAAAGCTATGGAGGTGAAAGAGAGTCAGCCTAAGATGAAGACCACGAAGGTAAGCAATGAGTTCATAGGTCCATTAGATATCTAATTAGGCTCACTGACCCTACGCACCTAGACGACACAAACTTAAACTTGAGACTATCGGCTTTTCAAGAGGCTACCTTGCGGTGTTAGCCAGCAGACCATTTCCACTGCCCACGGCGGTCCCCATTATCATCAATTAATTCGGCAGAATAAGTTCAACTTGTGCTATGGCATGCTTGGCAGTATGGTTCCTCGTCTCAATTAACCCGTTATTAGCATCCTCTAACTCCTTTACCTAGAAGACTAATTAGCGGTAATAAGGGGTCGGTACAAAATGTTTCTAACATGATAGCCGCATGAGACTTGCGTATTACTTCAATAGCAAGCAGTAAATTGCTAGGACTCAAGGTTATAAGTCAAGTATACCATGTAATACATGGGGCTGGTTTGCACGTCACCTTGGTGCTAAATGCGAGATGACGTTAGCTCCAAGTGACGTTTTCACTTTAACCATCTTCTATTTTGGTTCAATTTGCTCTGATTTTCGGGATTCACCAACTAAATCATGTTCTAGCTTTGGGAAATTTGTATAACTTCCAAGTTAAAATTATTCTTGTCGAGATGGGTGTTTCCATAATACATATTGCCGATCAGCCGGGACGTACATCACCAAGACATTTTTGCCCCTCCAGTATCCAGTAACTGGCGCTGAAGGGGTCAGTTACATCCCTTCAGGTAATTTAGGTACACATGGTAACACTACGTGTCTATCTTAACCCAATAAATTTACATACCCTAAGTATATGCCGACTTGTAACTTTTATTTTCATAGTTGATATAACCTCATCCATTCCTTCAGTTTGAATTTATTTGAAGTCTACGTTGCATTTATTCCTTTAAAGTGGCCCTTTTCTCTCATTTTAAGGAGTAGTTCCCACCATTGCGTGTCCTCCTGTACCAACCCCAACTAGGAAATCAACCTCAGTAGTCTACCCATCATGGCAACTCAAGACGCCACCCCAAACCGATTTCTCATCTGGGGTGGTAGGGGTTGGATTGCCGGCCACCTCGAAAGAATTTTGAAGAGTCAAGGCAAGGAAGTGTTTATGACGACCATCCGTATGGAAGATCGTGAGGCCGTCAAGGCAGAGCTCGACAAGATCAAGCCCACCCACGTTCTAAACTGCGCTGGCTGCACAGGCCGCCCCAATGTCGACTGGTGCGAAGACCACAAGGAGGAAACGATACGATCCAATGTCATTGGAACCTTGAACCTAGCTGATTGTTGCTTTCTTGCCGGAGTACACTGCACAGTATTTGCCACTGGATGCATCTATCACTATGATGATGCCCACCCGGTGGGAGGCCCGGGATATAAGGAGACAGACCCGGCAAATTTCACAGGAAGCTTCTATTCTGAGACGAAGGGCCACGTTGAAGAGGTGAGCAACCCCGTCGGGAGCAAGTTTAAAAAGCATGAAGAGTAAGCTTGGTTGACTTACGAGGACCTGTAGATTATCAAATACTATACGAACTGCTTGATCCTCCGCTTGCGTATGCCGGTGTCAGACGATCTACACTCACGCAACTTCGTCACCAAAATTAGCAAGTATGAGTGTGTAGTTGACATCCCGAACAGTAATACGATCCTGACCGATCTTCTGCCGGCATCCATTCTGATGGCGGAGCATTATGACACCGGAGTCTACAACTTCACCAACCCGGGAGCCATTAGCCACAACGAGGTGCTGACACTCTTCAAAGAGATTGTTCGTCCGGATTTCACGTGGAAGAACTTCAGCGTAGAGGAGCAGGCAAAGGTGCTCAAAGCAGGGCGCAGCAACTGCTTGCTGGATACGGCGAAGCTGGAGAAGAAGCTTAAAGAATACAACTATTCGGTGCCCGAGGTTCATGAGGCTTACAGGCGGTGCTTTGAGAGGATGAAGGCTGCAGGGGTTAAATAAGCTTAGGTGGGATCTTTGACGCCTAGAAGGATACCCAAAACGACCTAGTGTATGTAGTGAGCTGTACCAACATGCTCTCCTTTTGTTGGTGTAGCCTGAAGGTGACGGTACCACGGGATCGACTAAATTGCTAGCACATACATAGATGGGCATGCAGCTGATTTGCATTGAGAGGAAAGGTGTTTGCTATTCGTTGTTTTTATTGCGGGTTTGTCCAAGCAAGCTGTACCAACCGAAGATTCCCAATAAATTGATCATTTCCAACTATTAGGAGATTTAATTGTTGCTAAGGGACTAAAGCTTGAACTTTTACCGACTCCTAGCCTTCAGGCGTGCCAAAATGTCTCAACTCTCAACGAGGCATGAAGTCTTCTAGTTTTTGATAGCGGGGTAGATTCACCCTTTAAACGACCCCGCCATTGTGTTAGACATGCTACCTTGAAGTTTATTACAAAAATGGCCAAGTATGGATGGGATAGAAAAGGTCTCTGGAATATGTTGCAGAATATGTCTTATCTCCAAAAGGGAGACAAATCAAAAAGCACACAGCCCCAGAAAGACGACGTTAATTGCACAGTATATTAGTGGCTGAGGACATACGTCCCTATACGGGACAGACAGGGCTGACAGGCAAGAAATTGTGGCGCTGGAAAGCGGTGCCGAATAAAGGGGGGTCTTGCAATTATCCGGGGGCGGAATCTATGTAGGACGTTCCGTTCTTGGATGTCACAGGCTGACATTCGTCATAGCTCTTTTTTTTTCCCTTTACCGCAGCTGAACTTAGATACCTACTCGTCGTATCCTTTTTTTCGGGCACAGTTCTGTTAACAATAATATACCCAATTCATCCCTCATCCGTCGCATCGCAACATCTTTCCTATTGCCGATCTATCTCGCCTCCAGCCCCCCTGCACTCAACTCTACCTGCTTATCATCAATAAAAAGCCCCGCAGACTTGTCAACAGACATAGCCTTCCCATTCGCGACTGGCAAGGGAAAGCATGGTAGTCGATACTACTTACTACGACGTTCTAGGCGTCAAGCCTACAGCGACCGAGCTTGAAATCAAGAAGGCTTACCGCAAGCTCGCTATCGTCCACCACCCAGGTTCGCGCGTCCAGCTCTTTATCATGAGCCCCACACTGACAAACACCGCCCAGACAAGAACCCGAATGACCCGACTGCCCATGAGAAGTTTCAGGCTATTGGCGAGGCCTACCAAGTGCTATCAGATACGGATCTAAGAAAAGCATACGATAAATATGGCAAGGACAGCGCCAAACCTACTGAGGGCTTCGTCGACCCCGCCGAGTTCTTTAGTAGCATATTTGGCGGTGACGCCTTCGTCGACTGGATTGGCGAGATCAGTCTTATGAAGGACCTCACTACCACCATGGACATCACCATGGCCGAGGAAGAAGGAGGAGAGGATGAGTCGGAATTCCCAGGCACCGAGGAAGCCATGCGGGAGAGTGCTAAGGAAGCCTCTACCGCAAGTTCGCCGCCGCCCGCCGTCGTTGTCGAAGAAGAGAAGCCAGCCTCCGAGGCCAAGGCCCCACCAGCATACGATGAGTCTTCGTCAGAGAAGCCACACGTACCTCCACGCGGTGCTTCACCGTCTCCTACCGCTTCTGGCACTTCGACACCTTCGAGACACGCGATACCCATCCGACCTGCGCTCATGGACCGGCCGTCAGATGAGGCGCATTTGATGGAGCAGACGGAAGAGGAGAAGGAGCTGCGAAAGAAGGAGAAGAAAAAGGGCGGTCTGACCAAGGAGCAACGTGAACAACTAGCAGCCTACGAGAAGGAGCGCGCCAGAGTCCGGCAGGAGCGTGTCGAGACGCTTGCTCGCAAGCTGATTGACCGTATCTCAGTATGGACCGAGACGGACAAGGGTCCTGATGTTACCAAGGCGTTCCAGGAAAAGACCCGGCTCGAGGTTGAAAACCTGAAGATGGAGAGTTTCGGACTCGACATCCTACACGCTATCGGAGCTGTGTACTTCTCCAAAGCAACGGCGCTGCTGAAGTCGCAGAAGTTCCTCGGAATCGGCGGCTTCTTCAGCCGCATAAAGGATAAGACCACGCTCGTCAAGGACACCTGGAACACCATCTCGTCAGCCATCGACGCCCAGCAGACCATGGAGGAAATGGCGCGTATGGAGCAAGCTGGCGGCGAGGACTGGACCGACGAGAAGAAGGTCGAGTACGAACGCAAAGTTACAGGCAAGATCCTTACTGCCGCATGGCGCGGCAGCAAGTTCGAGATCCAAAGCGTCCTGCGCGACGTCTGCGACGCCGTCCTCCATGATAAGAAAGTGCCCCTGAGCAAGCGCCTGGAGCGCGCTGAGGCGCTGGTGCTTATTGCTGAAATCTTCCAGAAGGTAAATTCTTGATACTCTTCTGTTTTGGTTAGATTTGAACTATTTGCTAACTGTTGAACAGGCTCAGAGATCCCCAGAGGAAGAGGGCGACTACATGGCGTTCGAGCAACTGGTGGCTGAGGCGGCGAGGAAGAAGGAGAAGGAAAAGGAGACCAAGAAGAAGGGCAAGGATCACCATGATAGTAAGAAAGCTCCTGGCACCGCAGAAGCCAATAGTAGTCCTGTCGATACGCATTTCCATAAGGAGAAGTCGTAAGGGACTTGGCTTGTTCACGGCGATGTTCCTCAGGGGTCTACTGGAAGTAGACGAGGTATTCACAAGATAACATTGATTACTGCCACAAGTTGGAGAAAAGTCTCAATTTGGTGTGCATTGGCCAACGCAGTCTGGTTAGTTGGCGATAAACAAGAGGACGGCAGTCGACAAGGGCAGAAAATAGGATGTAATCCTGCGGCAGGTTGGAAGGGCGAGTAAGGAGTCATTGGTGTTACAACATAACATCAGTAGGTGCGCGGAGGCAAGACAGATCATAAGTGTGTGCCACGGTCTATAGATTGGTCTGCAGGGAGACTTCGAAAAGAGATGGATGAGGTCTCCTAATTATGACACAACACATCTCTACTCATATAGAGATATAATTCACCCCTGGTAAATATCTCCCCCACTCTGAAGATTATTGGTGAAATGCTCGAATGTCACCGTGCCACTGTTCTGTGCCATTGAAGCCTCTGTTATGTAAAAGGGATCTTGGAGACTAAGCCGGTTCTTTTTTCGAGGAAGACAAACTTTACTCTACATGTTAACTATCTCACAAGAACCAAGGACGAGAGTGATAATGAGATGGCTACTAGAGTGTTCCTCGGAGGCTACTTGCTGTGCTCTTCGCACAGATTCCTGTTCTTGTCTTCTAGTCAAACAAGTTTCTATGGAGGCGAATCCATCACATTCAACCATTATACTCTAGGTAGTGCGAAGCTTCGATCGAGTAGAGCGTGGGGATTTAAGCAACGGTGATAAGTTCAGTGTTAAATATAGCCAGCTAGATGGTTTGCTTCGCTATATACTGGCTTTGACGGGTTTAACTAATATAAATCCCGGAGGATAGGTAATTATGCCCAAGCACGATTCAACTGTGTCTTGGGACTGGCTGATGTTTTACTTCAAAGCATACAATATCTTAATAATTGCCAGACATACGAGCAAGATTGGGTTTACGAATTAAGAACAGGATGCTCTACTGAACTAGTTTGAACTGTGTTATGTAATTGAAGCATTACCGCTATCTCGAGTCTCGAGCCGTTAAGACTGTTGTTAACTCGCCAGCCTGTGTCCATCAGAGTACTTGGGTGGGTAGGGTAGCCTCTATTCCATACGCCCCTGAAGGAGATAATCTCCGAAAAAGTTGACATATGTATATGTATTTACATATCCAAGAAATGGCTCCTGATAGAACTCGCGTTCACCCATTCTTTTTAGGTGTCTACCCCCTCTATGTTGGGCACGTGTGCTCTTCGGCTTCCTGATTCATTATGCTGTGGGGGTATCATTGTGAGACTCGAATAGAAAAATTGGGTTGCGTCAAAGTGGTGTGGAGATGGTCTACCGACCTGTCTGCGCCCGTCCCTGGTGATTTTGGGTATCCGATGGTGATACACTGAATACAAAGAAAATATTGTGGAATCCAATGATGAATGTAGCCGCTCAGTAGGATTATGTAACTCCGAGGCCGCCGCAGTTGGTTATCTTAAATGCTGTAATGAATCGTATCCAGAAAGGAAGTGTCGTGAGAATATTAATATGTTCCATATATGGGATCTTCCCAATTTCCGCCTTTAGCCTCCGTCAACAGCGAGCTCGATGCCGCTATCTCTATCTTGCCGCTCGTAACTCCAACCCGCGAATATGTCGGGACTATCCAATAATTTGTTGTCGAATGCAATAGTATCCTCGCCGGAACCATCCGAGGTTAGAGGCCGCTCTTCTTCCTCCAAGTCTAGCGGATCTAGCACTCTTCCGCCTAATTTCACATCGCTAACATTGACACGATACTCGAGTGCCTTTTTGCCTTCATTAATAAGCTCTTCGGTCCAGTCCAGACACCTTCTGATACTCTGATTGATCTTCTGAGAGTCGATGAGGAGTTGTTGATGCTTAGACAAGTCGAGCTCTAGTCGTTCCTCGTCTCGTTTTCGATGCTTCGCGTCCCGTTCCGCGACGATGCGCGGGCTAAGAGAACCTGATGCCGAATCACTCTCAAGGGATGAATCTTCACCCCCGTCTTCGCCTTCCCCTTTTTCTTTTTCCTTTTCCTTTTCCACCTCGGACTCCTCGTCAAGGTCAGAAAGGTCCATTATTCCCACACCCTCCTCTGAAATATCTCCCGATACTTGGCTAGATAGAGCGCTGGACGGGAGAGAGAGTCGTCCTGATCGTGACAAGCGTCGAAATCTTCGCAATTCTGCGGTTTGCTTCTTGAGTTGCCGTTCTAGTGTCCGGTTAATTGCCTCGAGAGACGCATTTGTAATCTGCAAGTCCTGGACTTTACGTTCGCGTCTTGCATTTGCGACCAATTCATTCATCGGGTCTCCAGAATGGGCCGATTTCGTGGGACTTTGCAGACCTGATCGAGCTTCGTCTGGAGAAGCAGACTCTTCATTTTCTGCAAAGTCCTCGGCCGCTTGTATTATCGAAGCTAACGTTAGAGGAGCAGGAGTTGAAGGAACACTTATGGGCGGAGAAGCTTGCGGTGACACTTGGGCGCTCATCAACTTCGGAGCGCTGGAAGAGTGATCGCCCTTTACTAAACTTCCTTGGCGAGAATGGCCTCCAGTTCGAGATGTGCCAGTGCTAGATCGACGAAGTCCGGGAGAAGGCCCTAACTGAGGGGCAGACAGGGCAGGTTGGACTTGCGGGCGACTCGGTCCTGAAGCATTGTTGGCCTTAGAAAATGCCTGTGGGACCTGAGTTGGAGATTTCATAGGGGAACTCGGTCTCTGCGTGAGAGGATGGACGGTGGCTTGGGGGTTCGTCGCTGGGCGAGTGGTAGGCGCTTTAGGGACTGTCGATGCTACCGAGCCCGAGCTTCGGGACACTGGAGGTGTCGGGCTGTGCCGTAACTCTGGAGTCCCATTGGCATACATAAACTTGCTGGAGAGACTATCCTGTGAGTGGCCTACGGTCGGTGACAACGGTGTTGGCTGGGAGAGTTTGTTCTCTATAGTATTTCCATTGGCATAGAAAAAGGTCGGACCTTTTGGCTGTGATATTGTAGAGGAAGAAGTCGGACGAGACGTCTTTGCGTCACTTGCATGGAAGAATTTTGAGTCCGAGCCATGGCTGCCGGTAGTTTGGGCTATTGAACTGAAAGAAACAGCTGGTCTCCTCATAGCTTCTCCTCCGTCAAGTCTCGGGCTTGGTAGACCGAAACTAGATCTAGAATCCCACCCTTCTGGTCTCTCTGGATTCGGCGTACCATTAGGCGTGCTACTAGCACTATCGACACGGTTCTGCCTCGAACCGGAGCGAGGAGTGATGTTGCTGTTCAGATGCGAAGTCGACGACGTAGATTCCTCGAAATACGTTGAGCGATTAGATGGGGTCTCTCGGCTAGAGGTAGCTATGGTAGGTTGCAGTTGACGCTGATTCGTAGGAGTCGCTACAGAGGCTAGCGTAGGACGCTGCTGTGTTGTCTTTGAGGCGATCTTGGGCGTCAGGGGAGTCCTGTTGATGGCCCTCGCGGCGGCAGCACTGAGTGACGGCATCTGCGGTCTATTCGTGTTCGCACTTGTATTTGTAGGAGGCGGTGAGGATGTATCGTATGGCATGTTTCCCGTTCCTGAGTCTTTCAACAACGGACTTGTAGCAGGTCCAGCATTTTGGTCTCGTCTCCTGAGAGGTGCTCTCGAAGACGCGGAAGATGAGGCGGCTGTTATGACTGTCTTGGCGACAGCGGAGGCTGTGGTGGATATTATTGTCGGTCTTGACCTGGCCCCTGTCCGAGTACTGGTGCTAGTGTTGGTACCCGTCCTTGTGCCCAGTTTCTGCCCAATTGAAGTCAGAGATTCAGAAGACGCCAACCGTTTTAAACCCTTCGTAGTCGTTGAATGGCAGTTCGAACTCGAGGCGCGTGTAACGGAGGGTGGTTGCGTATTAGAAGAAGTATGAGGGATGAAACTCGCGTTGTGCATGGTTAAGAGTGATAATTATTCGGTATTACGACCCATGTCTGGTGTGCAGATGGCGGGCTGGACGGCGCGGTCCCCACTTGCACAAGCTAATACAAACGGACAGCCGCGACCGAGTCTAATTAACCTTTTCCTGTTGGCGGGATGCTATAGGTACCAATTGATCGATACAACGATACCGCCACTTCTTAAAATATTCAATGTTCTTACTATGGACGTTAGTAGGAGCCACCTTAAAGGAGGAAAAGGAAGGTCGGACGGTCGGAAGGTCAGAACATCAGAAGCCAGATGAGTGGAAAGAAGGAAGCAAAAGAAATGAGAAACCAATGTGTCTCTGAAATTTAACCCATGCACCCATGCACCCATGTAAACAAAAATGCCCCAGAATAAATTGATGACGTTCCGAAACATACGTGCAAATGGCCCCTCGTGTTTGGATCTTCTCTCCCGAGATTGTTTTATTCATGCTCTAGCATTGGATACCTGCATATTTTACGCTGTAAAGGACCTTGAATGCCCACACCGCTTCCCCGCAGATGGGGGAGTTAATAGGGGTTTAATAAGTATAACTCGCCCTAGCATATGATAAATATACCTATGTATACTATGTTAGGTACCATATGGCATTGGACGTGCACTAATTTTGACAGCGCTCCAGGGCTCTACCCTGCATATTCAGTGGATCGGGTACAGGATCAGGGCTGTCGAGGCTGCGAAAACATGCGCTCGGTTGCACCACCACGTTCTCGTTTCTTTTTTTCCCCGTCGTCTATCGCTATCTATCGGCTGAGCTGGCGGCCGGGACCGTCTGCACGACATTACAAACTTTCGATGACCAGAAGCTAGATAATTTTAGTGCTGGCAAGGGCTGGCAAAGAAATCCCAGAAAGCACCTGATTGTCTCATCTCGCGAAAGTCTGGTAAAGAATATTGTGCTAGTGAGGACAATCCGTTTTCGTCACACAGCTACTACTTAGAAAGGGAGGAAGGTGTATCGCCTAGCATACTGCGGCGATGGCGCTCGTGGGGTTGTCGCTGGTTCTGGCTTCTATAGTCTATGCCGCCATTTGGAAGCCGCCATTTATACAGACACTGCTGTCATTATGGCGCGGCGACCCTCGGATTCGGCAACCACCCACGACCCGTCGTCCTACCTCAGCAGAAATCACGATAAACGTGGAGGAAGAGGAGGACAAGCAAAGCACAGTGGGTGCAATTGAAGATGCATCATCCGCGGCGCCGGCGCTCCAAAGGACTACCGCCGCCGCTGACAGCGCAGCCATGCCACCTCCGCCTCTCCCGCCTAAGCTGGTGACACCGCGACCCAACGGAGCAGCGAGCGCATCAGGATCGCAAATTGACGAATCGCCCCAAACCACACCCAAAGCTGTAGCTCCTACTCAACTAAACACCAGCATACCTTCCTTCTCCCTCTTCCCAGAGCCTCCCGCCTCAGCAGCCGCCATTGCGCGTACCACCGAAGCCCAGACCGCACCCTCCGCCCTCCCTAGTCTCTCCGCGCCTTCTCCGCCTCCTCAACTATCAACAACAGCGCCAGCTTCTTCAACCTCCACGAAGACGTCCATGGCGCCGCCGCCCCGACCGCCTACACTAAACAACATCAACAGCAACACCCCTTCCCTCCTCGGAGTCCCGGCTCGAGGCCCAGTCCCGAACCGTGGGCAACACCAATACGATCGACAGCCAGGCACGTCAACGCTCGCGCCACCCCCAACGCACTCGTCCAAGCCCGCCAAGCCGTCGCGCAAGGTAACCCTAGAGCCCGGTCGCAGCCCGCTGGACTGGGCGCGGCTCTCCAATAACCCGACGGCGGATCTACGAAACCTGGGCGCAGGGGCGCCGTACCTGCGCGTGACGCCGAGCATGCTGAAGCGGCAGACGGGGCGGAAGGGCAAGGATGCGTGGACGGCGCTTGGGGGGCGCGTGTACAATATCACACCCTACCTGCCGTTCCACCCGGGCGGCGAGCCCGAGCTGCTGCGTGCTGCGGGGCGCGACGGGTCGAAGCTGTTCGGTGAGATCCATCCGTGGGTGAACTACGAGACGATGCTGTCGAGCTGTCTGATCGGGTTGCTGGTCGAGGAGCATGAGGGGAAAAGTAGTGGAGAGATGGAAGCTATGGACTAGATGCATACATGGCTTCATAATGGAGTCGGCGCTGTAAGTATAAGATCTGAGGCATAAAAGGGCTTGTAACATTCAAGGCATAGCATAGCGACGGTTGTACATTATAGAACGGTAGACCGTTAGGCAATGGCACTTTTACATTAGGTAAGGTTCAGGCCGGGAGGTTTGGCCGTTTTCATAGTTCACTCATATTAGAGCTAGGAGCTCGGTATATAAACGAGATACCCACATTGATAGAAGCCATGCCATCCGCCTAAGATATACAGCACAAAATCAGTGCATAGACTAACCCCTCATCTCTTCCCAAATCTAAATCGTAGTCCATCGTCACTCTCATCGTCACTAGCAGCGACGAACCCGATTCGAGATCTCTTCGCTGGTTTCTCCTTCGCAGGAGGCGGAGCGGGACGCTTACCCGTCCTTGAAGGCTGCGTTTTCTGAGATGTATTCTGTGTCGTGGTCCGTGTCGATTGTGATTGTAATGTTTGTTGCGACGTCCTAGTCGATCGTGTTTTTGGTGGAGGGGCTATGACAACATCATCATCTTCGTCATCCATGTTCTGATCTTCATCTTCACTACTATCGACCAGAGGGAGGACCTCAGCGGACAGTTTCTGCTTCTGCTTCGCTGGTTCCTTCGCACGCCCATTAGCACCTTGTCGATCATCTCGTCCGCCGGTGCTCTGGCTCTGACTCTGCGTCTGACTTTGCTTTTTCTTCTTCCGTTGACTCTCGTCTTCCAACCAGTAGTCATCGCCAATCCCAAAGCCTTTCGACTTGACCTCCTCCAGCGCCACTATGATCTTTTGTGGCGGTCGTCCTTGGACGGCTCCCCGCTGCTGGAATTTCTTGAAGTTCTTCCGTCCGTTCCATGCGGGGTCCCAGCGGCCATCAGCTATATCCTGCTCTCGGCTACGTATGGGCGGTGCTTGTCGCAGTTCCATCGGTTCCTCGATGTGTAAGCGGCGAATTTCTGCCAAGTCAAGATCCTCTGGTGCCGTGGCGAGCTCTTCCCTCTCAGCCTTTGCTCGAGCTTCGGCCTCCTCCCGGTGCTGCCTCGCCACGTCGAGAATGTCAATCTCTTTCTTGACTTTGGGGGCCTTCGCCTTGAGCTTCTGCGTTTCGGTTGCAGAAGATTCTACGGGCGTCGGCTCACGGGGAACCGGTTCTTCTCCCGCTGCAATGCGACGACGCTTGACTTGAGCAGCCGTAGGTGCAAAATCCTCCATCATATCCTGAGCATCGGAAGCGGATGGGGCATGGCGCTTCCTCTGGGACTGCCGTGTAATAGGAATAGTCTCCTCTGGCTCTTCCGGAGGAGCATCTTGCGACACGAAAAGACCTTCCTGCGACTCTTCGGCGTCTGCCCCTGAAGGTGCCGAAGTAGCTGGAACAGCCTCTGGCAAGTCATCATCTTCGAGAGCTACACTAAAGCCTTTGAAACGGCTTTTGACTGCTCCTCTCACCCGCCTTCGGGGTGGTGGTCTCTCTGGCGGGGCTGAAGGCTCATCTCCCTCTATCTCCATGGCATCCTGTGCCGTCGAAGCAGGCTCTACTTGCGACGTACGCGGCGCTGCTTCGGCCTCGAGAGGCCGCCGTAGACCACTAGCATCGTTATTGAGGATAGCACCGAGGAACTCCCTTTGTTCAATGAGTCGTTGATCAAGTCTCTGGGAGACCGTGTTGTAAAAGTTGATGAACCAATCCCTTGGAGGGTCAGGAATCCACCTAACCACAACAACACCTTTGCCCTCGCTGCCATCTTCAAATTCTCCTAGGCCCTTCTCTCCCGCGACTTCTTTGACAAATCTGATGAAGTCGTCAATATCTGTCTGCCCCTCGACCGCTTCATTCAGCAGCGCCTTCCCTCCGCCGTTTGTTATGGGGTCCAATAGATTGTCGAATTGCTTCTTGTGGTAGAATATAAAAGTATAGCCATGGAAAACCTCGGCGCGGTTAGGGTTTGGGGCGAAAGCTTCGACTGGCCATGGCACTGCTTCTTCTCCTGGCGGTGGGACAAACTGCAGAGCATCCGGCCAATTCGCATCGAAGTCACTCTCTAAAGGGCTCGGGGCCACACCATCACTGTCGTCCTCAGGCGTCGCCGCCGCGATGATCGAAGCATAAAACTCTGGGGTAACGAGATATCGGCCATTCACAAGTGCTTGCAATGCCTTTGGCACGTTTCTTTTTCTCGATACCACGTGTGTAGTCGATTGGTCGAATTCGGCAAGAAATTTAATATCGAGTTGCTCGAGATCTTCTCGAAGCTTGGACAATGGGTCGGCTTGGATTTCTTTTGCGGTAAAGGAGAAGCTCAAAACTACCGGGAACCAGGTGATGCTAGAATCCGTGGTCAGCAATCCCACGCATAATTATCACGGGCGTGAAGAGACGCACCGAAATTTAGACGCAAAGGAACCCATCTGAAGGACATTGACATCTTGGGAAAGGACACGCCGTTCGCCCTTGATCTTTTCCTCGTTTACCCATGTTCCGCCTTTCGAACCGAGGTCTTCGATGGTAACGCGCGAGTGCTTCGATACGATTTCCTAGCAGTCATTTGAGCAACTACAAAATGCGATTATTATGGGTGTCGAAAAGGCATACCCCATCTCCTTCAGCTACTTCGTCAACCTGGATGGTAACGTGCTTTCGCGATACTCTCTCAGCTCCCTCTCCTTTGATGGCAAGCTGGCCAGCTGGTCTCTTATTAGCTATCGGTGTACTCAAAGTAAAAGAAGCGGTATAGAAGTGGTCGCATACGTTCAGCAACAGTTCGACCGAATAGGTATCGCTTTCCCGGTCGCAGCCAAAGCCGCTTACCTGAATGACAGCGGTCCTGTTAGCATGTCAAGACAAAAGGTGGAGTGTGGAATTCATCTTACCATCAAGGGCTTCACCTTCGTTCTCTAGAAGCCACATGGTCCACTTAAGTTGACTCCGGGCTGCAGAAGTGGATGAGTCCGCGTCGCGGATCGAATGGTTGTGAATATCAAGTGGGGTGGAGATGGTTGAAGCGTGAAGGCAACGCGAAAGAAACTCGTTATCACGTGAGACAATTACGCCGCTTTAATTGAAATTGGTATATATAGGTAATAATCAAGGCAGGACCGAGCCATCTAAAGCAACGTCCTTTCTATTAATGTCTGCCGCTTATCCAAGTATACATACATACGTGTAGTGCATACTATGTGCAGAAATGACCTCATAATTGCAACAAAAAAGCATGGCTAGGTACCTAATGTATGCAATTCTCAATATGCTTGCTTACAATGAAGGACCATAAGGGCTGCAAGCGCTAGTCAACTCGTATGTTCCAGCTCACACCCAAAACGGACACATACTGCGAAATACAACTGATGATCACCACAAAGTATTAATGCTCATGGTTGCCGATTTAGGGCGTCCGGCATTCGTTGCTTACGTCAATTACACTGCCGAGTATTTTATCGAAAAGGGGAGCCATGCAGCGACATGCATCTTCTGGTCTGCTATAAATGATTACCTCAGGTAATCCTATGCCTCGCAGTATACTGTTGAAGGGCAGATACTGCGTAGTGCATGTAAGCACTTTGATTAATTGTAAGAAGATGCCAGGCTACCGACGAATATCATCTCTAAATTATCCTACAGGTGTTTTCTATAGGATACTTTACAGGATGGAAGTAGAGAAGACCTACCGATATGACGTGAGCGACCAAACGATCCTGGAAACCAGCTGAAGAGTTGCATTCAGGGGTAGAGGGGGCCAAATTGCGAATGTGCATCGTAAGGCTGAATGCCCAATGGGCTGATTAGTATATAACAACTCGTCATGTCTCGCCCTGATTCAACATTTAGAACTCCAAGTCACCGCTCTCGTCGCTCAACCCTACCTTGTTTCTCTAAGCATCCTTGGGTTTCTGAGTATTATCACCCAAAGGATTTGGGACCTCAAGACTGAAGAGATAGGATTTTATTATCTAACTCCTCTGAAGTCGCACTTCACCATGCGAGGGTCTCTCAGTACATTCGCACTCGGGGCCATCTTTGGAGGTCTATTATTTTCGGGAGCGCAGGCACAGATGAAAGTCAGCAGCTTCGATGGCAAGGTCACAGACGATGAGTTGAAATCCTTCAACGACTTCGTCGCTACGCTGAAGCCTGGAACGAGTAACAAAGGAAACGAATGGGCACAGGGCCATAGCGGAGAGCAGACAAAGGCAATGGGCCTAGTTTATCAAATAGCCGGGCAGAAGGACACGCTTGATAATATGATCCGCTTCTGCGATGCCGTCTTGTCTGAGCGGAACGATCTGGCAAAGGCTCCGGTAGGCCAGCACAAGATCTGGACTGGCGAAATTGACCCGTGCTGGCCAAATGATGTTACCAAGACCCCGATTATAACTGGCGGGGAAGAAGGTGATCCAGTCGGGCACTTGGCCAGCTGTTCTTACCTCATCTTGAAGACGAAAAACCTCTATAACCAGAAGGTTGCTGATAGCGACCCTCACAAATATGGTGCTACATACTTGGACCGAGCCAAGACCTATCTCAAGCAGGCGGATACTTCGATGAGCGAGCACATTTTGAAGCGGTTGCTAGACCTCTCGAACGGGAACAAGATGTACTTCGCGAAGGACTCGCCTTACATGGGCGGGAAACCCGTCCCATGGAATCAACAGATGATGTTCAACTATGCATTCTTGAACCTCGTCAACGCGCACAATATCCTCAATGACAACCCTACGCTGGTCACAAAGTACAAGTCAATCCTTAGCGCCAGTCTAGATTGGTTCTTCCACGGAGGTGGTGTGCAGACCAAGAAGAGCAAGAAGGGCAGCACTATCTACGACTGGGGCTATACCATGCCGAAGACAGGCGGAGAGGACAACAACCACGGGGCGCTCGACGTCGCTGGTTTCGCCCGCACTTACGCCGACGGCAACTACGGCATCACGGCAGACCAGATGAAGACGTTCGCCAACACCTTCGTTGATGTTATGACTTTGGGCGAGAAGAAGTATGCTGGAAAAGTAGACGGGACGTCTGGAAGCGGTCATGCTTCAGAGACAGAAAGCATCCGCAGTGGATGGCTCTTCTTGGCTGAATTCCGACCAGACGCGTATGAGTCGATGATGTCCGCAGATTTGGCTGTCGGTAAAACCACCAAGAGCGCTGACCAGTTCTCCCGTTTCCTATGGGTGAAGCATCAGCGCGCGAAATGAATTCAGGATAGCTGAAGGACATTTCAAGGTTGGCGGCTTCCAATGGTATTTTATTGAGACATTGTTACTCCAATTCTTGTTATTTACCTAGGTATATTCCACGATATACAAGTACGAAGAGAGCGTATCTATGGCCTATTCCTAATTAGGTACATAGGAAAAATTAATACCAAACTTCCAAGTCATACAAAGAGGATGCGATAGTAATGTTATTTCCATATTAGATCATCGCATTTGTGTTCAGCCCTATCGCCCAGTCCTAGAGGTCCTGGGAGTCTTGGATCGCAAAGGGTCATATGGTCCACCCCTGTCGTTCGGCGCCAATTAGGCAGTCGAATGTATATACACCTAGAGGTACCTGAAGCACAGCCATCAATACTGTATTTTGAAGTCTAAGCCCACTTCTTTCGCCCATAATCGAGCCTATTCCATCTACTCTCATATATAAATATCTATATTCCCATGAGGCTATTTGGCGAGATTGCCGACCCTCTAGGTACCAGGCATTAAATTCAAGCCAGAATGGTACCAAAGGTCGGGGCGACAAATCTGTCGCCTATTGGAGACTTCTGCCTGACACTTTGCATATATCCTCTTATCGGTGCCTATATCTGTGCAAAATACACCGTCAAGGTCATCGAGTCTACTCTCTACACCGCAAATGATATCCACACCCGGTGCCGGGTCAGACTCCGTCGGCTCCCAAAATCAAAGCCGTTGGCAGTAAACCCGTCTTCACCAATATCCACAGCCGCCAGCGCAGACACACCGATATCATTCCTGCACCTCCCGCCGGAAATCCGCCTGCACATCTACCGCCTCGCGCTCGGGTGGCAGGCCATCGCGCAAGTCCGCACTCACTCGTCGTACTGGGGTCCGCGCCCCGACGCCTGGGACGAGAGGCAGGGCATCCGCGACGACGCGGATCCGCCGAGTGAGACGCTGCGTTGTACCGTCGGGCTCGGCGGGTCGGGGCTGCACCAGCTGGTCATCCCGCCGAGCCAGGGGTGCGTGCGCTACGGCGCCATATCGCAGATGATCTGCGGCGAGGGCCACCGCTTTGCGCCGGGGTGGGTGCATCCGGAGGAGAAGGTGTTCCATTCTGATCTAATGCGCGCGTGCCGCGTTGTATATGATGAGGTCCTGGATGTGCTGTATGCGGATAATACGATCTCGCTGTTCGGCGCCCAGATCGCGCGCTATTTCTGCCGGAACGCGAGTCCGGAGGGGCTGACGAGGGTGCGCTGCGTGCATGTTGCGCATGTCATTCCTTCGGATAACTGGGACTCGTCGTCTCAGAGGAAGAGCGTTGAGGGAGCCATGCATTTATTGCGGGGTTCCCTGCCGAGCCTGAGACAGCTCGACGTTGAGGTGGCGCTTGCGTATGGCCAGCCGAAGAATCCGGAGCGCTTTTGGACTTGGTTGAGGAAAGATGTTCTAGGACAGTTCCGCGGCCTGGAGAAGTTCGTGCTGAAGGTTTCGGTGTATAGGCCTTTTACGCCAAGGCGCGGTGGAGGCTGGGAGGGTTGGACGCCGCCGTGCGAACCCTTGAGCTCGTGGAATGATGATGAATATCAAACTCTGAAAACTAGGGCGACTTCGTCGGATGGAGTAGTATTATCTTGAGCCCAAGGTCATTCGGGTCTCAAAACGTGGACTATTCTTTTATCATTCAAGTCCTTGGAGCTGTACGGTTTAGTAGTATTGTGGTTTTTGGAGTGAAGTACTTCAACGTAAGCTCGAAAATGATCAAACCTGTCACCCTCGTAGTCATATTGGCAAAACTTCATAATATATACCTATATATATATATCCATTATATCATGTAATTCGTACATTATCGTAACATCAATAAGCCCATTTGAAATTAACCATGTCTCATGTAACTCAGCTGCTTTCCCCAACTCTAAGCGTTTTCCGTCAACCGTGAGATCATGCATCATCATACCTTTCACTACCGCGCCATGCTTCTAATATCGCGCGTCATATCCCAACCCAATTACCCATTCACCGGCTCAATACCCTCGCGAATACCTACGACCGTCGCTGGACCTCCTGTCCGAATAATACGCCGCAGGCGGTGCTCTCGGGCTTCTGCCACGCGGCGACTCGACGTAAACGGGTCTAGTAACGCTCACGACGGAAGTGCGCCGCGGGCTGTGATGGTGATGAGAGTGGCGTGAGCGCGACCGGTGCCCGTGCGTCTCTCTGGGATACCGCGTGGAGGCGTGGTGATGGGAGGACGGCGGCTTCTCGTAATCCGGCTCGAATGTGCTTCCCCATGCGCCAGGATTTTGGAAGTTGACACAGGCTCGGATGATCCATAGCAAGAGCAAGAACCCGGCAATGGAGCCGATGACGATACCGGCGATGGCGCCGCCCGAGAGGGTTTGCGTGGAGTTGCCGTTGTCTTGCGTGACGACCGTTGTGGTGGCCTGCCGGGCGGAGAGAACTTTGGTAACCGCTGCCGGGAGAGTCCTTGTTGGTTTGATGTGCTCCAGCTCGCGAACTAGGATTTGACCGATAGACGAGCGATCGGAAGCCGGTGTGGGCAAAACGGGGGCCATGATTTTCCTTTAAGTGGTTCTCGAAGCTCAATGGCTTAAATTTAAATTTAGAAACTGGGGATCGTTGTCGGCGCCACACACAGGCTGAGAGAAAGTTAAGGTTGGACGGGTACGGGAACTAAGAGAGACGAGTAAAATACAAATTGTGAGATGGAGGGTGAGCAGAGTAAAAGTAGTAGGGCTGCCATCTTGAATTATCACAACAACGTGAGGATAACATGGACGACGAACGATGACCTCATAGCTGCGAAAAACTGTAACCTGCCTGGAATACTATACTACCTACCTCATACTCTAGATGTGCCAAGGCTCACGGTAACTGGAAAGATGGCTGGGATACAAGTACATTACCTAGCTCATCCATGCTGTATTGTATACGAAATAGATAGTGCTTATGAGTTATGCCCTGTATGGTAGTATTCCGAATTCCTGAAAGTCTCGTTGGCCTAGTGTATTCCTTTTCTTGGTCTTTAGCGTGCCGCGAAGAAAATGTTCCGAGGAATTCGGCGGCGCTATTGGTCCATCCGATCCCCTCACCGCGGTGCGGCTCTCGATAGATCACTATGATGTAAATCTGAAGAAAGTGGGGAGATGTGATACGACGGTAGTTCTCAGTCGACTGGGTCTAAACCCACTACGTAACAGATATTGACTTGCATAAATACAGATTAGCTGCGGCTAGTTGCCGTTTCTGTATAGGATGGTGAGTAACAGAGTGCTCGGGAGTTACTTAGTGATCTATATTGGATGTCGTATTCGTATCGCACCATGATGTTATGTGACCAACCGTTCGTTTATTATGAAGCTATAGTCGTTCGGTTATATCTATATCAAGAAGAAGACTCATAATGAAAACGACTTCGTAGTATTATTTTCCCCTTCTTGTAGAGAAAACAGTTCATTTGTGAATTATGCGTTACCGAATACCATGGGTGATTACTATCTGCCTGTCTATGAAGGTGATATACTACTAGCTGGAGATATGTTACACCAACGGCTTGTCATTAAATGCCCAAGTGTTGCTTACCTGGAATTGCTGCTAAAGGTCATCGTTGACGATACGTAGTAACAGGGAGACTCAATCTTGACCTAGATTTCAGAGCAAACCATGGTCTTCGTTCTCATTACAGTAAGTGAAAGAATAAATCATGAAGCCCTTACATGGCAGTCTTTTGTATCATAACCGCTCCTGAAGTATCTTATGCCAAATACCACTTCGTTGGCTCTACCTCTCTCCACCAAACCCTGCGCGGTCTACAGAGGATAGATCGTAGAAAGGAAATTCGCTTATATCATAACGAAAGCCGTCCAAGTAGACCTCCCAGCAAGAAGTAAGCAACCCATCATCGCTTAACCATCATAAATAATCGAACCCTGCCCATCATCCTCCGGCTCCTCGCTGCTCTCATCGTCGCCCTCAATATTATCATCCATGAGCCTCTGTCGGTGCAAGAAGTTCTTGAAGCCGCGGCTCATCTTGACAACGGCGCGCAGATGCTTGTCAGTCACGTTAACCTTGTCGCTGCCCTCCTCAAGCGCCTCCGTCTCAGCCAGAGCAACAGCCGTCTGCAAGGCATTGCGGATCTCGCGACCGTTCCAGCGCAGGCTCTGCACGTCGCGACTTTCGTAGGCGTACTCGCGCGTCGCCACGGCGACATGCACTTTTCCGCCACTGTCTCGCTCGAGCCGCTCGAAGCTGTTGAGCCAGATCTTCTCGCGGTCGGAGTCGGTTAGGGACTTGTAGTGCAGGGCCACGTGGATGCGCGACGTAAACGCCGAGTCGAACGTTTGCACGCGGTTTGTGGTCAGGAATAGCACGCCGCGGTAGTACTCAAGGGCACGCAGGAAGATGGACACGAGGCCGTTGCGCGCGATGTCCTGAGCGCGCCGTGCTTCGAGGTACACGTCCGCCTCGTCGAGAAGCACCATTGCTCCGAAACGCTCGCCCAATTGTAGGAAGTATTCGAGATTTTTCTCTACCTGGTAGGAGTTGGTGCTCAGGTCGCCGCTTGTAAGCGAGAGGAGAGGCCGGCGGGCCAGTTCCGCAACGCATTCCGCGGTGCAAGTCTTGCCGACACCGGGTTTTCCATGAAGGAGGAAGATCCGGCCTTGGCCCTTGTTCTTGACGAAGTCGTTAGGCCACGGGGTGACCTTGCCGTTGTCGCTGGCGAACTTGCCAACGAGGGCTCGAACCGTGAGCTTGATTTCGTCGTCGAGCACGAGGTACTTGAATGCCTCCTTATCGAACTTGACTTCTTGGAGATACTCGACGTTGAAGTGGCCCCAGCGCCGCTCGCCGAGGATGAATCCCGAGACAACTTTGCTCAAGACTATGTAGTAGAGGTCGGCTTCTGGTGCAGGATCACTCATTGGGTTGAGATCATCGAATTCGGCCCAGGGGCTCAGGACTTCCTCCGAATCTGCCTTGATACAGGCACTGCAGCCGCATTTGGGGGCGCGGTAAGGTAGAACGTCTCTTGGTACTGGGGGCCGGTTAGGTGGCGGAGGAGAGCGTCCCCGTCGAGTATGCTCTCCGGGGCAATCGATGGAATACCGCGTGAAGCCGGCACAATCAATAATCACACGACCACTCATATAGCCGCTAGCACTTGTGGGATAGGCCCAGTTGAACTCGGGGTCCTTCTCGACCAAGCTGCCATCGTAGGCCATGTAGCTCGGTCCTTTGGAGAGTTCCCAGACCGTCTTACCAAGCGCGATTTGTTTCTTCTCGACTTCATCGGGAGTCATGTCGCCATTTTCACCTTTGAAGAAACGGGCAGGGATGATAGGTAGGTTTGAGATAGCTTCCTCGCCATTGGAAGAACTGATGTTGAAGCACTGCATTGTGCGATGGAATTTATCTATGTCATATGAGAGATTCCAGCATTTGACGTAGGCTGTGGTGACGCTCCCGTCATTGTTAGGGTCACCCTCTTCGAAACTCGAGACGATGAGGGGAATCCGTTTGTGGTCTTGCTTGGCATATACAACATCACCGGGTTTGAAAAGGAGCCCGAGATTGAGGAAGGTATACGACGGGGTGCTGCTATTGTACCGTTCCTCTTCCCCGCGAATCCTATCGCTTAGGGTCTTGTCGAGGAAATTTAGAAGCACATCTATATGTCGAGCAGTCGTGAAAGCATATGCCTCACCGTGCGTCTCCGGCTGGCTGACTTTGTAACGAGCAAGGGCAGCTCGGTGGTGAATCAACACGTAATATGGTGCGGCGATAATGACACTATCTCCATGGAGAGACACAAAGGGATAGTATTCTACCACGGCCCTAAGCGCGTTGACCAAGTGAATGGAGTTGATTACCATATATGTCTTCTCCACTTTGGCAATCTTCATCTCCGAGTCTTCGTCACTTCTTTGCCTATCCTCTTGATAGAGGTGATCATACGGCATATAGTCGAAGCCATCATTCCACCTACGACGGTGTGGACGAGGAGCGCGATCAACCCGCCGATTCTTTTGTACAAGGCAGGTCGAGACTTTAGTCACGATCTCGAGGATGGGCTTCTTGGACGAAGAAGATGCCGTCTCATCGTTCAAGTCATCTAACTGGACATTGATGGGCTCTCGGCTTCGACGCACTAGTAGTTTTATTAGCAAATTGTGCTATAAGCTTGCAAGGGGGCAGCTTCACAATCAATGAGCTTGCCGCCCCATCCCTTGTACTGTAGCACATAGCAGACGTCTGGGACTTCATCTTCGGCAAGCTCTCTATCTGCACCGCCATTGACGGATGATTTTGCAACGAGAGCTCTCAGTTTCTCCACGTTCCTGTCCTCGCTGGAGCCGAAGCTAGGCCCAAAGCCTTGCCCGAAGGGTCTACCGGAAGGCCCAATCTCCTCGAAGCTAGCAGTGGAGCTGGTCTCATCCATCTTGTCTAATGGATGGTCCTAGTATAAGAATAGATGTAGAATATGAAGCCACAGAATATGAAGGGGGATGATAGATTGAGAGAGAAAAGAAGACAGTAAAAAGAAATAGAAGAAGCAGGCTCCCACCTATCTTATAACTTTATCATCCTTTCTATGTGGATCGCAGCAGCTACGTGCCACCTAGGCCCCTGTGAGGCAGTCGTACCTAGTGCTGACATAGTTGCCTGGATATGCAGGTCAAGCCAATGACTACAGAGATTGGGCGAGACTGCAGTCGAGGACAAGACTCATACTTGCAGCTTTAGCAAATATGAACTTGGCAAGGCTGAGCATCTATCCAATGGGGCGGGACTAGATGCTACACCATGTAGGCAGCCAGCGGGGTTTTAGATAAGGCCATGATGTGATAGAGGCAGAGCTCTATCCAGGTGAATGAGGCTTTGCATGTGGGGGGCTATCTGCCTAGCAAACAGCCTTTCAGCCTCATATTGAATGGGATGACGCTCGTCACATCATCGACAAATATCTACGAATACGGCATATATAAGAGCATGTAGGCAACCAGCGTGTAGGATCGGGGTGGGTGGGCAAAAGGGAATCGTGACAGCTGAAACTCATGGGACCGGGGGCATGGGGTGGCCCGGGGTCGTGGGCCAGGAATACAGCCCTGGAGGCCAATGCGGAGAGATGACAAAGGGCCTCCAGGACAGTGTTACTATATAGACACTGTGCATAATTACTGTCTTATTAAGCCATAGGTCAAAGTCATTGCAGTTAACACTGGTACGTATCTGAAATACCGCGGCCTTACCTCTCCCATTCCATGCAGTTACACCTCACGTAGGGACTATACCACCCTTCTCCATAGTCTGCTTGAAGATTTGCAAAGACACCTCGGGTTCTGTTTTTCGAGTTAGCAATCTCAACTCCTGGTTATTGAACTTCTGTTCCAGGCCGAGGATTGACATACGATAGAACGGTACGTTGTGTCCTGCCTCATATATACGCATGAAGATCAAGTTGTCCAAGGACTTGAAGGTCCCCTTCTCCACGCCGTTAAGCGTGTAAGGCTCTAGCGTCTGATTTCCGAACGGCTCCTGTCCTGGCCATCCAACCGCATCTGCCACTCTAAGGGTTCCGGGCCAATTACAGAAGTAGTCAGCGTCGCCTGTCCATATAAGGACTCTAACGCCCGATTGTACGACAGTCGAGAGTTCCTCTAGGAATGAGCGTGCATCTACATAATTGTTAGCTTATCACCTAGGATGTTCCGGGCCAGAGTCATACCATCGCCTGAAGAGATGAAACCGCCTGGTCCTGCTTGATCTGTATAGTTCACCTGAGCCCCTAGAGCCTTCTGGATATCTGCTCTTTGCAAATACGCCACGTGCGTCGAAGGCGGTCTCAAGTACGGATCACGAATGTCACCAAGGTAAAAGTCGGGGGATTTTCCTCTCATGGCGGCTATCATCGGAAACTCGATTTTCATATAATATTGATCCCAAGCAGCGAAGCAGTCGTCAACTGTATCAGTAGCCGCGCATTTGTCAATTGCAGGCTTGACCGCTGTGTGGTACTGGAGCATGAGTTCGTCGTGGTAAGTCTTGTTGATGATCTGCCTGTACGAGTTGTTGTACATATACTCAAGATGGGACCTCTCTTGAATTTCGGCGTCGAACCAGCCATTACTGATGCCGAGTGCTACCATATGAATCTCTTCACCCTGAATAGCTCCTCGCGAAATTTCAGCGTTCTGATCTAGAATGTAACGCACAAATTCAGGACCGTAGTGCCCGCCATATGACTCGGTAAAGATGCCGAAAGCGCGATTTGCATATTCGGGGAAGTTGTCGTAGAATGCCTGAAGGAGATTCCAGACCACCGGAGCAGCGGCCTTGGTAGAACTGACGGTGGCGTTGCCGTATGAGAAACCCACGCCTACCGGCTGATCAACGTAAAGCATGTTGGCGTGTTTGTTAAAGCTGTAAGGGTTCAGAGAGGGCTCATTCTCATTATTGACAAAATGACAGGGTCCATTCTGTGTGAAGAGTCCATATTCAGACGAGTCACCCGGGCCGCCATCGAAGTATGCGACGAGAGGTGCCTTCTCCGGGGTTGTACGGGCTTCGAAGAACCTTGTGTAAGCTTGTTAACCATGCGACGCCGGTATGCCAGCTTACATCGTGTGACTTACCAGAACCACATATTCATGCTGTCATTCACCGTGATATACCCCGAATACTGGTTAACACCGGGTGTGGTCTCGCATATGCCCGAATTGTTGACGAATGACAACTTGGAGTTCATGGCAGCATGCTCGAAGACATTGTAGTTGACCCCATTTCGCTCCTCTACATATCGCTTGTTAGAAGCGCGCAGCGATGCTGGCCCAGCGATCGCCGAGGTAGCCAGAAACGCCCCGACTGTAACTTTACGTATCCACCGCATCTTCGATATGGGCGAGGCGATCGTGAAGCTGTAAGTTTATCAATGCACATCGTACGATGCCTAGATTGTCACCTTGAAAGTCACCCGATGGCAACGGATTAACACCTTAAACGAGACGACGTGAAGAATGTAACTTCTGGAGTACGTTTTATTTCTCAAATACTTCGAAGCCGTTCAATAAGCTTCATGGGACAATCTTCGTGTCGTCGAATGAGGAGCTACTTTTCATCCGTACCCTGGCCGTTTGCATACAAACATGTGTATGTATGACATAGCCACACCCCGAGCCGCCTTCCCCAGCTTTCAATAGTTTTGGGACGGGCTGCTCGGAATGCTGATAACCAGGCAGCAGCGAGCGCAAGAGACTAATACATACGGCGAGTTCCCTGCTAGGATGAGCAAATTAGCTCCGAGTGCTAACGTGCGATCTCGCTCCTTCACGGCGGAGGACTTCATCTTGGCGTGAATCAAATTATTTCACCAATATTAGGAATGTCTTTCGGAGATCGAGAAAGTCGTAACTTGGAGACTTACACGACTCAAGTGGAGAAAAGAGTCTATACGTCTCGTAAATGCGGACATTTTGAGACTTTCACAAGCCCTTTTGACTCTTTTAGATTGAATGGCGTTGCCCCTGCTTTACCTTCTAACCTATGCACTTTCAACGTACGGCCAATATAGCTGCCCGTCATATAAAGGTCTTCCCACGTTGTCACACCGGTGGTCATCCAGTTGCTCTGGGGTTAAGTGGATTGAGGTTCGCGTTCAGCTGGGACCAGATACAGAAGCAATTTCTCTGATTTCCTCTGAACTCGTAGCTTATTGACAGCATCTCGGAAAGTTACAAGGTACATACATAGAAAGGAATGGCTACGTTGAGCCTATGATACAAGAGGTGATCTAATTGTCGTGGCATACGTAGGCCACATCTTCAGGCTGATAGTTCAACAGTTCCAGTCGTGGGTGCAGTCGAAGTCCTTGCCCACAACACCCGGAAGGCCGATATTCTTTGCCTTCCCCTTGCCGATGTTGGTGTAATCGCCAATGTGCACCTTGCAGTTTGGGTCCTTCTGAGCATCAGGGATGCCCAGCGGGTCAATGTGGAACTTGACGCCGCCCGCATCCACGTCCACGCCCTTGCCGTTGCTCAGGTTATCGTAGCTGGCACCGTCGCCATCCCACTTGATATCGCCGTCGATCTTGAACACGCCGCTGCCGATACTGTTTTGGTTATAGGGGTTAGTCGTTGGCAGGTCTTAACTGGGGCGGGTGGGTAAGGGTAAGGGAGCAAGTGAAAAATATCGTGGAGATGTGGACTCACAAAGTGTCCCCGGGGATACAGCCGCCGTAGCCACAAGCGCTGTTCTGTCTGTGGGATACCGTGGTCTCAAGGTGGCAGGACCTTGCTGCGACTTGGGTGCTGAAGAGAGCTGCAGCGACGGTGAGAATGGAGATAGTGTTGGTCCTGATAACGAAGAGCCTATTAGCCAAGGTTTCCTCAATCTATAAGTCCAGGACGGTTCAACTCACAACATGTCTGCAATGCTTGGTATAAGTAAATACTTGAAAGACTCTGACTGCTTATTTTGTGTTTGTGGTGCTCGTTGTGTGTAGTATTTGAGATTGTGGATGACGATTCTTACTTTTTTTTCTAATCATCGTCGAGAGATCTTGTCCCTTTTATACACGAGGCGGCGTCAAGACCACACACCTGTGTCCTCCTGTCTGGTCTGGGGTTTGAAGTTCAGCCATGACGATCATCTAAGCTGCGCAGAACCGTAGAGTCTACCTTAATTTGATGTTCCACGCATCATCGTTCGACGATGTTGTCATCGCTATACTGTGAATAGCGAGAGCTGAAAGCCAGCAACCAATCAGAATCTTGACCTACGAAGGTGATCGGCGACGGTTCTATAGACTCATCGATCCTATTAATCGAAGCTCTTGATGTGCTAAGTTTAGTATCAAATAGTATGAAGGATTTCAGATTGGTAAAATCCTTCCTGAATAGGAAGGCGGAGATTAAGTGTGAGATTGAAACAAGGCACGTCATAGTTCCACTGCGGCGATTCAAGAGGACGATGATGTATTGAGGTACCTAATGAATACTATGTAGCTACCTAGGTAAACATATATGTAATCGGTATAGCACGACAATAAGCCGTTAAATCCAGCCTGTTGATATTACCTAGGTAAGCAACAATCTATTTCGTATGGAGGCATATGGACTACTGTGACTGCGCCGCACACTTTTAGCATCCAAAGTTGACAAAATGCAACTATTTTAAGCAAAAGGATCACCGAATTGTCTCAATGGCGGCGGCGATGCGGTCATTGATGATCCAAACCCACTTGGTCGCATTCGCATAATCGTTGTTGTCGATACTCTCTACGAGTCCAGGGAATACAGCTCCGGCGTAACCTGTCCAGAGTCCAGGTGCAAATACGACATGTTTGAACCACGGTCGGCCATCCAAGCCTAGTTGGTACAGGAATGCCCGCTCAAGCCTCTTGTACTTGGTATTGGTGGCGCGAATCTCGTGGAACAGTTTGATCTTGCTGATCCATTTCCACCAGGGGATGTGCTCGTTCGCCTTCTTAGATAATTTCTCCGATTTAGCATCGAGCTCAATCGCGGCTTTCTTGAACTCGCCAACGATGTAGTATAGGTGGCCTAGAGTCTGCTTAAAATTCTCACGGTCGCCCCTCACCTCGGAGCTGGCGGGCCGGGCTCTGAACTCGAACACTTCTTTCTCGGTGGAATGTTCTAGTTGGAAGGATTCTAGCCTTGCCTCAACCTTCTCGACATATCCCTTTAGCGCAACGGCGTAGTCGGTTGCGTTTAGGGGAATGAGCGGTGTTTCAGCCAACTTTGCGATGGCGAGGCCGAGAACCTGTGCCATCGTCCTGTGATACACAAAGCCTGGGTCGCCAAACTCAGACATCCAATGGAAGCTGTCGTAGTTGCTGTGATAATGATAGACGGGGGAATCCTCGAAGTCTCCGCCGAAGTTCATATCGAGACTGGGAACGCCAGCGAAGTCTTGGAAAGCTGTAAAGTCGCTGCCGCTTCCCATGGTACCAATACGTCCATCCCAGAGGTCACGGACGGTTTGCCCCTTGACGGTCTGGTTGGGCGATTGTACTAAAGCAGTCACTTCGTAGAGAAGTTTGTGTAGCAGAGGGGCGGCGTAGGCCTCAAAGACCGGGCTGCGAACGCCAACGTCGACATTAAGGTAGGCGACGTTGGTAGCTGACAGCCATGGTAGGTATTCTTCAACCCATTCGGTGCTTCCCACCAACCCATATTCTTCGCCATCCCAACTGGCGAAGACGATGGTCCGCAGTGGCTTCCATCCCTTCTCTAAAGCCTGACCGACGCTGCGAATGGCTTCATTGAGGACAGCAGACCCACTGTTGGGGTCACCAGCACCACCAGCTATCCAGGCGTCACGGTGGTTGCCTACTACAATAACTTCATCAGGGATAGTACCATTGATGATACCAATGACATCCCATTGGGGAGTTATGGTGTATTCCTGCTCATTGTAAAGATTGAGCACGACATTATCCGGCGAGGGTCCAACATTGTATTCGACCCCCTTGTAACCAAGACCGGTGTTTGTGGTCCAATACTCGCCGAAATCTTCAGCTCGAGGTCCGAGTCCATTTAGTGCCTTTAATATAGGCAAGGCTTCCGCATAAGATATGGGTAAAGATGGGATACTTGGAATAGATCCGTTAACCGACGCTCGTGGAACACCTGGCTTGGAAGGGTAGCCAGGCGTAGTTGGGTCGCCTGGCGCAATACTGATATATTGGACGCTTCCCCGCTGAACACTGCTGGGGTGTCGGGCTGGGCCGCTCGGATACGCATCATACCCATTTTCTTCGGTGATTTTACCATCATCACCGGGATCACTAAAGAGAACAGCGCCGATCATGCCAAGCTCTTGAGCCCGCTTGACTTTCAACCCTCGGAAGATGCCTCCATAACGAGCGACGGCTATCTTCCCCTCAAGACTGACGTTGGCTCTGAGAAGATCCTCAAAATCCCAGTAAGTGCCATAGTTGACGTAGACAAATGAGCCGGTCACGTTCCCGCTCGCAGAATAACCATGGAATGTCGGGATGCTCTCCTCCAACTGGGTGGTCGGGTCTTCCTCTAGCACATCCTCTTCCAAAGTGGCTTCGAAGGCCACTCTCCAAGCTCCAGCGTCGGGAGAATCCGACTTGGGCTTCTCTAAGAGAGCGAGCCGGTGGTCAAGAGGGTAGTTTATGTATGTCTCATAAGCTACAATGTCTGATTTAATCCCCCATTCATTCCAACGATCTCGTGTCCATTCCGCCTATAGTGCATATGAATGAGAAATATTTTCTATCATTTTGAATTATGGGTTTCCCTTACCTGAGATAAGTTCTTACCGGCGAGATGGGGACCAGACGTGTAATACTTGCTCCACTCGGCGGCCTTGTCCGCGTTTGGGGTTTCCAAAAGGATATCTTTAAGCTCATCGAAGCTAATATGTTTCCCATGCCCAGGCCATCCACGGTGGGTGCTGTGCGATGGTGCGAATACAACACTGACCAGAAAGGTGATGAATAGAGCAATAAGAGAGGAGCCTAACGCGATAGTGCAGAAGCGGCGTACGGTCTGATGGGGATACCTTCGGCGCACAGCGCCGACTGTAACGGTAGTGATTAATGGTGTGCGCTCGTTTGCCATCTTATCATCGCGACCGAGGTCAGACTCGGAGGGCTTCATGACAATGTCGATGGTGTTGACGATGAAAGTTGTTCGCGGGAGCGTTTGTCAGCTACGCCACTCGGACGCTGCGACGTAATTGACCGTCGCAATGTTGCAATCGGATTCGGCCATCCTACGGCCACTATCTTATAGGTATCTATCTACGTGGGGCCGCCGCACTGGAAAGATAAGAGGCTACAAATGGCGGACGCTGAGTACAACTACGTATTTAGTCGTCGCATATGATTCCGAGTGCTGCTGGGCGACGTATAGGTAATATTAGGTATAATTTCCAATATCGTTTGTATAATTCCCCAACTTTAATGCATGACTTACCAATTCGCCTTTTCTGTAACAGTGCACATGTGCTTTAGCAATATACAATGTTACGTAAGCCAACCGGTACGAAGTTCCGAAACAGACTCCACAATCGCTGTCGGACCTTGGAATGATTGGCTGCTCTGACTTGCATACCTGAAGCCTTTGAATCCGCGAGGTATTAGTCCTCCAAGTTTATGAAATAATTCTATACTAAGGCGAGTGTGTGAAAGGCCATGTTGGTATCGCCATTACTTCGATAATGAAAGGAGAATATAGTACTTGAAGTTATGCTAATTGAAGTTATCGCCCGTATAAACATTTAAGGTATAATACCATCTATCTCTTTTACTTCGGGTCTCGTTGACGGATGACTGTTAATACCAGATATCTAGTATATTTGTCAGACCTAGACGAATGCTGCCATCATAACCTAATGGACGGTCCGCCACAGTCCTAGTATGTATGTGTAAGCAACATCTCCTTATAGGTCCATCTCGAAACTTATCAGAGGGCCTTGGAGGCAAAGACTCCAAGAAATTTCCTATGGATCGAATCCGCTAAGAGATGCGGTCTCGGAGCATCTTCCGTTAACGACTTAAAGTATGGTTCTTACGATGCTGTTCCACCTGGGCTGAACCATTGTTGGTTCGATTCAGGTTTCCCGTCTTTTATGAGTCTGACTGGCATACTTAGGTTGCATACCTAAATCAGGGATCGACGGGTCTCCCATAGCCGCATTACGCACCTTGAAGGAGGTTAGGCACAGCGGGGCCTACATTACATATGCGGGGGCAGGGGAGGGGCACACGTCAGCCAATCATGTTATTGGCTTTCTAAGAATAGTGGAGTGCGTTCAAGCCTCGCTGCAGTGCGACGGGACCACATCCTCGCATTGTAGATCCTCCCTTCCCTCTCTACCCGGTCTTGCATGATCAGGAGGCTGGCCGTTGGCGCGTGACCTCCATTTTGGCTTCTCTCATCTCACTAATTTCTAATATTCTTACCGGATTTCATTCTACAGCATCCGACACCGGACATTTTTTCTTATCCTCGCCTGCATTCTTATAGCCCTGTAGCACACCTTGACTCACCTGATGAGAGGGGCAGGCTGATCTTGGGTTTCACTGTACAATGGCTTGCTGCGACTTGCTGCGGATGGCGATTCTCTTTCCGATTCGTGAGTCATGGTATGGAACAGTTCAAGGCGGGTCTCCAAAAGATAAGTCCGGGACGAGACCACCAAAAAGTTCCCAGTCATCGTCGAAGAAAAAAATTTGCATGCAGCAGAGCAGGTCCTGCCGCTACACCTCTTTAAGTTCCCTTGCCGGCCCACCTCTACCGCGCCTGGGTCAAGATCCGGGAGGCTACCTGCGGTAAGCCGCAAATCAGAGGTCTCCCACAAGGACGAGCGAACCGTCTCAGCTCGGCCTACTGCTCTCTTCGGTTTAGCCGGCAACCTGCATACGACAAGGCAAAGACTTGCGTAAGGTAACAAGCGCCGATGAACCCCAGGGCCCAGACAATGTCTTTGTGCAATATGGGTGTTGTCAGGTAGTATTTTTCGACATTCGTCTTTGTTTATAAAGATTTCGCTCCCCGCTACGCTACTTCGCGAGAGATAGTTCCTCTCTTTCATCTTGGTTCGCTCCACCATCCTTCCCAGTCTTTTCCTGTATAGTCTCAGGTCGTTCTTGCGAGTCTCAGACATAGAAGGCATATAGACGTGGTGGCTGCCTTTCCAAGTTCTATTGCATTGCTCTTCCTGGAACGACGTTCGGGCCTTTTCCTATAAATCTGAACGCAGCTGTAGGTAGCCTAGCTGCATATTATCTGCGTTTCTGCGAGTTTCTTGTCATCGAATTCTCATTTCGTTCAGTTCATTGATACCCAACCGGCGAGATGACGACCAAAAAGCATAGCCCGAAATTGCCAGCTCAGCAGCTGGCCATATTGGGTGAGCATGAAACATTTTCTTGCCTACGACCTCGGTTTCCGTTTCAACCAAGCTGGCATTTCCGCTGTGTTTTCTTTAGTCAGCTGTACATATCTGAAGAGTGTGGCCGTTGATGGACATCCGTCCCTGCCGGGACGGACCATTTCCATATTCATACTTAAGCTCAATATAATATTGTGGTCTTCCTACGGTGTGGAGTGTACCCGTATCGCAAAGAGGTTGAAAGTCCCTACGCTGCGTTCACGTCGCTTGATTACCGTGTGACTCGTTGAAACTTGGTGTTGACGGCGTCTCAATCAAGCACTAGGCTACAGTTGAAGTTGAAGCACAAACAAAGCAGAGCTTACAGCGAGGTGGTGAAATAGCGGCATGACCAGGTACTTCATCCCTTTGCGTATTTCGAGCTAATTTGATTTCTAGCTATTGCTCGTTTCGCCGAACCCCTTGCATACACGTCTGTCTTTCCGTATCTACCTGAGATGATCGCCAGTTTCGGTGTTGAGAAGAAGGATATCGCAAAATGGGCTGGTCTCACCAGTTCCGTCTTTTCCCTTGCTCAGAGCATGACCGCTGTTTTCTGGGGTAGAGCCTCCGATCGGCTAGGAAGGAAACCTACCATTATGACTGGTCTTTTATGTACGATGATATGCTTCCTTATATGGGGCATGGCGACGAGTTTGCCGATGGCAATCGCCGTACGTGCTATGATGGGTGCTGGTAATGGAAACGGTACGCGTTCCTAGTTAGTCTGCTTTAAACCTACTTCTTCGGGCTAATTACGGCATTTAATAGTTGGCATCATTCGAACGATGGTCGCAGAGTTGGTAACCGAGAAAGAACTCCAGCCAAAAGCGTTTTCTGTGATGCCTTTGGTCTGGAGTGTTGGATCTGTATTTGGACCAGCCTTCGGCGGCCTATTTGCTAAACCGGCCGAGCAATGGCCAGGCGTCTTCGGCAACAGCACTTTTTTCAAGAAATACCCGTTTGCCTTCCCCAATTTAATAGGTTCGATCTTCTTCTTGATCTCCCTCACAACTGCTATGCTCTTCCTTGAGGAGACGCTTCACAGTAAACGCCATTCCCGGGATTGGGGGTTAGCGCTAGGTGAACGTGTCAAGGAGGCATTCAGGGACCACCCGAAGCGTCGAGCGCAGCGCCTCCGCCGATACTCCCTCCAGGACGACACGGCACAAGCGCCCCTACTAAGCGCGAACGGTCCTGCGAAGAGGGCATCCGCTACAGTTGTCGAAACGAGAGCTGAGAAGGTCAAGCCTCTCCCCATTAGCGCTGTGTTTACACGGCAAACCACTGTCAATCTTATTGCGTACACATTCATGGCTCTGCACTCCGTCGCATTCGACCAAGCCTTACCCGTGTTCCTCAACTACCCGCCGCAAGAGCACACACCTGAAAACACATCTCTTCCCTTCGTCTTCAGCGGCGGCTTTGGGCTGAATCACGCACATATTGGCGCCATTTTCGCTTGCGAGGGAGTACTCTCAGGTTTCGTCCAGTTCTTGGTCTTCCCAGTATTGTGCAAGCGCTTTGGCGTTTTGAAGTGTTTTCGGACTTGCGTCGGCCTCTTCCCTCTCGTCTACATTGTCACGCCGTTTGTTGTTCTCATCGAGGACATGAAGACACGCTACGCTGCCCTGGGCCTCATTCTAATCGCCAAAACGTTCGCCGTCATTCTTGGATTCCCTTGCAATACTATCCTGCTCACGAACAGCGCCGCCAGCTTGAGCATCCTCGGTACTCTGAACGGCTTCGCCACCACGTTCAGCGCACTCGGGCGGGCCACGGGCCCCGCGCTGACCGGCGCCGTGTTCACGTGGGGCGTTAAGCACGGTATCATTGGTCTGCCGTGGTGGCTCTTGGCGTTCATTGCTGCGCTGGGCGCTATACCCGCTCTCATGGTCTTCGAGGGCGATGGACCCAGCGGTGCTAGTTCGCCCGCTGAAAGTGACGATGAAGAGGATACAGAGGTAGATGACGAAATTGCGGTTGACGACGAAGACATACTCCGAAATAGTCAGGCCAGCACGATTGTCGCAGCTGAATTGCCAACGCAGGCAGATGCAGACGCTCCACTAGTGGCAAGTTCCAAGAGCTCGCAGTCTAATAATAATTACGGAACGCTATAGGTTCGGAAACTATTATCCTTTCAAGCCTCAAGAAATGGAAACACGATTTTGAATGTAGGATGAGGCTGTCTTTAATGTTAGTACCCGATGTTCTCATGATGGGGGACGACTACATATGCTAGACGATTACATGAAGACAACCAACATCAGCGCTATTATCATCATTATCATGGGATGGCGTTGTGGATCTAGAAAATGGATTTGGGATACATACATAGGAGCAAGCTAGTAGTACGTTGGGAGCATTGTCATGTCCTTGCTTTCTTGGCTCATAGAAAATTGAAAATCATTATCATCACTATTTTCTGCTTCAAATTGAGAGTCATGATTCAAAACGTATCTGTATTCATCGCCTCCAGTCCAGCCAATCCTGATTTTTGTGTCTCTTATGGCCGTAAAAAAGAGACATGAACTCCCCCTTCCCCGCCGACCTAACCTGGCATGACCTGTCCCCTAAGCCGCAAAACGCCTATGAATGGGATGAAGCTACTGCGCATCATCAAGCATATAAAGCTATCAAGAGGTATCACGTTCTTCGTTTTTGTTTTTCCGCACCAAGGACTATCTGAAGAAAATCATAATGTCCCAACTCATCCGCAATCATTTTTCGTTGATCCCTTATCCATGAGTCCGGTCCGGCTCGTCTCACCAATGAAACTGGCCTAGTTACCCAATTACATGCCGATCAGAACATTTAGGCGTAGAGTTTCTTCTCATAACTCTCCATGTTCACACCACCCTCCAACTGCGCGCTCGCGGTCCGAATCTCGAACCGGAGAGTGCCGTTGGCCGCGCTCTCGTGAAGCTCCTTCAAGCTTCGCATACCGCAGTCCTGCATCGAGTGCTTAAGACCCGCAGCAAGGTAGGGCACAAACTTGCCGACAGACCCGCGGTGAGCCACGGCACCGGACACACCCTGTGCCACCAGGACGCTATCTCCTTCACTGAAGTAGCGGGCAGTGCCAGCGTTGCTAGCCTGGCTGTTCTTGCTACCAGCTCCAGCCTTCTTGTCTTGCATGGCGTCGATACTGCCCATACCACGGTAGGCCTTGACGAGCTTGCCTTCTCGCGAGACGAATGATGTGCCTGGCGATTCAGTAGTGCCGGCCAGTAAACCACCCATCATGACTGTGGACGCGCCAAGGGCAAGGCCCTTGACGATGTGGCCGACGTTTTGGACACCACCATCGGCAATACACGGCACTCCAAATTTCGCCGCAAAGGCTGAAACGGAGTAGACCGCGGCAGCTTGAGGGCGACCAACGGCCATGACCTCCTGAGTAATACAGGCACTTCCGCTACCCATACCGATTCTCAGTCCGTCGACACCTGCGGCAATCAAGTTCGCAGCCTGTTCTCGAGTCACCACGTTTCCGCCGATGACATCAAGGCCAGGATACTCCTGCTTAATCCACTTAACCATATCGATTTGGTACATGCTGTTGCCTTGACTGCTGTCTAGAACGACAATGTCAAGTCCCGCATCAACAAGCTTTTGCAAGCGAATCTTGTCCTCCGGTCGAGTACCGATCGCGGCGGCACAGATTAGCTGCTTGGAGTCGGGAAGCTTGGACGCAAGTGGGAAGTGTAGGTTCTTGGTCAAGTCGGAGCGGGAGATCATGGATACAAGGTTGAAGTCCTTGTCGACGATAGGCAGCTTGCCCTTTCGGGATTTCGCGAGGATCTTATTCGCCTCAGGAAGGGTAACACCCAGCTGGGCAGTGACAAGGTCGGTCACCATGACCTTTTCGACTGGTTGACTGAGATCGTCCTCAAACTGGAGATCGCGGTTCGTGACGATACCTAGAAGCTTGGAGCCGAGCTTGCCAGACTCTATGGGCTTTGTTTAGTGAAGGTAAAACAAAAAACAAAGTCGAGAAGATCAAAAGTTATAAGAGATTGACATCATCATAAAGAGCATAATTGATTCCCCATGACATTGCTGTCTATACGGTGGAACGAAAGTTAAAAATTAGGTTTGTAATCATACGATGTAATTTCCACCGACTCAGTGGAGGGCAAGGAACAGGCGGGAGAGAGATTTTCGAAAAATAAATAAGAGAAGCTTACCAGTTACAGGGAAGCCGCCGAATCCCCATTTCTCCTTAAGTGCTTTAGCTTCCTCGACGGTGGTGTCCTTGCTGATGACAACAGGGTCAACAATGAAGCCGTTTTCATATCTTTTGACCTTGCGAACCATGTCGGCTTGTGCGTCTGGTGAACAATTGTGGTGAATAACACCAAGGCCACCCTGGAGCGCCATGTGAATGGCCATCTCATGTTCGGTAACAGTGTCCATGGGAGAAGAGACAAAAGGGGTTTTCAGCGTAATCCTCTTGGTAATAGGCGAGTCGAGGATAACTTCAGAGGCAGGGAAGCCAATGTAGCCGGGCAAGATGAGGAAGTCATTGTAAGTCAAGCCACCGCGCTGCTTGGTGTCGATGAGATCCTCGATTCCGAGGCCATCGCGAGACCGGTACTCGTTCAGCGCCTCGACAGCATTGTGGTAGTCAAGGAACTTGGTGCTCCCGTTCACAGAAGTTGCTCCGTTGAGGGACGGCATCTTGACTTAGCAATTGAGAGTAAATGCTGGATAGCAAATAGCCTAAGTGGTGAGGTCGAAGGACTCGTCGAGAAATAGAATTGGCCTGTCGACGAAGTGAACGGTGCTCTTCTTCCCGAGAAAAGGAAGGGAAAAAAGATTCAGAGCAGCGCCGAGTCCAAATTTTTTTTGTGTTCACCTGCGGGGACCCTTGCACAACCTCAGGATGCGGGGCACTTCTGTTAATGCGCGACTTACATGTATGTGAGATATAGTATAAGGGACGCAAGTTACTGGCTAGCATTAAGAGGATTTAGCGTCTGACAGTGAGTCCACATGTGTGACTTTATCTTAGCTTATCGCCGTAGTGGAGAATCTGTGGCTTGATGTTCTACACCTCTGAGGCCACTTCCAAGCTTTTTGTGGCGTCACGCAATTAGTGAGGGGCATGTCCGGTTGCTCGTCACCCAAATAAATAAACAAACTTCCGAAAACGGGAGTACCGTAGCCGGTTTTCAGGTTCTCTCAACCTTCGGCGCCCAAACGAATAAGGCTGAACGGCCAAACTTTACTCGACCGTTGCTTACGGTAATTAATGTTAACATTCTTTCTTCTTCAAGCCTTCCGACGACATCACCATTCTTCTGTCGCAGGAATAGTTCTTGGTCGTATGAGTGCGCTGAGAGCGCGCGCGTTTTACGAAGACTGGTGCAACCCAACACTGTGTCACAGAACATGTTTTGTTGACACGCTCAATATTTGATCATCGTTACAATCCTTCACATCGAACCCGTAGGAATACTCTTACCGCTAATTCTAGATCGCGACTTGATATCGGCCGATAATAATACAAGATCCGGACTATACTTTCACATTCCTCAGCTCGGGTAGCTGTGATGCGGACTTCAATATCAGACGGCGGCATTATTCAACTTGACGAAGGGCAACATCATCATAAACAGGTCTAGCCGTCGAAATGTCGTACAGACCTCATCCTCTCCGTCAATCGTACACTGTTGACTACACAGCTGCCAATGTCAATCGTCAACTATCCACCACCTCGTCGTCTGCATCTTCTGGCTATTCCAGTGCTTCCTTCAATTCGGATCCATTTGGCCCCGCCAGCGCATCCTCCTCAATAACATCGAATGGTTACGGTGTATCAATCTTAGCGCATAAACGTGGTAAAAGCGAGGCTGCAATTCGACAGCCCTCCCCTCGGTCAAGTATATATGATGAGCCCAAGACAAGCCCGGACAATATGTACAGCTTGGCCAGGCAATCTTTGCGGCCCCTCCCGCAGCCACCGGCTTCAGGACCAGCACCAGCACCAGCTAAAACACCTCCACGTCGCGAACGCTATGAGCGCGGACAAAGCTTCGACATGGGCAGACTTTCATTGACTGAAGAGAGAACCTCGCCTACTCCTCAAAGCAAATCGCCGAATGCGAGACCTACCTCCATGGTGTTTACACGATCTGATTCCATGCTCCCCACTTCACCTGGTGCCTTGGTACATTCCCCTCATGCCATAGTTCATCCAACCCTGGCTGCTCCTGATCTAGAACAATTGGGTCGCTCTTCCACCAACCAACTACGTACCCTATCCAAGTTAGCCCAGGATAGTTCCGCCGACGAGTTTGCCATCACTTCTCAAGCTCAAGAAGTTGTTGGCCTTCGCGGACGACGAAGGCTACAGCGAGCAGGCAATGCGAATGGCCCTAGGAATGGACAGCGCAGTGACCGCTATGGCTTCGAAGGGCGCAACTGGATGGACAAGCAGAGGCAATTTCTTCAGGCGTACGAATACCTTTGTCATATCGGCGAAGCCAAAGAGTGGATCGAAGATGTTATCCATCGTCAGATCCCGCCAATTGTCGAGCTAGAAGAAGCATTGAGGGATGGCGTTACCTTAGCTGAGGTTGTAGAAGCTTTGAATCCAAGCCGACGATACCGCATCTTCCGACACCCACGGCTACAAGCAAGACACTGGGACAATGTAGCTACCTTCTTCCGATACCTGGACGAAGTTGAGCTGCCTGATCTCTTCCGGTTTGAGCTTATTGATCTCTACGAGAAGAAGAACATCCCGAAGGTTATCTACTGCATTCATGCGTTAAGTTGGCTCCTGTTTCGGAAAGGAATCGTAGACTTCAGGATAGGGAACTTAGTCGGTCAACTAGAATTCGAACACCATGAACTGGAGGCTATGCAGAAGGGCCTGGATAAGCTCGGCGTCAACATGCCTACCTTCGGAAATATGGGCGCCGACTTTGGCGTAGAACCGGAACCTGAACCTGAGGAGACCGAAGAGGAACGAATCGATCGCGAATTGTCCGAGAACGAAGCAGCCATCCTCGACCTTCAGTCGCAGATGCGAGGCGCCATCCTTCGAATGCGACTCGGTAACATCATGCAACATCTATGGGACTCGGAAGACTGGCTTATCGACCTTCAAGCTCGCATCCGAGGCGATTTTACCCGTCAAATTATGGGCTATAGGCTTGAGATGCGAAAGTTTGCCATCAATCTTCAAAGTGCCGCTCGGGGATTCTTAGTTCGAAACAGAATGACACGAAGAGAACACTTCTGGAAGAGCAGGGAGAAAGACATTACGAAACTTCAAAGTTTGATACGGGCTATGAAAGTCCGTGACGAGGTACGCGAAACTCGATCTCAATTATCGCGAGCGGATGGTCCTGTACGAAGTATTCAGGCTGTGTTTCGAGGCTATCTCGCGCGCGAGAAATTCGCTGCGCAACAGCAAGAGACGAGTCGTGAGACTGGTCCCATTTTGGAGCTTCAGTCTGCAATACGAGGAATGCTAGCAAGGGAACGAGTTGGACGAGATCTTTACTTCCTTGGAGAAGAAGCCGAAGCCATTACTGGTTTACAGGCTGCCGCCAGGGCGATGCTGACAAGAAACCAGATATATCGGCAACAAGAAGCACTCGCAAGCTTTGGACCAAAGTGGGAGTCGCTTCAAGGAATTATCCGTGGAAATTTGCTTCGACAAAATATCCAGGCAACAAAAGCTGAATTGGCGCAACATTCTCCTGATATCGGAACGCTCCAAGCCCATATTCGCGCTGCAGCAGTGCGTCGAGATATTACCGAGAAGCTTGACGCCTTGAACGAAAATGAACCCTCAATCCTTGAACTGCAGTCACTAGCTCGAGGCATGCTCGAGCGACTTCGCATAGCTGCTGATCTCGATTCTCTCGAGAGCAATACGCCCGAGATCATAGACCTCCAAGCTAAGATCCGTGGTTGTTTATTTAGGGAACGGCAACGTTCGCTCCTCGGCGAACTATCGTCCCATGAAGATGAAGTTACCTCATTGCAAGCCCTCGCCCGTGCCATGTTGCTGCGAAACGATATTGGCATGTTACTCGGTGAGCTTGATGAACACGAAGAAGCTATAGTTGAACTGCAGGCCTTCGCCAGAGGATTCATTGTTCGACAGAAATTTGCAGAGAAGAAGAAGCATTTCGAAGAAAACATGCAGAAGGTGGTCAAGATCCAGAGTTTCGTCCGCGCCAAACTTCAAGGAGAAGCATACAGGAGTCTTACTACTGGTAAAAATCCTCCAGTTGGTGCCGTGAAGAATTTCGTGCATCTGCTCAATGATAGCGACTTCGATTTCAATGAAGAGATTGAATTCGAGAGGCTACGAAAGACGGTAGTGCAACAGGTCCGACAAAATGAGATGCTGGAGCAGTACATCGACCAGCTGGACATCAAGATTGCCCTTTTGGTGAAGAACAAAATCACCCTTGATGAAGTCGTCCGACATCAAAACACTTTCGGTGGGCACACTAGCAGTCTTTTAGCTAACGCTTCTATTGCTTCCGCCAACCAGTTCGATTTGAAGGCCCTGAACAAGAGCTCAAGGAAGAAGCTAGAGTCTTACCAGCAATTATTCTTCAATCTCCAAACCCAGCCTCAGTACCTAGCACGATTATTCAGAAGACTCCGAGAACTGGGTACAGCTGAGAAGGAGTGTAAGCGTATCGAACTCCTAATGATGGGGCTGTTTGGATATGCGCAGAAGCGAAGGGAAGAGTACTATTTGCTGAAGCTCATCGTAAGGTCAATCCGAGAAGAGGTGGACGCCTGCAACACCATCCAAGAGTATCTTCGTGGCAATTTCTTCTGGTCGAAGCTGCTGGGCAATTACACTCGATCACCACGAGACAGAAAGTATCTGAGGGACTTACTGGGCCCATTGATACGAGACAACATCATTGAGGACCCTGCTTTAGATCTGGAGAGTGACCCGATGCAAATCTACCGATCTGCTATCAACAATGAAGAACTTCGCACTGGGCGACCCAGCCGAAGACCACTTGACATAACCCGAGATATCGCAATTAAGGACCCCGAAACGCGAGAATTATTCATTGATCACCTTCGAGACCTCAGAGAAATCTCCGACCAGTTCTTCCTTGCCTTGGAAGATCTACTGCCCAGAATGCCTTATGGCTTACGATTCATCTGCCAACAGATGTTTGAAGCACTATGCCAACGCTTTCAGCGTGAGCCTCAACATCATGTGCTCCAAATTGTCGGAAACTGGATTTGGCGTTTCTATCTCCAACCGGCATTGATCAACCCTGAGCAGGTGGGTGTGATCGAGAAGAGTCTGAGCCCTCTCCAGAAGCGCAACCTGGGTGAGGTGGCCAAAGTTCTGAGTCAAATCTCATCGGGTCGTCCGTTTGGCGGCGAGAACATCTACCTGCAGCCTCTCAACGCCTTTGTAGGGGAGTCAATCGAGCGTCTTGCTCGCATTACAAGCGACTTAATCTCAGTTGCCGATGCTGAGAGCACGTTCGATATCGATGAATTCAATGACCTCTACGCAAAGAACAGGCCGACTCTTTACATCAAAATGACGGATATCTTTGCCATCCATTCCCTCGTTGTGAGCGAGATACCAACTGTCTGTCCTAACCGCGATGACGTACTTCGCGAGATCTTGCAGGATCTAGGAAGCGCAAAGAGCAACGAGAATGAAATGAATGCCGCTAGTTCATCGGACATCCAAATGTTTCTCACGCCGAAGCTCCACGATATCGAAGACCCGGAGGCCGACGTTAAAGCTCTGTTCATGGAAACAAAGCGTTGCATCTTGTACATAATCCGTGTGCAGACGGGCTCTGACCTGCTCCAAATCCTCGTCCGTCCGCCAACCCAGGAAGACGAGATAAAATGGCAATCACTTCTACGGGAGGACTTCGCATCTGGCAGCAATACCAAGGGAGCGTACTCGGACGTCAACATGGTCGATGTAACGCGAATGTCGTACTATGACATGAAGCGCAATGCCCTGGAGAATATCATGCGCCTAGAACAGATGGGTCGCATTACAAAGAAGAACTACTACCAAGATATTCTAAACGCCATTGCGCTCGATATCCGCACAAAGAGTCGTCGTAGGATACAACGACAACGAGAGTTAGAAGGAGTACGAGCGACACTAGGGAATCTGCACGAGAAAGCCAAGTACCTGGAACAGCAGCGTAAGAGCTACGACGACTACATTGAGCAAGCCATGGCTACGCTGCAAAAGAACAAAGGGTATGTAATTGAACCACATCATATTTCTTCTATTAATACTCAAAGCTAACTTAATCAAATAGGAAAAAGCGATTCCTCCTTCCTTTCACCAAGCAATACAACCACCAGCGAGAGCTTGAGCGTTCTGGTCGAGTTCCTAAGTTTGGCTCCTACAAGTACAGCGTACGTGCTCTCGCTGAGAAGGGTGTTGTCGTGTCGTGGCAAGGCGTCTCGGAGCGGGATTGGAGCAATATTAACCTCACAATCTCTTGCGACGAGGTCGGTGTCTTCAATCTCGAGGGCAGCCGTGGCCACATCCAGATTCCGGGCGCAAGTGCCCTTATCCCGATTGAGGATCTTCTACAGGCGCAGTTTGAGTCTCACCAGTTCATGAACGTGTTCGAGGGCAACTTGAGGCTCAACGTCAACCTTCTCTTGCATTTATTGTACAAAAAGTTCTATCGGACGCAGTAAGTCCGAGAGCTGGTGCTCTGCGAAGGACTTGTAACTCTCCGCACTAGTCGTTAGGATGGTCATTTGAGATGAAAGATATGACGGAGCAACGGGGGGCTAGGATGCACGGATCACGCGGGCTAGGGACGACATTGGTGTTATGCGAAGGTTGGGTGTTGCTCCCGCGTGGTATATTTAGGTTCTTGTGACATAGGTATATATGTCAATGGAATTGGCCGTCACGAGGTATTGAGACCCGACTTTGTTTCTACATGAGAAGTCTTGGTAGCCTTCGGCCGGGAGCGGGAGGTACTTAAGTTTGATACCAGCAGTGATGATTCAGGTAGCATAGGTTAGGCACTTAGATGCATGATGTTACGGCAATGGAAACGCATTTATATACGGCACGATTCCCCTCTATACTATTCAGCTGTGATTGTGCTCCTTCGGTGGTTGGCTTCCATAAGATTTTAGGCAGGACTCGTGTGTACGTAAGACGCCGTCTGCCCTAGTAAGCCCAGGCATCGTGGATGACGAAGGTGGGATCTGAATTAATTCTGAACTACAAGATGCTGGCTCTAGACCCCGGCCTTTCGATAATTAGTTCCATAACAGGTTAAAAATTGCATTTCTAGAACATACCGTTACAAATCAAGCGTGGAAACCTCGCTCGGTGGAGCGTTCGGTGGGCTCGGCGGCCAAGATTCGGTGGGTCAGCCGCCGAAGACCACCGAGGGTCCGCGCCGTGAAGGATGACTTTAGAACGGTATATAAGGTAGGTATATATGTGTGTGTGTCTTTCACGATATCCGAAGTATGTCCAGAGATTACAATTATCAAAGTAGATTCGCGGGTTTCTATTCATTGGTATTCTAGCCCACTCGTTGCGAAGCCCTAGTAATAGAGCTACTATTGGCTATACTCCTATATAGCACCCTGTATAAGAAGTAGAATGGCCAAGGTACCGGACAAGATGCGCTCCATCGTGGCAACGAAATACTGCTGGCCGACAGAATGGGAGGTCGCCGATATGCCTGTTCCGACGATCAAAAATCCTAAAGATATCTTGATCAAGGTCCACGCTGCCGGCATAGCGACAGGGGACACGCAGCTTATAAGAGGGGCGACGAGGTTTATCATTGGGAATTTAAAGTATGTTCCCCCATCCTCTTCACTTTCCCCCTATTTACCAACGGGGAGAACTAACTCAAGAACCAGGTTCCCCCATAAAATCGGTATCGAAGCTTCCGGCGTCGTCGTCGCAGTCGGGTCCGGGGTAACCAACTTCAGGCCCGGCGACGAGGTAGTCGCCTTCGCGCACTCGCACATCCGACCCATGGACCTTCTCGCCGACTGCGGCTTCGCATCCGAGTACACAATCTCGCGGGAGCCCTTCACGCTGCACAAACCAAGTACCTGCGACTTCAAGGACATGTGCAGCATCGCCAACGTAGTTACCGCCATCCAGACCATCGAGATGGGATTACGGCTCCTACGCCAGAACGGCGTGACGGACGGGTTAGAGGGGAAGACCGTGTTCGTGCCAGGAGGTCTGAGTGCGACTGGCGCCGTTGGGATCCAGGTTTTGAAGAATGTGTACGGGGTGGGCAAGCTGATTACGACGGTGAGCACGGCCAAGGTGCCGCTGGTAGAGCAATATCTCCCCGGGCTCGTGGACCAGGTCGTGGATTACACCAAGTACAAGAAATTAACAGATGCCATTCCGGCGGGGAGCGTGGATTTCGTTTACAATACACAGTGGGGAGTCGACACCACATTTCCGCTGCTGAAGCCGGAGACTGGGGTGGTGGCTTCGATAGCAAGTGTGCCGACGGCCGAGTTGATGCGCAAAATGCTACCACCGCTACCGTTCTTCATGTACTGGGTTTGCAGCCTGGCGCAGTGGTATTATTGGTTCAAGACGCGGGGCACGAATATCAAGCATGAATTCCACTCGGGCAATCCGGCTGTTCGAGAGGATTTAGAGCATGCTGGTGAGCTGTTCGCTACGGGGAAGGTCAAGCCTGTGAATAGGGTGGTGGAGCTCGAGGACCTCGAGGCGGTTAGGAGGGAGGCGCAGAATGTTGCTACGGGAAAGGGGGGAATTGGGAAGTTGGTTATTAAGATCGCGTGAGGAGAAGTTGATGAACGGGATATGATACATAGATTAAGCGTGCAGACTGACAGTAACAGTGTTAAGATTAAATAATCTTCAAGGTAACAGAACCAACTACGCCTTTTATTAGGAATCTAGATTACAGGTAAAAAAAGCCCTCCTCAACCCCTGAAGCCACCGTCGATCCCAGACAGAGTTACAAGTCCCCTCTCTCTTGGTGTCGATAATGATGATGATGATGACGACGACGGCTTAGCGCATATGAAAAGAAACAGCCGAAACAAACGAAGGAATGAAGCAGCAAAACACTAACTACTTAGTCCGACACAAACAAAACAAATCTTTTCGTCTAGAGCTCCCCTGTACCAGCCCAGGACAAGATGAGATATGGACGGTATCGATGTTCAATGCGCGACGGCCGTCAGACATGCGCGCTTCTGAACGTTACGAATTCTAGTATATGCCTTCGCCTAGAACACTATCAGTCCTGTGGGACCGGCCTCCTTATACCCGAGAATGAATCCGGGCTGTCGCAGTAGATCCAGATGACATAATTATTCACATCTCCCGCGTGTGGCGAGTTGATGAGTATGACGTCCCATCTATCTTCTTTAGTCCCCGGGTCCTGATACTTGTAGATGCAGCCGAGTTGCATCCACACTTCCACCTCAGGCGGGTAAAGGAATTGCAACGCGGCGTTGGCCTGCTCTAGCGTGAGCCGTAATGGGTCGCTGATCTTCTGATTGTAAGTATAGGTACAGTCTTCGTCCAACCAGGCTCTTAGCAGCTCCCAGTATGTCGTAGGAGGGTAGATAGGTTCAGTGTCGTCACCGGCTACGGTGTCCGCCATAGCGTGCAACGCACCCTTGAGGCCCTTTCGGCTTTCCATGGGTTCCCAATCCTTATTTTCTTTGAAATCTTCCTGCCATTGCTTTCTAGCATTCAATTTCTCCTGCTCATCCCTCAAAAGGTCCTGTTCCATCACCCCGAACGACAAGTCATCTCGCTCTTGGAGGGTCGCATGTATTACACCGGCGAACTCCGAGTTCTCGATGTTCTGCTGAGTAGCAAATCTGACCGACTTGCCAGGAGAAGGTGCAGGAGCTTTAGAAGGTGCTGAAATTCCCCGGCTAGTAGATTGAGTCTGTGGGGTCTGAAGCTGAAGAGGATCGGCCGGAGGCTTAGGCGGCGTCCTAGAAGATTTGAAAGGGCGTTCAGGCTGGCCTGCGGGCTGGAGAGGCTGTTTCGTATGCCGCGGGTCCCAATGCCGGCTTGAACGCTGCTGAGTCTTCGGGGTCAAGGGTCCAGTTGGCTTGCCCGGAGTTTCAGTCGGGGTCGGAAGCCGACTACCCGGGGCCGGGTGCTCCTTTGGCGTGGGGGACTTTGCCGGCTGCAGCTTCGGTGTGGTGGACTTTCTGGGCTGCTCGGTTGTTGCCACTTCTTCGGTGAGTCCAGGCGGGGGAGCAGGAGCCGTTTCGCCCGAGGGCGCGGGTTGCTCAGTATGCTGTTTCGTGGCGCTCAGCTTCCGCTTCTTTGCCTCCTCTGCTGCAGCTCTGGTGATGAACTCGGCCGGGATCTTGCGCTTCCTCGATGTACTTCGAGGGATCTCCCACACCTTCGCCGATGGCAGCAGCGGAACCTCGGGCTCACCGACCTCTGTCATGTCCTTGTACTTCCTGATGACCTTTTGCATAAACGAAGGCTCTGGCTGAGGATAGAGCGCTATAGAGGAGTTGTTAGTATCACAGTAGGTTAAGGTCTAAGGATGGAAGGGATATGGGTGCGTCTGTGTCTGAATTGCGTCTAGCTTACCTTGCTCCAGTGACTCGCTGAGTAGCCACTGCTGCAGAACAGTCTCGGCCATTGGAAAGACGGCAGGCCCCGGCACGAATTTCTGCGTTGGCCTCGTAATGGGTACTAGATTTCTCTTGACATGTTCTGTCATCTTTTCCTGTGACGTAGCTGCCGGAGCTGGCGCCGTTTCCGTAGTTGTTTTATTTGCAGACATATTGCTTGGACCTCTAATCTCGGAAGCACTTTCAGTATGTTGGGTCTCTAGAGTTTCTTGAGTGGAAGGCTGTATAATATCTTCGCTTGCTGCAGCGGGGTCCTTTTGGGTACTTGTCCCAACTAAGGGCTTTGTAGTAACAGGTCCCTTTATGTCCGGAAGACCCTTTGTTCCTTGGGGCTGCTTTGTTCCCTCGGCAGCCTTTGAGCCTTTGGGGTCCTTTGTGCTAGGATCCGAAGGCGTATCCTTTGTCTTTGGATTCTGCGGCACCGAGCCCCCAAGCCCAGATCCCCGAGGTACAGAGACTTGGGCCACGGAGGGATATGCTGTCGGACCTTCGAAAGTCCGCTTCTCCTCATAGTCCGGTATCCTGGCCGTTAGAATGCCATATTTCTGGCCTACAGATCTCGGGTTTTTTCTTAGGGCCTCGTCCTCTCGAGCCTTGATGAGCTTTTGCGTATCCTCTGACTGGTGGTAGAGCGGCCAGCGCGTCATACTGAAGAAGGAGCGGCGGCTGTATGGTGCTTGGAATCGTCTCTGTGCTGTGGTGGCCCATTTGAAGAGGCTTGGCCGCTTGTAACCCACAAGTACCTTGTCTGGCTTATAGTCCTCGTTGCCAAGGTAATAACCAGATGAATCCTCGAGAACCGTAAGACGGCTGGGATACATTGTGTTCCGATTTTCAACACAGTCATTGATGAGACCCTCTCGAACAATGTCCACATCAGCCATATCTTTGACGTTGAGCTCACTCTGAAGGACTTTGTCTGGATCTGCTTTGTCTATGACGGCTTGGAGTGTTGGCGGTTTGAGTTCAATGTCGCCTACGCCGTATGTGATAGATTGCCACCAATGCTGGTACCCCTGCGTAAAGGCAGCTCTCGAGATTGGCTTCCATCTCTCACTTTCCCCTTCAGATCCATATACATTGTTAGATGCTGAATACCGGAGTCGACGCTCGATTTCCTCGGCGTGAGCTATTGTCTGACCCATTCGGAAGGCAAGATTGCGGAGGAACTGACTCGTCCTCTCCGGTACGGGTATTTCGACGTCTTTGGTGCCTTCATACGCCCGAGGCAACGCGTCCCAATCCATCAGGTCTGACCAGCTGGGCGCACCGCGCTTCTCCTCCAGCCCGCCTTCTGGGTAAGAGCCACGTTGATATCTCAATTCGTCTTGGATGTAGCGGTATAGTACCTCGTTTAAGTCCGGAGCGTTGACGTTAGTAGGCAGTTTAATCTGCGCCAACAGTTCAGCCAAGCTGTGATTTCTGAAGTGGTCGAAAATGTATTCGAAATGGTCCGCAGTGACATCAGTCAATTTATCCAACTCATACGCATTAATCAGATGAGCGAGCACGTAAGCTCGATATTCGCGCTGATTGGTCTGAAACACCTCTTCATTTTCATGGCGCCATAAGATGCGATGCTCGGGATGAAACTCGTAGTTTGGACGAACAACAGTTGTAGGCCCTTGGACGCGTGTGAGAATCTCTTCGACTTCAGAATCAGATTGATATTCGTCAAAATGGGGACGTTGTCTAGGGAGGTAACTAATTCATGTTAACGAATATCCGAGTAAGGCACCCGCTCATTGAACTGACCTGCATCGATTTAAGGCTGAAAGCTTTCTGAGATAATGTTCAGCTTCCGCCTTAGTGAATTGATAAGTCTCATTCGCGTGAGACTGTGCAGCGCCTCCGCCGCCATTTATATACGCTCGCGCCTGCTCAAGAGTCGGCTGAAGCCTCGCACTGGTCTCAGCGAACTGGTGTAGATTTGGATCAAAGATATCGCCAAGGGCAGCTGAACCTGGGCTAGGACACGCATTCGGATTGAAGAGGAAATCCTGGAGTCGATTGTCGAATATAATGCTGAGGTTGTCCTCAGGCCGTTTCTCGAAATCGCACATCTCAGGGGTCCGAGAAGGCTGACAGAGAAATCTCAGCCAGGCTGCATCAGCTTCGTCAAGAAGCTGGTAGGTCCATTCTCCGAAACTATTCTTCGCATAGTCGATTTCCGGCCGTCTCATGATATCTACACGGTCTGCTCTACGGGTCGGTGGCTTGTTAGGTCGCCATTCAATTCCGGCTTGGATATCTCTCAAAATAGCAAACAAAAAACCCCGAGGCGCCATCCCAAAGGTCTCCTGTAGAAGTTTATGTAACCGCCTCAGGTATGATCCCATTCTAATCCAGTAATCGTCGTATATCGAAAGGCCCCGATACGTCAGGGGTCCTCTGAAGTTCATGGGTAGGGCGGACCTCCTGAAATCGGACCAGTTTAGTAAGTTATGGCGACGGCGCTGCCAACCGGCCAAGACGTCCATGAGCTCCCGGTATTGGTTGTAGAAATGGACCCAACCGAAGGGCTCCTTCTGCGAGTGAGTCACCCTGTCTGCAGAAAGCGCCCTGGGGTGGAAGACTATGTCTTTGGGCACGGGGGCGGGCTCTTTGAGTGGGAAGACAACTCGACGCCATGGGGTGTTAATAACTCTATTTTCGTGGTTGGTGAACATATTTAGACACTGTTGAATCGCAGCTCGCTGCCATCCTCGCGACTTTGAGAATTCTGTCAGATCGTCCAACGTTTTAGAGGGGATACTGGTGTCGATATCCTCAGTATTGCCCAACGTAAATGCAGGGACATCATCGGGGAGCCTACGTGGCGCCAATCTACGTGTTTCCGAGATTCCTCCCTTGAGGCAGCGTTCGTACTGATAATTATCGAGCTCGAACCCATTGAAGACCGAATCAACGGCACTCTCTGGGTTGATAACCTTCTCGAAGAGAAGCTCCTCGGCGAGTCTAAAGTAATCAACTAATTCATTTCCCCTTGCAGACAGCGCAGGGAATGGCAGCTGGACCTGGATCTCGCGAGGCATGTAGTCGAAACGCCGGCGCTTAAATCGCGATTTGTCGGGCTTTGGCCGAATAATATGATTTGGAAAATTCGGTAGGCGCCTGGATGTTGGTTGGCTTTTTAATGTGTGCGACGACCAGGGATTAGGCTCGTCCTTCCACTTCTTAAATTCGCGGTGGACTTTAATCATAATGAGGGCCTCTTCCAACTGTGCGACTACATGGGGAGAATCGTAACCGAGCTCGCCTCGAAGACGGGCCGCGTTGGCTTCCTCGACATACCCGCTGATCTTCTCAAGGTTCTCGTTCCATCCTGGGTGCCTGTATACATCTTCGTCCATCAAGAAATTGAGCATTCGCGGTAATAGGACACTCGGATCCCTCCCATCGGGACCTATGGTCACGTCCTGCATCTGAATGACCTCGACTATCGGCTCCTCCATGGTAACCATGGGGTCATTCCCGAGCGAACTAGCCATGACTCCCTGAAACCGTGGCCAAAATAGGTCCAGTAGTGATTCATAAGATAACTAGCAATACCTAAGCCCGGTGATTCAAATTTACCAGCCAAAATTCATCGTAAGCTAGAACGTTTCGTTAATGGGTCGTTTGATTCGTATTGAGCGCAAAACTGCCATTCGATTACGACAGAATGAGCAGGAATAAAGAGGCAAGAAGTAGGGTATAGTTTCCGCTCGCGACAAACTGACCAGGAGAAGCTGTGGTACTTGTCTCCCTGTGCAAGGAATCCGTTAGCTACTAGGGTTAGGCGCATAACATTCCAGAAGCGGCTGGATGGGCTTTCTTTCACCGTAGTCCGATTTCAACAAAGAATGCCATTGTAGGCCCTTGGCGAAGGGAGTGAGACAAATGCGTGGGCTTAAATCGATTTGCGGTTTACCGTTTGCGGTGTTAGACCGGAGCCAACATTCTTTGCAAGCTGCTAACCGGAAGTGACAAGTAGATGTTGCGACATTTCGCAAAGGTACTCTATAGTGTAGTGAAGAAGTTACGAGTGATGAAAATTGGTTGACCTGGTTCTCGAGGAGGCAATTCAAAGATGCCTAGAGTTAGTCCGTCGCAAGAAGGCCCCCAGGGCTCTCCTCCAGACCAACAATCCGAGGGCCCCCCATCTCAACGCCGCAATCGAAAAAGACGAGGGATGCCAGAGGACGAGCGTAGGGCTCGGAAACAACGTAGACGTCGGTTCCACGGTCGCCTCAGCTCCAGGGACGAAGTTGAAGAGACAAAAGATGAAGGATCTGGAACACTTGGATCAGATACACCCCAGGAAACAACAGAGCAAGAGATAGACACAAGTGAGCCAACGCCGAAAGAGTCTGAGGTTACCCGTAAGCGAAAGCCATGGGAGAATATAGCCATTGGCCACTTGGGAGATAACTTGAGCTATATCGAGAAAAAAGATCGTGAAATCGAACGTCACCGATATATTGTGAAGTACCATGAGAAACATTCGCCGCATCAAGTTTACCACAACCAGGTAATCCTTGAGCGACTAATAAAAGAGAGGTCGGAACTGGAGGATAATGAAGAAAACAATATGCCTGAGTGAGTCCGTCTTGTACTGCGCAGATTGATTTTGTGTTCTTCGAGGTTTTAACAGCCCGATTCCAGAGATCAGAGGGAGGAGAAGAATCGTATCGGCGAACGATTAGAGATGCTGACCTGGGCTCTCGATACTTGTCAATGCGAGGATGAAGAGGTCAACATCCGAGCTGCCATACAAGGGTATCAGTCCGGAGAGATACAATACTCATACAACTTTACGCTCATCTACGCCGGGCATATTGTTGACGTCTGTCCCACGTACCAATCCTTCTGTGAGGACAGACAGGAAAGGCTCGACCGTTACTATGCAAGATTTGGGCCAGGCTGGCTCTGGCATGAACCTCCCTTAGCAGAACGAGGATTCGAAGCCCTAGCGAAGAAGGGCTTGTGCCTTACTCGAGAGCGCAAAAGATCCAATTACCACGTTGGACATTATCCCGTATATCAAAAATTTACTGTCAACAAAGGATTCGTGATGAAGGCGGGGGTGAAGCCTTACCGTGGCGTCGTTGATTATTCGCAGCCATTTGCAAACCCAGCGTCGTGTGTCTTGGAAACGCTCCTGGACAGTGGAGCAACCTATCCAATTCTACCTGCTGAGGACCTTGAACATTTTGGGATCACTATGAAGTGGTACCCGGCGCAGGGCATCATGAGACTCGCGACGATAACAGGAAAAGCTACGCGCAGATTCTTCGAGATGCATGTCTCAGTTTGTTCGGAAACGGGAGAATCACTGGTTGGTGACCAGGCGGTATGGCCTGGAGAACCACGGGTTGGGGGTCTCTGTCCGGTCATGATCAACCCCAGGACGAAGGACGGTGATGTGGGACACCTCGACCGTATAAGTGGCATGTTGCCGTTTGAATCATGCTACATGTCCTCGGCGCCAACGACGTATGAGTTCTGGCTCGGGGAAGATCGCAGAGATGTGCTAGGAGCAAGGCGTCTACCAGCGCATTTACGATGGAGCCCAGAAAAGAATGTATGGATGAAATACAGTAAGGAATTTGCGAGCTTGCGAGAATCAGCGAGGACGCCTGACCAGGTGATATTTATACATCATCTGGATGACGAAGGACGGCGAAGTTTTATTGACCAAGATTGGCCGGGGGTGCGAGGCAGAAGCGAGCTAGCAGTCATGGAGAAGGAAGTCGATGAATCCACTCAACGCCTTGTCACGAGGAAAAAGAAGAATGTGATATTAGAACCGCGGGAGGGCACTTTCAAGGAACGAAAGAAGAATAGCCGTTTTCAATGGCGAGAAGACTTTCTGACACTAGAAGATATAACGAGTGAAGATTATCGAGATGTAGGGGATAGCTTACCGTAAATGCCTAGAGGGGAAATGCTGGTAGTTCGGTTAAGAAAAAAAGAAAGAAAACTACGTTGGACGCCAACATTCTGAAATATTCCAAGTCGTATTTGATCAACGGCAATGGAGACTTGTAAATAAACCTGCTAACGAAAGTTATTATAACACGCTGCGAAGTTATTCTATTTACCTACCTACCTCCATAAGATGATATTTTATGTGAGCTCGAAATTACTGACTTGTGATCATGAATGAGATGCCGTAGGAGTGAAGGCCTAACAGATTCTTATAGAGAGCCGCTGACAATGCCGACGATGGCCGATTTGCGATACCAATTATATATTGGACATAACAGATTCCTTGTGCGACTGTTACCGCAAAAATGGCGTTCCACGAACAAGTAAAATCCTCAGGAGGCCGCGGCAGGCTGTCGGCATAGCTCGTTGGTTCTCCAAATGCTGCGTCGTCGTGCATAACCGAAATCGCTTCGCACGACGACGCAGCATTTGGAGATTGCGAAAGTCCCCCAGCCTTTGACAAGTCGCCAATTGGATCATCCTCTCAGCGTCGAATATGTACCTAGCCTTCCCTTACCTAGAAATAACAGAGGCCTTTCTATCGTGAACCCAACACTTCGGATACCATGACAGAGAGCACTCGTGGGAGAGTATACACCGAATCAGTGGACCGGTGTTATCGCATTTTCTGCCTTCTTATAATCGCCGTCAAGACATTGAGATGTCAGTTTCGATGGCATTGGATAGGCTATAATCAATCAACCCCTGTTTAACTGTAACATGACTTTTCACTTACTGGGCAAGTACATACATAAGAGCCCTCCCTAGCGCAGTCGACAAAGACCTATCGGAGAAAATTATGATGCTGCACACGCAAGTGCTCATCTCCGACTTGCTTGCTGATTTGATTCGGTGCAGCGCCCGGAGAGAACGGAAGCGAATCTTCAAGTGGCCAGAGCGGGCTTAATACTTGGGCTATTGATTTAGCTAATGTTTAATAATGAGGAGGCTTGCAGCTATAGGATGGCTTGCAGATTCGTCCAACCCTACTCACCACCTGCAGTAGCAGGGTTCCCGTCTAGAAATCCGAATGAGACGAGGATTAAAAACAGGCTTGGCGCGTTTACATGGAGATCCCAATTGCCTACCTTGTAGCCGCGTAAAGAGCTTTTCCCCCCCCTTCTTCTCTTCCGACCAGACGGTTCTCGAGACACTCCACACTAGGCCCTTATATTCGGACTAGACAGTCAGACAGTATTGGTTCGAAGCTCGCCTCATTTGTCTTATTTAAGTTGCTCGTGTGGTGGTCAGCTTGACAGAAGCTAGCATCAGATAGCCGCATTAGTAGAGTACTTCTCCGCACTTGTTACGCGACACCGATACCGAAACGCCAAACCGACGCGTGTGGAGGAGACGCCTTCGCCTCCGAGGGGCTGGGTAGGCGGTCACCATCTCGTCATCACATACCCCACCGTCGGTTCAAGTTATGTAGGCTAGCTCGGCTGTGGTGCACATCCTCCTATTATACTTGCAGAGTCATGAGATCGGTGATAAGCACCAGGGCCGCCCGTGGTTACTTCGCAGTAACTAGGGTGTAGGTATGTATGTAATACCCTAGTGTCCTGTTTGGCAAGATCTTACAGGATCATCGTATGCGGCATCCATAACTCGCATCTACTCGAAACGTGTTGTTTTTCTGATTCATGTAAACAGTATAAATTAGCAACCAGAGTTTCGGTACGCCTATCAAGAATAGAAACCTCGGTTCTAGGGATATTGTGAGTTTTCCCCGCATAGCTAGAGCGGGTACCAAATACGGTTCCATCTTTGAGGCTGAGGATGACAGAAGCCTGATCCTTGTGCGCGATTCCTTGCTGATTCCGCCGAGATCTTGTTATCAAGTAACTTGTTGTAACAACAGGTGCATGCGGTTAGAATAGGAGCTAACACCAGCAGCCCGTCGAAGCAGGGTTGCCATGGAATGAACAGAGATAACTGGGTGAGCTCTCATCTATTTGAGATTGACAAAACGCGGGAGGCAGTTGAGATAGATAGCCTCATGATAACAGTAATCACGAATTTTTGCTCGGCGGTCAGGCTTGCAAGGGTGGTTAAAAGGCAACGTGGGATCAAATATCTTCAGACTTTGAATCCTGATTGCATGACCTGATATGATGATTCTTACCTCTGGCTTGCTCGGCTGTGAAGACCCCTATCGACATGTTATTGAGCCGAGTATCTGAGAACCAACCAGAGCACGTGTGTGGTATCCAAGACGAAGTTATCAGGGTCGTTGATTGATGAGACCGGTACGTAACCCAAGGATCACGAACTGGTCGGGGGCCTGGCTAGGCCAGGATCTAAGGCCTTTCCCCGGACTGCGAACCGTTAAGTTTTCGGCTGGGCCATGAGATCTAGACGCGTTCCGACACTAGCGCGTGTTTTCTCACTTGAAGCCTCGCGTCATCCTTGCTAAGGAGATCTCTAGCAAGAGAACCCTGCAGGTTAACTGGTTCAATCAGATGCTTTGGTCTCGCCAAGAGCCTACAGCTTTTGCCTGGAAACGGTATCTGTTCAGTTGTTACGTCCTAGCGTAGAAAGCCCGAGTGTAACGATGAACTCGAATCATCAGTTGACTTGCATATCTTTTGCCGAATTCGTCATGGACCATGTAAACCAGGGCACTGAGTCGTACTATCAAGCCGTGTTTGCGTACTCCCTTCTCTTTAACCAACGCTTCCAGGGTTGGATGGTTGTTCACTTTCTTGGATAGGTATGTATAAAGTTAGCTGGAAGGTTGAACAAGATAGGACTAGAGCTACGAGCGTGTTATCACTAAAGAACCAGTAAGGATTTAGCAGTAAGCGTCATAGTTGAAATACAATAGAGGCACATTACATCCTGGGACCACTGCAGCGCATAGCGCTTAGAATAGCCTACCTTGCAGTTTTCTTGCCCCCAAGTACCTACAGTAACATCATCAAAGCGAGATGGAATGTAACGCTGGCACGCCGGCGTGCCGAATAATTTATTAGGCAGATTTCGTCAGCCGTTTGAGAACGACGCCATCTCTTTGAAACACTACCCAGACTCTAGACTCTACATGCCCAGCGACGGTAGCTCCAAAGATAGGAGGTCGATGGGGCTTGTCTCCGTTATTTACGAAGCTCCGGAAGGTTGTCAGTTAAAGCTCGGCCTGCGACGTTTTAAAACATGTGGTATCTGCCTGGTACCATCAATTATTGGTCAATTGAAATAGTCAATGACTCTCGAAGGATTTCGCGGTATGAGGGCTAGGAGCCAACCCTTGAATCTTCGATTCCCTCGTGTTCGGGTGTAATATGTGTAATGTATAAGATTACCCACGCTTGCTAATGGAGATCCGCCCCCTAAGGTAATTACATTAATTACATTAATGATCGTTTGTAGTAAACGGTCAACTAATAGTGAAAAAGGGAAGTGCGGTGAAAAGCTGAGCAGCGACATAAACATTTCGCAATTATGGAATGGAGCAATAAAAGCTATGACGTACGTACCTTCTTGGTAAATAGGAAAATACACATGTAAAACAATTCTAGGTATTCAATAGCTCGAAATATTATACTGGGAATATGTATTGTGAGGTGGAGATGATTAGGTAACGATGGTTTGCATAAGATAAGGTAGATCTAGGTTGCATTAGATTGTGTTTTATGCGTTCCACAGTTCCACCCCAGCGGAATTATCAGCCTCAAAGCCTCATAGTGGCTTGACCCCGGACACTGGAGCCTATCTTAGGTAATCTTCTAGATCATTTACGGAAGCATTGTGTAACTTCAAAGTTTAATGAGAATCCTTATTGTCGGTATGCGATGCAATAATACCTGCATCTGCATGTCTTCACCGCAACGAGCCTGACGCCAAAAATTTCCTTTGCATCATGCAGAGTCGCAATGGGGCTCTTTTTTCTTTTTTTCCTTTTTCTTTCAATAATTCCGAGGCAATAACGGAAAATACCCCTCACGTCAGTTGAGCAATTGTGTAATCGGCCCTCTAAGCATGCACGCCAACTACCGGTCTCATTAAAAAAAAGTTTCGGCAGCGCAAAGTAGTTGATCCAGACTCTTCTGATATCACAGTATAACGGCAGAAGCGGCTCTTGACAATTTTGCATTGGGAAGTGTTGACCAGGAAACCGGAGTTCATGTCTTATTACGGTCGTATTAGAGAGAAACCGTTGAAAAGAAAATGGCATCTAGCCTACAGAACCCACTGCTGGATGGTCCCGCAGCCCGCTTCATGACTAAAATATTAGCTTAAACGTGCCCAAGGAGCCGCTTCAATGCCTCTACATCGGTCCTTTGTTAAAAAGTTTGCACCGCGTCGGCGGAGCTTCTTAACAATCTTTTTCGCTCTTTTTCGCGTTGACCCATTTGTGTGCGTTCCTATGCCGAAGTTTGGAGGTCGGCTAGAGCGTCTAGTTCTGGTAGCCTTACAACTAAGTGGGCGAGACGCTATTCGGTATCGACCAGACCTGTTTTCGTTGTTCTATGATGGTACGATGTCGGAATCTAGGCCGCAAGGTCGCATTGTCAAAGTCGGCTACCGGTCTGAGCAAGGCTCAGGCGCCATTGCAGCGCATCCGGTCATATGTCAACCGAAATGCGGGAGGCGGGTATATACCGAAAAGTTGAAAGTTTGAAAGTCTTCACCGCCCACAGTCAAGCCGGTTGTATTTGATACTTGGTCGCAATGCTTCCGAAGGTAAACGTCGTCATTATCCGGAAGTAGGTAGGCCGAGTCGGAAAACAGCAAATCGCATCTTTTAGAATGGCAGAAATGCATGTTTTCGACGCCGCTAGTAAGCCAGCCTGCATAACCTGCTTAAGCTTGTGCAAACTATTGCAGGATTCTTCGGATAACCCAAGTAAACCAACCAACCAATAATCCACGCTATGGGCTAAACAAGCTCTAGGTCCTTCATAATAATAACTATAGGATGTAGTTTACCTGACATATTGCACCTATAGTAGAATACATAATACGAGTATCTTCGCTAGGCGTAGTTGTATATGTACGTCATTGTCAATATGATAGGCTCTCGTTACCTGAACGGTGCTCGTGACAGCAAGCATCGCTTGTCTCTTTCGCGTGGGGAATGCATAGCTGCGGGCCTTAGTTTAATGAACGCGCTAGTGACGAACGCGATGCGCATACCGCACAGTGCGTACCGGTGTTCGTGGTAAGGCTGAGCTAGATCGGCGGGTGAGTGGGGCTCGTTCCAGAATACAAACCCATTGTATTTTTTACAAATGATTCTGCGACGTTACAATTGACGATTGCTAAAGACTGAATGAATCGTAGAGCCGTTGATGATTAGAGATCCATGAAAGGCGAAGTAGGTCTTATTCTATCCTATCTCGTTCGTATATGCAGAGTACTTGTAATATCATCTGCAAAGGTTGGAACAATAAAGGAGCTAGCTGTACCAACTTCCATATCGGGTAATACATCCTTGCATGTGGCTGGTGCCTTTGTGGCGTTCCGCTTCTACCTAGGTATATGTAGGTATTCTTAAATGAATGCGTAACCTTCGGATGGGTTCGCTCTTCTGATCTGAAATATCTGCAGCTAGACCACGGGTTCAGCTTGTCCTGTCACTGATCAGGATTCGTCGCGTGAATCCGCTAGATCGCCATTGTCAGGAGGATCCCTTACAGAAGAGTTGGTTTACGTACAGGAGTCATGGAGGGAGAAAGGTACCCATGAGTTTCAGGAAAATGCTTCTCGAAAGATTTCATTGGCTCCCGACTCGTCTCCCACATTTGCGAGAAATCTGGGTTGGTTCAGAGTCGTATATCCCGTATGGAATACCTACATAAATATTCCGTAAGTCTTGGTGGATAGGCAAGGTGATATGAGGAATGATTGGTCGAGCGATCCACAGTAAGTTTGTTCCCGTCCTTCTCTTTAAAGTGAGGGGCACATAACGGATTCTTGCCGATGAGAAATTAATGTTCAGTAAGCTGTGAACCTCGGATGACGGATATAAGAGAACTCGACCAGAATATCGAGTAGAATGTGCCTAAAAGACAAATAGAGAAGTCTGTCTGAGCGCTTTGCTCAGGGGGAATAGGGTAGTAGTAGACTGCAAGCCGGTCCGCGCCACTCTATTCAAATATCGGATCACTTTCAACCAGAAGTATCAGGCGGATGTCAATCGCCTCTCGGCTTCGGTTGTGCAACAGCGGAGCGACCGATAATAGCTGCAAACGCATTGGGTGACACACACTGACCTTGTTCTAACTTCTGTGGGATCAAACGCTACATGTACTATTTGCGTGGACCAGAAAAATTACGGCTTGAAACTCGCCTTCTAAGACTGAGACAAAAGGCACGAAACCGTATCTAATGCGAGGTAAGGCAAGGGCCGAGATGCCAAGGCGACCGTTTTGCCGGAAGAATAGATGGATTAAGCTCCAGGAGTCATTCTATTCGTCCCCGCTTGCAGGAACAAAAATATCCATCCCCTTTTAGAAGCTTATATTATAGGACTATACTGGTGGGATAGTGTTCTTAACTTAGGAAATTACCGAAACCAATTGGGACCTATCGGCGTCCGTGGGGAGCAAGGGGACCGGGACTAACTCAATGTCGCTGACTGAATGCGCGAATCCCCTAACCTACCTTGTGCTGGTAGACACACGTATAGAGCGCGATACAGACAATAGGGTTGTAGATATCGTCATGGTGCTATCAGTACGCTGTAACAGATAATCCATCCTGCTTCTCTCCTATAACAATGAAGGACGGGACGTGTACGGGGCCTCTACTGTATGTCGGCTTCATGATTGAACGATATAGAGAAGCTCGGCTAGTACGCTATCAAGATGAAGCAAGACGAAGTCGGACACGATTGGTCAGATAGAGCTAGAGTTGGGCGGGTTAAAGATGAGCTGTCCCATGGGGTGCGGGAGTACAGCAGCTGTAGAAGCAATCAATTAATCCAATCATGGCAGCACCTCAGCCAACCAGCAACCCACCATATCGGTATCACGGTCTGTTTTCTGACTGGGCCGGGTCTTTGGGACGCCCGCCTCTTGTCGCATGCCGTGCATGCATCTCTAATCCAAGCAAGCTCTCATGATAAAGATGGTCATATACTTGCTGTTTTGTTGTTGTCGTGTTGTGTTTTCCTGGTCGCTCGAGCGGGTTGTGGAAGCCTATCTATTGTATGCTGGCGACCGCTGATAGCCTGCTCGGTGCCATGTCCTATTGGTGATGGCCTGACATGGTTAGACCTTCAAACATGCATACCTTCACAACACTACAATAGTCCCCAAAACAGATAGGCGGATGGATGGAACAAGAAGGTGTGTTCCGCGTAACAAAAGCTTAGCTTAAGAGCAAGGTGAAATGCTGCAGCAGCCTAGTCAGTGCTGATTGATATGATGATGGCTACGGAGCCGGGGCGTAATAGGGGATGGGATCCATTACACATGACACGCATGATAAATTGATTTTCAAGTCGTGTAAGACCGCGTCAGGAGATCTTAATTGGCCAAGACGCTCGATGGTTTGGTTTGACTGGCGCGACATCTGCCTTGTATTCTTGCAGATTTTCATGGGCTGAAATGGCGACACTAGCCCGAATGGAATGGCCCCCTGTCCAAGTTCCGTTCGCAGCTCCATGCGAATTTGGGCGTAGGATTTCATTCAAGATTGAAAAGCGTCAAGGAGCGACAGGACTGTACTGTGTAGCATGTACTGTATTATTAATTCTCTTCCCACTATGTAGGGATTATTATCCTTCCTAGGAGGTATCATCGGATGATTTGGGTGGAAAGCGTAGTTTTTTAAACACGTTTTTGGTGTGCATTAGCATCTTTTCTCACGAAGCCCGGCCATCAATTTAACTGGCTGATTTTATGAAAGACAGATCTGCGGTAATCATATCTAAGCTATTGTAAGCCTGTCGTATGCTGTGTCCGTTACTTAATGCTGTACTCTCTACTTGTCAACTGACGAGTGATATTTAATGGCTTTCGTAGATGTGTCCAATCGAGAGACGAGAAGCTTCTTCAGCTTCTAACGAACAAAAGTCCTTGTTGGTAATTGACGCTCCTGTAAAATAAAGTCAGCGATGTACCATCCTGTAGATATCTATGGACATTCAGGGGTCATCATGTTAGGAGATACATGGATTACTGCAGTGTACAGTAAAAACACTCAGGATCAGGACACGTACAAACACGGTGTGACCCTCATCCGAATTACAGGAGCCTCCGCTATTTCATCATTCAATTTCGAACCGAAACGCTTCCATCACGCTCAGTGCCTCCGAGCTTTTCTCACTGTGACGGCTTGTTACAGTCCTAAGCACTGTACATACGTAAAGCGTTGAGGATTGAAGTGGAGTGTCACAGCCATATTCGAATTGTCGTGCCCTGGTCGTAATAGCATAATTTCAAAAGATGTTCATTCGACGACGCTTGGCAACCTATCTAGCGATGTACTTGGCAAGCTGGAATATTACTGGCGTCCACTCAACGAGAGGTGGCCGCGACAAAAACGGCTAACTGCCCTAGAGAATGGCATTACGTGCATACGCCTATCAAATCTTGACCTCCATCTCATAATAGTACAATGCATTATGCACCGAAGGTCTACAACGATGAGACCGTCCCAAACAAACAAATAGACTTCGTCTCGTGACGAGAAGGGGCCTGATTGCTGGACCCTTGAGTGGAAGATACATTGATGATAAACAAGAGGCTCAGTTGCAATTTGAAGACATTCATCCAGAACCGGGCCATGAGACAAGCGACCAACCAAGGACGTCTTGTGCCGTGCTTAAGTTCTCAGTTATACCTGAAATATTGGAATTTCCATCTGGTTCAATATCGAATTCGGGATCTTGACGGTCTATAATACTGTGAATCCCCGCAATACCGTACCATCCAGTTTTATGTATAATACCGTACCCTATACATAGACCAGCAGCCTCATATCTCTAAATTGTCAGCATCGAATTCATTGGGCAGTGCACATAGGCGGTCTGATGTCCTGAGGTATGGTAAGAGCAACCACGCTTTACCAGTGGCTGTTTTCATTGCCTATCAGCCCTTGAACCCTGAAGAGACGACTTGAGCCCATCAATCAGAAGAAGCCGAGAAGCCAGCTGTATTCAAACGTGAACGTTTCGTAGTTGAATAAGTACCAAGTAAGCTTGAATACAATCAACTGAACGGTAATCCACTGTACACGTATAGAGTACACGGTGCCACGGTATGCGGGGACCGGCTTCAAGGCAAGGAAAAAAAAAATTAAGAGATCAAGCCAAAAATTGCTTGTTGCTTGCTGCTTGCTTGCGACTTACAAGGTCTTGGTTGCAAGGTGTGCAGATGCGTAAGGTGCAGCAGCTGTGTCAGGGAAAAGAGCAGAGGACTGGGAAGGAAGGAAAAAAAAAGACACGGGATGGAAGGTACCATAATACATGTGTACTTGATTGCTTAGAGGCACGCGAGTAAGCTGGGAAAGTATTTGGGAAAGTACCTGCAAGGCGGCCGCCAACCTCCAGCGGATACTCGAATCTAATAGGCCGTCGCGAGCGCGGTACCTTGCTAGGCTCATCCTGGGGCCCCCCCTGGCTCTTGCTCTCTGGCCCTTGTACCTAGCCCAGAGTAAGTACCTGTGGGTTTACTGGTGCTTTTTCGCTCTTACGCCGTTTCTTGCTTGACCCGCGCTGGGGCCGGTGTCTTAAAAGTACCTAACCTGTTAAACCAATCCATCTCTTCCAATCCTTTTTCATCTCCTCCATCCTCCTCCAACTTGAGGCCATCTCTACTCTCTCCTTCCTTTCCTCATCCTCTTCATCCGATCCATTCATTTCCTCTTCCTCGACACTCATCCTCACTATCGTCTCCTTGTCTATTCCAAGGAGGAAAGGAGGAGAGAGAAATACCGGGCCTCTACGACAGCGCCAGACGAAAAAACTAGGATAGGGCCGAGATAATAGCAAAAAAAGAGAGAGCAGGCAGAGAGACGCAAGTCAAATAAATGAAGAGAGAAGCAAAGGAAATAATTACTCCTTCGCTTTAGAAACTTCCGATAATTGTCCTCTTCAGATATTTTTCCAGGTAATAAACCAATATCCTTGGAATTTCGAATTCCTCGGCCTTTATTTGACTGAGGAATCTCCCAATTACCACATCTCCCTCCCTCACCATCCCGCCCCCCCTTCTCTCGTCCCCTCAGACGTTCGATTCCCTTTCATCCATTCCTCGGTCGAACATTCGTTTCCCTTTTCCCTCCACTCGATAAAATTACCCCAAGGAGAGTAGTCTTGTCTGGCTTGCTGGACAGACATAAGGCAATTCGAACCTCCTAATTTTCTCCTTCGTGCCAACGGTACTAGGAATCTGACTCTGGCTCATCACAATTACTCCAGAAGACTATCGGTACTAGACTCCGCACGAGTCTTCTACCGATTCGAGGATCTCACCAACGAGCCCTACATGAACCCGGTCGCTCGACTATAATCCATTAGAAGCGTGCAGGTGTAGAGGTACGTCCAAAATGGCAGAAAACCCAAGAGAGGGGGAAAGGGGGAAAAGTTTATAGACAAGAGATTCTGATATTGGTTCTTCCCTATGCAGTTACATACCGACGGTCCACCCACAGTGTTCCAACGGTGTACTCAGACACTCACGCACGCTTCAATCCGCCGTCGAGCAGATACGCTTGCCTTCGTGGGACTCGTTAACTCGCTGTTCCCACCTATTCGGCCAGGAATCACCTAATTTCCTGTGGTTAATCGTGGCGGTAAGGGATACCCTTCTTCAGCGAAATTATAACACAGACCAACGTCATTTTGTATGCACGTATGCTGCATTAAATGCTCCATCGAGGATCAATTGCCTACCAGACGTCTGTCGCCGCGTGCCAGGAACCGATCCCCACAGATTCTCGGTCGAATCAGAATCCCTCCTGTTCTGCCCCTGATCGTGTGGTTCCAGAAGGCCGTGCCTTGACCCGTCTGGCCTGGCTTTGGTCCACGATGTCTCTCCTGGTCTCAATTGGGTCTCTGGTTCCTGACGCTAATACTATTTCCACTCCAGAGCCTTTCACTCGACGTCTCTTTTAAATCGGCCGCCTCTCCGGCCCTCTTTCACCTCGCCATTCACCCCGTCTTTCGGTAGCCATTCGGCCACGGTCATTCTTTAATTTTTTATTTTTTTACTGCATACAGTTCATCACGCTCTTTAATATCGTAATAATTTGTGTGTCGCCCGTCCAGCTGGAATAATACGCTCCTTCGCCTTCTACCTGCGACGGCCACCCTAATACACTCTCTCACAGCATATCAAGATTCCTGGAGAACCTAATCGTCACTCTTTTAAAGAACACGTCCAAGCATTGAACGAACTTTGCGATATCAATCTCACTCTTAGACCATCTGATCAATATGGCGTACTCGACCTCAGGAGACAATGGCTTCTTTATTGAATCCGATGAGCCCCGACAGCCTCGAATCAGCATGAAGGATGCGGCAAGAATGTTGGCCCGTAACAGACAAGAAATGATTGCCAACGAGCTATCGCGCCAAGCAGGCGATGAATACCTGGAGGACATCATGCAACACATGAGGCATATGGAGGTACGTGTGCTTGGGCTACGAGTCCCCTCTCCACTCGGGACCGGTTTAACTTTGCTGAACCTGAGGGACGTTTGGTATAAATGTTCTGTAGCTGACAACTAGATAGGACGAGACGTTACCGGACGCCAATCTGATCGATATGCAACGGGAGATTCAGTGGTTCATGAGACCGTACCTGATTGACTTCTTGATCGAGGCCCACGCTGCCTTCGCACTTCTGCCCGAGACCCTCTTCCTGACCGTGAACTTGCTAGACCGATACTGTTCTAAGCGAGTAGTGTATAAGCAGCACTACCAACTAGTTGGATGTGCGGCCCTTCTCATCGCTGCCAAGTACGGCGACAAGAAGGATCGGGTACCTCAGATCAACGAGCTGAACAACATGTGCTGCGGACTTTATGACTCAGGAATGTTCACTCAGATGGAGATGCACGTTCTCAACACACTCGAATGGACTATTGGGCACCCGACTGTGGACTTCTTCACTCAGCTAATAGTTGCCGAAGAGTCCGACGACCGAGAAGTTGAGCACATGGCAGCTTACCTGTGTGAAATCGCGCTGTACCACCGAGACTTCGTTTCGACCAAGCCCTCAATTATGGCGCGTGCCTCGCTCGCCCTCGCCCGTGCCATATTGGGACGACCTGAGGTTAACGACGGTGAATGGGATCATCTGGAAAACGTCACGGTGCTCGCTCTGTCTCAACACTTGCATCAACCGTCGGTGACATTATCGAGGAAGTATTCCTCGCAACATCTGTCTCGCGTTTCCGGAAAGCTTGCCGAGTTCCTCGCTCAACAAGCGGCCATTGCCCGTCGAGCCCAAGGACCGCCTTCGCCTCCCGCAGAACCCAGCTTGTCTCACTCTAGTATTTACAACACTCCTCAAAAGGGACATGGCGCTGCTTTGGGTGTTGCAGATGGATATCTTACACCACCTATCACACCTGACGGAGTCCACTTCGGTGTTACGGACCCGATGAACAAGTATGTCCCGCCTCGATGCCCGGTCACTCCCACGCCCCAGCCTCCTAGTGTGGCCGGATATCCGCAACAACAGCAATCGCAACAGTACTCTACCTACTCGTACGAAGAATACAATGGTCAAATGGTCTCACAATGATGACCGTTCCGTGGCCGATACCTCTACTAGTTTTAACTAGATCCACCTCATCTATTCTAACGAATGACACCGCTTATTTCGAGATTATCGCATGGATGTGTATCATTGGAAGAATAAAAAAAAGATTGTTGCATAATTGACGGTTAGGGCTCATCTCCATGGCATTATCAGCGACTTGTTTGACTTTTTATCTCCCTTTTTTTTCTTTTCTCAGTCATACCCATTGAGCGTGCCACTGCATCAACCACCAAACCGAACAATTGTCGACCAAAAAAATCTGATTTCTCCTTTCTGTGAGTTCGGGCGTTTTTCACTATCGATCCGAGGACAGAAGACGGCGCCCCAAATTGCAGCAACGAGAGCTGGGGAGCGTTGGAGAAGGGAACATTACATAAAAAACGGGGGAGGCTGTATTTGGGAGAAAAAGACTGGCAATTTGTGAAGAATTGATGGAGGATGACGAAAATGGGGGCGCATGTGCACACTTGGCACTGTTTGCGGGCGATTGTTATTCGCCAATTGCTTTCGGAATGCCGAGAGGCGCCTTGACTCTCGTCTTGCGCGGCCGAGGAATTGTGAAAGCAACACTACGGCATGCCACACGATACGATACATCGATCGGCTCCCCTGTTGGGAGAAGTCTTAATTCTTGTGGAGGACCTTTTGCTGCGGAATACGTATTTGGGCATATGGGACGATAACATCGATTGGGCTCTTCTCATCGTCGACTCTATGTCACATGATAGTATACCTGCAGCACCCGTAAATAAAATGGAAAAGAGTAAAAATCTCTGCAAACCGCTTCATTTCTCCTTTCGTCGCCTTACGTGATGCCCTTGCCTCTAGGCTATGACAGTGCCCTTGGGACCCCCTTTCTTGAAGGCTATATAAGGGGCATGATCCAATCTATTGACTCGAAATGACTCCACTACTTATTGATTTCCACCCTGCATTCTTTCAGAAACCCACCCATTTTCCCCTACCCTGGGAATACACAGCAGGCTAATGCATGCGCGCCTCATTGTCTTATAATGAAGCAGCAACATAGATTACGATTTGCAATGCATCACCATGCAGCATTCGGCGCACGAGGCCTTTTTAAGTCATTTAACAATTGTTGGAAATTGGGCCAACCCATTGTACAGCAAAGTTTGGATATCGGACTATCTGGATCACGATGAACCTTGCTTTAACAAATATTTCGGAACGTTGAGGCTCTTATGATCAGGAGCATTCGAATTCTTATCTGTTTTCCTTCTTCATGTTCGAGTCCGCTATCGAAAGTACTCGTGCGGTCGTGAAGGTCCTCGAGGAAGCCACTCGCTAGAAATACTAATGGAGATGATATTTCTAGAGTTGCCTAGAGTCCAAGACTCGTAGCCTCGACGTGATGACACGTATCCATGAAGCAGTCAGAAGATAGAAGCGAGTACCGCCACGCCGTAGATAGTCGCTGGTCGATTCGAGATCTTCCGCCGCGACGACCCTTTTCATCCTGGCTGCCTTGTCTGGGCTACTTACCTAAAATAGGCAGCAATTTGAGCCCAAGGCCCGCCAACAATGTCTTCATGTTAAAATGCGAACCCCGGCCAGCTCAGTTCAGCTCGGCTCAGCCTAGGATGCATATCAGTGATCGGCGCGCCTCGCATACAGTAGGTATTCCATATGCTATCTACCCATGCACACACACACTATAGCGTAGTTTCACTTCGATAACAATAGCCATAACCATGGACGAGAGCGACTGGACGAAAATAACAACGAGCCGGCCTCCATCGACGGACGACACCATATTCGAGGAATCGCTGGAGGAGTACATCCGCGCCGCCTATCCAGCCATAGACACGGACACCCATATACAGAACGAGACGACTACCTCTCCTCCCGCCTCCAGTTCCACTATACCCCAAGAACCGCCGAAAATAAACCACCCAAAACCAGTCCTAAAGAAATGCCGGACAAACCGCATCCTCCTCTACAACGGGTGCTTCAACCCCCCGCACCAGGGCCACCTCGCACACCTCACACACGCGTACCGGCACAGCGGCTCCGACCTCAATATCGTCGGCGCCATCGTCCTGGTCGCGGGGGACCACTACCTACGGTGGAAAATGGGCCGCGCGCCCGAGACCCTGCGGCTCACCGCGAAGCAGCGCATCGAGCTCTGGAACCGCGAACTACGGACGCGGGGACCGGACCGGGACGGGCAGGGGGGTGGGAGCGCGGATTGGTGCTGGGTGTTGCCGGAGGAGGGGTGGATGGCTACGGAGCAGAGTCTAGAGCGGCTTTTCCGGATGGATGGGTTTGAGGTCGAGTTTGTGAGGCTGGCGGGCGGGGATAAGGTGCGGTTGAGGGATGTGCAGCATGGAGTTTGGGGGTGTAGGATGTTGATTACGACGGATGTTAGTCGGCCGGTTGAGTTCTGCGATGGGGAGGGCAGGATGTGGGATTTGGCGAGCCATACGAAGTGGAGGAGAGTGCAGCTCTCAGGGGAGGGCGATGTGCTGGTGGATGAGAATGCTGGAGCGAAGGGAGGTGAACTTGCATTGGATGAGTCGAGGTCATACGGAGACTCGATGGCAGTAAATCTTCCTACTAGTACGCGGCAAACGCAGGTACAAGGCATTAGAAATCCTCTTCACGCAGAAATGTGTCCCCTAGATTTCATCCCTGATTCCGACTTGAGGGCCATCTCCCCCGCCGTTGCCATGCAAGCCACAACATCTGCTCCCGAAAGAAAACGAGAAATCTGGGTCTGCGAGTCCACGTTTGGCGGACCGGGCTTACACACCATACGCTTCGTATCTAGCATACCGCAAGAGCGATTTGACCCGACCCTGAGCTCGACGAAGCTGCGCAACATCATAGCCGAGGCCGTGGCTCCAGACGGGCTTTCACAAAACGAGCGGTTGGAGGATAAGCTATGGGGCGTGGCGCTGAGTCCGGAACTGCTGGCGCGGTTCATTAGGGAGAAGATTGAAAAGGACGCGAGGGAGATGGAGGAGTGGGTGAAGAAAATGGAAAAGGAAAAGGAGAAGGGGATGGGGAAAGAGGCGGAGACGTTTGCTGAAGGAGGCGAGGAGATGGGGAGGGATCTGAAGAAGCAGAGACGGCACGATGGTCCATGACTTGAAGCGTCGGTACTGTCTACTCTAGGTACATCCCGGAGACGGCTAGGTGCGTCCCTTTGTACTCGACATCGCAGTATATCAGATCCTGATATAGAGGTTCATTGGATCTAGATGAGAGTTGGGATATACCCCCATTGGTAACTCTTCCATTAGCTAGGATGACTTCCTGCTAGTTAGCCTCAAGAAATACAATTTTGATACCCAATTCAATATAATACCGCAATTTCGAGCCTGGTTGATCCCACGACGTAAGAATCCCCGTGGCAGCTGAGTTAGGACAATCCTTGGTACTTCCATGAACTATACCCATGGAGAGGATGCCCATATATACTGCGAGAGTAATATTCACTACAACCTTGTCTTCTAACTCTGGTTGTATACTAAGGGGGTCCTTTTCAAAGGACCTTAGGTAGTTAATACTTGCTCGCTCTCCTCCAACAACCTCGTATCAGGGGCCAACATGTCCCGCCCTAGATAGGGAGATGACATCCCTTACCCCTTATTTGCCTGTAAAAAGGGATTATCTTCCCTTCATATCAATCTATATAAATTAACTATATGATGTGTCCCTTATTAGAGAGGTTATAAGTGTTTAACTGCCTGCAAAACAGGAGAAAGCGCCAGCATTTACAAACTAGCAAATCTCACGAGAATATAGGACTTGCACAGCACAAACATGCCATGTCAGAGGGATAGCAGCTCCCACTTCATTAGCTGCTAATACCTAGTATCTCGACATAATATCCCTCTCAACCTATGTCTATGTCTAAGTGTAACCTTATGCAGCAACCAAGACCGTCTCGGCCCCTGAAAAAATGAATTCCCAATTCCAAGAAAAAAAGTTCTAAAAAGGTTCCTAAAAGAACGGGTGATCTGCTCACCCCTCTAAGTAAATGGTCTAGTAACCTTCTCATTTGTGATGCCTTTCCTCTTTTTGTCGTGTTTTATTTATCCCCCATACTATTCGAAGCCTTCATAATTCGGATTTAACCACGTCCTAGCTTTCTCCTCACCATATTACTACCGGAAGGGCTCCCTGCCATCGCTGGTCAGCCAGCATCGAATTGCCGGTGGTCGTGGTAGGCGCCTTCTCAAATTCCAATTCCGGCGTTCTTGAAGGTTCCCCAGGACTGCTCATGCTATGGTGTAGCATGATAGTTGGAGGTCCCTCTTTGCCGTCTGGCTCAGTCCACGCAATCATTGACTTCAACGTGGTCATTGAAGGAGATGGCCGGCCTCCATACGGTACTACTCCAGGCGGGAATGTGAAGCTAGGCGTTTGTGGATTTGCACTTGCTGGATTTGGACCTTCACTGCCGGCGTTGGGGTTTGATGTCGTCGGCTGGTTTTCGCCGGTTACGGTACCATCTCCGTTCGTCTCGGTTGGGTTCGAGTTCGGGTTCGGGCCCGATGCTGTCGCCATGGGACCCCCTGTTCCGCTGTTGGGCCCGTTGCTTCCATTGCCGGGGCCAGAACCACCATTTCCGGAAGGATTCGAACTCGGATTAGAGCCCAATGTCGAGGGATTATTGTCACTACCTCCTGATGAGTTGCAAGCTGGGTCATTCGAACCAGGGACGCAGGAGGCTTGTCCGCCGTTAGTTGGATTCGGGTTGATATTAGGCATACCCGTCCCGCCGTTTGGACTACGGGTTGTGCCTTGACTTTGGCCGGGTGAAGTGGGTGTGGGCGAGCCATTATTACCTCCTATACTCGTACAAGACGGGTCGTTAGAGCCAAATGTGCACTTATTATCGCCATCGCTTGTTGGATTAGCTGTTGTTGTCCCGCCATTTAGAGGCGAGCTTGAGCCCGGATTTTCACCATTTGACGGATTGCAACTTGGGTCGGTTGAGCCAGGCGTACAAGTGGTTGGTATACCATCGGTGCCTAGCGGGTTACTGCCGGTATTGGGTGCTGATGTGCCTTGCCCCTGAGTTGGTGGTGTTTGATTTGGATTACCTGATGGGTTCGCAGTAGGGTTGGGACCTGCAGTTACTTGCCCCGTGCCTGGGGAAGTTTGACTTGGGTTCGCACCATTGCCGCCAGGAGCTGCAGTCCCCTGCCCCTGTCCCGAAGAAGCTTGGCTTGGGATATCAGTAGGGTTAGGCGTAGCTGTGCCTTGACCTTGATCATGAGAAGTCTGTCCTGGGTTAGAACCACTTCCTGCTGAGTTAGAGTTAGGGTTAGGAGCCACAGTCCCCTGCCCTGAGGTTCCGCCGTTGCCTGGTGCGTTAGCAGTCCCTTGACTCTGACCAGAGGAGAGCTGACCTGTGTTCCCATTGGTTCTTGTTGGATTACCAGTGGGGTTACCGGCTGTAGTTCCCGGACCCTGGCTGAAGGAAGTCTGTTCAGAATTACCACCACCACCTGATGTGATGCTATTAGGATTGGGGGCTGCAGTTCCCTGGCCTTGACTTGACGAGGGTTGCATTTGGCCACCGCTATTACCTGCCGAAATACAGTTTGGATCCGAACCGGGAACGCATGGCTCCGAACCTCCGGATCCGCCAGTCGGAACTGATGGAGTCGCTTGCCCTTGTCCATTAGGTCCGGTTGGGGACGTACCCGCACCACCATTTCCACTTCCAGGGACCGAAACGGGATTGCCTCCTTGGCTCGCCGAGGCACCACCGCTTCCATTGGGAGGCGGGTTAGGATTTCCTCCAGATGCTGTGGGATTCATTCCTGCTCCAGTATTCGGACTAGGACCGGAGGTCGGATTGGCGCCAGGTCCTCCGCTTGAAGCCGAGTTGGCACCGTTGGTTTGGCCAGGAGTAAGGCCACCACTTGTGTTAGGAGAAGCTGTTGGATTGCCGCGAGGTGTAGTTGGGTTCGCCCCTGCGCCTCCGTTCGCGTTTGAAGGTGATTCGTTGCTAGGTGAGCCAGTGTTACCACTATTACCACCGGGCGAAGTTCGACTTGAGCCAGAACCTCCATTCTGATTAGTACTCTGTGCAGTGCTCTGCCCTGAAATACCATCACTACATGTGTCGGATGAAGTTGGCGCCCCCTGACCAGGGCCTCCATTTCCATTAGGTGCTGAATTCTCACTCATACCACTAGGCATCTGACCCTCTGGCTGCTGCGTCTTCTTTCCATATTGACTGATCAATTGACTCATATCCGCACCAGGCGGAGGAAATACCAACGCTGGTTCCGTGACTACCGTCTGAGCAACACCACCTATAACCATCGACACAACCTCAGGTGGTGAAACCGTCGCAGGCAAAGGTTGGGGGCCAGTACTAGCCCAACCATGGGCTTCATTATCAGAACTGTAGCAGGTAAGGGTATTGTTGCCACCGCAAGCTTGGTTAGGATCTCCTGTACACGGCGTCGAGCATACATCATCATCGAGATGATGCGTGCCGTTGAGAAAATTACCGCAGTAACAGTCGCTCCCATTTTCGGTACAGGCCATGAGAAAGCCGCGGCCGAGGCAGTGCTGGACACAATTCTCGTTTGTCAGCGGCCCTAAGTTAGGAGGTGACGATTCCATATTTAGAGCTCGATGGGCGGGTTGATCGGCCCAGCAACCACAGTAGCCCCAGCCTGAAGCACCGCCAGGGCTTTTGGGGATACCTCCCCCTGATGGCTGGGCCGAGCTTGGTTGGGAAGCACTTTCGGATGTAGGGGTCGTAGAAATAGAAGTTGTGGACGAGATAGCCCCAGGGTCATTGGTGGTCGGCCCAGTTACTTCGCATGTATCTGGAACCGTCGTTGGCGTCGGGTGAGGCACGCAAAACCAGCCTCCGTCGCAATGAGCGCAGGGCCAACCAAACCCGCAAGGGCCAGGCAGTGCTGGTGTCTGCGGAGGAGGGCAAAACCATCCATCGAGGCAGTCATGGCAAGTATAACCCGAGCCCGGGCAGGGTCCTTGAGCACCGTTTCCTTCGGGAGGAGATGTTGTGGCGGGTGGAGCCTTTGGACAATGACAAGTCGGGGGAGGACATACCGGGCAAGGCGGATGTGTTGGGCAAGGCGGGTACACGGATATGGTGGTGGTAGAAGTTTCCCCAGCTCTGGGCAATAACGAATGTCAGTCGTTTAGAGTCCTGTGAAATGAGTATGGTAAAAATCAACTTACAAGAAAACCGTCGAAGTCACTGTTGATGGACAAGCTTCCGGTGCTGTGGCTGATTCGTTGGTAAAAACGTTAGATATAAATTCCCCATAGCCCAAGATCGCTTATAATCAAACTTACTGCCAGCAACTGTGCCCTTTAAAACACTCCCTACCACTGACTGCGTGGTAAGTATAGGAGGAGTGATGGCCTGTGAGGCATCAGAATTTGAGACTATCGTGGGAACTGCTGCTGAAGAAGTTGTTGATGCCGCTACCGGGGCAGAGGTCATCGGAATCGGAAATAGAGTGGTTTCAGATTTCTCCATCGTCGTAGAAGCATCCTCAACAATCACTGAAGCTATATTACCACATGCGCTGGCAATCGTAGAGAGGACCCCATCAATGACAGTTGTAATCCCACATGTATTGTCCTCAGTGGTATTGCTGGCCAAGGAAACAGGACTGCTTGCCATTTCGGGCGTGTTATCGAGACCGCTGCTCGTGGGCTTAGGAAGCTCATATGAGGCTGACACTGGAGAGCCAGACATAGCGTCCTTAGTAACGTCTCGGATGATACTGTCAATTTCCGAGTCTAGGCCTCCAAATAAGCCCTCCACCGTATCTAAGGCCTCAAGTACTTGTATTTCGTTAGATACGACTTGGTCTTCTGCTGATACAATACCGGAGGTTATAGCCTGCACCGAAGCCGCGACCGCTTCAGCCTCAGATGTGATTTCGTGTATGATACTGGGTGCTGCTAGGGGGTCGACTCCCTTGAGGAGACCTTCAACTATCCCTGCAAGAGCTGCAATATCAGAACTAGTAGGTCCGGACTGAACAGTAAAGGATAAGATGGGCTGATCTGTGATCAGGAAAGGCACGCTTCCCGAAGATTCGCTACTGGATGAGCTTATAGTAGGCGTCGAGCTGTTCCAATAACTGGTAAGCTCTGTGCCCAGTGAAGCCGCCACGCCTGGAACAAGGCTCTCGATAGATCCAGGGGTCACATTCGAGACTCCCCTCAGATTAAGATTGCGTTTCCCCTCGCGGTTTTGCTGTCCAACATCATCGATGGGTGGCTGCGTAGACGATACATTGCTTTCCGCCGGTAGACTAGGGCTCTCATAATTGAAGTCGACGAAGCTGTTAGTATGGGAGACGCCAGCAAAAAAGCAGCAGAAAAAGAGAGCGGCAACGAGTAGCCACCCCGGTATGCCTAGAGAATACGAGGGTACCATTGGATTATAACAGGGACGAAAAGCGTTCAAAATTGGGCCAAAATACGTCCAAAAACGCCAAAACGAGAATGGCTTCAGCGACAAAGAGCAATGATTTCGGCAAAAAATATTCAGATGAAAATAGGACGGCTCAGAAGGATCTTGTCTGACAGCATCATACTCGCTGCTGGTACTCCTTTCCTTCGATATTAGCGTAGCAGGAAGCGTTGACCTATAATTATGGCTAGCTGGAAGGTAGTAGGAACGGATAGAAGGAATCACATGTTTACCATTAAGATGCTCTTTCCTATTCGTTAAGTTATAATGCACTTAAGGCCCATTGTCAAACAGCTCGACCTGGGATTAACATTGAACTTTGGCACTTGCCGACCAACCTGTGCTCCCAGCTCCCCAGAACACTCAGTATAGGATCAATCATAGAGTAAAACTTCGGGGACTTGCGCAATGCACAAGTGAGAAAGAGTTCATTCTCAGAATAGAGCTTCCATTTTTGCTACCTTGGTCTGATGCCTGCCTACCTGGCACCGATGCAATTAGAAATCAAGAACGAATCCACGCCGTATGCCCAGAATTCCGCATTTAGTATCTCTTTCCTTCCCGGAGAGTGTCCGCATACTCCTCCAGCGGGCTTCGGATCAACTTCGTCTCGGACCACAGGTTGGGCGTCAAGAATCCGTACGTGTTGGAGATGGCGGCGAAGGTAGCCTTCAGGGTGTTCTCGAGAGTCTTGGTCGAACCAGAAGACGAGGTGTAAGCATCCTCGATACCGGCAAGTTGCAGGAGACGCTTGACGGCGGGAGATGCGACGATCTGGGTACCTCGGGGAGCAGGGATAAGCTAGAGAGAGTATTAGCTTTTACTTGTCTTGTAGTAAATCTGTTGGTGCCTTCAACATACTCGGACTGTGACGGAACCGCACTTTCCGCTCTCCTTGACAGGCAGAGAGTGAGGGAGACCGAGGTTGGTACCCCAGTAACCACGTCGGACGGGAATGACGCTGAGCTTGGCGATGATGATCGCAGCACGGATAGCAGTGGCGACTTCCTTGGAGGTCTTGATACCAAGACCGACGTGACCCTCGGAGTCACCAATGATGACAATGGCCTTGAATCGGGTTCGCTGACCGGCACGAGTCTGCTTCTGCACGGGCTTGATCTATATTTGCAATTTGTGTTAGCACTTTGATCTTCAGGCTCCCAATCTGCGCAATTGTTCAAATGCGGTTTTCGTGAATATCTCGAATATTTCTAGGGCAATTCGTACCTTCATGACCTCGTCCTTCAGCTTGGGAAGGAAGAAGTCGACAATCTGGTACTCCTTGATGGGGAGAGAGTGTAGGTAGATCTCCTCCATGCTCTTGATCTTGCCAGCCTTGACAAGACGGCCCAGCTTGGTGACGGGCATCCACTCCTTCTCGCTATCCTTAGCACCACCACGTCGGCCACGGCCTCTGCCACGACCACGGCCACGATCGCCGCCTCGGTCACCTCGAGAACCAAAACCACCACCACGGGCACCGCCTCGGTCAGCCATGTTGAATTGTTCGGAAGGAATTTGGCTGTCGGAAAGTCGTTAGTAAGGTAGAGTGCGCAATGCGATGCTTCCGAATTGAGCTTTTCGTGGTCGCGGTTTGGAGGTTGACCAAATTTCGAAGTTTGGGAATTTTTGGTGGAGGGGCCCTAGTAATTTTGGATTTTGCATCTGAGTTTGTGGGAATACGGACCCTCTGCCGAAGTGGTCTGTGCACAGAGCAAAAAGATAAGGCTCGGATAAGCAGATAAGCTACCTAGGTACGTATCCGACGGTCCACTTTAAGGTGCGTCTCTATGTACATGTATCGCTCTTAACTATGTACCTACCTATGTAGGTACATGTAATAAACTGAGCTGCCATATATTCAAGTTTATGTATGCATATACTATGTAGCAATACCATACAATGTTAAACGTGATGCTGATTACCTATTTTACGAGACGGTATAAATTTGATGATAGACCGCATTTGTTCTGCGCATCCTAGCCTACATTGTACGAAGGGGTCTTTGCTGCTTGAATCAGATCCTCAGCTATACCGATACTAGTCTGGAGTGATAAGTGGGAGATTTGACGGGAATAGAGTATATGAATTACTTGTTACAACTTACTATGATGCATTTTATACACCCTAAAAGCTCTGGAGGTAACCACGAAAATTCCGAATTTCATTTGCCATGCCCTAACGCGATACACCAGTGCAAAGCCCATACCCTAGGCCATATCGTGATATCCGTAGACGACTCACGGTTGAACCCTAAAGTCATAGGTCATATTTACAATAGGCATTAGGATTTTACCAACCCAACCCGACTGATCCCAATAATAAGTGGAGTAAACCATGCATGATTCATGCTCGATGCAAACAATGCAAGAGGGGACTAGGTACGCGGGGAGAGTGTATTCAAATCAACAAAACCCCAACGGAGTCCTGAGAAGGAGGGTATCTCATCATCATTCTGTCTGCGATTCGCTCTGCAACTCCCTACTCATCCTTGCGAATTAAGGAATCTGAGGGATTGGCTCTTTGTGCCCACTCACTATTCACATGTTAGTTGCGGGGAGAATAGTCAGGGTCAGGGGTAACTCACGTCCAACTACCATCATAGACCCTCCGAGTCTCAGGGGTTCCGTAACCTGCCTCCTCGAGTGCGGTATCGATGACAGCCGCCGTTACTCCAGTGCCACAAGTTGAGATGATAGGCTTTGCCGGGTCCACCCCCTTTTCCTCGAATAGGCTCTTCAACTGGTCCTTTGGCAGATATGCTCTGGTCTTGGGGTCGAGAACGGCGGTAAAAGGGATGTTGATAGAACCCGGCATGTGGCCAGAGGAGAGTCCTTTTCTAGGCTCAGGATCCTTGCCGGTGAATCTGCCAGCAGGTCTTGCATCGATAATCTGGACACCTTCGGCACCTTCTTTGTTAGAATCTAAAGCGACCTCCCGCACCTGTTCGAAGGTCGCAACCTTGGATTCGTCAAGTTTTGGAATCGGATATGGATTACACTCCACACTGTAAAGTTCGCCCGACTCTGTAGGATAGCCCTCCTCTACCCATATCTTGAAGTTATTCAGGACATGTACCTTGGGGTGACCGAAAACTCTGAGAGTCCAACCAACTCTTGGAGCGCTAAAGATGCCCAGCTCTTTTGAATCATAGACAACCACTGTGTCATCCTTCCGAATACCAAGGGAACTCATCGCTTCGGCGAACGTCTCGGGGCTTGGGAGCATGTGAGGATAAGGACTTCGCTTGTCAATAACCTTGTCGAGGTCGAAGAAGCGAGCCTTTGGTATTCGCTTCTCACGGAAGACCTCGATACCCTTTCGCTCATCATTTGGTAAGAACCAAGCGGCACATAGAGGAATGACTCGGGGTTCGGGACTAATGGGTGATGGTGGACTCTTCTTTAGAGCTTCTGCTAGCTCCTTAGGTGTTACTAGGTAGGAAGAGAGGTTTCGGCGTGACTGTGTGAAGGCCATTTGGCATGTCTGGAAGCTTCGTCGTGGAAGAGAAGCTCCAGCGGAGCGGAATATCGCGAGTGTAGCCATGGCTTGACCGCTCAATGGGGTCGTCTTATGCAGCTTGTGCGCGTAGATGTCGATTGTAGGTTTCCGGTACTCGGATGCGATAACACTGGACTTCAGCAGATTTTTCAATGGGTGAGGTTAGGTCGCTGCTCAGAAGTGAGCAATCCAAATAGGCCCTCGCCCAGGAAGACCGTGAGCAGCTCTGATTGAACAGGACAGAATGATGTTCGGATGAACGAATAAGTCCCAAAATCCTTCGTAAACTTGGAGAATATGGATGGTGCGGGGTCCTTAGTGACTACCTACAGTCAGTCACTTCCTTTGTCGCGGCCCATGCCACCCTTATAAACAATTGCTGGTGGTAGTGCAGGGACGAACAGTTGATAAACTTCGCGATGGCGTAAATTTTAAAATCCCCAAATCCCAATTGCCCAAAACCCTGCGAGGTTGCCGATAAGCAAGGTTGCACCTGGCCAAAGAAGAGCTTCCCACCATAAAATTTAATGGTGGAGTACATTCCACTAGCATCAGGTGCGATGCCAGACTAATGTGATGGAAGCTTACTTATCTAGGTATCGATATAAGCGTTCATTTATGGCGGTTAGCTGCATGAGATTCAAACTAGTGAAATTGATTACGGTGATGCTATTGAACTGTCCAGTAATAACAAATCCTACAACAGCAACACGAAGTCGTCGAGAAGGCAATGCAGATTCTCTAGCTTTTGGCTTAATTCTCAATCCTCTTTCAATACGAGCTAACATACTTCCAAGAAAGACAATTTCCCAAAATGAAAGTCAAGATCAAGCAGTGGAACGCGGTTGCGACGTGGAGATGGGATCTCCCGGAGGACGACGTGTGTGGTATCTGTCAAGTCCATTTTGATGGAACATGCCCGACTTGCAAATATCCCGGCGATGATTGCAGCCTGTGTAAGTCATTCTCACGCTCTTCTCATTCCTCTCTATACTCTGTCATCCGACTAACTCTCCGCATTAGTGTCAGGCAAATGTGGCCACAACTTCCACATGGTCAGTGTTGGGCAAACTCTTTCGTTGCAAAGGCCGGGCATGCTGACACTATAAAAGCATTGTATCATGGAATGGATAAAGCAAGACTCTGCCAAAGGACAATGCCCAATGTGTCGACAGAGTAGGTCGAACTCTCTGAGCTCGGTGGGCTTGTAAGCTGACAGATTATTCAGAGTTTGAATGGGAAACCGACGCCGGGGCGCCTCAGCAATCAGCAGAAGAACAACAAGACATAATCGAGGATCAGTGACGGGAAGATTTCAGCCCCGCTGGCCACTTCTTTAAGAAACTTCAATGGTTCCGTCTTCTATGAGAGGTCTTTTCTGGATATCTGATACCCCTTAGCATACCTTTTATTTGCGGTGGAGTTTGATTGAGAAAGTAAGTTATATACTGAGCATCACTTATTGGGACATAGACATGAAGGGGCAAGGAGACTAATCGATTAGAATTTAGAGCATGGAACGGTCACGACCATGATTTACTCATGCATTTTTGCTTATTCTTGTCAACGCCATGAGTTTGTCCCTGCATATGGCATTTCTTACCGGAGGGCGCTAAGCTTCCCCTTCCCCACATGCCGATAAGATAGAAGCTACAAATACAGCTAAAGTTAGGCGAGCTAGGCTTCCTAGGTGGATACTTTGGGGGAGGTACCACTCAACTACTTGCAGCTTGCATGACACCCACCTGCAGTCTTCCATCACTCTAAAGGTACTTCGGAGCAAACCCTTTGGGTCCTCTCTCATCCATTAACTTTCCAACACATGGAACCTTGGAGCCACGATGCGCCAGCCTTCTCTTCATCATTTCCATCTTAGCTTCCTTTCCGCCTCTCTCGTGCAGACAACCACCTCCATGACTGCCATCTGCCAATCTTCGAGATGACGGAACCTGCATTGGAACAGCCGCCAATGGCGGACGCTTCCCATGACCACGACCAAGATCACGACCCGCCTCCGTTTGCGCCTATCTTCACCCTCGTGAATAATACTTCGACGCGTACAACCCATCATCCTCATGTGCGCTACATCTTCAGCGACGATGACCCAGACATCCTAACACAAGCATTAGCCGAACTTGATCTCAGCATCGACGAATCTACCTCCGACCCAGCCTTGAGGCGAAACAGAGCGATGATCCTGGATCTAGCCCCTGATTCTAGAGGAGGATACAGTGTTACCTGGGCTTCGAGCTTGTCCCCATCGTGGGCAGTGCTAGATGCTCAACTGAGTCACATATCTCCACCTTCGTCCGATGGCGAAAGCAACAACGGTAACGAGGGCGGTGATACTGGAAGGGCTGATCGTCTCATGCTACGAATCGACGGCGTAGAAAGCAGCGCCCTTGGTTCAGAAGCCGAGACTTCGGGAGAGCCGAGTAGACAAGGCTCTGGCATCGCAAGTAGCGGTGGAAGCGGCCAACATAATCGCGATAGAGGAGAGATCGAAGACTACACTAATATAGTGGACAAATTCGAAAGACGAATGACGACTCTGCGAAAGCTCGTCGACGCAGGTGAGGAGAGACGACGAATAATTGCTGCGGGTGCATACGTACATACGACCGACCCCATGCAAGAAGCAATAGAAGGGACAACACCCACAGATTGAGGGCGCTTGGGAGACCTAAGAATTAGCCGACGTGGAACTAGGACTACTACATACGTCACACGTTTGTACTTTTGGACCATCTCAGAATAATTGGGACGACGATTAAAGTTGGATTGGTACCACCAACTGAAAGGTCACGAAGAGTGTTAATCAGGAACACAGGACTGCAGATCGCCACTTCGGTCGAAAGAGTATGATATGGAGATATGAGGCCCAAATCAAGGCTTTATAAATGTAAATGTTCCATACTGCAGGAGACTTGGTCTTAGCCAGTCTGATATGCGGATCATCCAAGCGAAAGAGATTAGACTGTTATCGACGCTCAGGTAGTCGAGTAATCAGGATATCATCCTGTAATGCAAACCTAGGTCAATTAGGTCAGTACCCAGGTAGATTAAATGCTGCCGAAATAGTGTATCTGCCTAATTTCAATAGTGAAGTCCTTGTACTGAATCAATGTAGCGAGACTAGCCACAGATATGCTGACTTGTACATTCTATTCTCCTGTAGAGGAAGACCCGTAATTGTACTAGGATAGTGATACTCCATAGAGCTTCCCGTTGAGGACATGGGCATATTGACTTGGGCTAAGGATTTTACTCCAACTTGAACTATACAGAGCCTGGCCAGTGTCTACCTGGTAGGTAATCCTCGCCTAGCCTCGTAAGATTGCTTTGTATACCGTAAGAAGGCTTTGGATATCATTTAAAGCCACAGCAGCTTACAGTTCGAAATATTTCACGATATATGAGATGAATTACCTTCTAGTCTGGAAGTATAAGACTTACCTAAAGTCAGCCGCTCCCCTGTTTCTTCCAGGGATACGGAATGACGGATCTGGCAACCCGTGATCGTAAGGTAGATAAATCCCAGGGGGTGTTCCTAGCTCTGAATGAAGAACTTAAGCATTTGTTGGCGTCTTAGCAGCGACCTCCAAGAGGAAGAATGTAGAAATGATCTTTTTAAGAGAGCTGGGAATAGCTTCGTTTAACGTGTACGTGTAGGCCATTTTGCTTTCTAAGGTGATCACGCTACTTGCAGATCAATAGCTTCTCTCTATACACAGACTATCTTGGAGACAAGCCAATTAACATCACCTGTAGGTAATTGAGGTATCTCAATATTATATCAAGCGCTTTCTGGCGAGTTATCGTATGCGCTGGACAAACAAGGCTTAGACGCAATGCTTGCTGGATTCAATAATTGAACGTTGCTAAAAATATCGATATTGAGGGTAATCGTGGTATGTTGGTGGGTACATGTAAGTTTGGATTGTTGCGATATGTGGATGACGCTAGAAACGCAAGTCGTTGATCGTGGTTGAGGTCATCGTCACTACAGTAGGAAACATCCAATCGAACACCAAGGACCTTAGACTGTACCTTCTAAATCGGTATCAAACTGAAATTGTCATTTAAATTCATTCATCAGACTGGACTTATATCTATCATGTGTTACTGTAGAGAAGGTGGGAATAGAGCAGTTTACGTAATAACGTAGATGAATTGCGACTTCCATGGAATTCACCAAGATCTGGGGATAAGGGAAAGGGTGATCCGATCCTCCTTGGCGTTCTGTTTTAGGAACCGTACTATGTAATTTGGAGTTGGCGATGTCACCATCGACGGGCTGTAACACGCGTCCCTCATTGCCGTCCTATCCCGTCTCCCTGAGTGCTCCCCGTAGCAACCATTGCGACCAACCAACGCTCGTGGCCCGAGACCTCTTTGAAACGCCTACTCTGTAACAAGTCTTGCCGCAGATTGCGCACAACCGCCACCGCAAAGCACACTCAATTGGGCTCCCTCTTGTCCACGTCGATAATCGTCTTGTCCAGAACAGAACAAAGTTCATTGAAATACCCGTTTCCTTGCCCTTTCACTATCGAAAGGAAAGCTTGGCATTTATTTCTTCAATTCTTTGTTTGTTCCACCCTCTATTTCCCATCGGCTGGCCTGGACCGTCGATCCTAGTGCAGTGCATTTTGGAACCTCCAAACTTCTATTCTTCTTACCTAGTTTCTGTACTTTTTCGGTGCTATTATTATTATTCATATTCGATTCTATAAAAACAGGGAAGCCATCATGTTTGGGAAGACACGCATCCCGCCCTACGTCCCGTCGGCGGACAAGGTGGTGCGCCGCCAATATGTTGAGGAGAATGGCCGCTTGGTTTGGTTTTGGTATACTCGGGTATGTATCGAAACGCCTCGACTCACCTAAAATAAAACCGTCTAACCCATATTATAGACAGGCGTCATCGTCAAATGGTCCGTATTCCTCGGCGTCACTCTTCTATTGGGACTCTATTTGATCCTCGGACGCATGCACGCCAAGAAGAGAGTGCGTAAGGGCTTGAAGCCGATGGCATACCACGGCGTACGTTTTCCCTTGTCTTGTCATCTACTCTCCCATGGTTGAGTACCTGGTAGTCAACGACTAACTTGTCACAGTGGCTGCTTTCCCGTCAAGAGAGAGCCGGCGTTGATCCCCGATACGCCTGGCCCCAAGCTACCTACAGCAACTACCAGCCGGGACCGGGCTACGGACCAAATACATACGGAATGCACCCCGTGCCCCCGCCAGTCTACGACCCTAACAACCGACCGCCGGTGTACGAAGGCGGTCCGCCGCCAATGGGAGGTTCCAAGGTCGACCCGATGCAGGCTGGCTTTGCACCGGCGCAACAACCCGCTGGTGAGTATGCGCCGCCTACAGGACCACCACCTTCTGCTGCGCAGAGATAATAAGTTGAATTACTTGGTCGATTCAAGGGTGTGACTGGTAGCTCGATTGGCGTTGCTTAATTCTGGAAAAGGAGGCATTGCGTGTAAGACAAGTTGAATTCCTAAGCTATTAAGCTTGTAGTACAGAACAAGTATTAGTGGACAAAACGTGATGGATGAACTGTATGATTTAGGATCAAAATGACAATTCCATTGCAAACCTACTTATCCAAGTGTTGCTGTTGCATCCTAGAAGGATTTCACTCGGCGCCATACTGCGCCGTTATACGCCTTTATAATATATCATTGTGTCTCCGCCTGGGTATCTGTAAATGAGCCGAACTCCATGTATAGGTACGTAGGTATGTATGACCCTCCATCTCATCAGTCTATTTCCATCGCATCCGGATCGTCGTCATAGCTCGGACCCGTTCTATTGAGAGTCGAGAAGCCGTTCAAATTGCCATTGGCGGTATTGTTCAAAATAATCGGCACACTTGGCGCGTTGGAGACGGATGGAGTGGGTACGGGATCGGAAGTGGATGCAGCTTGTTCGCGCTCCTGCTTTGCCTTTTCCCTAGCTCTTTGCCGCGCCTCAATGATGGCCTTCCTCACGCTATCCTGCTCCTTGGGGACCGTCAGGGAAGAGGGCTCGCTGTACAGGACCATCTCCATGCCAGCACGTTCGCCTTCTTTGTTCCAGAGTATGGAGGGCGGAATGCGGTTCTGCATGATGTGCTTCTCGATGTCCGGTAGGAAGACTAGGCGGCCTTCGCTATCGGACTCGGTGTCAGAGAGCTCATCGTCAATGTTGTAGATGTACACCTTGTGCTTGGAGTCGTCGAGCTGCATTGTGTCATTCTCGGGAATCTGCTTCAGCTTTGTGGATTCCGTCGGTCTGAGATGCGGGCTCTCGACTGGTACGTAGAGTTTCTGGCCATTTTGTTCTGCAACACAAACGATGTCAGTGGCGTATTTCTTACATTGGAGATCTGGTAGAAGTAGGTACTTACCAAGATTGAGAAGACTTAGTCTTTTAGATAGTCTCTCGTTATCTTGAGACTCGGCTTTCCTCTTGCGCGTCTTTCGCATCCCTCCTCCGAAATCCAGATTCCGCTGCTGCTGCTGTTGCTGCTGTTGTAAAAAGTTCGGATTGGAATAATATGCATTGGCATTGTTAAAGCTGTTGGAATTGGGATAATTGTGATAATTGATGGACATGGAAGCAGCTGGAACGCCTGCGCCGGCAGTAGCGGGGAGACGCACAGCGCCGGGATTGGCCTGTGGGAAGGCGATTGCGGGCGATCTTGGTCTAAACTCAACGTCCATGCTTTCCTTATCGATTTCGATATTCCTCTCAACTACCACCCGCTCTTTCCAACTATATCGTAATCAGCGCAATTAGACTCTTAATCTTTTGAGTCACCGATTATTCGAGTAATTATTCGATTAATCTCGCTGCAACCAATCAAATGTGCCAGTTGCAGGTCCGATTGCGCGCGTAGGGTTCGGTACGTATCAATAAGAGTCAGGGTCCAGTTGAGTTCCTTTAGGGTGTGAGGGCGGATGAAAATCCAATGCGGCGGACCGTCGCCGTTTATAGGCGGCGCATCATTGAGTCACTCTTGTAGAACGTTCTATTCTTTTTCTACACACCCGGCCGCCAACATTCCTCAGCCGATCTTCTACTCCACCACAACCCGCATCTTTTGTAGACCGTCGTCTCGTCTAAGATTTTTTCTTTATCCTCCAAACGCATTCCGATACTCGTCCTCAACAGCGCGCAGCACCCACGCCGTCATGGGTGAGCCCAAGTGGACCGGCGTAGGGGTCCGCAAGACCTTCCTCGAATATTTCGAGAAGAGAGGGCACACCATAGGTACGCCACAGCGACAACATCACCACCCAACACTTTTTGAAGCTTAAAAATATGTCTATAATATTATTTCGATGTTTCTCTATCCAGTCATATAATTAAAAATACTAATTTCGCTTGTTTAAACCAGTGCCCTCATCGTCTGTCGTCCCTCACAATGACCCCACCTTACTCTTCACCAATGCGGGCATGAACCAGTTCAAGCCCATATTCCTGGGAACCATTGCCAGCACGGATGATCTATCCAAGCTGAAGCGTGCGGTCGATACTCAAAAGTGTATACGCGCGGGTGGCAAACACAATGTACGAGCCCCTACAACTCGAACCTACCTATGGACTTGACCCTAACTGAAGTTGTGCAGGATCTCGACGAGTGAGTTTGGTGGCGATTCTACCTAAATACTACCAAATAATCGTACACATGCTAATAGGATGTTTAGTGTCGGCAAAGACAGCTATCACCATGTAGGCGCATGCGCTTACCCTCCATCCGTCCGCAGAAACTGACTAGAGTCGCAGACCTTCTTCGAAATGTTGGGCAACTGGTCCTTTGGCGATTATTTCAAGAAAGAAGCGGTAGAGTGGTCGTGGGAACTCTTAACTAAGGTTTACGGGCTGGACCCCTCGAGACTCTACGTCACCTACTTCGAAGGCAACCCTGCCATGAACCTCGAACCCGACTTGGAGGCGAAGGAACTATGGAAGTCTGTCGGAGTGCCTGAAGATCACATACTACCGGGCAACATGAAGGACAACTTTTGGGAGATGGGTGATCAAGGTCCTTGCGGTCCTTGTTCTGAGATCCACTACGACAAGGTTGGTGGTCGCAATGCCGCACACCTAGTCAATCAAGATGACCCCTTGGTAGTTGAAATCTGGAACAACGTTTTTATGCAATTCGACCGTCAAAAGGATGGCTCGCTCAAGTCACTGCCGGCGAAGCACATCGATACGGGAATGGGTTTCGAACGATTGGTATCTGCACTCCAAAACAAGGACTCGAACTACGCAACCGACATCTTCACCCCCCTATTTGAAAAGATTCAGGAAGTCGCAGGAGCACGACCATACACCGACAAATATGGAAAAGACGATGTGGATGGCATTGATACCGCTTACCGTGTAGTTGCCGACCACATACGACTACTCGCTTTTGCTATCTCCGACGGTGCAGTGCCGAACAACGAGGGTAGAGGTTACGTCGTTCGTCGCGTGCTCCGTCGAGGATCGCGATATGCCAGAAAATACTTCAACGCCGAAATTGGGTCGTTCTTTTCTAAGATTCTGCCTGCGCTAGTCGAACAGATGGGCGAGCAATTCCCTGAGATCGTTAAGAAGCAGCAAGATATCAAGGAGATACTGGATGAAGAAGAGGAGGCGTTCGCTAGAACATTAGATCGTGGAGAGAAGCAATTCGAAAAGTATGCTGCTCAGGCGGTTAACAGCGGAACGAAGAAGCTCTCGGGGGCGGACGTTTGGAGACTCTACGATACCTTCGGTTTCCCCGAAGATCTAACCAAGCTTATGGCCGAAGAGCGGGGCCTTGAAACCGACGAAAACGAAATTGCTATCGCCAGAGAGAAGGCTCGAGAGGCTAGCAAGGCTGTTAAGGAGGCAGTGCAAACCTTTGCCAAGTTGAATGTGCACCAAATTGCCGAATTGAAAGACGTGTTACAAATACCTGTTCCTGACGACGAGCCTAAGTTCGCCAGGGGAGACACGACTGGAAAGGTTCAACTTATCTACACTGGCACAGATTTCGTCAAGTCGACAAAAGATATCGCGCCAAATACGCCATTCGGACTTCTACTTGACAGAACTAACTTCTACGCCGAGCAAGGTGGTCAAGTTGCCGATACGGGAAGGATCGTCATCGATGACGTTGCCGAGTTTGAAGTCCACGATGTTCAGCAATTTGGCGGATACATAGTTCACAGCGGCTTTTTGAAGTATGGAGAGCTCAAAGCTGGCGATGAAGTCATCTGCGAATATGATGAACTGAGGAGACAGCCTATTCGTAACAACCACACGGGAACACATATTCTCAACCACTCTCTACGGGAAGTACTAGGCGATGAGGTCAATCAGAAGGGTTCGTTAGTCGACCAAGACAAGCTCCGGTTTGACTTCTCGCACAAGGCCGCGGTCACCATCCCCGAACTTAAGAAGATCGAACACATGTCAAATGAATACATCCGGCAAAACTGCAAGATCTTCTCCAAGGATGTTGAGCTCGATCTCGCAAGGAAGATCAATGGTGTTCGCGCTGTCTTCGGCGAGACGTATCCAAATCCCGTGCGTGTGGTTTCGGTTGGTATTGATGTCGACATGCTACTCGAAGCACCGGAGAATCCCGAGTGGCGAAAAGTCAGTGTCGAGTTCTGCGGTGGTACCCACGTCGACCAGACTGGTATTATCAAAGACATTGTTATTGTTGAAGAGAGCGGTATCGCCAAGGGTATCCGTCGTATCGTCGCCTACACTGGCGATGCTGCGCACCGCGTGCAACGCGAGGCCGAGGAGTTCTCTAAGCGCATCTCTGCGATTGACGCATTGCCGTTCGGCCCTCAGAAGGAGGCGGAAGTCAAGCAGGCCACGGTCGACCTCAACAACCTCGTCGTCTCTACCCTTACCAAGGAGGACCTGAAGACGCGGTTCGCAAAGGTGGTCAAGTCTGTCGTGGACGAGCAGAAGAAGCGACAGAAGGCCGAGAGCAAGACCGCCCTCGACACCGTTACGGGACACTTCTCCAAGGACGAGAACAAGGAAGCCAAACATTTCATTGGTCACTTGCCCATCTCTGCCAACGCGAAAGCTGTTTCCGATGTCGTGAACCACTTCAAGAGCAAGGATAAGGAGAGATCGGTGTACATCTTTGGCGGTAGCAAGGATGAGGGTGCTGTTGTCCATGGTGTTTATGTCGGCACGGTAAGTTGAACCCCTCTCGTCCCCAGTTCAACTATGTAGCTTGAATAATGGTACTGACACATCATGTAGCACTTCGCATCCAAGGGCGTCACCGCTGAGAGCTGGGCCGCAGCCGTCACCGAGGTCGTCGGCGGCAAGTCCGGCGGCAAAGAACCCACGCGCCAAGGCCAGGGTACGAATGCGGACAAGATCGAGGAGGCTATTGCTACTGCAGAAAAATGGATCGCAGAGAAGCTGAAGATCTGAAGGCTTTTAAACTGAGGTTTGGCTTTGCATACCTGCTCTAATACCCTCATACGATGAACCACGTTGGTCTTGATATCGGGTGCTTGGTTGAGTAACCAGGCAGAATAGACATGGCGCGGCATTGATTGACTACCTACGGTAGGGAATAGCCTAGGGATTTAAATGTAAAGAAAAAGGAATCAGGAAGTAAAGGAATAAGTGAGGAAGACAATTCTCTGCTACAAGATAGAAAGATAGGTTCTATGACAGGAGCCCCGACGGCTCGTGAGAGGATCAATGCAATACTACTTGCGTTCGGATCTACGTGCGTTTATCGTAATTTTGACTGTTAACCCGTATAGAAGGTATACAAGGAAATTTGTTGTAGGGACACAGCTGTTGGAATGTGATGAAGTACTATGAAGTACAAGACAGCCTATTTCAAACTGCTATTGTTATGATCTTTAGATGGAGTTGACATATAAAGTCGACACCATGAGCTCATTTACCCGGTGACCTTAGGTATATATACATGCTATGCCATCGTATACCCCGACATCTACCTCAAGTCATGATAAACACGACCGCTCCGGCTGTCCCAGGACTGGACCAGCTTCGGTCATGTAGGCACGTATTCACACTACACCACACTTAACAACCACCTTGCGCTATGTCTAGGTACTACACAGTAACCATAACACTAGCATTCCGATACCAACTCAGGAGGGGGTTCTCCCCACTCCTCGTCCTCGTATCCTCGATATAAGCCCAATTCCGCATGAAGTGCTCATGGCTCAGCACCCTTGTCAATTTTCCGGTGATGGCGCGGTACACTGCCTCCACCACCCTAAAGTCCGTCGGGAACAAAATATCGAAGTACCCCTGATGCACCAGCGGCGTGGTGACAGGAACCATGCGCCGCTGGAACCGGGTCTGGACTACGGGCGCGTTAAGCCCGCGTACGGCGTCGGGGAGTGTGTGGAAGTCGGAGGTTAGTAAGCGATGAGCTGGGAAGTGGCGCTCGAGGATATCGAAGAATTGCATGAGGCGCGTGGGGATGTACTCCTGGTCACTTAGGTTCGGGGCGAAGGGGAGTTGTTTCTTGAGCCAGCGGACAGCGCGCGTCGTCGGGTACGGGACGCGGTACCGCCCTCCCGTAGCGGCATGTCGCACGCGCAGGTACCGCGCCGCGACGGGGTCCAGCACCGGCTCGTAGAACTCGTAAAAGTCTCCATCACCGTCGATAAGCACGGTACCCTGCAGCGGCTCCTCGGTATCGAGGTCGTAGCGAAGGACATCGTGGGCGAAATTATCAAAGACCTCCATAGCCAAAAAGAAGCACGGACTCGGCACTCGTGCGTTCCAGTCGAAAATGCTCTTATTTATGATCTCAACCTTGCTCGCGTGACCCCTACTCGCAGCGCTGCTGAGCAGCTGCGTGTTCTGCAGCGCGGCGAGAGAGGGGGAGATCTCGATGATCTTGTATTTGGTGCGGTCGTAGACGGCCGGCTCGATGTCCCGGATGTAGTCTAATATATTGAGCATGAGGGTACCCCGGCCCGCGCCCATCTCGTAGATGATCAGGTCGTGGTACGGGTACGTCGTCATGACGTAGTTGCTCATGAGGTACCGCGCGACGGCCTCACCGTAATACGGCCGGAAGAGCTCTGTTGGCGTGTGCCATAACTGCCGCGTGTCGTCGGGTCGGCCCTCCTTCGTGTCGAGCAGGTCCTCGAATTCGGTGTACCGCCGTCCGAGTTCGGTATAGAAGGTCGGTTCGTCGGGGAGGGAGTTGAAGTCGAAGGGCTCGCCGGGGGTGAAGATGACGACTTGTTTGGAGAAGTAGCCGTAGTGCGGGTTATACAAGCTATCTAGAGACGGCTAAGTCAGTCCAGTGGGTTCCGGCCCGGATATACATGTGTATGTGTATATAAAGGCCAACCTTCTATGAAGTCCCGCATGAGCATCTTGACCTTCCTCGGGCGCTGCCTCCTCGACCTCAGATCGTTCGCGGTCACCGTCGGGTAGGCCTTATACTCGTCCGACATATCTAATGTGAATAATTCCGTCCGTTGTTGCCAATGGCTCTCCTTCTCGGGCAGACCCTGATTGGCTCCTCTGACCGTATTCCGGCTGGCCATGTGCCGCCTCTGCTGCTGCAACTGCTTTTGCTGTAGTCGGCCATGTTGGAGGCAGGACGACAGCGTAGCTAAATTTCTCCTCGACTGACAAGCCGGATGTCTAAATAGCTGCCTGAAGAGCTGGGCCACTATGGGTGAGTCCATGGTTTGGACATTGATCAGGTGTGACGGAGAAGAGTTGAGTGGCTTGCGGAAGCTTTTTTGAAGGGCGCTCGGGTTATCGCCGGCTTACAGGGCTGACAGGGTCCTAATTTAAAGTTATTGCGTGACGGAACTGGCCCGAGCTCGCTACTCGCTAGGGGTTTTTTATGGTGGGCTGGTGGGGTCCCCTGCAGGTTGTTGAAGATCGACCAGGGCAGTAGCACTCAAGCTTTGCGACTGACGTAAGGTTGTGCAAGTCATTCAGCTGTCAAATCGAGTAACAAGTCACTTGACTAGAAATATTCACATTCACTGACTTTTTTGAATAGACTGAACCTTTTCTATCTATTTACTCAGGCAGCTGCTAGGTTGCATTGAAATGGGTTTAAACCCGTAGACTCGACGCGCCAAGTTGAGAGGGTATTTTCAGATTTCACAAGCGAGGCACACCTAAAATCTGAAAATGTCTCTAAGCGACCACCCGCGCGCCTACGGCACAGCCGCAGTCACCGTCGCTTTCGTCGCGGGGGTCCTCATGACCCTCGGGTTCAAAGACCTGTACCCGGACCTGGAGCGTCGATTCCAGCAACGAGGGGTGCGACGTAGAGCCGGGGGCGGAACAGATCGGCGCCGTTCAAGTTTCTTCTGGGGCCCCGTCGAGCTCGAAGATCACGAATCGATCAGCGCAGCCGTTCCTGGGGAGTCCCAGATCCCGAGGGACAATGGCATCAGCGACGGCATCGAGGGGTGCATCGGGCGCACGCCACTCATCAAGATCCACAGCCTGTCCGAAGCCACGGGCCGCACCATTCTCGCCAAGGCCGAGTTCCTCAACGGTGCCGGCAACAGCCCCAAGGACCGCGTCGCGCTCAACATGATCGAAGCAGCCGAGAAATCCGGGTTCCTAGTCCCGGGGCGCGGCGACACCATCTACGAGGGCACCGTGGGTAGCACTGGGATATCGATCGCGGCGCTGGCTCGCGCAAAGGGGTATAAAGCGCACATCTGCATGCCGGACGACCAGAGCATGGAGAAGTCAGACCTACTACACCACCTTGGCGCCACCGTGGAGCGCGTCCCCGTACAGCCTATCACCTCGCCAGACCACTTCGTCAACCTCGCCCGACGCCGCGCAAAAGAGCACACCGAGTCCAACGCCGACTCCAGCGTCGGTTTCTTCGCGGACCAATTCGAGTCGCCCTTCAACTTCGAAGCACACTTCAAAACCACCGGCCCCGAAATCTACTTCCAGACCAGCGGGCGCGTGGACGCTTTCATAGCCGGCGCCGGCACCGGCGGTACTATCTCCGGCGTGGCCAAGTACTTGAAGGAAGAAGCGAAGCTGAAGAACCTCAAAGTAGTACTGGCGGACCCGCACGGAAGCGGTTTGTATAATAAGATCCGGCACGGCGTTATGTATTCGCATACCGAGAAAGAAGGGACGAGGAGACGGCAGCAGGTCGATACTATTGTGGAGGGGATCGGCGTCAACCGGATTACGGAGAACTTTGAGGCTGGAAGGGATTTGATCGACGATGCCGTCCGGGTTACAGATGAGCAGGCGTGTAAGATGGCGCGATGGCTCGTGGAGCACGACGGTATTTTCTGTGGGAGTAGCAGTGCTGTGAACTGCGTTGCTGCTGTTGTCGCAGCCTTGAGCCTGCCGGAGGGAAGTCAAGTCGTTACCATTCTGTGTGACTCCGGCACGCGACACCTGAGCAAGTTCTGGAAGCGGATCGCCGCAATGGGTCTAGAGGACGAGCCTAAGCCAGAAAACCTGCTCACTCTTTTGGCCATTGAGAAGCCACGGTGATAATCCTACATATTACGTGGCCTCTCACAACGTGCAACGACCTTACGAGTTAACTCATAATGCATTTCGGATTACTATCAAGCGGTAATGTTATCTGTGGTAGAAGGCGAGTTCCAAACAGCAAAGATGCCTCTCATCTATGACGACCCATGAACTCCACGCATAAATACGACCAAACACACAAAAAGTCAACGCGGATTGTCATCGCGCTGAGCAGAATCCGAGACGCCTGCCATGAGTCCACCTGCCATCTATGCTTATGGCCTGTGATGCTTATGAACGTCGTGTACCTTATGTATCTCATGAGAATACCATACTTCAATGCTGCTCTGCTTGGAAAGGGGGTTAAGAACCAAGAGAGGCATGTAGATAGGTTGAGAATGTTGAATGTAAAAATTAAGAGAACTGTATAAAAATTAGTACGAGTAGCACGTAGATTATAAAGAAATATAAATATGTAAAAGCTCACCTTCCAGCGCTTTCCGCAGTTCATGCACTCGCAGAAGGTAGTCATAGGCTCATCAGCAGATCTTGTCTGAGCCTGGGTGTAGCTGACCATCTTCTTCTTGCAGTTGCTGCACTCCAGGCTGTCGCTAATGCTCTTCTCAGCCATGGGGACCTGAGCTTTCTTCATGTTCTCCAGCTCCAACTCAGCATCGGCCTTACGCTGATGGGCAGACATGAGCTCCTTGGACGTCATAACGACGAACTTCTCGGCGGTGATGCTTCCGGACATGACGTTGCGGCCGAGCTCGGCATTGGTCTTGACCTTGAGATTCTGGAACAGAGATCTTATCTTGTCCTTGTACTCCTTGGTCTCGCCCTTGTACGCCTTGAAGGCGGCGTGCTCGACCTCGACGGCGCGCATGATGACGTTGTCTTCGGACTCGCGCGAGCGGTACGCCAGGCCGTTGTAGATAAGGCCGATGCAGTTGTCGCGGACCTGCGAGCCGGTGCGGCTGATGTCGATCTTATCGCTCTTGAAGGTGCGCTTTTCCGGGTCGCCTTCGTAAGATTTCTTGTTCCCGGCGAGTGGCTTGGGGGGAGCCGGGGAGGCGGCCTTGGATGCCGGCGATACCGAACCCTTGGGTCTGGCCGTCTGCAGGCCCTTGGCTCTCTTCTGCTCCTCGATGCCCTTCTTCCACACGGCGACCACCTGACCTGCTATTGTAGCCACTTCCTTATTCGGGTTTCCACGTAGCTTGCCGATAAGGATACCTGCCTTCGTTGTCTAATACATAGTGATTAGCATCTATGCGAGCGGGTAAAGCACTGGGAGGTGATAGCAAGGGCGATTGGGGGAAAGGAAGGTAGAATCCCGAGATCCTAGTAGGATCCTTCTGGAAGGTGAACTGCAGCATACGCATGTCTCAGATGAGAGCAGCATAAAGAGCGGGTCAGTCACTCACTCGCAGCATTTCCTCAGTCGGCTGGGCACCTCTGAGCGTCTCCATAATGGCGACTAAATTGGAGGCTGGTTCGTTGGACTGGGCAGCCTTGTGTAGCGCCTTGACGCGCGCATCGAGTTCTCGTTGATCCATGATGGCTGATCGGTATCGTGGGAATGGCTATGGTAGAGGTTACCCGAGGATGGCGACGAGGAGTGGGGGAGGATCAAGACGCAGGCGGGAGGCGGATGCAGGTTTTTGTAGACTTTTGAAAATGGCTGGTAGCAGGCTCTACACAGCAAACGACGTGTAAGTGAATACCGCCCTTTGGAAAACGTGATGTTTGGGTTTGCTGGACCTTTTCAGGCCGGACGAACAAGGCTCCGAAAGAAAATGAAAACGTGATGAATGAAGCTTTCCTCAAAAGCCGTTCGCGGTTCCCCCTTGGGCAGCCGCGACTCACCAACCGATAGCGCACGGACTCTGGGGAAATATTCTGCCGGCATTTATCCGATAAAGGTACCCCGTTCTTCAGCTGTCACCTTGCAATTGGCTTTTGACGTGAGGATAAAGTCGAGATGAAAAAATTATTAACATGTGAGCCAAGTATAATGACAGCCATACTGGCGTATTAACGCTTCCAACATCTAAACTCTTTCTCAACACGCATCAATATGTTACCACGTGCCCATTTTCCTCTTTCTTAGTACCTCAACAACGAGCAGTATGATGCAGCTTACTAGAGCTGTGGATGTCCCACGTCATGAGAATTCCCCCCTCAATTATGTGTTACACAGAGTTGGTCAATTCTTCCAATCTCATTATCCCAGCTGACGATCTGGGACTGTCTATCAGCTATGTCTCAGTAAGCAAGACAGCACGTACCATATCCCCGAGTGGAGCTCTCCGAGATAATCTTCGAGAGTTGTTGATTTTACCTTAAGTACAATAAGATGTCAGAGACATAAAATTGCTCCAAATGAGCTCAATCAGCTGGTAGAGCGATAACATACGTGGTTATCTGGACCATCTACACTATTACGGTATGGCCTTATGGGAGAGCTACTCCAATGTAGAACAGTGTATGAGAATGAACAACCAACTCCTGATGTTGGTGTTCCAACTCGAATTAGTCAAATCCTTGATTTCCAGACTTGCTGCTCACCTAATTACATGCCAATAGCTATCCCCTTCATAGGCACTTTATTCATTGTGAAAGCAGCATGTTTATTACCTAGGCCTATTAAACAAAAAGTTCTACTTCACACATATCCTAGCTCAATTACCCCTCTTCTGTCTTTTCGTCCTTTTCATCTTCTTGTCCTACTTCTCCCACTCTCCAATTTACTGATAATTTCTAGGTAGGTACCTGATATCGGTAGACATCCATACAATATCCCAGACCCACGATTGTTCAAGTTCGGTAAGGACGAACGCCCTAGACATCTACAAAGGCGGGTACGGGTTCGCCTGAAGGTCAGGTACGGAGAGATCGCCGTATTCGTTCAGGAACTGCCCAAAGTCAAACTCCTCGATGTTAAAGGTAGCCTCCGTTATAGCAGGAGGTGCAGCTCCAGACGAAGATTCAGCTGGAGCTGCGACGTTGGATGCGTGGTTCTGATCAGCGCCAGGAACACTATTGGCGCCATAATTGAAGTCGAGGATACTGGGATCCCAAAAGGCATAGTCAGAATCATAGCCTGACACAGCGTTGCCAGTGGAATCTTGATTGTTCAAGTAATGGGCGTTATCATCGACCATTACTTGTTGTCCCGAGGGCGGCCCGACCGAAGTTGACAGGCCTTGCCTGATGCCCATCGTGGAGGGTTGTTCCGCAGTGTCAACCCTAGGCCGCTTTGATGCAGGTTCGTCTCCTACTAATGAATTCCCATATGGAGCAACGCTTGCTCTAGGATATCCTGGTTCTTCTTCTGCCTGATTGTCGATTCGGGGTCGCTTAGCAGGACGCTGGTACGTGACAGCTTCTGCTGCCGGCCACATTACGTTCCGTCCATCTAGTGATAACAATCCCTCGGTCCTTCCCGGTCCTGACATGGGCTCCGTTTGGCTCGGTTGTGGTACTTCATATGAAGTACCAGCAGCACAGCTTGTCGGCATGTAGGCCCGAGATGGGTTCACTCCTAGAGATAAATCGCTCGGGTCCATATGTGGCGCCCCTGACACAACCTGGGATGCAGATACAAGATGGCTGGAACCCGCACCTTGATCGTCTTGTGATCCAGAGTCGACCTGATGTCCCGTTTCAATGACTTCCAGGAACCCATGTCCTTCACAGTGTGGACAGATGATGTATTTACCATCACCATTTTCTACGGCTCGTCTTGCCTTCCTAAAGGTCTTATCCCTCGCCCCAGGCGTGTTGTCTGTTCCTGTTCTCGCAGGGTATATGACCGACATCTTGCGGTTCCTATATGATGCGGATCAGTCCTCTTGATTTCTCCGTTAACCATACATGCGGCGATTTCTTACTTACCCATACACTGGATCGGAGCCATACTTCTCCGTGACATATTTGATCCCAGTATAGTCAATCAAACCCCTGAGATTAAAGTTCTCTCTGACCTCTCTGGCAACAGAGTGGTACAGCGCTTTAGTCTCACCACGTGGCACTGGATGATCCGGGATGGTCCTCTTCAAGATGAAATGGATCACATCGTCATGATCCTTCCAACGCGGTCTTCGCTCTGTCCCTGTATTCTCAGACTAATGAGGTCTTGGTGTTAGTCGCGGTCAGAATGTAGAAGATTGGTCACCGTGGCACATTGAAGTCCAACGATGATCGGAATGAACGTACCATGTTCTGGGGACTAGACATGTTGCCTTGCAGGTCTAGTACAGACAGGAGAATAAAGTAGGAATCGAACAGAGTATCTTCAGGCTTTCTGTGGTGATTGACTTTCGTCTATCTGCCTCCTCGCTCTGATTAAAGAAACGTGAAGGGTGAAGGGAAGAGAAAGTTATTGAGGCCCTTCAATCTTCAAATAGTTTTTCCTGGTCCTCCACCGGGACTCGGTACCACGTCATTGTTGGGACAATTCGCTTCGATGAGTGAATTCCAACTCCGAAGACATGGGATAGATGTTGTTAGTGTAGGTAGATGGGTAGAGAGATGTTGTGTGGAGAAATGGTGCATGTGATTGGAATAATCACGTATGGGATGATTAAGTCCTTCCCCTACATTCCGAGGTTGGTTATTCAGACTGAAGATGCCACTGGGTGAATCAATCCCAGAATAGATCAAGGAAATAGGTACGTGTTGTTTGCATCGAGACCTGGTATTATAACTCTTGGCAGACATGATGATGGAGGTAAATTATATGTGGAAAGATCTGGTCTTGCAAGTGGACCAAGAGAAACTCTAGTGATGGTTATGTCACAACACTACAGAAGAGACAACTGTGGTGCTCGGTACCATACAACTTGGGAAACGTCGAGTTACCCTACAGTATTCAGGAAGCGGCAGTCTGCATTTTTGAAACAGCGAGTCTATATAACGGAAGCGGCGATATACAGCCTTCCCAGGTCAGCTGAGATACATACGGCGAGATGTGTGGAGTAAAGGGGAATCTAAATTATGATACATATTGTGCTCAGCAGTATCCTAGAAATCCTATGGCTTAAGACATAAAGACAACGATGATATTTCTGTTCTCTGTATATAGGAGCTAGCAGTAAGAGGTAGGGTCTAACTGAAGTCTTCACGAGATCGTTGGAAGGCGAAGAAATGGCATCTTGGAGATCCTGTGTCTCACAGTTAAGATAAGATTCATGGTTAACTCTCGAGGAACTGGATGGGCAGGATGATTCACAGGCTTCAGGTCTCGTCATTGCTTAAGCAGCGACGATCTATATAGTTTCTTTGGATTTACGTATTTCTTTTTTGGTATGTTGAGGTGAACTATAATAGGAAGAGACGACGTCAAATGCTTAATCCCATTAAGACTACGGTATGACGTGGGAACTGATATCATTGGCACATCCGGAAATAACAACGCATGACATTCAGTATTTCTTTGATTATATCGAATATTAATAGGAGGTGAAGTGTTCCGAATATAGATGCACTTCTTAGTAATGTAATAAACAGCAGATTGAACATTTGAGATTATCCGAGTCACATTATTGCTCAAATCATAGCAATCCATAAGACTCTGTCACGGGTACATTCATGAATTCAACAATGTGACTCTTTCATCTGGACTGTATCATTGACTTCGATATACTATAGAATAACGGGTGCTTGTAATGAAATTTGCGTCTTAGTATAACAAACTTAACGTTTGCGTATGAGTGAAAACGTAATATCCCTTGACTACCTAGTGAGTTCATATCATGAGATTTAAGGCAACTTTTGATACTGCTTGGGAGAGTCATATGGAGAATCAAAGTATTTTGTATAGCCTCGTATAGAACTTTGAGAGGTCTCTCGACATGAATAAGGGGCGACTTGAAATATAGGTAGGTATTTACCTAAATACCTAATAACAATGGCCTCCATTCCGCTTCTAGTACATCGAAAGGGATATCTACTCCTGGCTATGAGTCAGGACTTTGACTGAACCAACATCATATAATGACATAAAATGAGATACGTAATCCCATATGCAGCTTGAACGTTTACATACCATTTATCTGGAAAGTACATTTACCCGTTAAGGACCTGTTTAAAATCATTATTAAAGCAGTACAGGTATGTTTAAATATTTAAGTATGAGAATGTCCATGTTTACTCCTTGTATTATGACTTAAGTCAGCCTCTAGAAGTCTAAAGCATGAAAAGCACCCTAGGCGGAGCATTAGGTATAAATTGAACCGTAGTAAACCTTCCGTATATCTTCTCTCTTTAGTCATGTCTGGTTGCTTGGGAAAATACTAAATCGAAACCCACTCATACCGAAACCAGGTCAGCTACACCAAGGAACTTTAAACCTAAACAGCACATAAGAGCAAGTTTTAGCTAGTGACTAATATACGTACGTTCATCGTACCTAACTTACTACATGTATGTGGTGATATTCGTTCAGCATAAACCGGCAAGCTTAGGGAAGGCGGCCCACTTACCCTAGGTGATTCACGATGGATGTATAGAATTGAGGATTCAAATGACACTTACCATTTACACTTGACGAAAACTAAGTTTACGTCTGGTGTTTATTTTGTTGAGAACCCATAGAAAAATGTAAGTTAGTCAATGTATTCCATTCCCCACTCAATGGAAACTAAGGGGGAAAGGCCTTCTTGGAAGATGCCCGCTGCCAAGTTCATGCCATCCTGTCAGACAATCCCCTATATGAGCTGTATATGCTGTGTTCCCCCTCGCAGCCAGATCAGTATAGCACAGTGGGATCGTCTTCGACAGCGTATATGTGTGTAGCTATATACCTAGGTCCTAGGTAGCTACATGTAGGTATAGCAAGGTGTATCATGGGATTGCGGCCCTGCCATTATAAACCGATTCCTGCTCGAATTAACATTATAAAATTGTAAGGAAGGTAACCCCCTACCCCCTTCCTCTCCCCTTTTCTTTTCCTCCTGCAAGTGAAAGTTTACATTACGTCAAGGGAGTATAATGCCTACCTGCCTACATGCAAATAACTAGAGATGATGGAGAAGGTACGCAAAACAGAAGGTATGAGGCACTGTGGTCATGTATTTAAGCCCACGTTCCAAGTGACTCCCTCAGCTAGAAACCTTTCCTAATACAACACCCATTACTCATTCCTCCTCCTATCTCCCTCGTGCACGAGACACTACATCCTAAGCATCAGCCTTTCGCCTTCAAGGTCTAGGAAGTTATCGGCATTCAGATAATATGAGTGTCAACGAGGAATCTCTCAGGGAAATTCAAGAAGGGCGAAGTTCCCAACTTTTTCTAAAGACGCGCAGCCTGTGTTCTGGAACGTCCAACCCCAAGTTCAACCCGTTCAGCAACCTATCCAGGGAGGTTAGAGTCAAGGATACATACCGAGGCACTGACGGAAATAGCCAAGAGACAAGAGCAGAGAGACACTGATTGTGCCATGGGATATACAACGGGACAAACATTTATCCCATGGCCACCCCAACCGCAAACCCCAGCACAACTGAAACATGTATCCGAATATGGCGAGCATATCAATTGGGATGCCACCAAGATCGTATTTAACGCGGGATTCTGCCTATATCTACAGACCTCATGGTATACAAACAAGTAACCTTCTTCGTACACGCTGTCTTAGACTTCTCTGACAGACCCAAACCTCTGGTGTCGAACCTTGACAGGTCACCTCTGAAAGGTCAGTTATCTGACACACATACACACGCACACACTGACGGTACTGATAGGAAATAACAAAATTGAGAACGAAAAGCCGACAAAGATCACAATGGCCGTCTTCGCACCGGAGACGGAGAGAGCTATTCTTATCCTGGGCGCCATTGGGGCCATAGGTTCATTCCTAGCAGCCATTGGCACGTACGGCCAATGGCTGTACACCCGTTACAGCCGCCGCCGCCAGCTCGCCAATATCATCGATTTAGAAAGTGGGATGGCAGAACTTGTGGCGCTGACGGCGGCCTGCGCGGCGGTGACAGAGCTTACAAAAAAGCTGGCAGAGGATCCGACGACACCATTGCAGGGGATTTTAATCTCCCAAGCAGCAGAGGACGCGGGCTCAGCGGCCGGGAAAAGCAAAGCCACCTCATACCGCGCAGGGCCGAACTTGCGGCAGCGGATCCCGTCAAGGAACATAGAAGAACCGCCCGAAGTGCCGCAGGGCTCCGGGGCCCTGTAATATCTTCCCTCTCTCTTCCCACCTCTCTCTTGGCCCCCCTTCCCCTCCCCTCCCTGTACTAGACGATTACACACATGGGGGATGCCTTACAGTTTAATCATGATAAGCATTCTTACCGGTTCTTGTAAATAGTTCTATTGTATAATATCTGTCAGAGGACTGACCTGTCAGGGTTCGGTCTAAGACAGCGTAGACAAAGGAGTCGTTTCCCATATATAACAGGGGCTAGCTAGTTAGGTTTAGAGTTCCTTGCGGAACAACAGAGCTCGTACCCCCTACCTATGGTTGGCATCGTAGCATCCATAAAAACATACAGATGGGGGAGGGGGCTTAATATATGTTTTCGCATGGTATAAGGTTAAGAAATGAGACCTAGAACGTGTCGGCGTGATGGCAATAAGTGAGGAAAGTTTAAAGATTCTAAGAAAGTGCAAACTCAGATCCCAAGCCTTCCAATCCTAAAAGCTTCCACGCCTCATAGACGTGATTTATATGAGAAAAGGTGTGAAACTTCCTATTAAAGCTATACCTTAGATTAGATGTCTGTAATGCTATACTATGGCGGGTTTAGTAGTGTGAACATGGAATACCTTTGTCAGGCATCACAGTGGCTTTATACGATCCCTATGATAAGGCCTGTATCTTTATCTATTGGTCTACCGTCTAGTCTATCAGAGGTCTATGTCTCTAAGTCTTCGAGAATGGGGATCTAAATCTAAGAATAGGTAGAAAAAAGGCGATCGCAGCTACCGTCTCCCGAAGACAGCCCACCAGCATTCTATCCCCGAGCTCTCTTCATCCTCATCCCAGTCATCTTGGCCGACTAGAGTGTGTCTCTCGAGGACCATCAAACCAGAAGCCTCCATGGCAACCACGAATTTGGCCACTAATTTCTTGGTGGTCAAGTCTCTCTGCGGAACCATTATGATAGCTCTAGCATCCTTATCTTTCATCAACTGTGCATGGATAACGGATGAGAGGAGCTCAGGGTGGTCATCATCGTATAGAGGGTCGGCGGCGAGCACGATCTAAGAGGAGTTAGCTATGAATAGCACCTACGAAACTAAGATAGTCAGACTGACTTTGAACTGGTTCTTCCTGTTAAATCGCTCGGCATTGCCGTCATCAGAACCCCAGATCAAAGTACCCGAGTCAACTCTCCCCCCTAGAGTTTCGATGGTCGGTTGGTTCCTCTCGATGTTGTGAGTGAGGTTCGGCATTATGTTCGGGAGATCAGTTAAAACGACGTTGGCTTGCCAGATGGCAGCGGCAGCCATTCCCAAGAGCCCCGTACCAGAACCTAGCTCGAGGACGTCTAGTGACTGGCTTTGGTGTCCCAAGGGTAGTAAATGGGCGAGTGACTCTTCCGCAACCTTCCCAAGCGACTGTGCTAGGAGGTAGGACGATCCCCAGGTCTTTAGGCCAAGACAGTCACCAGTGATGGGAGGCTCCCGGATGATCAACTCAAAGGGAGAGGAGGCCTGGGTTTCGAGCGGCCATCTTCGCGTTATCTCGCCCATTCCCGCCCTGCCGCAGCGTTCCGCGAGTCGTCGGCTCGCCTCGTCCCATAATGCCTCCTTCTCATCCTCGTCTTGAATCCACCCAAGGTTGCTCTTTATTATGCTGGACAAGTAGGCGGCAACTTCACGACGAAAGTGGGCAGCATTCTGGTAAGTCTCCAATACGATCTTCCGAGAGGTGCTATGACTCCATATCGGAGGATCCACCTAGTCCAGAGTGAGCCTTTAATAATCATGTCGGCTGCAGCGCTTTTAGTCGTAGTTTTACCTTAAGCCGCTGGAGAGACGCAAGGAGTTCCTTGGCCGTTGGCTTTTGCCAAACTTGAGGCAAGTCGGCTATGGAAATGGACATTCTATTAATAGCGAAGGAAACCGTCTATGAATATTCTAAAGAGATAACGGAAAAGAAGAAAATGAATAAGATGAAATGAAATAAATGTGTTCTGTCACCTGAAGCAAGGCATGATAGTTGTGCTATGATGGTCGTTAGTTGACATTATTTACAGTAGGAGATTGAGAACGATAAAGGATAGTAATTCGAAGATGAATAGGTTTTCTACTGTGAACTGGGTGTGAATTCTTTTAAATGCAATGGATGAGTCTAGCCAGACACGCCTACGATAACATCACGGACGGTTCCCGATTCATGACAAACGGGGACTGAGGAACGGTGAAGAAAATTGATAAGCCATATCTGGGCTCTAAATTCTGCTCGTGGACCCTGAACTTATGATCTCTTGGTTCCTATTGGCTAGATGCATGTTTATCGGTACCCAATCTAACTGAGATTGGATTAGGCTTGTAAGAACTGATTGGTCCATTCTTATCGATAAGCACACGCCCCCCATCTCGCTATGACTTGAAAAATCGCTGGCTGCAAATAATTTCTACCTTTCTTTCTTCAAGCATCGTCCTCATCAACGCTGCGTTTCTGAGCTACAAACAGAGAAGCTGCGCGAGCTGCTTCTCATCCAGTTCTGTTCTCTTCGGAGTCCAGACTGGCTTTATCGCTCATGAGAAATTCGGAGTAATCTTCATCACCACCCAAGTCGCCCGCCCAGTGTGGGATTGACGGGTCTGCCCGTGAGGGCCTGGCGTGATGGTTCACACGTTTGCAATATTGGCATCAGAGACGCAGGGCCCTTCACCCCGTGTATATCCGAAAGGAGAAGATGGGGGAGTTGGGTTCCTATGGGAGAGCCGTTGCGAAGATTGTGAGTGAGACCACTTGAGTGCGATACGCAGCGTGGGATGCCTTCTTTCTTTCGGGGAAGAGCTCCTACAATTCGATTCCGATTACTCTGGTGGGGACGATGCTTCCATATTTTTCCTTTTAGGTGAGTCTTGTACTAATATCAACGCAAAGCTTGATATCCCTTAGGTCGAGGATACTGCTAACGATACATTGTGACATCACGAGAAACCACTACGATATGAGACATCTACCAATAGTGCCTCAACTAAACATATCGACATGCTCTAGTAGAATATCACCAGGGTCTCTCATTTCCCTGCTCGTCCGCTGTCACTAGATCCGGATTCAATATGTCCTCCATCACTTCCATCACTTCCAGGGGCGTTGATTCAGTCGGGATCCGCCCCTCATTTTCGCTCTCGCGTGCGGACCCCTTGGGTTTTCGCCTGTCGAACCGGTGCAATACTTTGGCATCTGGGCTTTTCGAATCCACAAGCTTCTCAAGGTTAGATGCTTCCGTGACCAGATTTGCACACGCACCACTATTTAGTGCAGACTTTGCAGCCAAGTCGAGAACGAGACCTCCGGCCCCGCGAATCTTTTCTAGAGCAACATGTCGAGGATCGTGGTTAGAACGATCATCGCGTGGACGAGATTGAACAAAGGCCCTCGCAGCTTCGTTGACTTGGTCCAAGCATGTTTCCAGTTTCATGCGCTGAATGCTGAACTCTTCATCGTCTTGGTTCTCGCCGTTCTTGTACTTGCCGTTATACTCGATTCTCTTCCGCCATATCTGCTGAAGGATGTCATCGCCGGCGTAGTACCTGATCTCTGCCACTTCGCGATTGTACTTCTCTTGGAACGTGACCCAGAACTTCTTGCTTTCGCTGATCTGATCTGCCAAGTGCTTTGCTGCGATTGAGACCTTCAATTCCGCGTTGATGTTTACGCTGGCTGCCTTGCCTGGAATTATAGGATTACCGGAAACTGAAGGACCTTGTGCTGGAATTTCTAACTTGGAGGAAGAGCCTGGCCGCCCTCGGCGACTACCTTCAGAACTTCCGCAACGCTCGTCAGAGCTTTTGCCATGGTAACTACACGGATGTGGAAAATAAGAAGTGCCATTCAAAGTATACGCGACTGTGTGAGGCGAAGGCGGCTGAGAAGGATATATGGGAGGTGTTCCGTCCGTGTGTGGTCTTGCGTGATGATGCCGGATGGGTCGCGGCTGTACAATGCCGGCATCTCTATTACGTCTACCCATATTGTACGAGTCAAGACACATGATATTTAGATTTTTACCATCTACTACACGCTACTTGGAAATTCTGCGATACTGAGCCATTTTTGTATCAATGTTGTTTGCTGAGGGTTGCACTCATTGCATCTGCTATACCGCAGAATACGTTGCTTGTTCTTTGTCCATAATCTGCAATATGGTTTCCAGAAAGCGGTTTGGTTGCATCAACTATTTCTTGCGTAAAGCCAAACGGTTTCTGAATTCTAGCGCCGTATATCGGTACTATTTGCAAAAGTAAGTCTTCCCTGGTTCTAGATCATGCTGACTAGTAGTGAGCTATCCCATGTCACCGCTGCTTCATTCAGAGGTCTAGGCCTACATCATCATCTTGCCCTTAACGGCGCGAGGCAAGGATGAAGGGTCAGCTCACAATCCTCCGCGATACAACCAGTCGTCATCATGCTCGTACCGGTACAATATGCTCCTCTTCGCAGTTGTACCCGTTCCAGACCCTCTCCAACCTAGAATTTTAGAATGTTTCTCCCCTGGCTCTCTGGTCATCTGCAACCACTTTAGCCAGCCATGCTGGGGAAAGCTACTAGACATGCCGCACTCGCAGTAGTTCCGCTGCAAGAGGGCAAGATGCAAGGCCCCTTAGCTTGAATCCTGACAGGACCGGCCATCCCTAGATCGCACGCCGACGATGCTAATAGTGGAATTGTCCAACCAGAGATGCGCAACCCCAATGACCCTTATTTCCAGGTTCCTGGCGCCGTCAATAGTCTCGAGAATGACACGAGAGGCATGTGGATGGCAAGGTTTTTCGTTTTAGTCAGGGAAATGCGAGATGAGAGGTGATAGATGGGTGATGATGGTGGTGGCTTGGACTTAACACAGCCGTGCGCTCAGGCGTTCGTTGCGGCGATGCGGCGCGTCCGCTTATCCTGCCCGTCTTTTGGCCAATGAGATGTCTGGAGAAGTCCACGGATTTAACCCAATCTAGATTCAACATCCAGATCCCGCGTGGCCCATGCGCCCGCTAAGCGGTTAGCCGACCCGACGCAGTGGTTCCGCAGCTCATTACCTCTCGCGCTAGCCCCGTCATGGCAAGGCGCGTTGCACCAGTTAGGACATGCGCTGACACTTGCGGCGCTGTCGGACGAACTACCTCCAACCCCAACTCGAAGCAGGCGACATCCATGAATAGTTACTGCCAGGGTCCTACTTGTAAATGCAAATCTTCTCCAACAGCTAAATGCGATGCATCGGTCTTTGGAGAGTATGGGGTTTAGGCCATGGCAGATTAGCACTCGCATTCTGGGTTCCCATTGTCGGTATAGTCACATATCTTCGGTTGGATTGGAGGCTCAATAGTTGGAGAGTTTCTCTCGCCACTGGCTCAAGATGAGATGGAGGGGAGCTGGTTCACATCGGCATTGGTTGACTGACCGGACATTGCAGCCTGACCCGTCCGGATCGCCGAAGATCCGACAAGGCTGAGGTAGGGGGGGCATACCTAATGCAACATCACCACTTTCTGCGCTATCCATCTGCAGCGCTTGTGCAGCCGCGTGTTGGCCGTTAGGCGTTGAACAACGCTCCTAACACGGACCGTCTCGGCATGGCGGGAACGGATATAACTGGCTGACTTCCTGACCGTCGCGCCTATCAGGATTGGGGGCAGGGTTAGGAGGACTTTATGCCGCGAATGGGATACGTCGGATGCTGCCAAGGCTGCTCTCTCACCTACTTGGTAGCCTTCCACTCACCGAAAGATTCTGTGTGACCGGAATTACAGACGTGATACCGTTGCGCTCTAGGAGATAAGCATCTGGCAATGGATGGCCCCCAATACCAATCAAGATAGCACATGTTGCAGCAGCCAACAGCTCCTATTGTTTGTTTGTTTGGTCGCCCGTATAGAGATAGCAACCCAGACTGCTTACAAGGCGGTGATCATAAGCCTATTTGCTACGCATGTTGGCATAGTGAATGCGCAAAAGGTTCCATGCATATACCAATTTTACTCGCAAGCAGCCAAACGTACATGCATAGGCACATACATACATACGGACAGACATGGACACAAACAAACATATACACTGCAGTAGACGCTATGAACATCACCATTCGCCATGATCCAACCCAACCATCTAGATTTTTCCTTCCCCAGCCTCATCGTATCTTCCAAGATCTACCATCACACCACATAGTGCATCACCAGCATCTTCTAACCTCCTATCACCACATCGCTGGCGCAATCCATGCCTCGATAACATCACTCAAACCAAATCCCCATCTCCAACCCAACCCAACCACGCCAATTCATATACCTTAGGTACCTACCTTTGTCCCACGCTTCTCCCCAGATTTCCACTGCAGCCTTGGCACATCGACCGATACATCTATCTACATTCGGCATATGGGCACGTGCAGCTTTTCTCTCCAAACCCGCCCCCAAAAGGTCAGCACCGAAATAGGCATATCGAAGAGATATACCCATTACGGTAATGATGACAATGGCTCCAAGTACTACCAACCACTACTACGGCATAGGTTGGTTACGACTACTTCGATGACCGACCGACTCGCCGTGCAACGAGCCGCGTCAGCGGATGAGGCACTTCTTCCGTTTTCCCGGTTGCTTTTACGACGTTGCGGCTTTTCCTGGGCGAGTGCGTGCTTGTGTTAGTATGTCTGCTTTGTTTAAGTAACTATGTAGGTAGGTAGGTAGCGGTTACGTTTATTCACTTTTATGCGTTAAGTTACGGCTAGTGGCTGTTTTCATGTCCTGTTCCCATCTTCCTCTGTGCCTTGTCAGCAACATATGCCCTGTTCTGGCGCATGTCCGTCTCTAGATCTATGCTCGCTGCAAGCCAGGATAGACAGCATAGCTCTACAGTTAGAACGCATATTAGGCAGGTTAGTCACGAAGTTAGAATAAACCCAAAGCAGCGATGCAGTTTTCAAAAAATCAGGATAATTCATTCCATGTCGGTCTCATAGCACAACTATAACGATGATGCGAATCCTGTGCTTGATAAGTGGTATAGGTTCCAAAAAACTCCTATGCTCAAACGTTCCGGGCTGTCAAATATCCCTGCCCTTTTTGTCCTATGCTGGTGTCCGAAATGCCTGTGCCAGTTGTCCATGCTGTTCCGTTCCAATATGAAATGCCAAAAAATCCCGTTGCAAAAAAGTAAAATGTTCCGATGCAATAGCCAAGGTCAGCTAAATGGTAAAGCCCATCCTAGATAGATCATGAAAATGCAAACAACCTCCACCCATAATAGGAACGCTCCCATTCGTCATTATAAATATATCATAAATCCTCTAGGCGAGAAACAGTCACCATTGTAACTGCTGTTTTCTTCTCGCCTGATAAGCCTTTTGTTCAATTCGTGTGGTTGTCCATGTTTCCCCGTGGTGCAGCATACACCAAAGGCCGCTTGCTAACTCGAAGCCACAGCCCGCGAGATCTCGCTCTTCATAACGGCCAATCGCTCGCGCATATCTAGCAGATCCGCGAGCTTATCCTCAGGAGGTTCCTTCAGAGCTGTGATCTCATAGTGCAACGCCTCGTACCGCTCGTAGTATTTCGTGAACATCTTGGCTTTCATTAGGATATCCTTGGGCACACGCTGCTTTTTGTTCGGACTTGACTGCTGCGAGGAATACTGGTCGGCGTCCCGCTCTTTCCGCTTCTTGGCCAGACTGACCCCAGAAGATACGCCGTTCGTTACGCCGTTCGTTTCCCGCTCTCGTTCCCCGTTACGGACCTGGGGCTTAGGCTTTGGTTGAGGGGGCGGCTGGTCCTCGAAATCGGAGGCATTCGTCGGTGGCGAGGACGCAAGAGGTGATGACTTGGCGGGCGAAGTGTTCTTGCTCTTCATAGAAAAGTTTGAAGACTGCGTTCCCATGCCAGTATTCCTTGAACTTTGGCTTGCGTCTGACGGGCGGTGTTTCAAAACTGTGGTGGAGGACAATGGCTTCGGGAGCTCCTTTGGCTTAATCCGCTTGCTAAGTGGTGCCCCAGAACTCGAACTGCTGTCGTCATCTTCGCGGGCCCGTTTCTGCGAGACTGGCACCGAAGGCTTGGGTGCAGGTCGGGGTGCCCGGACCATAGGCTTTGACTTAGGGGCGGGAGCGGGAGCAGCCTTTTCCTTTGGCTTCTCTTTTGGTTTTTCCACCACCTTCTCCGCCGGCCTTTCGACTCGCCGTTCCACGGATTTCTCAACCGGTCTCTCGACAGGCTTCTCGACCGGCTTGGGCCTTGACACACTTGAACTGGTGCTTGACAGCGGCCTCTCGTCCCCACTGCTCTCCGAATCAATAACCTTCTCTTCAGAAAGGAACTTTCTTCCCTTCTCTTCCGTAGCTTTGGTCTTGGCAGCCGGCTTCTTCGGCGCGGGTTTCTTGGGGTTGCTCGAGAAAAGGCGTTTCGTCTGCGCTTCCCGCTCGCTGACCTTCTTCGTCTTGCTTCCTACTGGCTGCGAATTGGATCGAGACATGGCCTCCCCTTTCGCCTTCGTAGAATCGGCATCACTCTTGTTTCCACCCTCGTCGGTCTTCTGAGCCGATACTCGAGCGACAGGGGTTATGTTACCCTTCGCAAGGGTCGCCTGAAGCTTACTGAGGACAATACCCTTGCCTCTCTCAGTAGGAGCAAGCAATCTCTCCCACTCGGGCGCAGACGTCGGGATACGTTGCTTGTCGTACTGTTTAATGGCATTGTCGATGGCAGCCGTGCGATCGTCCGGGTTGCGATATTCGTAGTTCCATACGTCCAGCTCTTTCCAGTACATCTTCTTCAAACTCCATTTCTTAGAAGATGCATCGTAGTTCGCGACCTTCTCCACGGTAGGTTTCAGGTCTGCTTCGGCACCCTTCCAAACACTTGCTATGTAGTCGTAGGTTTGATCTCTCGATGCTAGCTCGTGAACGAGAACGGTCCTCTGGTTCTTATTCTTTTCTAATAGCTGTTGCGAGGCGGAAAAGGCTGGATTCGGCGAAGAGACTCCATTGAGCGCGGGACTCGAAGGCAGTGACCTTGTCGTTGAGCTCGATAGTACACTTGCCATAGCAGATTTTCCGGGAGGGAGAGGCTTGCCCTTGGTCCCTCGCTTGACGTCCTTGGATATGCTACTGGAGGACTTGCTCGTCGGGGGATTGGAAGGAGGTTTATTTAGGATACACATGGTGGGATTCGGTAACCGTTGTGCTTTGTTTTGCGATTCCTCAGGTTTCGTAAGATACAAGTCGTAGTCGTATGAATTGGGAGTTGTTTTGACTTTGTGTTCTTTCGAGCCGTAGTGGAAGCTCTGTCAATGATTATGGTTAGGACAGTCTGGTTAATTATTCAAGAGATTATTCATTTGTGTGTACTGGAGTGTTTATTCAAGTTGTTTAGGTATGTAGTCTTTCTTTTCTTCATGGCGTAGTAGCCGACAAGTTGCTATTTTGCTGAAGTTTGTGGTATACCAGTATCTTATGTAGGTACTTATTGTCTATCTCCGATTGTTGACAATAGCAATGGCATCGATTAGAGAAAACGACAAAATAGCAAACTTACAGGATTGCTTCCTAGCGTCAATTCAATCTCCTGGCCCCCTTGTACGCATTTTATCATGTCCTCAATGACGCTATCGCTCAAGCTGATGCCGAAAGCTTGCAACGGCATATAGTCGCTCGAGTTAGCCGAGCTCTCCAGGAGGAGGCCGGTCTCAGGAAGCGCCAGAGCCGACATGTCGGAGGTTTCGTGTCCGCCAGCTAGGTAAGGAATAATAAATATGGGTTTGAGAATATGAGATGTCGAAAACGAGTAGTCTGCTATGCCAATGTGGTATCTCGTAAGGTGGTTGTCGAGGCGAGACAGCTGCACGAGTTCTGCACCTAGCCAGACTATCAAGAGTCCAACTTGACAATGACCCGACTTCTCATGCAGCTCTGTCACATGGCTCTGTAGGACTTGAAGATGTTTGACGATGTAGACGAGAACGAGAATAAGTAAGGAGTAGGTTCGAGGGTTGAATTCCAGAGTAGAATTGTAGAACACAAGAGAGGTGAGGAGAAGTGTGTAGTAGAGAGAAAGTATGGGAAGCACGAGGTCGTACGGAATGGTCTCGTTGAATCTTGGTCAAGAGGAGAAAGAAGGGAAAATGAAGGCACAGATGGATGGATGGATGGATGGGGTGGGATGGTACCTAGTGGTGGAGCATGACGGGGGTGGTCCCAGAAAGTACTGCGTAAGTACCGCGCTTGCTTAGTTCATCCCGTCCTCCTCAGCCTGGAGACTAAACCTTATTAGTAAGAGTCACTTATTTCCCACTCAACATTGAAAGGCTAATGGACTTTTAGCGGCCGCAGTTCTGCACTGTGAAAGAGCACGGAAGCTCTACACTAAATCCCAAACAAGACAATAGGAGGCGTTTCTTTCTACTGTATTAAGGAGAACCAAGGCTCCGTTGTCGACATTTAAAGAAATATCCATTCATTTGGACATATAGATCTTCAGACTGCGTTTTATATAGTATTGTGAATTGTAATAGGAAAACAAAGACAGACACAGCCACGGGTACTATTACTGATACATGTACATAGATCTTCCAGTACAATAATACAAAATACAAGGCGCACAGTATGTAAGGCAAACCGGCTGCAGGGCCCAAGCACTCCGTCGATACATTCACGATACTTTTGTACTTGGGCTGTGTGAGACAGGGGTTATGGGATTTGCGGATGGGCAGATGCATGCATTTTCCCTTGGACAAGACCAGTAAGTGTCCAGGTGCAGCCATTTCAAGCCGAGTGACTGGGCAAAAGTCTCTAGCCACAGCACATACGGTTCAATTATCTATTGTTCAGTGACAATGGTTCTTGTCCTACTGTGCCGTGGTGTATCGTAGCCTCGAGGTGGTACATGCCTTACGCAGAAGTGTAGTGTGATTCAGAAGGCGGATCTACTAGCCGAACATGGATATTTCTCTTAGGATACGATCTCTCTGTTGTCCGTCCGCCGTCTATTTTGATACAAGGGGGAAACTCTCTTACATAGGTCCTCCTACGTCTTCACAATGTAATAATATTAACAGACAAGTACGACCAATGATTCCCTACATTGCGGGTATGGGTGAATCATTGGCCGGATTTATTAGTGACGAAAGCAAAGTCGAGGGAACCCTTGTGCAGAATACAGTTCATTTGGTACCTGTCTGACCAAGAAGGATCTAATGCTGGGAACCTCCACGGCCTAAATTACATCATTTTGGCTTGGGCGCTGGAGCATTAGCAGCGAAGCATTCAACGTTGTATTTCGTTGCGGCTCATGCCTTTGCTACTAGTGTAAAACACAAGGCAATGCTGTGGTAAAAAGCAAGCCAACTCATCACTAGTATCCATTCAATATCAGATGATAACTGACATTTTGCAGAGAAATTCGGTGAAAGATCTCGTCAAAAATCAGTCAGTCAACTTGGGTTGATACGTACAATCGGTAAGGCATCGCAGATTGAAGCAACGGGCAAACTAGGAGGTACATCCATGCTTAGTTGTCAGGCCCAAATACGAGGCCAAATAGGACAATCCTTTTGTAAATGCTGTGACACTCGATTTTCCTTCATGTTAGGAGCTCGCCCTATGCCCTATGCCCTATGTACGTAAGGAGGTTCATAATCATGCTGGGCTGTGTTTGCAGAATGCTTCATGTTGATTACTAGATTACCAGACTACCATATTATAAGATTGCCTACAAGGTCAGGGTAATGTTACCATCTTCAGCATATTTCTAACATTCAAGAGCGGTAACTTCAAAGCTGCGGTGAAGCTCCGATAAGTCATCAATAGGCAATGCAATTCGGTGGTCAGCAGATTGGAAGTGCAGCTATTCTCTGCGCGCCTGACGACCCCGGCCAGGCTGATTGTTCCAGGGCTCCCTGTGTGCGAATCAGCGCAGCAGATATCGGATTTTCCTGGGAGTTGGATCATGGACCCCAAATAGGTTCGCCAACGCGCTGACATGCAGGGCTTTCGAATCCCGATTGGGTATGATATGTCATTATGGATGACGGTCGGAGCCAATCGAGACGAGTCGCGGCGGCATAAGAGAGTCATGAAAATCGCTGGAGTGTACAAATGTATGTCCCAGATCTGACTGAAACAATAGAGCTTATGCTCTGCAGCACTCTTTTTTGTTCGTCTCCGCGGTGGCGGCGACTGTGCGTATTGCCCAATCTCGACTGTACCGGTAGCTGTCATTAACTGGAGCCGAATAGACGGGAACGCCGTAACGTCAGACCATTCCACATTACGACATCGGGACCTCTTATTCTCAATACGTATCGGTCATTTCTCTTGAATTGAGCGGAGAAGACTATATAATATCTCGATGATCTACGGAGGGATTCCATATCTTCATACTCGCGCGATGGGATGAGATGGGATGAGCTGGATGAGGAAGAACCAGGGCGGGCGATGGATCTATTTACAGAAGGTTCAGTTGAAACTTCCAGGTACGACGGGAATTGGTCCAGAAGAGGTAGCTGTCTATGTATCGTCCATGTACACCAACTACTAGCCGAGCTCTCCACTATTTTCTCCACCAATGGATTTCGCTCCGGGTGGTGGGCGGTGGGACTTTGGATAATACGATAACACATAGCCTACCCAGCTACCGAATCTTCAACCCCATTACACATGCGAGGGATTCTGGGCGTACCTGACAATCTCACCAGATTCGGTCTCATTCTGAATTGACAACTTTGCCCAAGATGCGGGTGCCAATTCATAATGGTGCCATGGTAGGAAAGTTCTCCAAGAGCCAACATTAAGACGCCAAGTAGGCAAGTGGAATTCCATACTCAGATCTAAGACGTAGACGATGAAATTGGTCTCAGCTAGTGAGGACCGTTAAATGATAAATGATCAATACAGAATAGTACGTTATCGTGCCAGACCATAATAGGATTGTTGAAGCGAGATAAAGTCATGGTAGGTTGCACATTGCATATTAAGTAGGATATCTGGGGAGTCAGCTACCATAATAATTATTGACAATCAGCGCCTCTAGCGATGAAACCGCCACACCTCATGAAGTAGTCGGTGAGTAAGCAACCTTTACACTACATGCATGCTTGAAAAGCCAAATTCCTCGGTATGTCAATTTGATATAGTTTTCCTGGAGTACCTGAGGCTAGCTGAGAGATATTATGTCTTGACACCATTCAGCTGGCATGAAAGTACAACAAGGAACTGATCATCAGAGATTATTGTACGTATATGCTTTTTGCTCCTCTGTAGATCAAAAATATGTCGATATATACCCATGTCAGGTAATTGCCATCAATATCTGTCGTAGCGAATATGGACACCGTGCGAGGACAGCTACGTGCCACGGCTCTCATCGCTCATCGCCAGCTGCAGGTCATCCACGCGAGAATATGCACGGGCTGCTGGTTGCGCCACGAGGGGCCGACGACCGAAAGGAATTGGAAATTCCGTCTGGATAGGTAACATGGACGTGGCGTCCTGCCCCACACACCTATTTACGGAGGGACCTTGCCCTTTCATCTCTTTGCCCATATCGTCGTCCCCGCGGGCTGACGAATATGGGAGGACGTACAATACTCAAATCAGTGTTTTCCACGTTATCGGGAGTCTTAATCCAATATACATGTCGCCCGGGGTAAAAGGCAGAATGTCGTCACTCGCCATCAATACAAATTGCAAACCCAGCCCATTATACAGTGTCGGTGCGGCCAAAAAGCCGTCCGAGAATGGCTAGTTGATGCGGTTGCGTTGCAACAGCATCCATGGATACATCTGCGCTGGAAGGGCCGGCATGCGGCAGGATTTTGCCTGCCAGTTCGTGCTAAGTCAACCGACCTGCGTATGTACATACACCCATCCCATCTACGTTTCATCCACGAATCCCGGATGGGCATCTCGTAGAGAAGTTGCAGAGAAGCCCATTAGTTAAACTCATGTGCGTGCCCGTGCCCTCGTTCCAACCAAACGAGGCCCGAAGCGCGAGATCTATACGCCAGATTATCAGTTGATTACTTGAAGCTGGATGCTGTAATCAGGCTTGGTCAGCATGATTTTCCTTGTCGTTGCCCAATTCCCTCGTTGATAAGTTATCCCTCTCAACCGCTCGGTAAACAAAGCTAGAGCGGAAATTGCTCTCTTCTCGGCCGACGATTTACCTATTAGTCGGAAAAGCGAAGTGAAGCCAGAAGTAGGCTAGGGGTAGGTATTGGTTATCGGCTATTTCATATGTGGTTTAACTCCCACCTAGCTAAAGTCCACAACAGCAATCTTGGGGTTCTGGATCTGAGACTATTTCTTCAGGGCAAGGTACTCCTCACCCTCGTGTCATTGAGAGTTTTGGTTACTCTCATACATGTAGGGTTAGGAGGATTTGTCGTGGCAGAATGGAAACATGACACCGTCGAAGTTTCTTGCTCTGGCTAAGCCAAGCTACAAGGAGACCGCAGCTCCTACCCAAATTGATGATGCGGAAGACCGGGTACCTAGGTAGCTAGGCAGATTAATAAAAAGTTATTATTGGATACATGTAAGTCGAAGGAAGCGGGTTGCGGGAATGCAAGCACTTGCTCAAGATTGTCCGAATGCCCCGCCGTCACATCCTCGATCCATCCCACTAGACCCGATAACTCCAGATGGATTCTCCAGTCTGGTATAAGCCGGTGTGGTGCCATGGAAGGTAGCGATAGCTTGCATATAATGTGGCCTCGAAGCTCAACAGACCGGGTTTGCACCACCATCTTGAGTTAATGAGCTATAATATAGGCACGGTCGAGTGCTCCCCTAACCACGCCATTGAATTTTATATCGGACTTGGTTTGCTATGACCTAAAGGCTTGGCATGGCTTGACTTGAATTCCATGGTTTCGGTTCCTGAATAAGCACCCCCTAGCGACAAACTAGAGAATAAGCTATCACCGACTCTAATTCTACCATTAGTTCTAGGACCCTACTACCGTCATAAAGCATACACGGCCAAATCGGACAGATTCTCTCGGAGCGGTGCAAGGACTTGTTCCATGGTTGTACATGCGAGTCCTTTTGTTACATCCATCTAGACCGGTGGGCGGGTGGGTGAACGGAACTCGGGAAGAGGTTGGGAGGAGACCTCCAGGGCTGTTACATCCAGGTAGAATTGGAACTGCCTCTAGGAAAGTCTGCGTATACCTTAGACATACCTAGGTACATACATAGTAGACACATGCGGGAGTAAAGTAATAAACAGAGTTCGGTAGTGCGACACCGGGGATGTTCCTCTCCCCTGGCGCATGCATTCGTACCTCACAATACGTAAGACCCCAGGTTAAACTAATCCCCCCTCCCCCTCTTTAGTCCACGCAATACCAAATCTACTCGTCTCAATTAGTAACACGGAGAATTCGTGATCGTCTTCTTAATCCATGCTTGGAAATCATACAACATAATATATTGCTTACGTAGGCTAATGACTCTAGACTCGATCTGAGAGTTTATTTTCCATGTGACTATCCTTGTGTGCGTATTGGGTGAGACGTAACCGAATGAGGAATCATGGTATTTACATCGTATAGAGGATTCGCTGTTCTATAATTGGTGTGATTCCACCCTGGTGCCGTCTCTCCCGATCCCCGATATATCTGGAAAAGGTCGTAGCAGTTTAATCTAGGAAGCAGGGGAAATATCTCAAGAATTGGACGATCTCTCGCTCTCGGTATTTAAGCTTAATCGCCCTAAACAACTTCTGACAGCTGCCAGTTTCATAAAGGAATCTGGGGTTGCATCGTAAAGGACGGGATTATTGTCCCATCGTATACGTCATCCAGAGATGTCTATAATTAAAAGTAATAATAGGAGGAAAATCTTATTTGGTAGCTCGAAAGTCCCAGCCATACGTACCTTACAAAGTAGACGATTGGGCTTTAGGAGTTTTCACGTTGCACTTTCCCTTATATTATGTTCAGATTGTCTTCTCTATGAATGGTGATTTACGAAACGATGATGTACAAGGACCTATGTCGATATTATGATCTAACTACCAATATTACGGTATGGATTATCATCTCATTCGCGTCCTCATAATTGCTTTCCTTGCAATCACAATTGTCACGAGCATCGACGCTCCCAAGAGCTGAGTCCCTGGAAAATGGCCAGATAGCTACACGTAAGTCACCATTCTACTGAGTCTTGAATAGTAGAATGGCACAGTGTCCCAGGTAGAAATAGATAAAGTGTTTCGTCTCTGCACACGCATCAGCTCAGACATGAACTCACATACAATCTAATGCGAATTTGGAATACAAAGAACATACCGTGAGTGACGAAGCTCCCGAAATTGCGTCCCACGATGCAGTGCCAGGTTGGGCCCTTCCGCTCGTCGAACTAGAAAACCAGGTTCAGTAACATCCTTGATGATCACAGCCCTGCTAAGAGGTAGACTCCGTAATCAAACATACCGTACGCTTAATGTGCTGCGCAATGTCCTTCTCGATGGTGTACTTGCCCATCGCTTCTTGGGCTATCCAATCGACGTCAGGACACATAGGTTAATAGGTACTCGATGCTAATACATACCAACATCTATTACCTCTTGCTGCATGTCCTCTGTCTGTTACCGTATGTTAGCTTATGCTGAAGCTTTACGCGTCCACGGATCATCCTAACCATATCCGCCGACTTTATCTGGGCTATCAAGCGGGGAGACTTGTCAGCTCAACCATTCCTTCATAACATGTAGGTATCGAAACAGACCTTCGAGCTTGTCGCGGTTTCCAGCCGGCGGGGGCGATTGTTGTTCAGCCATGTTGTTGAATCACAATACCATACGTTGCAATAGTCTAGCAGTTCTATAGCGAGAAAGATTATTAGCGAACACGCCTTTATTGATTTTAAAGTGAGAATGTGCTATGGCCAGGGATTACGACGGAAGAGGAACGAAACAGGTCAGCATACCTGAGCTAAAAGCTCAAAGAAGAAAAGCGGCGAAAACGGGGCCGAGCTATGGAGTTTGTGGGCGAAGGTTACGATTAGAGCTACGTCGAGCTGGTTCTGTCAAGTCGGCGGTGAGGTTGAATGCTTGCAGGGCGGGAGTTTAGTGCCCAAATGTCGCGTGTTTGGCATTCGAGCATTCGAGAAATCGAATTACGGGTTGTTGCGACGATCATTCACTATTGGTTCCTGGGACCTGAGTGCTGAATCCCTGTCGTATCAGTTGCGCCTATTGGTCAGATTACCCGCACAGACCACTCATGGCAGCTTACTTTACTCAACTTATGGACCCCTGGGGCTGAAGAGCCGCAGGTGGGACATCGTCATCCACGTGATGATAACAGCTTAGTTGCCTCTGATACCGAATTTGGGAACTTTTTTTTTTCTGCTCTCAATCCAAGCATCCCCATCTTCTCAAGGTGAAAGTTCAACTCTGCAGAAGTGATTGACTCGACGCGTACTCAGCTTTATCGTTTCTCTACCAGTGTCTGATGGCTTAACAGGCATAGTATGCGCCAGTAATCATCATGGATTCGTCTCGAGTCTTTGTGAAAGGTCTGCCACCAAATCTTACTGAGGCCGAGTTGCGCAAGCACTTTGCGTCCAAAGGTCATATCACAGATGTGAAGCTGATACCCCACCGAAGGATTGGATATGTCGGCTACAAGAGTTCTCAGGAAGCTGCTGAGGCAGTCAAATACTTCAACCGTTCCTTCATTCGAATGTCCAAGATAGCTGTCGAGTTGGCGAAACCTGTCAGTACATTCAATTGGAGCATCGGTACCCACTAGCCTAACGTTTACTCGCAGATAGCAGATCCCTCCCTAGTCAAGGCGAAGGAAAGAAGAAGCAAACCAAATGCTTGGTCAGAGACCTCCCAGACAGCGACAACCAAGCAGTCTTCAGATCCCGAAGTAAAACCTGAGAATGCGAAGAAGAGGAAGCGAGATGGACTCGACGAATCCGATCCGAAGCTACAGGAGTTTCTAAATGTTATGCAGCCTGCTAAGGCTCCAATGAGCAAAATACACGGAATCGGTACAGACGTTACAGAGGAGCCTCCTACAAAATATTTAGCGGTTGATGAGGGAGCATCCGATGATGAATATGAAGTCGTGCCAAGCCGACGAAAGAAGAGCCAGCCACCAGAGAGCATAGAGCCCTCGGTGACTGTGGCCAAGAAGATAAATAGCCAGCCTCAAGAGGAGACTGAGGTGGCTGAGGTAGCTGAAGAATCTCCGAGTGAACAAGCCGTGCCAATCGCCATTGGCTCCAGCGAAACAGGCACTCAAGCGGCTGCTACAGATGATGACTGGCTACGATCACGGACAAATAGGTTACTTGACCTAGTTAGTGATGAAGAAGATGTTATCCCTACCGCTGCACCATCTGCAGATGTGGCGCCTATACCATCCAATCAGGAAGAGGAGCAACCTGAAGTCGTTGATGCAACCGTTGGCGAAGATCAAGACATGAATGATCCGGATCCTCAATCAGATTCAGATGAGCCTGATGCAGAAACGAAAGACGAGGCTCTCGAAACAGTTCGCAAAACCAGGAGGTTGTTCGTACGGAACCTACCATATTCCGCCACAGAAGACGACCTTAAATCATATTTCAAACGATACGGCGACGTTGAAGAGGTGAGACTTCCCCTTTTTTTGTTGATTATTCTTTTTTTGCAATGATGAACCCCAGATAGGGACAGCTGATACCAAATGGTATCTGATGAGAAACCTGGGCCAGTATTTTAGTAGATGCTTCGTGTCTGAGCACCATCCCTTATTCAGTAATTTCGGCCTTTTACATTTTCATTCCTGCTAAAATGAAGAATAGGTACACGTGCCAATGCAGGACGCAAATAATAATCGCGGAATCGGCTTTGTTTTGTTTACTAGTCCAGACAATGCGATTCAAGCATTCCAAGCAGATCGCACTTCTTTTCAAGGAAGGATATTACATGTGCTCCCATCATCAGCAAAACGCGACCACAACCTGGATGAGTTCGCACTGTCCAAGTTGCCACTAAAGCAGCAGAACCTCATCAAGAAGAGAGCCAAAGCAGCGGAGTCAAGATTCAACTGGAATTCACTCTACATGAGCCAAGATGCTGTCAACGCATCAGTTGCCGATCGTCTGGGGATCTCCAAGGCAGAACTACTTGATCCAACTAGTTCTGACGCAGCTGTGAAGCAAGCGATAGCTGAGACTTCGACGATTCAAGACACTAAAGCTTACTTCGTCGCTAACGGTGTTGATCTGAATGCCTTTAAGTCAGGGGCACGAGGCGATACCGCTATCCTAGTCAAGAACTTCCCATACGGGACCACAATTGAAGAGATCAGGACTCTCTTTGAAGAGCACGGCCAGGTATTGAAAGTACTCATGCCGCCTGCCGGCACGATAGCAATTGTCCAATTTGCACAGGCCCCTCAAGCCAAGACAGCTTTCACGAGGTTGGCGTACCGCCGGTTCAAAGAATCTATCCTGTTCCTCGAAAAAGCACCAAAGAACTTATTCGTGGGTACGGAGCAGCAACAAGAGACGACCCAGGCCAGTAAGGAGCCTGCTGGCGTGCAGAAGCTATCTGTCTCAGAATTGCTTGAACAGGATAATCATGAACCCGTCGAGACGACGTCGCTGTTTGTCAAGAACCTCCATTGGGACACTACTACTGAGGAGCTTGCAAATGAATTCAAACATCTCGAAGGGTTCAGATCGGCGCAAGTGAAGACCAAAAAGGATCCCAAAAAGCCCGGTCAATTGCTTAGCATGGGATTCGGATTTGTCTCATTTTCTGACAAGGCAAATGCCGAAGCAGCCTTAAAGGTTATGGACGGTCATATACTTAGAGCGCACAAGCTTCAAGTTAGAGCTTCGCATCGCGGGCGCGACGCTGCCGAGGAACGGAGACAAGAGGATAATGCCAAGAAAGCCGCAAATCAAAGAACAAAGATCGTAATTAAGAACGTACCCTTCCAGGCTAACAAGAAGGACATTCGGTTGCTTCTAAGTACTTACGGACAGCTCAAATCAGTCCGCATACCCAAAAAGTGGAATTCTACAAGCAAAGGTTTCGCTTTCGCAGAGTTTGTCTCGCCCAAGGAGGCAGAGTCAGCGCTGCTAGCCTTGCAAGATACCCATTTATTGGGACGCAGACTTATCCTTGAATACGCAGAGGCAGAGGCAATTGATCCAGAAGAGGAAATAGCGAAAATGCAGAAGAAAGTTGGCGGTCAGGCTAGCAAAGTAGCCCTGCAACAACTCACAGGGGGAAGTCGCAAAAGGGTGAACCTTGGAGGGGAGGAGGACGAAGGGGAGTTCTAACAGGTAATTAAATGTGCCTATACTTCCAATTTCGTGCCTGGTTACCTGATTATACCACTGAAGGAGTGCAGACATTGCCACGTTAGGATCTAAGGGCACCATGGTGCGTTGTGTCATCCCTTGACAGGGAGACGGCTGCATTAACGAATCTGGGGCCGCTTTTTGATTCCAGGAGTTCGGGATCGCAATAGCTTGCAGATACAACCCCTCCTTCGAGTGACTTTCGCAACCCCTCCCGTTTGAATGTCTACAAGTCCTAGACCTGATGATCTTGTATGGGTACGTTAATCAAAGTCACATTCCCCCCGCAGAGCTCACAGGAACGTCTACTCTTGCCGGCCCGAGAAGGACTAGAGAAAATCATAATAGCAAATTGGAGAGCATTCCCACGGTGAGTCTGCTATTGTTCGTCGTTCTTATCAAAATCGCAAGTCTCCTTGCGTGCCAACTGCACGCGACCCCATGCAGAGGACGTATCGCATCTCTCTTGCTATCTCGATCTTGTAGATCCTGACATCTATCTATTTGGAGCATTTTCTTCAAGGCGCCCTTGGGAGCCTCCTAGCGGGGGTGTCTAGGGCTTTGAGTGTTCCAAGATTTCTTCAGGGCACATCTATTGCTGCCCTCCTAGATAGTTGAGTAACGATATATCGGTAAATAAGATCTCTATAAGATATGGTGATCTTCTCTTCCATACCAATACCTTCGTCCAGCAAACCATCTCTAGTCATAATAGTAATAGGCATTCTCTTTTGCCACTGCCATTCCTTTACACATATCTTGTTCTGCCCCCCAGCGTTCTTGGGCTCTCTCCAGGCATTCTCTAGAATTCTCAATCCTTTCATGAAGCATTCTTTTTGTCTTTCGTCGTACCTATCCCAATGGAGCACCCACGACCTGTCCTGCCCTCTCAGAGATATTCTCCGGCATCAGACTATGCATACGAGACAGACCATGAAGTAATGCCCATGACAAGACAGCCTCTTGGTGAATCAACAGGCAACGTTCAACCACATAATCTCGCTGCTTTGGCGCTGTGTAATCACTCCTTATCACCACCTATACATCCTATACCAACACCACCTATAGTCCCTACACAGGCTCTGACCTCAACTTACGGGACAAGCCTACGAGGCGGACGTTCTTTACACCGAGATGTATCATTACGAGAGTCACCAATGGGTTATCCAAGGGGCAGCAAGAACCCCATCTACGCGTACAAACACTTCGCAGATTATCGTAATAAAGTAATGCAAAAGGAGCTCGAGAAGGAACAACCGATATGGCCGCTATGGTTAGAGGATGCCTTTCTCGACGGTAAGCAACACCTACCCTCAAAATATGACGCCTATGATTCTGGATTTCTCATGCTGACCCCTCTTCTCAGCTCTTCTTTTAATTCCGCAAATGGGCCGGAAGAAGTTTAGCTCAAAGACGATCCTATACGGACGTAATATGCTCATCACAGAGTATCTATGGATCTATCATTGGCTATTGCATCCCCCGCAGAACGGCGAGGTTATCCCAAACAGACAACAAAGAGAAAAAGGCCCGGATGGAAAGCCACATCCTATGTACCGAGGGAGGAAGCAAGTGTCGAGCCATATCCAAGTACTGAAGGGTTTCTTCGCTACACTGGTTACATGTAAGTAAACCAACCTAAGGGCCTTTGACGCTGTTATGTATGTAGGAACCTTCACTAACACAGTCAAAAGTCCACTTCATATTCCCAAGCAAGAGAGATGCGAAGGAAGAAGACAGGAAGCTGATAAGGGAGGATGACGACACCGAGTCCTTCAAGAACAACCGAGTACTTATCTCCATCGCCGACGGGCGTTTACCCGATGAACGGCCCAACTACGAGTATTTCGCCCGCTTGTTAAACGCGGATAACGATGTCTTCCTGCGACCGAAGCAATGCTGGATCTTCGTCTCATCGTCTCAAGTTAGCCTCAAAGAGAAGCACGTTAAAACTGATGACGGCACCACGAAGAAGCAAGTCACCGGGTATACAGCCAATGGCCAATGGCTTGGAGAGGCGGACTACCCTCACCTCAAGCTGAACGATGGCAAGGATTATAAAGACTTGCCTCGGAACGGAGACCACCCGACCATACTTCTACATGAATACACCAGGTCACTAGCGCAAAAGGAATCGTCTTCTATCAAGGAGATATCTAACCGATGGGACGTCCAATTCCCGGAGCTCAGGGAGAAGCTCCTCTCCGCATTAGACGATACGCACCCTTCAGATGAGCGAACCTCTCGCTGCGTTGTAGGTCCCTGCGACACGTTCCACTTCGAGGTAACGTTGGATCTGCACGCCACCTCCAAGTTCCCCGACGGCTCGGAACTCAACGGCATGGTGGAGCTATCCATCAACCGGCCCGAGCTTCACAACCATAACTGGAGGTCTGTCACTTCGGTTATGAAGCCGGAGGAACTTCACATCTCTGGGTCCGAGCCAGACTTTTGGGACCGCAGCAATCCCGTCGAGGTCATCGTTTCGCATCGCGTAGGATGCAACGGTGTCGGCCGGTGCGACTGTGCCTCCCGTGGTAGCCGCGATACTATCGGCGTTCCCTTCCCGGCTGCTAGCTGGGCTAATACTTTCATCAAGCTGGCTCCGTATGTGACTGCCGAGAGAGAGCGCAGAGAGCGCAAAGGACAGCAAGAGTCACATAAAGGAAGTCGTCCCTCGCGCGCCGATCGCGAAAGTGCCCGCGTGAAGAAGGAAGAGGAGAACGCCAAGGCAGGTACCGTCAAGATGCCCACGCCCAAGGACCTCCTATCACAGGTCGCCATGTACCAAGAGATCTGGTCGGCGCCTAATGACGGGAGCAGTGGTTCTAGCAGTACCGAAGGCAGCAAGCGTGGCTGGACACGCCGCGCTGTTGTCCTGTGGACATTTGTACCTGTCCACGAGCACACAGATGAGAAGGGAAAGACAGTGACTGTGGCTGCGGGCACAAACTGGAAGTTCCTGACCAAATTCGACCCGACATCCGAGTACCACCAGCAGCGTGCGTACCTATCGGGCTCACCCTCTGTCTCCCGGGACAGTGTCATGAGCCCTAACCCTGGGTACCAAGCCCATCTCAGCGCAGCCATGCACGAGAACATGAGCGCAGCGTACGATGCCCCTCCCGTCCTCGCGTCAAATGCTGGCCTCCCAAGTCAATCGCATTCGCACCACCGCCAACAACATCAAGGTCAGCAAAATCAACATCAAGGACACACGCACCCTCAGCACGCGCACATCCCGGCGGGGTTGGATCTTCTCAACGTAAATGTTGACGGTTTTGACAACGGGCTGGTGACGCCGCCACCGACGGCGTCGCTCACGGGCGGGTATCCGCACAGCTTTGACGGGAGCGGGAGCGCGGACTCCGCGCTGCATCACCACCTCAGCTTTATATCGGAGAACACTACTGCTGCCGCTGAAATGCCTAATCCTAGTGCTAATACCAATAATGGTGCAGACTTCCTCTCCGGTCTGGGAGTTCCTGTCTCGACTTATGAGGACCCGACTTGGGCCGCGGCGCCGAGCACGGGTGGTTTGGGTCTGGATACCACAAATTGGAATGCCGGATACGGCGTCAGTTGGGCGGACACAGCGGCTCTTACCAGCGCGACTACGAGCGCGGGATCGGGTGAGCCGCTGTGGGCTACTGCTACCACCACGCCGGTGACTGCTGATCATGAGTCCCGCAATAATAGTTTCAGCGGCGCAAGCTCTCACTGGTCAGGCGTCGGAGCTGACGATAACGAAGCTGCAGTATGGACTGCTACGCCGAACAAGGCCCAGCACTATCAACCTGCTCACCAGCACCAATACACGCATCTTCAGCAACCAAAACAGCAGGAACAGTGGGCGCCGTGGGATGTGGATACCCAGGACTTTTCGCTGGACCTAGGGGCAGCAGGCAGCAACACAGGCTTGACGCCGCTAAGGTCTACCGGGCCAGCGCATCATGGCCAGGTTGCTGGACGCAAGAGGGGGCGCGCGGAGAGCGTGGATGCCGGCGACACTGTATACCCTGTGCATTCGATGCGGAAGCTGTCACACCCGCATCCTATTAGCCGTGGCCAGACCCATGGACATGGACATGGGCAGCAGAATGCGCCGCCAGCTGTTATGGAAGAGGGTCAGACTTACTTGTAAGGGAGCAATGGTCGAGGCTCTCTCGATATGATATGATATTCATCCATCTACCGCATCTATATCTATACCTACATCGAAGGAGATGGAACTACATGCTACTGCTACTACCACTATTACTTCAGATCTACAGTACACCCATTGGCGCCAGCCACTTTGGAGTTCTTGGGCCGTTATTCACTTGTATTCATACTGGGACTTCTTTTGGGGGGCGTTGGATGGATATGGGTCTCTTTCGGGCTTTGAAAAGCACCGCTGGGTCTTATTTGGAATACTCTGGTATGGAACAATGGGACGGTAACATCTTGGTAGTCTTCGTGGTCGCATTTATATAATATCATTCACATCATGACTATTTTGTATTCACTGCTTGGTCGTGCTTACACATTGCTTACTTAAGTTGATATTTCAGATGATTTGGAAAGCATCGGAACGAGTTATATGAGCGATCGCCAGAGGAGAATATGTTAACTAAATACCCGACCGACAGGAGGTGACATACTGGCCTTGTGAGATCTTCAGTTTCAAGAGCGAATGCTCGGCAGGGGACTCGTGATGTCTTGGCATTTCGTGACCATTAGAATCTATTGTTCCTGTCTGCAATGCTACCGCGCGGATCGGCAGCAGGGAATACCCTTACCCCTGGCTACCAAAATTGAACGAATGGGCGATCGTCTTACCTTGCAAGGATAAGCTATAGCGATTAGGCAATGATACAAGGGTGACGATGAAACGAACTGTGGAGGTTTAGATGGTGGGATGGATTACCAAAACCTGCTTGATTACCTACCCTATCCCATCCACAATGCGATGCGACTTCTCTTGCTGATGAAAGATTCTAGTTCGAATTCTCTTACCAACACGGCATGAAGGCACACACCGTAGACCGTATTTAGGATAAATACGCTGAATCATGAGGCACTCGGTCTGATACTTCAGGGGCTTTCGCAAAATTCACTTTCCGGTATTAAGTCTAACGTCGTTCTCAACCTCTCCCGCATCCCAGTCTGAAGAAGAAGGCAGCTTCTTTATAGTCCCGAGACGAGGTAGACACGATAATTAGCCCAAGCCTGTCGCTCAACATTAGAGGACATTATCGTAGTTTCAGAATTTGAGTCTGCGGCGCTTAGAAGGTTGCACGCGGAAGTCAGTGGTGGATACTGCCTATTCTGACGATCAGCCGGGATAAAGTAGTGACTCCTCTAATTTTCGAAGCGCAGCGCTTACAATCGCAAATGGATACGAGACGAACTTCAAAATACAGAGGCCCGTGACGAACAAAGAGGGAAAATGCGACAACCTGCTCAAAATCTGTGCCAAGACAGCGGCAATGCAGCCAACCAGGTCGACAAAGGTGGTTGACCCTGGTGACAACCATTGTAGCAGAAGTCGAGGTCATTTCGCATAGCTACGAGAGATGTGAGGGCCTCGACCAGCGATAGTTTCGCATGCCGCAGAGTTGAAGATTAGTCAGGTCGCAAAGAAAGGTCGTGGTAGGGAAAAAAACAGGACATAGCTAGCGAGCCGCCACATCTTGGTTGTTCCGTAGCCTCTCGATGTAATGAGGTTCTGTTGCATTTCGTCGCAGGCCGGGGTGAGCAGTGCTATTTGATTGGTCACGATGCAAAGAATCGATAAGTGGAACAAGGAGACGGGGAATTTAAGATGATGTGGGGAATTTGGAGCCGCGCTGGTGGGTAGGTGTGGGTATGTGCACGGTACGGATAAGACAATTCCAGATTGGTTCCTTGCAGGTTCCTTTTGTTCGTTGCCTCGGCGAAAAGATACCTTTCCTTATCGCTATCCGTCCCACGCTAAACCTTGAACGGCCTCAGCTACCCGGTACTGAGTACATCAGCGCCACTAAATGTCTTGTACCACATGCACCCTAACCACATGCACATCTTAACCCAGACCCAACCTGCCTGCCTGCCAACCTTCTTCTCTGCAAGTCACATACTCAAGACTGCAGATAACACTTCCCGTCCACTGGCGCGCATGAATCATCTTCCCAAACCAGAAGCGAGCCGTTACAAACAATGTCGGCCTATCGTATATCTCGTCATTCATACCACTCCGGTAGACCCCAGACGCAAAGTGCTCCATGCTGCCAACCTGACGAGAAAACTTAGCTATAATCGAGAGGCCAGAGTTCCAACATGTTAGGATGAGGCTATATCGCGTAAATAATGGCCTGTCACTGTATATCTTCTGGCCCCGGCCCATCGTCCGGTTCCAGAACCAGATTTCGTATCATGCACGAAGTTCGCACGGTACACTGTACGAATCCATATTCTAGTTCCTAAATTGTACTGGAGTATCCAAATTCAAGCAAATACCTCTAATCAGCTACTTCAGATTAGATCCCGAGGTATCAATCACTCTTCCCTAATGGGTCTGTGTTCTCTAGACCTCCCATCCTAAACAATCGCCGAGTCACTAGGAATCAACAGGAGTCAACCAAAAACTCGCACCTTGTCTATTCAAGTCCTCTGATAGATAAGGTAAACTGCTGATCGACCACTTTGGCGCTTAAAACTTGTCGGTTATCATTGTTCACGATACCCTGCACAGTTCACCGTATGTGTGCATAGGCCCTGAACCTCACCTGCCCTGTTCACACCCAACTTCTAAGTCGCCGCCAGGTCATCACCTGTTCACCACACTTTGTTCATCGCCGACCTCAACGGAATAAGTCGCCTTGTTCCCCCTTTGTTTATTGTTCGACAACGAAGGCTATTGTTGATCCCTTGTCATCATACAATTCTTTCCTAACTACAAAGGAGACAGTTCTACTTATTTCTATCCAATCCCCAGCTGGTCTGATCACGCCTGCGGCGGCGCGCCCATTACTCATTCGTCTTTTCGTCTAATTCACCTACGAATTTGTATTTTCGTTCCCTCGCGCAAGCCGCCTAACTCATCTCTCTCCTTTTCCCGTTTTCTAGAACGGACCATATTCTGCGAACCACAAGTTCGTTGTTCTCGAACAACATATACTTAAATCCAATACAAAAGCACACCTCGAAACCTTTCTGGCGCTTTTAAAGCCCGAGCGTTCTAGTTTTCTCTCCTCTTCTTCTCGCAGGCGAGACAGCCAAGTCAACTTCAGACAAAGTCTCGTATTATATTATTACAGAATCGATACAAAATGTTGTCTAACAGCATTGCCAAGTCTCTAGCACTCCTTGCAGCCGTGACGGCAATCCACGGCCACTCCTGGGTCGAGCAGGTTCGTCTAATCGACAATACCGGCGCCTTTACTGGTCCAATCGGCTATCCTATCGGTTACATGAACCGTTCAGCTCCAGACTTCAACGACAGCTTGGCCCAGAACAAGATCCTGAATACTGCGACGAACCCAGTTGTCTGCAAGCCCAAGGAAAACGCGTACGCTAATGTCGACCGGCTCAGTGCAGGTCCTGGAGACTACGTCGCCCTGATCTACCAGGAGAATGGACACGTTACTCAGCCTTTCTTAACCCCTCGACCCTATCGAGATGGTATCGTGAATGTCTACGGTACTCTTCACCACGAGGACTCGGACGGAATCAACGATGTTCTCAACTCCTGGACTGCCGATGGCAAGGGTGGTAATGGTAAAGGCAAACTGCTTGCCACCCACTACTTCGACGATGGCCAGTGCTACCAGAATGCCGGACGTAACTTCGCCATCCCTATCTACAAGCAGCGTTACCTCGAGCACGGCCTAGACCAGCTGTACTGTCAGACGGACTTCCAGCTCCCCGAGGATCTCCCTGAGCAGGGAACTTACACGGTCATGTGGGTTTGGGACTGGCCACTCATCACTAGCGATACTCAGAACACCACCGAGATCTACACATCGTGCGCCGAGATCCAACTTGGAGCCGCTAAGGACGGTAAGAACGCCAAAGTCAAGTTCTCCAAGAGCAACCCTATCCAGAGCGCAGGTATCTCGTCTCAGCTCGCAACCCTCATCGAGGCCACCGGTCTGGGAATCGGCACTCATTCTCCCTCAGCTCCGAGCAGCACGGCTACTCAAGATCCAGAGACCGAACCCACTTCTACCGCCACCGAGTCTTCTACGGAATCTAGTTCCTCATCGACCAAGAAGCACCATGGTGGGGTCAAGACAGTCACTGTTACTGCCGAGCCTCAAACGACTACGAAGTGGAAGACTGTTACTGTTAATGACGCAAGCAGCGCTACGCAGTCTGAAACTTCGTCGACTGCCACTTCTACATCAGCGCAGCAGACCTCAGCGTCAACGGACACTCAACAAGCCGCGCCTACCTCCATCGTACCCGTCACAACGATCTCCAAGTTCATGAAGGCAAGGGCCACGGGACAAGCGCGCCGAGAGGGTGATTACCGATCTTAAGGCTTTGAGCAACAGGATTCCAACACCTTAACGATCATGACTCCGATTATTCGGCTTATTCTTCTTGATGATATCCGGTCTCTTGTACCACCAACCCATTAGCTTTTATCCGCTTGCACATATGTTTCTATTCATTGTTCATACTTTTTTCACTTCATCGGAACGCCTGGCCGCGCCTGACGAGTACACACACACACGAGAAACACAACCAGCGGTTACGTGCTGGCGTAGGAAAAGACACATCGGTCGGAAACGCATTGGCCTTCGTCGTATGGAAATGAGGGAAATTTGTGTACCCGCCTTGGAAGTCACTTCGTAGTAGGATGAACAAAGACCCGAATTTTCCGAGGTTGTCCACTGGTTAGGCTAGGTTACGAGATAACTCCCAAGTTGACACATCAAGTTACCCATACGTCGAACAACAGGCAAGCAAGCGGGCGTTGAGGATTGAGCATTGATGAAATTGAAATTCAGGGGTCTACACAAAATGCATAGGACGCAGGTTCAGGAATCGATGGATGGCATTTGCATGATAGGCGTTGTACTGGCTAGACACTTTGCTTAACTACACACGAATCCGACATTATTTTGAAACTGTAAGGCCTTTAGTAAGATCTCGTAATCCATTGTAGGCCCTGTAACGCCGTCTCTAGTAAATGAGGCCTAACGAACTCCTCGCTTGTAGACACTCCGGGTAGACCAGATATCCTAACCTACGAACTATGTCGCCATCGCAAGGAAAGAGAACATAGAATATTAGATATTTCGATTCGTCGAAGAGCCGCCAATAGCTCTTCTTATCACATACATCTTATTTCATACTTAATAGATCTGATATTAATTGTATACCTGATCTATCATTTTCGCCCCCCAGATCTCGCTTGCACTGCAGCCAGCTGAATGCAGCCCTATGCAGGTCCATCTCTTGGCATTGTGCCTTAGCCACCCTATAGCTGCGCCTCGTTATTCAGGGACGAGCCAATCAGACTCATCTATATCAGCCATCATCTTCGCCGCAAAGCCTCTATTTTAACACGCGAATTTACATAGGTACGGATGACAAGGCTTGACAACTGAGCGTTACTCGACCCAGCCGTCCCCAGCGCAAGTCATCCAATTCACGCCCAGGAGACGCAGTCCATGCTTCTCCGCGAACTTCGGCCGGCTTGAAGGAGCACCGCTGCACGAATTCCTCGACGCCGACGTCGGTTTTTGAGAGGGTGAGGCTGGAGGGCTTTCGGTAGAGGAGGAAGAGGTATCGATGGGGTTTGGAACTTTGGTTGAGTTAGCATGATCAGCCCTCCTTTTCTTCAAAGGGAGAAAGTAGAGACGCACTCGTCCTTCGGCCCGGGGCCGAGGTACTCCGTCAGCGTCTTGCCTCCCTGCGTCTCGTCGTCTTTGCCCTCACCCACACTAGGCTTCAACCCACTGATAACCCAGTGCCGCCAGAAGGCAAACTTGGGATCATCAGGGGTCGGCGCGTCGGGGTCTGTTAGGATGAAAATGTAGGACGCATTAGCCGGCGCGTTAGCTGCGTCGGCTTCAGGAGGGAAGGAGATCTGTGGTGCTTGCTTGCATTCGCCCGCGCGGAAGAAGGTGCCCAGGTCCACGGCCTTGTCGCCGAACGAGACGGCTACTATTGTTGTTGGCTTGAACGATGCTGGGACCAGGGCAGCTGCGGGACCTGGAACTAGGTTGGCGTGGACGAGGGAGGATGTTAGAGCTGAGGCGTGGTCTGCTAAGGACATGTTGATCTTGTGATGTGTGTCGTCAGTGGCTACGATGATATGATACTAATAGTCAATCAATTTGATGTTTAAGATACTGCTGTGAGGTTACGACTTTCCTAAGGGGTTTTCGGGGTCAAAGGTCACGATCCCCGAGACGGAGCAGAGTCGGGGTGAAGCTTCGTCTCCACTGGTGAGAATTGGAGATCGTTACTGGTGGAATAATAGTATACGGAGCTTGGCGAGAGACTTCGTCTTACTTTACCTGCCCGATGCGTGATAATAGGCAATTATTAATAAGGCTATTGATTCTCTATAACTTCTCTTGCCTTTCGTGTCGAACGAGGGAATGACATTATAGGATTTAGCCTATGCATTGGCAGGTTCCCGTCGAAGGGCATCAAGATTGTAAGTTCACCTTATGAATAAGAGATGGAGATTTTGTCTCGTCTTTACCATAGCCTGGGAGTCGAAGTTGACATGCGAATGTGTCTTTGGTATCAACTACAATATATACCGAGAGTTTGAGATTCATAGCCATAGTTCTGTCTCTGATTAGGATTGTTGAAGTAGTAGAACACCACATCGCTTACTACGACAGGCGGTAGAACATATATACTCGTCCAGATTTGGTATCAATCCGCGAGACACCGTATAACCGATCTTGGCAAGGATGAGTATACCATAGATGCTGTCAATGTATACGACAATAGAAGTGTAGAGGTCTTGTAAGTGGTTGAATCACTGATAATCGACATCGAGATAACTCGTGTTCTGCCTTTTGGATTGATAGGACCACAAGTACAATTTGAGATATATCTAATTAGATATGAATGTCTTGAAGAAATGTAGACGTCTCTCACGAACAAGAGAAAAGAAGGATAGGCGTTCCTGAGGACTACAACTCTGATATTGGCTCTCAGGGTTAGGGTGTTGTCATAAGTCAGACTTCGAGCCTCTCTCGATCTGTCACCTTTTTGATGGTTTTGGCCTGGCCATTGATCGCCCCTCTCGAACATGAGTACTCTTTTGACAAGCAAAAGTGACACTACCACATCTTCGTTTGGCTTCGATATGAAAGACGAACTTTATCTGCAAACTCGTAAACCATTCCAACCAACCCATCAGATCTCGTACCAACGGCGCAGCCAACATCTGCAGGGCAGGAGCTGAAGGTACCCTACCAGCTAGGAACAGTTGTATGAGTCCCCTTTTACCCTGAATCGGAGCCATTGGTCTACTCTTGCGGGGAAAGCTGTCTGGTTGCAAGATATCTAGGTGCAGACAGGAGTTCCAACGCTATACTTAGCTTTCGAGCCCCCACGGTAGGACTCGAGTCAAGATAAGATTATCTCATGTTCTAGGCAATCCGGCAGTTCATATATAGTTTACTCCATGTCATAGGTTTATTCTTCGGGACGGATGGTAACTCCCGGCTCAGTAACACGATGAGAATTTATCCTGCCCTATAATGAATTCGCATCCCGTGTATGCTGGGAGGGTAGAACATATTTAGCCTAGAGGCCAGACGGTCTTCGAGGAGTTGAACTGCTTCTAAAGTGTCGATGAAGGACGCTTCTGGCATCTTCTGTATTGCCGCGATATAGAGTAACTGACAATGTGTTCTTCGTCCAAGGGCTTAGTAGTAGAGCCTCACTAGTATAAATCTGACCCGGACTGCTTGCGAAACTCGACACGACTTTAGTCCGTTAGCACCTTGGTCAAGAGTTCCATTCATTCTACCTAGGAACAACTTCGCAAGCCACAATGCGCTCCTCGCTTCTCGTCTTCTCCCTCTCAGCTGCCAGCACCACTCTGGCGGCCCTAACCCCGACCTGGGAGAAACTCGCGCTCTCCCTGGAAATGAACCTGAACAACGACCGCAGGCGCATCGAGAAGTATTACGTGGACGGGAGCAAGCGAGCCGCAGACAACAACCCGCTGAATGAGACACAAGGGGCCATTGCAGACGAGCTGCTTACCAAGCTGATGGCCGCCAACAGCATGCAAATCAAGGCGTTGAGCGACTTGCGCAGCTACCTGTTTTACCCTGAGGCCGATCCCGCGACGTACTATGGCGTGGCGGATAGAAAGGTCGAGAGCATTGATTTCAAGCTACCCGAGGGGCTGCTGAAGACGCAAGGTGTGTTGATGATAAGGATGAGGTGCGCCCGATTAGCGATATTCCGGGATGTGTTACTTGCGCTGTTAATTGGTGATCGGTGGGATGCATTTATGACTGGAGTAAACGTGTAGGAGTACGATGGCCAGGTTATCAAAATTTCCTCGCCTCTGCCCATGAGTGAAGGCATTCTTAGACGCCTTCTCTTTAGGTATCCTGCAAATAGGGGCTGTGAGGGTCATATATTGACCTCGGCCAAAGACGATCAACCTGAAACATGGTAAATCCAAACTCGTATCCAAGGCTGAACTCCCGTATGAGGCTCGATTGTCGAGATTGTCTAGTAGTAAAACCACACGACGGTGCCTGGCATTTTGTGACAACAACGACTCGAGCCTGCCACTCAGTTGGCCGGGTTAGGTCTCAGCGATTGAGGATGGTTGACCTTTCACGCTGTTGCAGTATTTCGAATGGACTGTCCATGGCGTCTAACGTCGATATAATGCAGAAGTCAATGGATATCGAACTCCATGTCGTCCTCAGAATCCACCAAATCGCCGTAGAGGACTTCGCATACTCCAGCAAGCGGTATGTCCATAACAGCATCTGTGCCTTCGTTCCATATGTTCTTCCAGTCCAGTTGCTTCGCTTTCTCTTCCGCGATGGGCTTCCTATCGCCTAGCCGTATTCTACCCTTGCTATCAATGGTAGCAATCTTAGCTGCCTCATCCACAATCGTCTCCAGCGAAGTCATAGGAAGAGTTAGGTATTCCGTATTGTAGGCCGCGAGCGCAACGTAGATGTAGACGATAAGCATCACCAGGAACGATGGAATGGCCAGTGCCCACCACCGGTTGGGATAGTAATAGATGCCTAAGGCATGCAGAAATGGAGACGGTAGGTAGGACCATAGGAGGTAGATTAGAAACACCAAGGACGAGAAGAGGTATAGGACAAAGCCGTAGTACTCGTAGGTAGGTACCTTTGGAGATGCGCGCGGTACGGGCTCGAGTTCGTCGTCTGAGGCATCGGGTGTGGTAGGCCTTGACGGGCGGAGCAAGGATGTTAAGGATGGAGAGGGAGGTAATGGAGTTGGAGGTCGACCATAGAATGGAGGAGCGAAGTAATTCGTCTGTAGCGGAGGTGGAGGTAATGGTTCCTCGTTGCTGGATGATGATGCGTCGGACTGGTTGTCTGAGAGGAAGTCTTCCTCGTCCGACATGAATGACATTTCGACTTATGCACTGATAGATTCCTTAATTCACCGATGACAATACTACCTACCGCTTTGAAGTCTGGAAGGACTACGAAGCAGCATATTTAATACCATTGAACTCGCGTCGCAATAATTGCAACCATCTAGAGTTGATGCTGAAGTTCCACGCCTTGGACTTTGAGGGTACGTATCATTCCTTTTAGTACAGGTACGAGTCAAATTAGCGGCCCACTGTCATCCACATGCACACTGAAAATGCAGACCCACAGGTATCCAGGTACCTCCCACATTACCAGCCACAGGCGCGAGCTTGCGGGTTTGGAGAAGCTTCACCTTGAACGCGATCAACTAAAATTCCATTTCCTCTCCAACTTCGTCGCCAGACCACCTCCATCTACCACCAATCCATTGGATCCCCCAAAATGTCTGGCCAACAACCTCTCCCCAATTCGCAGCAGCCACTGGACGTCTACGGCGGTGGTAAGTTCACCAGCCTTGTCTTTCTAGCTCTAGTATCTCTGTACTGACGCGCCCCACCAGACGAAGTGTCAGCCCTCGTCCTCGACGCCGGCTACTGCTATACGAGAGCAGGGTTTGCCGGCGAAGATGTCCCCAAATCCGTCCTACCCTCCTTCTACGGCAGTATAAAATCGGGCGAAGGCGATGCTGCTACCTACCGCGATGTCTTCGGCGACGAATGCCTGATCCCCCGTCCCGACTTCGAGATCAAGAACTACATGTCGCGCAGCGAGAGCATCGTCGAGGACTGGGACGCCGCAACCAAGATGTGGGAGCATGTCCTCATCAAGCGCCTCCAGCCCGAGAAGCCCACTCCGCCCAGTAAGAATGGCCTGAACGACCCGGCTCCTGATGGTGAGGGCGATGTCGCGATGGAGGATGTTGAGGAGCAGGAGAAGGCACTGGCTGAGAACCCACTCTTGATGACGGAGGCTCCTTGGAATGCGGGTAAGGCGCGCGAAAAGGCGATCGAGATTGCGATGGAGAACTGGGGCTGCCCTGCATTCTGGTTATCTAGAACACCAGTATGCGCTGCCTTTGCAGCTGGTAAGGCTTCGGCACTGGTCGTCGATGTTGGTGGTGCGAACACAAGTGTCACAGCTATTCACGACGGCATGATCCTTAAACGCTCCATCCAGAAGTCACCAGTCGGAGGATTATGGTTGTCGCAACAAATCCGAACCATGTGGGAGAACAACGACCCCAAAATCGACATCGTGCCGTCCTTCATGATCGAGAATAAGACTCCCGTAGACGCAGGTGCACCACCCCAGGCTAGACTACGCAAGTTCCCGTTCGAGATCCACCCGACTTTCCGAGCTTATGAGGAGGAACGACTCTTGACTGAGTTCAAGGAATCAGTCGTCCAGGTCTGGCCTGGCCCAGGCAGGTACACGAACCCCGGCAACGAGGAGCTAGTCAAGTCACAGCCAGGCCGGGTGTTCGAGATGCCCAACGGCTGGAACCAGATGTGGCGAGAGCAGCGATTCCGCGTATCGGAGGGCATGTTCGACGAGACAGCTGCGCTTCCCACGTCTGAGAGTATCACGAAAGCCCAGACTATTCCGGAGCTGATCAAGGCTTGCATTAACGCCGTAGACGTGGATCTGCGACCTAATCTACTGGGCAACATCGTCGTAACCGGAGGTACCAGCTTGCTGAACGGATTCAACGACCGTCTGAATAACGAGCTGACGGCTATGTATCCCGGCATGCGAATCAAGCTGCACGCTGCCGGCCTGACAACCGAGCGTCGCTTCGGCGCCTGGATAGGCGGAAGCATTCTAGCCAGCTTGGGGACGTTCCATCAAATGTGGATATCGCGTAAGGAATATGAGGAAAACGGCGCTGGAATTGTCGAGAAGCGATGCAAGTAGTCGCTCCGAGGGCCGCGCCCTTACATGAACTCTATCTACCTAGGTGTCCATTCCATTATGAAGTCACTTTATTCGAATTGAAGAATTGAGGCGGATGATTATTCCGTCTGGGCGTCCGGCGTATGTAGATAGCCACGCAGGCAGGCTTAGGCTTCGTTGTTCTTTCTAGAGGGACAGAAAAAATCAGGGCTAGGGATAGCTACCTTCTGTATGTTGCTGAACCAAAATCTCGGTAGACGAGAAAGTCTATGCTGAATTCTTCTGCTATTTTAAGGGCTCTTTTTCTTCTCGATATCTAAGCATGTGTCCTCGCCGTAACCCCGTTCTTTTTCTTTTCTCTATTGCCTTACCACCCGTTCCATCGTACCCAGATATCCACGATCTCATCCTCGCGCCCCTTATTTCTAGAATCGACGATTAAGTAGTACGCGTGTGCTGCCCCCGTAATACACGAGTGATTCGGCCAGATCCGCACTCTCTGCCCGACTTTCAGCGGCACCTCGTCTTCCTTCCGTCCAACCCACCTCAATACTCCATGCTCCTGGCTAAGCTTCGCTACTTCCCATCCTTCGTGCTTAGCCGGAAACTCGGGACCTGGGGCAGGCGCGGCGGCCAGCTCGTTCCACGGCATCAGGATCCCCCACGCGCTGTAGTGCTGTCCCGGCGGCGTCCCCTTGTCCTCGCACGGCTCGCGGCCTAAAGCAATGCAGCCTGCGTTTACCAATGCCTCGGTGCTGGAGTCGGGCCCGCGCGATGGGTAGATGGAGGCTACGTCTGCCAGCACGGTTATGGCGACCATGGAGCTGTTGAGGGTGCTTGAGTCACGTGCGTGCGCGGCGAGTTGTTGGATGTCGAGGGTGGGGTATACGCCGGCGTGGACTTCGAGGGTGAAGCCGCTGGACTTGAGGGTTTTGAGCAGGTGCTTTAGGTGTGAAGTAGGTACTGTGGTTAGGATGTCTGCGGTTTTGGTGTCGTCGATGTCGTCGTGGCCGTTGACAATGCCATTAGTTCCGTTGATGCCGTTGGTGCCATTGACTCCATTCGTTGTGGCTAGGTCCGGATGCTGGATCGTAGTCGCGGTGGGCGTAGCGCCAACAGATAGCACGAGCGGGTCCTTGCCCGGGGCCCGTTTGTCCCGGACTTGCTCGGCGACTTGCTTCAGCGCCTCGAATTCATCGCTTAGGATGTTCATGGCCTCCCAGTCCTTGCGCGTGCCGTACGAATGGCCCGCATGCGTGTACACGCCCAGCAGCACGGAGTTCCCGGCTTCCTCTGAAGCGAGGAGAGCGTCGATTACCTCGGTGCAAGTTGGTGACCCCGGGATGACGCCTGCGCGGTTGCTCCCGATGTTGACTTTGAGGAAGACGAGGGGAGCGTTGCCGCCGGATTTGGTGGCTAGGGTGCTGAGATAGGGCACTTGGTCCGGGTGGTCCACCATCACGGTTAAGGCGCCGGGGCCGAGGGAGGCGGAGACGGCTGCGAGACGGTCGATGCATGATGGGTAGAGGGGGAAGGAGTATAGGACCTGAGTGTGTGAGTGGCAGGAGTCAAGGAGACAGCAGTCAGGGTGGCAGTTTAAGGGAAATAGTAAGGCTCACGTTGACCTTCCGCCCTTTTTCTTGGTACTCTTTTAGCAAAGGGACGAGCCTCTCCGCCTCAATCACAGTTGAGACTATCAAGTTGACCGGGGCCGAGCTCTTGTCTCCTACTTGTAGTCTTGTAAGCTCCTCGGTCTGATTTATATAAGATTAGCCGTCCGAATCAAAGTAGTCTGGTCACTCGTCGACCCCTCAGACACCCCCAAGTCTCGTAGACCGCACCTTATGGGTTTTGATATGTGCCCGCCAGCTGAGCTGTAGTTTCTCAGCGGCTTCGAGCATCAAGTTGCAGTTCGCTTCGACCTTAGCCAGGTCTAACACCACTGCTGGGGTGATGGCCTCGCTGAGGGTCTTGCCCACGAATTGGGCACGGAGGAGGTCTTTGTCCACATGTACCGCCATTGTAAAGTCCTTCTGCTTCTTTTCCGTCCCGACTCTTGTTCTAATGAGATCCATGAATGCCAATATTCAGATACCGTGTAAGTCCTATGTGACCGACTTCCGACCGGGTTTCTTTCCCAATTCCCCCTCCCAAGAAGTCCGAGGTTAAGATAAGAGGTATTGGGTTAACTTATACATATCGGTACCTTTTACACCGTAAGTCCCAAGACTAAGGAGAACGCCGAAGGCGGCATGTAGCCGGTGACCCACCGCTAGTTAAGCCCGGTCTACTAACTTAAGCTAGTTGGGCTGTCATGCGCCAGATGAGCCAACCTGCACCTGTAAGTGCGGATCACGATGTAACAACTCCTACATGAAGGGGTTCCTACGTTGCGTCATATTGGGCAGACTGTCAGGTGAGTATTTCTTCGTGTTCAAGGGGGTAATACCTAGGTATGTAATAACTGAGGTTCGGGGAAACCTGTAGATTGTCGAGCAATTAATCCAATTAGGCATAATATGGGCGACTCCTGATTTTCCTTTTGCTTTTTGTGGCAGATTTCAGCTTCGTCAAGATAACATCATTTGCCTTGGATAGCCGGACCCGGCTGGGTACCTGAGAGACGAAAATATTTGGGCTGGGAATTCATACGACATAGGTTAGGTACTAGGTAGCATCCTCGCGTTCCACCCGTTCGGAATCGAGCATGCAAGCGCGGTAGTAGCCAGTACAACGTAAAGAATGAAGCCTTGTTAGCTATTGTTGCCATGGGCCGTTCGGATCCATGCATGTTTTAAAAATTGTCGAAATCCAACTGCATGATAGACGCTCTCCTCCAATCAAAGTGCTGGGGTTCGTTAACTTGAAATACTGCTGATAATAAGGGGTGAGTGTAGGTCGGTTAGTCATATAAGAACAATTCCCATCAAGAAACCTTCATGACAATAGGCTGGAGAACGACGTATATTAAAGCAGGAGAGATTGGCAATTAACTTTCGATACTTTTTCGATACTTCTGCTCCATATCCTGTAATCATTGAAATGGTGTTTGTAGGTGGTTGATATCTAAGAAGGGTAGAGAAGGGGGCAGACAAGAGGATTGAACATGAACATGAACATCCAAGCTATTCGGCCGAGCAGTCTAACTCAAGTTTTAAATCCCCGACGTAGCAGTGATATTCCGAAGACTTTTCATGTTCCATTTACTTACGTGGTTATCAGTGATTTGGCACCAGTGCTTTCCTATCCACATGACCTCCGGTAAGCTACAGCTGACTATGCAGTTCTTCGCCGGTTGAAATTTTATAAGTACTTGACGCACGATATATACCTATCGTTAAATCGATTGGATCCAAACTGCTCGGCGACATGTTTTCCTGTCAATATTGTGCTTACTGCGTAATGCAGAATCCCTAGAGGATGGCGCAGTCAAATGTATAGGATCTTGACCCGCCGTTCCAGAGATGAACCCCAGCACTAGTTTGATTTCGAGTGCCCCATAAACACAAGATATTGCGGGGTGAAAAGACCACCGTTACTCTTGTGATTTGCGGAGAACCTTGGTTGAGGTCAGGAGGTCGGCTGAAACGGTAAACGACGACGGCTATACTTCTATCAAGCCGCCAAGTAGAAGGTTTTAATCTTCCGAATCTCCATAGAAGTATGCTGTTGTCAAGCAGCTATACTCTCTTATTCCAGTACGTAGGTGAGCGCAAACTCTTAGGATTATAATCGATGCCGAAAGGATCCCTTCGGCTGTCAGCAATATTACACATTGGTGTCGTAGGTGTATATCGAGCTTTGTGGAACAGCGTCGTCTCACCTACTCGGCGGGTTTTCCGGTCAGCAAATAATTGTTGTGGAATTGTTGATGTTCCACAGCATTTATATTTTACAATTGTCTTTTTGACTCGATTGCTGACTAAACGTACATGTACAAAAGGTACTTACGGCTGAACGCCACGTGCAAGATTACACTAGTGTCAAGCCACAAAGAGACCCGTTTGTTTTCTGTTCCCGATTCAATCTCCACTCAATTTCTTCACCCTCCAAATTCTCCCTTCACACCCTAAATCGGGTTTCCTCTCTCAACTCTCCAATAATCTGGAAACACAATAAAACTGCATGATCTTGTAATCTAGGTAATGCGCGTGTTTCCTATGTATAGGCACCTTATTCTTGGATCGAGATCAACACTTTTTCGTTTTCTGAGCATCCCTACAAGGGCTGCAAGGGTCCTTCAATTGAGGACTTCGACATCTACCGATTTCTTGGAGTGACACCCTGGAGTGCGGATAGGCAGATCAAGGCTCCCCCGCAGGCTGTCTGCCTAACACGTACCATTGTACCACTTTAACGCGACTTGCCAATTTCGAGCCGCCACCTCTGAACGTCCATCCCAACGAAAGCGTCACTTTTGGATTCTTCCCTACATGTAAACAATCTCTGTGAACCGCAACCCTCTTGCGCGTGGTTGGAAACGCATACTACGCTCCTCTCACACCTTCCGATGATATCCGAATTGTGACATTTGTTTTCTTGTATTGACATGAAGCAGACCAGTGTCATTCTTACGTTCGCGAACGTCGCCGACGACGCCGAGAAGTGTTTCTAGAGCGCTATCATCGCGCGCGCCACGATGGACGGGCTCACCCACGACTTCCCGGGCCCCGGCCCTGTGCGTGTAGACGGCGTCACCATTAAGGAAGAGGAGGCCGATCACGATCAGGTTAACGGACAGTCCTTTCAGGATATCGACTGGGCAGCCCAGGAGCAGCGAGATGATGATGACATCAACCAGATGTTCGCCAATGATGGAAGGATGACGATGCCTGAGGATCTTGAAGATTTCGCCACAAAGGAGATTGATCAGACCGCCAAGGCGGCAGACGCCATCGACTTCGAGGATATCAGTGATAGTGACCTAGCTTCCGACGATGGTTATAGTGCTGCTGGAGGCGCGAGTATCTCCCAAGTGCCTGGCCTTACAGAGGATGAGGGCACTAGTCATGATACCGAATACATGGACGACCTCTTCGGGGGGGGAGGTGACGATAATGATTTCCTCCCATCTTCTCCTCCCGCGGCCGATACTACGAGAGCACATCCGACCGGTGGCCTAACCATGCCTACTGGATTGACTATGCCCAACCCTCTGACTATGCCGAATGTTAAGACGCAAGCGGCCCAGGCAGCGATAGACCGGGGCGATGTCACTGACGACGAGTGGAACAATATGTCATTTGAGGAGCGACAGAAACTTAATTTCCCTCAATACAGCCTGTCTATTGATAGATGGATGAACCAGGTCAGCAAGGAGGATGTATCGGCACAGAAGGCTCCTGAGAATTTAGAGGAGCTCCTGGAACAGAAATTCCCAGGATTTGCGCCGCATAAGGTCCTCTACATCAACCGACTATTCCCAGCGTGGCCTGCTGAGTACATGTATAAGCAACCTCCCAACAAAGACAAGGATCCTCCCGAATTCGTGCCGACCAAGCTCGAGCTTGAACTTGAGGCCGATTCCGCCAAGCTTTTCAGAATTCCGGATACGAAGTACTCGGTCCAGGCAAGGCTCACAAACGACTCCTACGAGGATGACTGGGGCTTGGACGCGACGGATACCCAGTCAGAATATTCTGATTCCGAAAAGTCTCCCGTTGGGGGCCTCAATCTAGACGAAATTGCCACAATATGTGACGACTGGATACCCGCCTCTCCCATCTCGAAGGCCGCAATCGCGGATGCTCATGAAGATGAGATGGATGAGTGGGATAGGGAATTCCTGCCGCATATTGCGGACCAACGCCCGAAATTCAAACCCGGCCTTCCGAATATCCCGGTGTTCGATACTGGAGGCATCGACGACTTTGAGAGGAAAACACGCCAATCCGGCAAACACGTTAGACTCGACGAGAGCGACCCTTACCTCTTGATCCTTAAGGCGGATGAGTTGGAACGGCCGGCTAAGCGTCCAAAGTTGGAAGAGAAAACCAAACGGATGGCCAATGGCCAGCTGAGAAGGGATGTCATGCACCGCTTCAATCTCTCCAACGATGACGCGTACGATGCGCTCAAGGCGAACCACAAGAATAAGATCAGAGCTACCCTATCCAACCTTTCCGTCGAGCACAGCTTGCCCGCTCTCAAGTTGACCTTCCCCTTCTACCGAACAAAGGTTGACGGTAAGCCCTGGGAATACCACCGCAAGAAGTTCGAGATAGAGAAAATTATCAGGCACGTTGTCGGTGTGCGCAAACCCTCTAAAGTAAGACGTAAAGAGATGAAGGGAAGGAGCAATCAGGATATCTTCAAGACGACTAAGGATCTCAGCTTGAACGACAACTCCACGGCTGTTCTTTTCGAGTACTGCGAGGAATTCCCTATCATGATGTCAAACTTTGGCATGGGCAGTCGCGTGATCAACTACTATCGTCGTAAAGATCGGAATGACGAGGATAAGGTCCCGAAGCTCGATATCGGCGAAGGTCATGCGCTACTACCTGAGGATAGATCACCCTTCTCTATCTTTGGAACCGTAGACCCCGGCGAGACGGTCCCTACGTTGCACAATGAGATGTACCGGGCCCCTATATTCAAGCACGAGCCCAGACCGAATGACTTCCTTCTCGGGTTCACTACGAATGTTTCGGAGGGCCCGAAGTTCTACCTTCGCAACATTGACCACGTCTATACAGTCGGTCAGACTTTCCCGTCGTTGGAAGTTCCGGGCCCGCACGCCAGAAAGGTCACAAACACGTCAAAGAACCGGCTTAAGATGATTGCCTACCGCATGATGAAGAAGAAGCAGACACAGGATGTCAGCCTTGGCGAGATTACGCCTCACGTCTTCGAGAAACCAGATCCCCAGAATAGGCAGAAAATGAAAGAATTCCTCCTATATGACAGAGATAGGAAGACGTGGGTTTTGCCGGAAGGCCAGACATTGATGGAAGAATCTGCTATACGATCCATGATCAAACCAGAGGATGCATGTCTGATTGAAGCTATGCAAGTCGGCCAACAGCTGCTAGCAAACGCTGGCTACGACCCCAAGGATAGGGATGAGGAGGATGAGGGAGCGGAGGAACCATTGGTCGCTAAAATGGCGCCATGGGAACTCACAAAGAACTTCATCGATGCTAGCGCAGGCAAAGCCATGGTGGCCCTCCACGGCGAAGGCGACCCTACCGGTCATGGTTTAGGATTCAGTTTCATCAAGACGTCTATGAAGGGCGGCTATATCAATGCTGTGCAAGGTCCTCTAGCCACGTCGGCGGATGCGATTGAACGCGAACGTAAGGCGAACGGCGGTCATTCGTACAACGTCAAGAAGCAGCAGGACATGTACAACGCAGCCATCCGACAGATCTGGGAGAGACAGAAGTCCACGCTTAGCGATCCCACGACGCATGACGATGCTGACGTCCTCGACACCTCGAACGAGGATGATCGTTTCGATTCGAGACAGGTGGAAGCAACTCCTGCGCCCTTGGATGATGGGCGTAGCCAGTTTAGTCGCCTAAGTGGAGCTAGTCGTTCAAGCAGGAAGAAGTTAAAGATTACCCGCAAAAAGCTCAATGAGGCAGGAGAAGTCACGACAGAGACTGTCATCCTAGACGACCCCGTAGTAATCAGGAATTACCTCAAACAGCGGCGAGAAAATGAAGAGAAGAACAGAGAGTGAGTTGATCCCACCTGATATAAATAATAACATCCAGTTCCTACTAACTTGGCTTTAACTCTAGTGTCTACAGCCTGCAGCCAACTGCTGATGCTGATGATAATCGTGAGAAGCAGCAACTGTAAGTTATGATAACATGGGGGGAAAACTCCTAAATTCAATGCTAACAATTTCCCAGTGTTGAAAGGGAGCTTTCGCGGCTGCTCAAGAACCAAGAGAGACGCCAAATTCGTGAGAAGCAAGGCAAGGGTAAAAAGAAGAAGAACGTTGATGGTAACCCCGATTCTCCGGATCCTTCTGGTGCAGATCGGGCCTCTGCCGGTACGACGAGGAAGTGCGCGAACTGCGGACAAGTCGGACACATCAAGACCAACAAGAGGTACTGGCACCACTGCTCCCTTACATTTCATTAACCCTCCCCCGTGAACAATATCATCTTGAAGTTGTACTGGGCCTGTACTGTTGCTCGTCCCAGTCGTTTCATATTGAAGTCACGTGTACAAGCTCTGGCTTGTTTTACGATATCTACTTACACATTAACTGCAAAGTAAATGTTGTATGCTAACTCTTTCGATGTAGCAAATGCCCTCTGCTGAATGGTACGATCACGACGAATAATGGCGGCGCTGATCACGGAGGATTTGGCTCTTTCGGCGCACCGTCCGCCGCCGGGCCGTCATCGGCTAACGAATAAGCTCGAGAGACTATTACAGCGGCAGATCCCTTTTTCCTCGCGGGAGGAACCATACATTGACCTCGGTCTAGACATGTGGCACAGACGACTGAGAGAAATCCTTACTACACGCATGCTTTTTGTTGCGCGTCGTCCTAATTCTGTATATTACCCCCTTTTTTCACATATTACCCCCAGTCGCGCCGATTTGCTTCGTCCCCGATTAGGAGGACGTGTTTCGTTATTTTTTCCCCCCAGAGAGGACATGCAGCAGGGGGGGTTAGGGTAGTTCATAAGCCGAAATTGGAAGCATCCATTCGCATCAGCACGGTGTTCAGGTACGGGGCGGGAAGGGGCTCCGCGTTAGTTTAGCACGATTGTTCATAGGCTGGCTATGATGACGGACGCTACGCTAGTTACGCTCTTAGGCAGGGGAAAATACAAATTACATTGCTGTCTTTTTTTTTTTTTTTTTCCAATGACAAATAGGACAAGTATACATGTAATTCGGTGCGACCGTGCCCCGTTTGCCATGTGGTTCGGCGGCACATGGCTTCTCTGCATGCGAGCTCATTCCGTCTTGTCCCACCACCCAGACTCTTGGGTGAGCGCTTAGCCAGGAGTAAGAAAGAGTAAGAGTGGGATGGGAAGTGGGCAATGTTAATAATAATAAATTCCGCAATAATACACAAAGGCACCCACACCTTTTTCCAAAGTAAGACTTGCAATGTTTCTAGAAATGTTCGGCGGCATGGGAGCCATGTGCGCGCTTGCTATACTTAGAACCTAGAGGGGGGAGGAGTGGTGGTGGAGGGGTAGTATGGAGGGTCCATGGTAGGGAATGTAATACTGACGTGCATTAGGTATAGTAGGGGAGGGGAGGAAAAGAGTTCGTGAGTGGTGGACTTTTGCATTTGTTTACTATATTCCGAAAACTTGCATTTTGGTGAGGGGATTTTTAAAATTTTCTTGTTCGCCCTATCTATATCTATATCTATATGTGCGTTTCCCTTTTTGGATAGATAATGCATTAAATGCACTTAATGTATATAATGTAAGGTGTTATAGCTATAGGACTTGCGGCCGCATCGACAGAATGCGTACGTACATAATGGGGTAAAGCTGGATATGTAGGTGATAGGTGAGAAGCGTGGGAAGGTGGTAATGGAATGGAAAATTCTGAAGAGGGAAAAATGGGGAGAAAGAAGAGTTGGCATGAGAGACCCATCAATCATGGTGGTAATCAAATGCGACGGTGAACTGCACGCGTGCCTTCAATATTGCGACGTGACTAAGTCTACGTGCCCCTTTTCTGCGGGTAAGAAGATAGGTAGTTTAGGTACCTGACTACCTAGTAGACTATAGGCAGAGGGTAGTGGCAGAGTGGGTAGTGGGTAGTGGGTAGTAGAAAGATAGGGGAACAGAAAGGGAAAGGAAAGGCGGAGAGACAGCCGACGAGACAGCCGACGAGTAATCCGGAGGGTGCGAGTTCCAAATGCATGTCATATCAGACGAACGTGTAAATGGGGGATATATGTGGGATAGTGCATTTGTATGATGACGGGATATGCTGTGGAATGGGATATCGTGGGGGGACTCGTGGACGGGTGCTAGCCTTACCTATACTCTTCTTCCGTCTGACAACCTATCTAGGTAGGTAAGAGATGTCTAGCTGCCTGCCTACATGCTTGCCTGCCTATCCACGTTGCCCAGCTGCGGCCTCGTAGGGCGGGATGTAGCACGGACACGACGGCAGCGTCGTAGTATACTGGCCGTTGAAGGAAGGTCGAATTGTGACGGGAAATATGCAAGTTACTCGCATATGTCTCTGTATATCTATCTGTATCCATGGATATCTAACATTTGGGGGCGGGCTGCGGTATAGAGCCCGTTGCAACGAAAACTAGAAGTAGGAAGTGGGCTAGGCTATGTACGACATGCGGCTCCGGAGCTCCGGTCCCGACGCTTTGTTTTCTGGATTTCAGAGATTCCCATACTGCAACGTCGGTTTTTTCTTGGGAGATAGTGATTGTGATCCTGGAAGCAGATCTTACATACGTGGCATAGCCTGCTCGGTGATGCCGGCGGCGGTTTGGGGCTTGAACGCGCTGGGGCTCAAACTTTCGATCCGATCCGCAGGGCCGTGAGCGCGGGAGTTGGTGCTTAGCGCTAGATCCCGCCCCCGTTGGTGGCTCGGTCTTGAGGCCGGGAGCTAAGAATGATATTTTGCTACATGGGCTAGATACGTAGGATGGCGGCCCCCGATGCGAATTACTTGGGTGAGTAGTGGAGTATGAATCTAGTCTTCTACTTACCGTAGTATATTGTATACACTTGAAGCTAGCTTGGAAGTTTCAGCATACTCGCACGCTACGCCCATGCTATGCCCACGTGGTTTAGGCATGTAACACGGCTAGAACGGACCATGGAATCAATCCCGGTTCCCCTAGCTGCCTTAGCGACGGTGATGTCGATTACCCGGGGATCCAGCTGAAAGTCTAAAAAACTGCGGGATGCAAATTATGGCCCCTGTGATAGGATCAATTATCTCATCGAGATTGGAAGGGAGGCACAATCGGCCCTAAGATCATGAAATTCTAGAAGTTTGGGGTGAAAAGTGAAAGGATGGATTAATTAACCCGCTGCATGAGGGCAAACAAGGCGCGGTGTATTCCTTCTGACTTCAGGACAGGCCGTATTACGTAGGCGTAGTGTGTGTGGTGTGCCAAGCAAGCCGTTCTCTGGTGCTCTGTCAGAAATTGATAATTCTTCTGCAGGACTCTATTGTCAGGTCTGTCATCTCAACCTTCGAACGTCTTTCTGGAAGCCGTGCTTGGATGTTTCACAAAGCCAGAGTGTCTCTTCTTTCGAATGGATGGTTGATCCTGCAACCTGCAGGTACGGATTATCACAGGCGGTATGTATGCAATAATCATAATAAGCGGCGAACCAAACTCCAAATGCCAAGCCAGATGTTTGTCAGGGCAATTATTCAGCGCATCGAGCTGATCATGTCTTCATCGAGTTTTGAGGTTTTCCATTAGTCCAGTCCGATTATACGGACAGGTTGTTCCTGTTCGCGGAGAGTAATCCCCCTCATGACGCTAGATCCATGGCGTTGGACGGGGACTTTCGCTTTTACCCAGGGACGTAGCAAGGAATAGTCGTCGAGGGGGTAAATTATGTCCTTCTGACCATCACCCTCTCGATCCCCTCGACTCCTCGGCCCTTAATTCGGGCTAATTATGACAATTTTGGGTAAATTAGCCCACATAGATGGGCCAAGTCGTGGGCTAATTGGCCAGAAAAGGTAGCAAGGTGAGGATTGCGGGACTGCGGCGGGTCTTGCTATAAATAGCTATTTTTAGCGTTTCGGCTCGGCTGTTGTGCATGGGTCGAGTTACACACTCCATTCCGGGTCCGGGGGGGCCACGAGAAATAGCACGAGCCGACCTATGGCACCTTTCCTCGCCCAGCCTTGTAATATTACGTGCAGCACCAAATAGATAACCCAATGACATCTATCGCAGATGATGAAGAGTAGTGTATATCTGAAGGCATAGCATTACATCTCTAGTCCGGGCGCTTAACCATTAGTGCTAGATGTTAGTATGTGGGCTGCGATTTGAAAGGCTGCGCCGCCAAGCAGCAGAAATCCTACCGTCTCTTCTCCAACTGTTTTTATCCGACTACCATTCTCTCTGCTTGATCATCTACTCAAAATGTCCCGATTAGTCGTGCTTGTGTTACCAAGCGATTGTAACGGCCCTAGGATTATCCATGCATGTTGGTGCAGAACGAGCTCGGCACCGAATCGAGAGCTCGAACACACTGCCGTCGCGCTTAGATCGATTTTTTATGCTGTGAATGGTCGATCAAGTTAGAAACATGGGAATTGGGTAACAACGGCAATGGAGTTGTCCATTTCTAACTCTCCTTCACCATGCGTTGCGGTTTCGTCGCTATTCTGACGGAGGGCATTGTCGATTATACGGACGTAGTATACTAGACCAGGAATCTGACCGAGCCGAGCATCTGCTGTCGCAGTAGCCATGAATCTTTTCTAAACTTGGAGCGACAAGACAGATATCAGACGTTGGAAATATGCAAAGTAGACTCAGGAAACGTAGAGATATCCGGAGGGAGGAGGCCGTTCTGGGCCTTTCCCCGGACCCGGCGCTGGCAGATCTCCGCAAGGGTCTTGTCCCTACGGATATTATCCATATGAAATCAAAAGTGCCCTATACTACCTAGGCATACTATAGTAGCCGGAAGCTGCACGGCGCAAGGGACAGCAATACGAGTTTGCACGTATTTAGTGAGCCCTTAGCGAGTTTAGCGAGCGGCAAAACAATCGAAGCGCGGTAGTCGACCGTTTCATAGAGAATGAGAACACATGGCATTGACGCCGTCGTACGACTCGAAAGTTCCGTGGGGAGGTTCGAGAAGGTCGGTGAGATGCTCTCATGAGGTTTGCTAGCCCCTGAAATTTATCGATACTGCTACTCTACAATCTACGGCGTGTACATGGTGAGGCTCTATCATGTACTTGTCCCAGGGGTTAGATAACAGAGGGATGAGGAAGTCAATTTGGGGGCCGTTTCAAGTCCTGAAACTTTTTTTTTCCCTTGAAGGATCTGAGATGGACGGTTTTGGTAAATTGCGTCTTAAGATTGATTGGTTTAGCGGAATAGCTAGGTAGCTTGGCCTGCTTGCTTGCTAGGGAATTACAGGTTGAATAGTTCATAACAACGGAAATAATCAAACAATGTGCCGTTTGATTGATACTGAGGACGTCGAATCGTTCAGATCTCGATTTGATGGAATTTTCTCTCCGTTCCCGTGCCCTTGCCCTAGAGTCAGGGCTGTACGGGACCTTTTGAAAGGGCCGCAATGCGATGTATCTTTGGGTCGGCTTGCCTGACTTGAGGACTTTGGTGCTTGTCTAAGCCACACGGGTCCGATGGTGTCCTGTGCCTGTGCATGTGCCTGCGAGGGTTGGCGGGTTGGTTTGGCCTGTCCTTTTGCAGCCTCCGCCTTTTTATCTTTTTATCCATTAGAATGCAGCGAACAGCAGGGTGAACTGAACAAGCTACAGAAGAGGGCGGCCAGGGCCCCTTGTGTGGAACTCGGTCGCGCTACACAGCTAGGGCTGGATTGCTAGAATTGCTAGAAAGGTACAAGTTGAAACCCTCAAAAGCTCAGGCCACGCTCTCCCTATCCATCAGACTTACGTAAGGTATCGTACAATGCCCCTTGTATATGCTCACTATACCACTGTAGGCAGGTACGAAATCGATGCAGTTAGCTCAAAACGTGCAGCGATGGCAGAAGTGGGTCTTGTAAACGGTTAACCTTAGGCCAAATGACGCTTCCGCTCCTGGCGATAAAAGGGTTCCTTAAAGGTAAAAAAGGGTGGAAAAGGTGGAAAAGGTACTTTGACTAGCACGGTCTAGCGTCTAGCGTTTTGGTTCAAGTCGTGGGTTAGTTGTTCTAAGCAAGAGTGTCCTGTACTGAAGAGTGTGACACCATCCCCCCCTCCCCCTACTCTTTTCCTTCCCCCCAATTCCTTGAACCTTTCCCACTTTCTCTGTTTCTCCCGCACACAAAAAACTCGAGTGAACACGATCGTCTATTATTAGAAATCCACGCCAGATTCAGCCCCATCGTCCTGCAAGTCCCCAAGTAGTGCACCGATTGATGTATTGTATCAATGTATATCTTCGGAAACTGAAGAAAAGACGACAATCCCATCATAGCCTAGTTGTGTGTTTATACTGCACTGCACTGCACGCATATACAGCATCTGGTTCTGATACTTCTACCGCGACTCCTCCACCCTCGTGGATAAACCCGTTCAAATATCACTGGGGAGCCGTCTCAAATTTTTAGACCCGGCTATTCCTTTCTAACCATCTCTCATTTTATATCCACCTACTATCAATCCACTTCGTTCTTCATCAGCCCTCCCCTTCAGCCCCCCTTCACGTCAGATTAAGTCATCGACTACCGTTTTCCGCCAGTATATACACGCTACTCGCTTAGCTTGAACCTTCGTCCCGCCTGTCAAATATAACCTTTATACCTTTCGCAGTCGGCGCCTTGGATGGGCAAACGCTTTTTCATGTCACTACCCGTCGCGTCGTTCCTGTCAACCGAATCAAGGGATCTATAAGTTGCCGAGTCGAAAAATCCTGCGGCAATTGGGAGGCGAAGCCTTATCGCTTACCAACGATTTTCTTTTTCCTATACTCTTTTCTTCTTTCCATATATCGCAATTCTACTACAAGTTAGATCAAGATGGGACGGAGAAAGATTGAGATCAAAGCGATCAAGGACGACAGGAATCGCTCTGTGTAAGTTCTCCGCAATTGAGGCGCCTCGACTTCCCTGGCTTTCTATCTACCCTTTAGTGGCTAATTTACCCATCTTACAGCACGTTCCTGAAGCGAAAGGGCGGCCTGTTCAAAAAGGCACACGAGCTGTCGGTGCTCTGCTCTGTCGATGTCGCCGTATTTATCTTCGGTAGCAACAAGAAGCTCTACGAGTACTCTTCGAGCGACATGCGCGACCTAATCACGAGATACCAATATGTTGGTTTTACCCCTTCCCCGCAGAAGCTAGGGTGGCAATATGATTGACAAGAGAATAGCATGGCGGTCCAAATGAGCACAAAGGCCCTCACGACTTCAACGGTGGTGACGACGAGGATGATGAAGATGTCGAAGGCACTCCTCCACATGGTCATGAAGGCTCTGTTGAACCACAGATGATCCCTCCTCATTTCCAAGGGCAGCCTCCCTTCCAACATTTAAGGCACCATACTCCCTCCGCTTCGCCTCCCATCAACGGAATGCCATTCGCGCCTCGAGGCCATACACCCCAACCACAAATCGCATCCAGACCATCGTCCAGGAATGACTTCCGCCGCGACCTGCGCGTCCCTCAACCGGGTCCTCAGCCAGTCACCAACGGTTACGCGTATATGCCTCAGCCTGCTATTTACAACCCACAAAATCAACCCACTTACCAGCACGGGATTCCACCCGCTCCAGCCCAGTATCAATATGCTTCTCAACAACACCCTCAGGTGCAAAATTACATGGAAGACCAGCGCCGGTCATCTGTCCCTCCTAACTATCCTCCGCAAGGCCCTTCACAAACCCAGCAACCACCTCGTCCTTCCCCGCCGCAGCCTACCCATCAACTGCCTCCCCAGCAAACTCCCCGTATGTCTCCTCCACAGCCGCCTCACCAGCATCTAGAGCCTCACCAACAACAGCCGTCGCAGATGCAGCAGACAGCACCGGAACAGCAAATGCCTCCGGCGCCAATGGAACCGAAGCATGAACCACTCCAGGAGAGGACCGGTCAGCCTATGTTGGATACAGCATCGGCGATTAAGAAAATGCCGCAGCGTAAGCAACACAGTATCTTCACACCGATCGATGAGAACCGGTCGATCTTGTCCCAACATCTGGCTTCCTTCAACGCGGAGCCCCGCGGGAAAGATGACGGCAATCGATCACAATCCGTAGATGTCGGTTCTGTGTCGCGATCTAAGACCGATTCGTCCCCGCCTCTCCCGCAGCGCTCCAACACGTCTAACCTGCCCAATTCCCGCAATTCCATACCTACAATCCCCGAGACCACTTTTACCCCGCCTTCTCGCTCAAACAGCTTGAAGATCGGTGGTGGTGGCTCGCGACCCCGCCTAAAGGTTCAAATTCCCGAGGACCAGTCCGAGGCCGGCAGCACTGGTGGTGAGACAGCTACTTCTCCTCGCACCACCACGGATACGGCTACTCAAGCATCACGCCGGAACGGTGTAGAAGGCCCTGGAACAGGTGTAGTTCTTCCACCTCCTTCGCCTTCAGCGTCGGCCATGCTGTCTGCGGGAGCCACGGGACCACCAAATCCGTTTGCCAGGCCGCCTCCACAGACTCAGAATAACAATATGAACATTGACACACCCGTTTCGGCACTTCCATCTAGGTTTCTCAATAATGAGTTCCTACCTAGTCCCAGTAGTTTCTATCCCGAGTGGAACTTTCGGGGGAGCGATAGCAACACTCTCCCGAGTCCTCTAAATTTCGCTACGCCAGTTGTCGGTTCGGGTCCCTCCTTTCTGAGGGATGATAACGGACCGAGCGCCAACAAGCGGAAGAGTCCGGATATAACTGCCGGCCATGGTTCGGATGGACCAGAGGGCGGCGAGCCTAAAAGAATCAGGGTTGACGGCTAGTCACCCTCTGGCTACATTTTCATTCTACTTCGATTTCAATTCATGTTTATACCGCAATTCGCAACTGTACAACACCCTATAGAGCATCGGAGGGCATTTGCACAACTGGATCCCACAAGGAGCTATTGGATACCTCGTTATCTGCTTTTTTTCGACTTGGCATTTGCTGGCTTTAACTTCAACTTGCGGCGGACACGCTCGTTTATGTTTGACGCCATGCAATCTTATTTCACTTCGCAGCATGGCGTGGCGCTGAGGCGTTTTCATCATGATTTTTATTTGTTTTACAACTTCACCTTAAACCCTAGTTTTCACACGACTTTGGCAGCTTTTTTGCCGCAGATGCTGCTTTAGAGAGGCGGATACGACGAATGAGTAATGGAATTTGTGCGCATTCGAATCCGGGAACAAAAGTTTGAGATGGACTTCACAGGCTTGAGAGAGGGAGACCAACATGGGACGGCGTTGAGGAACACCTTGTACAATATGATATGTTAGAGATACCAGAGGTGGAATGGACGGAGGAATGGTGGATGGACCAGATCCTGAATGAGACTAGCATTAACTTTGATTTTGAGCTTCACCTCGACTTGACTTGACTTGACTTGACTTTGAACGATACCCCTTTCTCCACCGCTCGTAATGTTCGCATATTACTTACTGCCTTGTAGTCGTAGTAGGACGAATCATATATGATAAGGCGTCAACGGCACTGGGATTATTTGCCAAGCTTGCTGACGCCATTCGTTACTTTTTACCTACCCTGATCTTCTTAGCTAACGGTAGGTAAGGTACTTTAGGTAATTACTGTAGCTTGATTTTCGATAGGGGTTCTATGTAGGAGCTAGAGCCGCCAATAGAAGTGGATAGCGAGCTACTGGCAGCGTCTCAGTAGGAGCGGCATTTGCATTGGTGTAGTGTAGAATGGAGGATTCGCATACCGACCTAGCTAGTGTGGTTGAAATCCTACGGGGAACATATGACGTCGGATCAGGACCCTTTACTGCTTAAAGCCCCGGTCTACGATCTACTGGGCTATTTTACATTGCTCTGCTATAGGGCGGGGATTAGGGATTAGGGGTTGGGGGATTTGGGTCTAGGTCTAGGTCTAGGTCTACGTAGTAGGTCTAGTGTAGTGTGTGGTTGTATGGGTGTATGGTACGAGGGCCCTTGGGGGCGAAGTCTAGTGGGTAGCTTCGGCGCTTGCGCTTGCGCTTAGTATGTATGTATTTTCTTCGCTCTCGCTCTGCAGAACCCCTTCGGGATTTGCGAGGGGGGTCTGCTCGAATCAGGCAGATATTCCTGCCGCATTCGGCGGCTAGCGGTTGATCTCTTGCCTGGTACGGGAGGCCTAGTGTAGCGTGGGTAGCGTGGGTGGTGAAGGAAGGAAAATGGTATGCTATGTTATGTTATGCTACGCTGTACTGTGCTATGTAGGTAGGTAGGTATGGAGTGAGCTAACCTACGCGCCTGGACCTAGGCTTGAGTTTGAGTTTGGGAGCTGCCGCTTTCTGGATCCCGAGGACGTGTGGGTATGGAGGAGCCGCATTATTTCTGTTCACTTACATATGTAGACTTGTTTCTGACCCGCCTCCGCCCCGTCGGAGGAGAGATAGGGAGGATGGGAGCAGGTACCCGGCTCTCTGGGACGACGGCATACCTAGGTAGGCTATGTACGTGTACGTATGTTATGTATGCGGATCGCAAGTAAATGCGGAAATGTCCCGCGTGTCGAGCGGTGGAATAGGCAGGTTGACGGCCCCCAACTCGTCAACTCTTAGCATGGTCCCTTATTCTCCGTGTGCTCGTACCTGAATTACAGAACCATGGCTACGGACTAGGTGCTACGAATTACTTCGCCATATGAGTGGTGAATGCTGTATGCCTGTCTCAGACCCGCATAAGCTCGTCCTCTCTTGGGCCATTTACTGCCTGCTGACGACGATTCACATAGCCTATTACCCACGTTGCCGGCTGCAGGTCAGAACTCTGTCTTGCTTGCATGTGCACCGTGTCTCGCGCCACATACTTCAGATACGGTGCCTGGATGGGTAGGGAGTCCCGCCGCATACGTACAGACATAGGTGCGGTACAGGGCGAGCTTTCGTGCAACTTAAGTAGAGCTGATATAAGGGCTGTTGGTTGTAGGCCGCGTTATACAAGGCCGGGAGCTAGTTCAGCTCAGGCTGATAGATAGGCGCAGGCCGCGGCGTGGTGCGGGATAAGCGCGGACTGTGGCTGATGAAAGTTGATTCGACATTTGAGACGAGATAGTAGATGGGAAATTTGAGGGGTAGACGAGGCACGAAAGCGAGTGCGATATCACATTTGTGCTTGCGAATGGCTGAGTTGAGTTGAGTTGAGTTGAGTTGACATCTAAGACATTCTACCAAGATTCGGACTCGGACTCGACAACGAATCGCTGAATACAGACAAGCCACTTGTCTCATGCTGCCGCATCCCGTATCCCGATCGCGCTGGCAGTGACCGATCGGGATGGTAAGTGGCTTCTCGTGTGCGACCCAGCGGTACTCGGCCGTCTGTCTATCGACTTGGTTGGGGCTTAACTAGGTAGAATTTCGTGTGGCCGTGGTTGAATGATAGGAGTTCGGATATCTCCATGAAACAGCGAGGCAGAAAATGCGTCAAGCCACACTTGCGTAAGAGGCAAAGATCGATGGATACGGTAGACCGCCTACTCTGTCGGTTCCGTGTCCCGGGCCCGAGGCCGATCTGCAGTACCGCTTCAGCTGAACCGTTGAGGCTGTATGGGTGGTTATACGGCGTGTATTCCACGATGAAACAGCCTCAACTCACACAGCGGAACCGAGCGGTCGCTTTTCGCGAAGGTAGTTCAGCATGGACTCAGCCTCGCCCTGTCATTTGCCATAACTAGCCTTCGTGTAGTTGCAGAATCATCGTCATAATCATCATGCGACTGGATTTTTCAAATCTCTCCTACTTATTGGTCCCGAGAATGGCGGAGCATATTGAATAGGACTGTATAGCGTCTCAACTCTCACGCGGAGGCTATACCTATTCCTTGGTACTATATCATCCGAGTTCAATAGATACCGACGGTACACTCTTCTTCCCAGGCCAGCAGCAAAGAGATGTATTTATCAGTCCCCGCAACACCGAAAAACTCCTAAATAGGTAGGCATCAGCCCTTGAGGCCAGCCGTAGTCAAAGCAAAAAGAAAAAAAAATCGCAATAGAGACAAGGCAAAGAAAAAAGAACTCCGAATCGGGGAATCGAACCCCGGGCTTGACGGTTCACACACAATTTCTTGTTGAGAGCGTCAAATGTTAGCCACTACACCAATTCGGACGGAGCGTCGGCGGAGATCTCAGCCTTGCCGTGGTGGAGCGACGAATTTATTGGACACTATAAAGCGAGTGTTTGCTAGGGCTCGCTTATTGGCTACACGGTTTATCGATCAAACGACAATCGGGTCGATACTTGTGGCGCTATACATACATGTAGTCCCCACTCTGCCACTACTATATCTTTAACGCTGGCGAAAGCATAGGGTGTAACTTGAAAGAGGTGAAGGAAAATCGATACATGGAGTAGAGAAGTGAGTTGTCGGTAGGTTACCAGTTCTCTTCCCTTATAGGTACGATAAACTCCTGAGAAACCTATGCTGACTCACGAAGTTGGTTCAATTTAGACAATGTTAGTATTGCTTATGATGTCTGTGAAACATCGATATAGCAACTCGAATAAGAATTTCACAAGCTCATCAGGATTGTATTGAGACGATGCATATCTACGGAAGCAGTCTTAAAGTCTGGCGCCGAACTCCCCTCTCCGGATCGAGCAGAGGCCGGAGTTTTGGGTATACTTGCTCTCGACTGGAGAGAAAGATAGTATCCGATAGCAACTTAACCTACGGCATGTCACCGAAATCCAGCTGTCGAAGAAAACGAATTTGTGATCGAAGAAATCAAAAGAGAAAACGCGTTGGCACTTCCTCGACTCGAATAAAGTACCTAAGGTATCTTCCAAGTTCTCCCTCCTCCTATCTGTGAATGGGTATCTCCCACCCCTCGTCGCCTCATTACTCCTCAACATTGAAAAAAACCAGAAACGACTGAAAGTGATTAGTTTGCTTTGCCTTAAGAGTGTTTGGATTGTGTGTTTTTTTGCTGGCTTAAAACCAGCAACCCAAGAATCTCCGGCCCATAGCCAAGCTATGCCTCCTTCCATCCAGGGTCGCCGTCTGTCGCCTTGAAGTGATTTTTGCTAAGAGACCGAATTATTACCCGTCCTTCCGGATAATTCCAAGTGTAGTGGTCTGGTATCTGACCTTCGAACTTCAAATTAGTGAAAAATCCTTAAGTTCCAGTCTGATTCTGGTCGCGAAAGAAACATGAAAGGGCATGTTCTAATGGTATCATCGGAATGAGAAAAAAGAAGCCTCAAGCCAGGCGCATTAACAACGCCTGGCTTTGGTATGCGTAATACTACTAGAGGAGAGAATGCTTCTGAAGCAACTCTAGGTAAGAGGAAAGTAAGTGGATGCAGAGTGCGGATATCCGTATTATTTCGTAATCAAGTCATCATCTAAAACACCGCGCCTAGCGGCGGCCGGGAGGAGTTCCGGGTCCAGTGGTATTTTCCATGTTACCCGTCAGCTCGGCAACGCGGGCCTTGATACGAGCTACACGGGACTCGATGGCTGCATGACGTTAGCGGTTAGGGTTCTATATGCAGGGAAATCATACTTACTTTCTTCACCACTAGTATCATCATCACCGTCCGTGGTTTTGCTGTATGCACCCCGACTCTGCTCCTCGCTCTGTCGCGCAGCGCGGTCAGCAGCATTCTTCCTAATGGCGGCCCACCGATCTTGCATGGGAACGCTTGGTGATGGCGCACCAGCGTCGTCGTCTTCCTCGATAGGAGGATGGTTGCTGGGATATCTAGCAATCGGTGGCGGCGCGGCAGAGTCAACACTCTGCCTATCGTCAGGGACGAAGGCAGGTTGATCTAGAAGAGGACCCTGATCGAAGCGAGAGAACTCTTGACGAGCCTCCGCAGCATCCGTGGTATCGACGCGTGACAGGTCTTCATCGACAGACGGATCATACGCTTGTTTAGGAGCAACTGGTGTCACCGGTGTTTGTGTAGGAGTCTTTTCCTCGGGCCGTTCCGCGGGGGCCTCCAAAGCTGGCTCTGCGGGAACGGGCTCCGGTTGCTGTGTAACCGGTGCTGGAGAAGCACTTCGCGCTGCCTGTGATTCTGCAGCTAACATGCCGTTTACATCAGCAGCGGCATTCTCGGGCAGCTTGGATTGCCGATTCTTGTTGCGACCGAACAGCTTTCTAAAACCGCCAGCGCCGGATTTCTTCGACTCCTTGTGAAGTTTCTTATGCTTCTTGCTCTCAGGGCTGCTTGGCTCAGGAGAAAGCATATTTTCCCGAGCTGCTTCCAAGCTATGCTCTTCACGTTGGGCAGGAGGTAAAGGCGAGTTTCGACCTGTGGGTTCTGACCGCTCGGCGGGATGGACTGGTAGCGGGGCTTCAAGCTTCTTTTCTGGAACTGGGACCGGAGCTGGAGCTGGAGCTGGAGCCGGAGGAGGCGATTGTACTACCGGAGCCTTCTGCTCTGATTCTGGCGCAGGTGAAACTACATCTGAAGCGACTGGCTTAGGGCCACTGCCATTTACCGTTTGCCCGTTCGTTGGAGGATGAGTGGGCATCTGAAGCGAGGTTTGGGATATGCCACGGCCAGCAAATGCGTTGCCGAGGTATGCCTCGCGAATCGCCTCCTTGTCGTATTTGTTCGCCCATTTCATAGCCGGTGAAGCCACGTTCACCACACCTGGCTGCAAAGTGAGTATGCTATTTGTCTTCTCTTTCATCACCTCAGCATCCGTACGTCCACGTCGTTCCGCTTTCTGTGCAGTCTGCTGTTCTTGGAGTTGCTTAGCTCGAAGCTTTTGTGCTTCTGCCTGTATCTTGGCTTGTTGATCTGGTCCAATGCTAGTCTTGCTCAAGCCGGCGCCCATGGCACCACCGGGACTCAAGTGGTCAGTCTTAGTGCTAGAGGGCTTTGATGTTGACTTGCTACGGGAAACGCCTTTACCACGCCTCGTCCAACTGAATAGGCCCTTTTTCTCTGCAATGTAGGCACCGGCATCGGGTTCTGGGGCGGCGCCTTTCACCATCTCCTCCATCACGAGCCATCGACCATGTCGAATAACTGTCTCGACAACGGAACATCTTCCGAACGCCGATTTGCGTTCCGCCGTCTCCTCAGGGGCTAAGCTGCTCATCCATACCCACCAGAATGCTTCATCAAGATCAAACCGACTGATACTAGCTAATTCACCAGGTTCCAGATGACGATCGCTTTCTAGTCGTGGGCGGTGCGATTGTGAGCTTCGTTGCCTGACAGTCGTTTCAATGGGCGGTAGGATCTTATCAGGTGGAAGTAAGAGGTTCGACGGACTATTCGGCGCATCGTCGACAAAGCCAGATGATAGGAAGTCTGCCCAAGAGGGCGTAGTTGGCCTGCCAAGATTCCCGCCTGATGCGGCCGTAGTTCGTAGACCGCGGGGATTTCGAAGGTGGGTAACCTTGACCGTTTCCTCGTCCTCATCCTCCTCTTCTAGGGTATCCCCAAAACCGATGTCTTCAAATCGCGACCACGAAGCATCTCGTAGACTAGTAGAGTGCTTCGAGCTAGACACCTGAGACTGATTCGCAAGAGATATCGCCTTAAGAACTCTGCGGCATTCTTCAGTCAAGGCTGTCACGGGATCCTCGTACTCGGAAAACTCTCGAAGTGCTTGGTCCTCATCACGATATTGGAAGTGATTAGCACGACGCAGGAGCGCAAATGGTGTCGGGGACACAGTGTCAACGATCATAACAACCTTGTATGTCGATGTCATCAACAAGGATGGCGTCTGCGGGGGATACTCGGTTTCCTGCAGCAATTTCTGCAAGGACATGGGGAGCATAGATATACCTGCACGAGCTTGCTGGGGGGCCAAGGACCTGAGATAAGCAAAGAAAAGATGGCTCGTAGCGTCCGCAGCGCTAGGTTTTATTAGCATCCTCGTATGCATGGAGTTGACTTCAAAGTTGTACAAACCTCAACCAAAACTTATATCCACCCTCAAAACCATTGCCGGTGTCCTTGTGTTCGAAGGCCCACCAAGCCGCCATACGAGACAGTTTACGTCCGCCGAAGCCATTCGATTTGCCGTGAGCAGCGATGGCCGAGAGTAAATCGAAATAATCAAAGATAATGTGGGAGCGGGCCTGATTTTCGACGCTCAATGGAATAAAAGTCGAGAAGGAATCCCGCGCCATACTCGAGTCTAAGCCAAGTACTCCCTTAGCACGTTTCTCACATTTCCACCAAACAAATTATGCATACCTTGCTCTCCAACTCTGAACAGCTCGTAGGCATCCCAGCCCACAATACCACCTGGCAGTCTGCTCCAGCACCATTTAAGAACGCCAGAGATAACCTAACCATATGTCAATAACTATGGTCTGTCATAGCAGCGCATTTCGATCCAGCGAGACATACCATTGGCTCGGTCATCCGCAGCTCCTGCAAGAGGGCCTCGCCGTGTAGGTTCTGGTTCTCATCGAAAAAGTGGCGGATAAAAGTGCGCACGGCGCTAGGGTCAGATGTAGGGCGAAATGGGAGAAGGAGAAAGGGAAGATCGAGACCTGTACGTCGCGAACGAATTAGCTTGGTCTAGCTAAGATGGGGAGAATATGCCATTCACACCTCTCGATTTGAGCTCATCTGTGCAACGTTTTATTAATTCTTGGACCTCCTCTGGTTCTACTGTCGTTCGCGTGTACGCATCGTCCCAGCGCGGCTTGTTAGGCAATTGGTGGGCTAAATCGTTGAGATTGGCATTCTTTTTGGACTTCAGTCTTGGGCCATCCTTGCCCCTTATTCGAGCGAAGAGGCTCGGCATTGTGATTGGTAGACTTGAGGTCGGTATCTATATGGATACTAGACCGCAGAGTAAATCTGGAGATTCAAAGTAAACAGCCGAGTGGATGTTTGGACAACTCGGAACTCTGGAGCAGGCTAACGCATGAGATGTTTGAAGAGGAAGACTTATTCAAGGCGCGCAGGCCGGAGTGGGGGTTGGGTATCAAGTAATAATATCGAATTGTATTGATGGGAACTGCTCAGACCGGGTATGATTGAGAATATGCTCTACGGGTGGAAAAGTCAACTCCAGGGTGAGGAATCAATAGGAGGACGCCACACGTCAATAGTGGAAAGGGAAAGGGAAAAAAGAACGAAAGAGATATCAAACGATTAGAATTGAAGAATTCACGGTTATTGCGTGAAGCGCAAAACGAAGGGTATCAAGATGCAAGCATGAAGAAAGTTCAAAAACGTTCCAATCACCAAAGGAGGGAAAAAAATAATTATTAAGGGGCGGTCCAAACTTCGACGAGGATGAACGATGGTATCAAGGAAGCAGTCACTTTCTATTCCTCGCTGCCCCCCAATCTTACCTTGATGCGGCCTCTAAGCTGGCTCGATGTACCCTGAAGCATCCATGTCTGCCTGAACTATCCCTTTGCGGCATAGCCTGGTTAAGGGAGATTATTTTAGTTCTTTTCGTGCTAGCCCTTCAGGTAGGCGCCGTCTGAGTAAAGAGCTCTGATTGGATATTTGATTTGCTGGGCTGGCTACGTGGAGAACAGAACATAACATAAAGCAGGGGCGCATTGGCCAACGTGGTCAAGGCACCAATCGATGTTTTGAAGTTACACTAGACCCCAAGCACAGGTATCCAGAAGTCACTTTCCTTATTCGGCACGGCTAAAAGTACCACTCCAGTTCGAGCTCGGATCCAAAGAACTTTAATTTAATTGCAGGGCGGGATGTGGTGACCGGGGCCGCCTGGTCAGACTTTGCGAATACCTACATCCTACATCCGTATACCTTACGTACATGTATTTCCCACCTCAAAGAACCGTCGTCATTCGTCCCATGTAGGAACCCGAACTAGACGACTCATTCAACTTCACATGCGCTTGATCAACCATCAGAGCTTAAATGGTACAAATACTTCGGTTACTCGCTCGCATCCAAAGCTGATGGACTCCATTAAAATAGTGGTGTTCCACCTGTCTCGTTTTTCGTCTGGTTAACCTGCGAACTCCCATGTTTGCTTTTTCTGGCTAACACAGAAAACCAAGGCCACAGCTTCTGGGCTAGACCAAGTGAATACCAAATTGGTGGTAAATTGGTTGCTAGTTTGGTCTCGAATTATGCAATATCGGGCTCAGACAGCATATATTGCGTCGAGCCTAACTTGACGATGGCTTCACTTCGGGAACTGATACTCTCCTTCGCCAAATACGATGCATTGCACTGTCGTCGCCAGGTATTACCACTGGTCATTTGATGGAATACAACCCAGGCCAGTATCGATCGGCAGCAACTCGATTCGCCTCCTGCAGGATGGGATTTGAACAGACGGGGTTCAGCATCATCGGGGCACCATCGGCAGTTCTATATAAGTACCACATAAGATGTTACCATCTTCCGCATTCATCCAACACACGTTACCTAATCCCCCTTTTTCGTCGTTTGAAGTCGTGTTCGACCTGATCTAGTCCTGCTTCTAGCCGGGGTCGCGCTGTGAAACAACTTGTTGAAACAAGAAGGACGAACATGTGCATCCCGGGGAGTGAATTTCTTGATCAGCAACCGTCCAGCATTTTCTCATCAATCATTGGAATAAATCATTCAGATCAATGCCAAGACAATATCTATTGCGCCCCCCCTTTCCCCTCACTATTCATATCATTATTCTAAAGGTGTCAACCTTGCATGAGCACAACTCATCATTTCGGAATCGAAGCCAATTAATTCACGAAAACCATTGGGTCCAGCTCGACCAGTCACTTCCCTGAACTAGGGTTAGATGAGTTGGCAAATGTGGTGAGGTCACCCGGGATAAGAAGCCTGATTTGGACGGAGCCGACCGTGAGCCATTGCTGCAGTGCCGTTGCATATTATTGGACCCCCGGGCCTTCAGACGTGTCATGCAATGACCGCGACTTTTCGTGTCCAATGACAACCCGTTGGATTTCAAGGGACTTCCTAAGATTGTATTTGGTATTTAATCTACTTGCTTTCTCCCTTCCCTAAGCCACCCATCGTCCGGGTTGGTACGGCCGTTCTACTACGTAGTGAAAGGGCTAATGCAAAGGACGATAGGATGTTTTAACTCTAGAAGCTTGAAATTCAGACCTGCTTGAGCCTCTTGAGATCTGGAGTGCGCCACTAACCAAGATTCTACCTATCGATCATTCGCTTGAGCATGGTACACGACGCTTCTACAGCTTGAACTGAAAAGATGGTGGGAAGACCTGTGGCTCACCTGCATATAAAATCCAGGGGACCAAGGGACCTGCATACCCTAGCGTGTGATCTCAGGTGTAGTTATCTCAAAAGTATTCCTCCAGAACCACGATTATCCCAGCACGCACGCTTAGATTAGTCTCGCTTGACAGATCTGACGTGTTCGCAGATGCCCTTTTGCAAGAGTCGCTAAATGATAGGTACCTGTCGTATTATCTGGATATTCTTGCAGTCCTGAACTTCTAGAAGAAATCGCTTTTCGAATAGTCCATAAGGGATACATCATGGGATACACGATACATCTTACCTACCTAGGTACCCTGTCGCGAATACGACAGCGGCATGTAACAGTATATGGTGGGGCACCTAGATCTGCCCACCTTCCGGTTTCCGAGACAGTTCTTTCAACAGCCTTGCCATGCCTCCATCATGGAATCAATGCCGAGGATGGCATTTTCACTGTGCTGTAGCCTTGTGGACCGATATGCTCACTAGGATGTGAAGCATCATAGCGACTCCCCGTTGCGGATCCATTCATGCGCTAAGATACTGATGGAGACATGGCTCTACTCTGTATCTTGGTTTCGATTTCCGATCTCAGACTGTTGAAGCCCCGTATCCAGCGATTGCGGTTCTATCCACAGTGCTTGGGCCGTTCATGCAGGGACAATCGTGCCTGATTATAAATATTTCATGTGATTAGCTTTGAGACATGATATAAGTCGTTTGAACTCCCGACTCTGGGTTGAGTTCCTAGGTGAGACCGACGCTCGAGAGAATATCCGCTAAATCTGCCGGGGGAACACTTGATCGTCGCTCGTGCTTCTCCAGCTCGGATACATGAGCCGATCTCACGATGTATAGTACAGCACTGTACACAAGTGGGCAAAAGGTCAGAGCTACATCAAACCAATTGGGCGTAATTCTTCGAAGCAATCATCTTTCATTTCAAGACAAGTATAGTGTAGCACTTCCGATCTAGAAGCATAGCTATTGGGCTGCTGAGCGACATAGGAATTCCAAGCAATTATTACTCCCTTATCCCTCCTTCCTAGAGGGTATTTTGACTAGCCCTGCACAATCTCCCTATACCACAAGGACATGCCCGTCCATCCTCCTATAGACCACAAAACGCCGACCAGTAACACGATTAGGTTGAAAGGTATCCGAACGCCTTAACCCCCTCAAGCCTTCCTAGCACAAACCCGAATTCACTCCGACTCGGCAGCCTTTGCCGTGCCCTCCTCGCCCTGTTCCTGCAGTAGTTTACTCTCCTCCTCAAACTCATCCTCATCCACCTCTCCCACAGCCACCACAGGCGGCTCGACTTCCGCCTTCTTCTCCTCCTTCTTCTTATTAGGGCTCAGATCCCAATCGATCACACCATCCTCCCCGTACCTCTGCGCCAACCACTCATTCGTCGCCTTAAAGTGTCCGCAGTCGAAAAACCCCCTCGACGCGCTCAACGGGCTCGGGTGCACGCTCTTGAGCACCAAGTGGCGCTTAGTATCGACTTTCGTCACTCGCTTCGCGGCCGGCGCGCCCCATGCTAGGAACACGACACCTCGCGTGCGTCGCTGCGCTACTACGTCGATTACTTTCTGCGTGAACCGCTCCCAGCCGTGTTTCGCGTGCGAGTTGGCCTCATGCGCGCGGACTGTTAGGCATGTATTTAGGAGAAGCACGCCGCGCTCTGCCCAGGGGGTGAGCAGGCCCTCGCCGTTAGGGGGAGGTGTGAAGGACGGGTAGTCCTTTTTCAGCGCGATGTACATGTTCTTGAGCGATGGGGGCGCTTTGGTGGGAGGTCGCACGGAGAAGGCTAGGCCGTGCGCTTGGTTGTAGTTGTGGTAGGGATCTTGACCTAGGATCACGCATTTTACTGTGTGGAAGGGGGTGTGGCGGGACCTATGGGATGTGATGTTAGTTTCATGACTACTCTATATATCTAGAGGTATCCCGATAGCTACATAGGTGCATTGAGTCGTAAAACAAGTGCTTGCACATAGAAAGAAAGCGAGAAAACTTACCATGAGTACACATCCTCCCTCGGCGGGAACACCTTCTTCCCGTTCTTGACCTCTGTCTCGAGGAACTTCTTCAGCTCAATGAACTCAGGCGTCGTAATCTCATCCTTGAGATGCGCCAGCCAGCTGGGGTCCAGGGTCTGGATCTCCAATTGCAAGTGGCGCTTCTGCTCGAGCGTCAAGCTCTTGACCCACTTCTCCTTGTCGAACTTGAGGGCCGGCTGCTCCAGTTTTGCGCTCAAATTGAAGGAGGATGAGGGGGACGATGTAGGTGGGGGAGAGCTCTTGGGCGCTCCGAAGAACGACGTGATGCTCCCGTTCACCTTGGGCTTCTTGGCTGAGTCGCCGCCCTTGGCGTCGTTCTTGCGCTTTAATGAGGACATTGTGCGCTCAAGTGTATGTGTCACCAAGGGAGAAAGTAGTACGTGGGAATGCTGAGGTCGAGGTCGAGCTGGTACTCGGCCTGGAACCCGCGTGGGAAGGTGTCTGAGATGACGTAAAGGCTGCAGTGTGAATGTTTTTCTGAGGAAAATCACCTCACAGTACTTCTTCCCCAATTAATTAGAAAGTCTCAAGAATCTTATCAACTCATAGAACCAATAAGAAAACAAAAGCAGTGAACAATAGAATTGTGAAGAGTTAAGATTGAGAAGCTCGAAAGTTGTGTAAGTTAAATGGGGATTGACAATTGACTGGAAAGCGCGTTGGAGACGCGAAACCCCTTAACGCGAAAAAATCATAGCGCGTAAAGTGGCTTGTGCCATGCTGGGTTCAACGCTGGGTTCAATGCTGGGTTCAGCGCATTGAAGCTCACAATAATCAGCACTAGCAAACATCTCATACAGATCGTCCGTATTATCATCGTATGATCGTATTATTATTATTCATCTAGAACTTGTCCAAGCCCTGCGTATCGAGGTGTTCATCTATGGAGTTCTTTTGCTTTTCCCGCCACGTAAAGTAGTAGTACAGTACCGAGTTATTCCTCTAAAGAAGTCATTTCTCAATGCAAAAACCGCCGTCGTGACTGAACAAACCAACCGAGCCTTTTCTTCTTAGTTCCGGTTCCGTTGGCCTCTAAATAAGGTATCATCAATGTGCTCAAAAGAACGCCTGCTAATGCAAATCAAAGAAGTGAGAGGAGAGATGTTGCTACAGATCAAGGCTCGCCGGCATGACCTTCGTGGTGCTTCATAGCTTTTCGTTCGTTGATACTCCTGAAAACTCTCTTGCCAACCTCATAGCTGCTGATCATGATGGCACATGATGGCGCAACTTTGAGGGTACGAGGGAGCCATCCCTTCCACAGTCCGGCTAAACCTTCCGTAGAATAAATGTGCCAGAGGAACCGGAGCATCGGCTGGGTCTCCGGTGCTACGGCCTTGTCTACTTTAGGTAAAGCCTTATTCGACGAGTCATGAAAGACTTGTCTCCGAGTCTTACCCACATCGAACGGCATCGTTGCCGTCGATGCAAATGCGCCCGAAAGAGCTCCCGCGGTGAACGCATCCATAAAAGTAGCTGTGTGGCCTTCTCTGCTCTGAGACCTCTTCCTCGCTCCCGCCCTCGAATGATGATCCTCTCGAGCCAGAGACCGACCTTGTCGCTCTTCACGTAGATCGGTAAGCTTGCCTCTTATCGTCTCGTAGCCGAACCAATACATTGCCGAAAAGGGGACGTCCCGCCACAAAGTCAAGGTCAGGCCTCGCCAAAGGGAGCCGTAGCCATTTTCATTGACCATCTTTGCCATACCTTTGAAGGTATTCGCAAGATGACCGGTGGCAGTTGAGCCTGGGGATGCCTGGAGGCGCGTTCGAAACAGCTCGATAGGACCGACAGTAGCAGCGGCGATAGTTCGCGCAACGGAACCAGCGACTAGGGGGGCATATTCATCCTTAGTAAACTTGTTGATGGGGCTTGCTTTGCTGGATCGTAACCATTCATATCCAGTGAAATAGATGATGTTTCCCGGAACGGCCATGACCAGCGTGGGCGAGAGGCCTCTCCATAATGTCGTAAAACCTTCGTGGCGCGCGATCTTCTTCATACCATCGAATGTTGAATTGAATGTCCTCTTTTGTACTTCCTCAACGGCGCATTCCCCAGCTGCGGCTATGTCTCCAATCGGGCCGGCGACGCATACTTCCGCATTGTTATTCATAAAGAACACTTCTCGACAGCACGCTGTAACTCCAAGGTTCGAAGGCCGAAAAGCACTGGGTGACGAAATAGCAAGCTTTTGGAACTCTGTAACAGGTTGCGACGAACCTTGGGATTGCAATCGGACACGGACGACATCCAGAGGAGTGACTATGACGGCCAATGTTAGCGCATGTCATTGCATCTCGTTATAGAAGGGAACCGAGGTTAAGAACTTACCAAGTAGCGAGGTCAAGATACTTCCAGAAATAGCGGAGATCATCTTCTGGCCCGCCGAAATTTCAATACCATCAATTCCATCGTCCTGTGACGAAACCATCGTCTGTCCAACGAAAGCATCTTCGACGTGATCTAATCGATCGTGGTTGTGTCCACCGAAGCTGTGAGGAGACGCCATGATGGCTACTGTATGCGCCCGTCCCGGTTGTCCCGGGGGCGTTTCAATAGAAGAACTCGATGCGAGATAACGAATGTTAGATGTAGCGGGAAAACAATCGAGATGAAATTGTGGTGTTGTTAGGAAGGTTGTGTATACTATTAGTCAAGAACCTGGATGGCTGGGCGGTGGCAAAGAATTGTCAGAGAGAAGAAACTGGGGTTCTGCGATATCGCGGGCACCTTCCTATTTCCTTCGCGTCATTAATAGAGCAGAATGATGAGGCTAACCTTTTAGGAGAAATTTTGCACGCCGCAGACCGAGCCCGAACTCTTAAATCCCGACTTAGCGGAAATCGATAAAACTGAGTTACTCCGCGCTGGTGCACGGTAAGTTTCCATGATGTCAGAGCCAATCGGATCGTCTAAAGCTAGCTAAGTAGTGACCCCACCCTGCCACTTACGCCCTATGCAGCTGCGGTCTGACTCTTTGTCGGCGATAAGATGGATTTAGATAATGCATCCCACTATCTTGACCCGTCACGCCGGGGCACCAGTCAGCGCTCACCGGTACAGGCCGCCATTTTAACTTCATCCGATACTTTAGCCCGCAACTCAACCTCAACTCTTACCAACTCTTCCTTGATACTTTCTTCTGACTTCTGTACGCAATACGCCTAATTAACCTTAATCGCTTCTAATCAAGAGTCTGTACATTGACCTTTATGTACATAAAATTTCTACCTATACATTCTCAACATGGATCAACCGACTGAGCAGATACAATCCGAACTAGAGAACTTTAGAGAGCAATGGCGGGCCGAAGTCTCGGCTCGATCGAGAAATGCAGCTAGTTCTCAGCAGCAACAGCAACAGCAGAGAACAACGTCAACCCAGGCAGGACCTTCAGCATCAAACAAACCACCTAGGAGAACCGAATTTACCCATAGAAAGGCCGCTTCGAAGACCATCCATCTGGAAGATGAGGATGAATATTTCCAAGCACAGCATTTTGATGAACCAGACCCGAGTACAGCCATAGGAGCACAGAAACTAGGCCGTCAAGATGCCACCTCTACTAAGGTTAGAGAGCAAGAGCCGCAGACCGCCTTAGACTTCTACGAGAAAGCAGTTGAGAAGGAGACCAGCGGAAAACTCGGCGACAGTCTTCAACTCTACCGGAAGGCCTTCCGTATGGACGACAATGTCGACCAGTCTTACCGCAACAAACACTTCCCAGGCCGATGGTCTAAACCAGCGCAGATCAACCCGTCCAATGCTCCCGTAACAGTCCCCAATACTGCCCACCACTCCCTAGAAGGCCCCGCACTGTCCATTCCAGATCTTATATCCAGCTTCTCGGACCTCCGCATCGAGGGCGCACCCCCGGAATGCGAAGGCGTTCCCGCCCCTCCATGCCCAATCTCCGAGCTGCCTGACGAAATCCTGGTGCATATCCTGCGGGACGTCGCCGTCGCGGATGTAGGCGACTTTGTGCGCCTTGCGCGAGTCTGCAAGCGGCTGGCGTATCTCGTCGCGACCGAGGACCAGATCTGGCGGCGCGTGTGTCTAGGCTCCGAGTTTGGGTTCGGAGCTATGCACTACCACTGGCAGTGCGGAATCCAATGGGAACCGTTGGACGTCGCCCAGGAGCTCGCCGAGGACGCCGATGTCTTCACCCTCGAAGAACTGGCCCAGAGGCGGCAGGAAGAGAGCCGCGCCGCGACCAATGTGTTCCTGCGGAGCTTGTACGCGGGGTCTTGGCAGACCATGTTCCGACGACGACCGAGGATAAGGTTCAATGGCTGCTATATAAGCACCGTGAATTATATCCGTTCGGGTCAGGCTTCGGTGCAACAGGTCACTTGGAATAGCCCCGTGCATATCGTCACATATTACCGCTACCTGAGGCTGTACCGCGACGGCACGGCGATCAGTCTCCTTACGACTGATGAGCCGGTGCACGTCGTCCACCATATCACGAAGGCCAACCTAGCCCTTCACCAAGGTGGCGCGGGCCCGCATCTTCCCTCCGCGGTCATGGGCTCCGCCCTCAAAGGCCGCTGGCGTCTGTCTTCTGCTGCGGATAATCCAGACGCCGGACTAGCTGATATGGAGGGCGACTTATACGTCGAGACGGAGGGCGTGGGGCCCAAGTACATGTACCGCATGGAGCTCACGTTCCGGAGCGCGGGGAAGGCGGCAGCCAGGAATAATAACAAGTTGGCGTGGAAGGGCTTCTGGAGCTATAATAAGTTGACGGATGATTGGGCTGAGTTCGCGCTTAGGCACTCGAAGCCGTTCTTTTTTAGTCGCGTTAAGAGCTATGGCATTGGAGAGTAGGTAGGTACCTACGCATGTACACTTGTGTCTCTTAAGTGAGATTCAGGGGTTAGGGATTAGGGATTATGCTGCAGGTGACTAGAGCATTTGGCATGTTACGGTAATAGATCGAAACATAGGATCCCAAACCAGGCTAATAAAGTCCTAATAAGTTACAGGGTTTGTCCAGAATCGAATAGGATTAATATTAGTCTATTAATCCTAAACTTCATCCCTGGATATATCTAGGTAAGTATTGCTTATAGACCACAACGACCACGACTAGTTAATTGCTAATTTAGCAGCTGAGGCAGACGTATCATAAAAATTTTGTGTGCAAGTTTTTTACATCCATTGGTAAACTAGAATTATTAGTTCAAGGCGAGGCATTAACCTAATCTACTACGAAGACAATTATTTCAAGTCACTGAACCTATAGAAACGCTAAGCAGCCGGGTATTCAGGTGTGTTTGTTCATATGGCCGTTGAGTACCTATGGAGGGAAAGGAGATATTAAGGATATTAGGGGCAGACTTATGGGGACTTCTAAGATGACGATAGCAGTTATCGAGCCACGTTTACAAAGGGGGGCCTTTTCCTTCTCCCTTGACTCGAAGAAGTTCGGGGTTTAAAACAGTCATTATATGCTGCCTACATGGGGCCATTCTTACTCAACCCTCATGGCACGATCTACCTGACAGAGGATATGTCGTCCCAAGGACAAGGCGACGATGCCTTGCGCTTTTGCGATATTTTTTTCCTGGCCTTTGCTTCTTTTCCTTCCCTTTAGATTCTCCTCTTCTTCACAGCCGACGCTCATCGTCCTCAGCGATGTAACAAAATACCTGAGGAAGCTCCCGGCGTCGTGTGAAGTCACCTGGTCGGGGTCCTCTGCGACCAACGCAGGCAGCAAACACCTGCAATCTCCTTTCTGTATGTGTCTCCTCGTGCTTCACTCAACGCGGAGGCCCTTAACGATCTAATTCCTTATCTTGCCTTTCCTGTTCTTTCCACAGTTCGGAAGCAGGCTTGTCAGGGACTAACTTTACTAGCTTCTCTTCTTCAGCGCGCGCCGCCATGGTCAGCTCATTGTCACTCTTCTTTAGATGCGTATACACGCTCTGTTGTGAAGTATGATGATGTCTAAGTCGCCATTTCTCGGTCATCGATGTGGACCCGGGCCGTATGGTATCGTAGTGGACCCGCTTCGGGTTCAATGATTAGCTTCAGTGGCTGAGAAGAAAGAAACGAAAGAGGTGTTCGGATGGTGAAGGTTGATTCATTGAAAGGTAACTGAGGTATGGAGCTCAGCGTAAAGCACCTCCTCGGGAAAAAAGGAGAAGACGTCCTCGGTCTTCAATGGCAATTAAACTTCCTTATATATACCTCCTATATATATCGCATATATCTTCGTGATTCTGCAGAAGAAGAACTGCACGCTTGCGAGGTGCGCTCCCGTTGTCCTGAGGGCGTTGTTTGGTTTGTTCTGCGTTGGTTGGTCTCTTGATACGTTACCCCACTTGTATTGGGTATATCGTCGATGTCCGGCTTGTGAAAGAGATCAAATTAATCTCTCTATAAGGAGCACGTTAGCTTCTAACTCAAAAGTCGGGAAGTGCATGGACTTGAGCACCTACCTCAACCCGGAGGCACTATTCCTTGGCCTCTTCTTTGTGTAATCAGAAGATAAAGAGAGCATTTAAGGCTCTTGAACCTCGTCCTCTGCAGAGTTGGGGTCTGCGGTAGTACGGTTATCTGCATCATCATTAGTAGGGCATAATGATAATGCATTAGGTAGGTAGGTATTGTTTGATCTCACTTTGAGGAGTACAGTTCTCGGACTCGGAAACTTCATAGTTGCCAAAGCTTCCGACAGATTAAGTTCATTGATGGCAAGTCGTGAGCAGCTGTCCAGCAGCTTCTTGCATTCCATCGCTTCTAGACCGAATGCGTGGAGCCCGAGATCAATTCTCTTCGTTGATGAAGCGTTGGTCGGGTGTGAGGTTCGGGTCATCCGCCATCGCCTCTTCGATTATGTGGCGGAGCTCGTTGCGGACACTTCTTTGCACATATTGAAGCGCGACGTTAATGAACTCTACGGCGTCGAATTTCTTCTCCAGAGCACCTTTGCTGATCACCTTTGCGCCGGCCTTGAGACGGAGGTCGATCAATTCGTCGGCACGGCTCACGACGAGATCTGTGATATCGCATGAATCCGTAGCGACGGTGAAGAGCTGTAAGGCAATTTTCGAGTGAGAAGAAGTCTGACTCTGGGGAGATTGCTGAGAAAGAAAAAGCGAAAGTGGAAGAGAAGTCGTTTGGGGTTTCAAAAAGGGGAAAGGTAACCTCTAGGTACATATCAGGTTGCTTAGTTTTTAGTCTCCTGAGGTCAGTAAAGAGACATCCATAAGGCTCGTGCATTCGTTTATGGGTACGTTCTTCCTCCTTAAGTATCGAGAAGTAGCTACAGGGTCTATGAGCACGTACGTTAGGTAACCGCCACTTCCGTAAGACATGGTGTCGATAGCTTCGTATGTATATATACTATGCCTGCCTTTGATTGAACGGCAAGAATAAAGTATAGAAGGAATAATTCACATGCTCTCTCTTCTGATAACGTATAATTAATCAGTTAGGGAGATATCCTAAACTACGTATTCAAGTGGTTTTCCACTCCGAATGGAGGGTACTTTGGAATAAATACGAAAAGTGTCCCCTTAACGTTTAGCAGTAATTACTTGTTATTATCTCATAAGCGAAACATAGTTTGCTCCGTATATATTATGTGATTCCACACATAGTGTAAACTGTAAAGCAGGCTGCCTTTATAGTAGCAACCATGGTATCACGGGTACCTAGCACTCATCTCGTATAATTATGGATAGGCCCTCGTTTTAAGCTAGATATGTAACCCTTTTCTAGATGTTTAGGTACTGTGTTTTCAGGCCTCAGAACTACAGGTGCCCTGCAGGATGAGATGCTGCGTTGAGTATACCGTAAAGTGCCATATAGCGATGGCCTTCACGGTACTATTGTTATGCGTTCCGCCTCGAGAGACGGAGAGACGGGTGTCTTTGAATACAAGCCCTCATTCTTTTCGGTAGCATAGACCACATCATGTTTTCCGACAGGAAATCATGAACTACTCGCGGATTGTTGTAGCTTGTAGAAACTTAGAAGAGTAGCAAGCTTGAAGAGGAAACTGAGGCGTGTGACCTAAGATAATGGTTGCCTGTTTGGATCAGTCATGAACTGAGTAGAAAGAACGTACCTCTAGTAGGATATGAATCCCGCTCAGAACATACAGAGGACACAGGAACAGGATGAAGACCATATAGGGCTATAGAGAATTCTGTCTTAAAAGACATGCCCTTACCAATCTGTCTCGGTACGAGTACTTTCAGAAATGAGAACCATCAGTGGTTAAAAACCTTTTGAAAGAACTTACTGTATATCTACCGTAAGTACAGAAAGGAGATACATGGTAAGTAACAGTTGGTCGCGGGGAGTGCCTTCAGGTACGTTGACGATCTCGTTTTGGTATCGATCGTATTTGCTAAGGAATATAATCCTGTGACTCTAATGCAGAACTAAGCGGATCCCAATTCGATATTGATCTTATTCATAAATGGTAATGTAATTCCTCTGGTTACGAGAGTGGAAGCTCGGCGACTTGTCTCATTGCCACCATAGCCAGTCCAGTGGTCAGCTAAACACCGTCACTCATTCGGACTGCCCTGGTGCATAATGCAATATCTGATTGATCTCGTATTTTGGGGTTTAGGTATTGTTTGACATTGATTCATTGAAGGATAAGTCAATATCTGAGATAGTCGATGACCATGAGGTTTAGTGCATGTAGGCGCAGATTGGCAGTTTATTGTGAATAGCCAAGGGTACATCTTATATTGCTATAATGTACATTTAAAATGCTATTTATATGTTAATTTGGGTTAAATGTAAGTAGACGTCATAGCTGTGGGATGCCGGCATACGAGGGCTGGATATATAGCTTCCTTCTTGACTGCTGATTGACGTCTTCTTACTGTATTATCTGTCCCTTGCATATATTAAGCGTACCTAGATACGCATGCGTCTGGAAAACAACTCCACAGGTACTGCGACGAAGAGCTCCTTCATCCTTTGGCTGAAGTGCCTACCGGGAAGACAGATCGGCCATCGTCCGAAGGTTGAGCTTTTGCGGTTTCCCAATCTGGTAACGGCAGGCCCGCTTCATGTCTTCTGTTCCGTCGATGGACTATAACAGGTAGAGCAATTCCTTAGTAAGACCTTCGTATCGGACGATGAGATCTGCGGCGGCTGAATCCTCCATAGCCTCATTTGCTTCAGGTTGTTGCTACACCTCGCGCCCTCTCGTGTTCACATACAGACGACGGAAGTGCATCTATACTTGCTTACCTTAGGCATGGTAGTCACTCAAGTCTGAGCGGCTAATTCCGAGCTGGAGATATGAGATGTAGTAGTAGGACCTGTACTTGTGAGTTGTACTAGGTTACCGAGTACTTGGCACCGTCTTTGTCACGTTAAGCAAGGGATGCCTTCGCTAGAAAGCATTTGCCCAACCTAATGTTAAAATAGATAACGGTCTATGGTGATTCCACGCTAAATAGACGACAATTACCGCGTAACTGTCTTGGCAAAAGCAGTAGTGTCCGTTAGTGGGCAAAGGGCCATTGGCCTCTAAGCGATTGGGCTAGGTACGTAGGCTATTCGGAAGCAGGGCTATCGTGGTTAAGAGCCCGAGTGACACGAAGATTGACGTGCATGTACAGTAGCGGTTCTGCTGTACGATCTATCACTGGCAGTAAATTCTTTGCGAGGACCATTCAGTTCAGCCGCGTCAGCTCAGATTCTGCACAGAATAAGGCGATCAGCAGGAATCCCCCTTCATAGCCAAGGAATCTGCAAGTGACTACGGGGTGAGACAAGAGAACGAGGCCTTACGTAGAAAAGGCACGTTGAGGATGCGTGGAATGTTACCAAAACATGCAGGAGTCAGGAGAAGAAACATGGGGTTAAGCCTAAAGCGGTCGGCGATGATCCCTACGCACGTTGCACAAGTGCAGGGGAGCTATCCGCCTACGTGGAGACTCGAGGAGGGGCAGTTTTAGATACAACTAATCTGGTAATAGACGCTGGTCAGTTGGCTCGAGTTTTGTTTCGTTCTTGTCTTTTTCTGCATGGACTAGAAAGAAGGGAGGGAAGCCAAGACATGACACGACATGGAAAGTGTCCATAGAGCCGAGAAAACTTAAGGAAAAGGAGTCGTTCTTTATTAGTAATTTCCGTTCAATTGATTTCACCAGTCGGGGGGCCAAACAAAACGGCCGGCAGACATGGGAGAGTCTACGCCCAATAACCTGGTTCGGATAGAGGCTGCAATAAATAAGACTCCCACTTACCCGTAGCTTATTGGGATTTTTCTCTAAAAGGCGGTCGGCCCTGGGCTAGCTAATCGGGTCTTTCGGTCAAGAATGGTCTTTGGTCCTCGATAGTTCCATTCGAAAAAAGCTTCCATGTTACCCTACTCCAGAACCTCATTCGCTTTTGATATTATGAGCTCAATATATTCGGCTGCACCATCATGCATGGAAGGTTGCGACTCCGGCAGCCGTGTCATTTTTGTATAAAATTTTACATTCACGAAGTAAGGGTAAGCTTGGACGAGTGGATTGGCCCGTGAGATTCGTGATGTATGTGATATCTGAGGTTACGATAGTGTAAAGATTGAGTTCCAATTGATCCCTTATTTTTTTTTTCTTGGTACAAGCAGTTAAGGACCCCTGACTTGAAAGTTTCGATTTCCGAAAGTGGAATTAAACATGTACTGTACATAGTAAAGATAGAAGCGAGTTGCTATCTCTAACCTTGCGCTATACCACATCCACTGGCAGGTTTTAGTGGTCAAACTAGGGCCTTGTAACCACATGCAGCTAGGTGAGCTCCACTTAACATGCCCCAGAGCCCTGGGCTGCCCTCACTAGCCCTTCAAGTTGGAGCAAGTTTTAGTAGAAGTCACGGCGTGCCGCCGTAGGTACCTTCAGGTATTAACGTAGGCGTGGCGCGACATCTGAGACCGACCGCGCTACTTCGAGGCTGGCAAGGTGGGCTGGGCTGGTGGCACTTTGTGGTTACGCGGGAAATCTTCATGAACTTCCTCTTCTTCAGCTCATCTTTTCTTCTTCAGCAGGTTCTCCTCCACCCTACCACCGCCTAATAATGAGATGAATTGATTTCACAGCTCTTCGCCTTCTGTAGCGGCGACGCCTTATTCCAGCCGCCGCCAATTAGTCTTTCCCTTCTTCCCGTTCTTTCTACTTGCCGAGGCTGATTTTGTATCACTCGGCCTCACTCTCTGACTCTATTTCCACCTCACATCTCACCGTTACCACCCACTTTCTCCTGTCACTCGTTAGTTCAGGACATCTCGCAGTGCATCACTATTGCTCCCTCTATTGTGAGCCGTCATAGTGATAATTCTTAATTTGCCGGCGTCCCGTTGCGTTTTCCACTTAGAATTGGAGTTGGGCGAGGTCGTTTCTTTATTCATCTTGATACTCAGCAATGACAACGCCTTGTCGTTTCCCTTGACTCGGTTCGGTTCGCTAATCAATTGAAGATACCCCACGGTTCCCCCCTCCTGACAGCTAGATCTCCTTATTCTTAATCCATTTGGCCGCCCCCAATCCCACGAGTCGTACAGTCTATATCAATCTTTCGGTAGCCTGCAGCATCTTTGTCTTATCGTCTGTCGTTGAGTGGTGTCATTCCAGGTAGCACCTAATTCTCGTGTTCTCTTACTGAGGCGAGGCGAAGATTGGTTGCACAAGACCTGTCAGCCTGCCAGGCTTGAACCTGCAGGGCTTGAGCCTGTAAGGGCCTATATACTCAAGCTGTCGAAGAGATTGCATACCTGTAATTAGCCCTGGTGCCGAACAACCTGGTCATAATTCGAGGATAGGGGAGGGGGCACGGTTCACGGGTTCTTACAAAATGGCTTTGCCATTATCTCTTCACCATGACGAGGACCGCTCGGTTCTCTTGTCCGACTCCGAGGACGACGATTTACTCCCTGCTCCCCGCAAAGTACGCGAGCCAACGAGATCCGATTCCAGGGAACGGGAAGAAGCCATGCGCCAGAAGACTAAAGATGCGGCGGCCAACATCCCAACCCACCCGATACCCGCCATGCAACCAGCCTTTGCCGAGTCGCTGATCGAAGCTACCCACACTCCTGCCGTGCCGAAGCCAAAACTTAGATTCGCTACGCCTAGGGACCGTAGGAACTATCTGCTGGACGGAGAAAAGGGAACGGCGCTACATGGTGACCTATGGCGACACCGGCCGGGCCAAAGGTACCACGAGCTCTGGAAGCTTCTGGCCCAAATATCGTTCGGCGTGTACTTGATGTTGAACGGAATTGCAAACAGTAACGAGCAAGTGGTCAGCATACTTCAAGGTCATATCGACGAAGTGGACGAGTTTCTGGAGACAACGCTGGAGGATGTCAACCTCGCAATTCAAGATATTCGAGAGCGCATTGACTTTTTGAAGTTGCCCATGGAGAATATCGCAACGTTCGAGCAGATGCTGGAGGACCGGAATTTTCGTTTGCAGATAGTAACTGGAAATGAGAAGATCGAGCATATCATATCTCGGACGACCACCTTTCTGGAAGCAACAGTCGGGGATATTAATGAAGGAATTGGTGCGACTAAACAATTTGCGGCCTACCTTGGTGAGCAGCAGGATCGGACCTGGCGTCAGCAGCGCCCAGAGGTTGTGGAGATATTCGATGCCATGAGAGGGAATGCCCAAGGCTGGTACAAGGCTTTTCTTGAATTGCAGGGCACGACTTCGACTCTGCGCGCCCTACTCAATAAGCTTGACCGTATGGTAGCTGAAATGAACTACCGCGCCGGCGAGGTGAGCCGGAGGACAAGGGTAGGGAACTCTTTAATGTGGTAGTCTTCCTTGCGATCAAGCTGACTTTCTGGCAGGCAAGTGTTGCGCCTTATTCTAGCCCAGTAGATCAACTTCCCGCGACCACCTTTTCGCGAAATTCGTCTATGCATTCGGCTGATAAACGCCCACCGAGGCTCGAAATTTCCAAGAGTACCTCTCAAAAATCTGTTGCGGGATCGACTGGCACTAGGTCAACAGTTATGGTGGTACAATACAATGCCCCGGTAGAGCCAATGTCGCCGGTGGAGCTAGAGGCGGACAGCGTCCCGAATCCGATTGTGACCATCGACGAAGATGCAAAACCGGAGACCGAAGTAGAGAAGGCAGAATCCCCTGTAGATGAAGGCCTGTTCATTTTACAGCCACGGACATACACTCCTCAGCCACCTGCACCCCTACCCTCACCAAGAGTTCAAGACCCGCCGACTGCGCAGGTGGAAGAACAGCCGAAGCGAACCTCCTTACGCGAGAGGTTGTCCTTGAAAGGGAGCAACCTTCCGGAAGCTATCCAGGTTCCTCCTCGCATTGCCCCTGAGCTTCAGATCCCGAAGTACCCAACCGCGCAACAACAGTCTCCCCGATACCAATCTCCGCGCATGTATCAAGGCCCAGATTCTGCCTATGGTTCCGATAATGAGATGCGACCACCTATTCGCTCGATGACTGAGTATGGGGACGTGGCAGAGATGCCTCCACCGATTTTTCCAAATACAATACCTTCTCCGCGCTCCGACCAACAACACTATTTTCCAGTACGAGCTAGTCCGCACTCGCCTCTCCAGCAGAGGCCGTGGACGGCGGGCACACATGTCCACCCGGGCCACGTGCGGAATCAGCCGTCATCCATGGGAATGAGTACGCTGAGCAATGTGACGACCCTCAGTCCGGAGATTAAGACGCTGAAAAAGAAGCGTAGCGCTTTCGGATGGTTGAAGAAAGCATTTTCACTTGATGATGAGGAACGCGCTGAATTTGAAGCAAGGAGGAGAGCTCAGCAAGCTCCGAATCCGTACTATGAAGGTCGGGGCCCGAAATTCCTAGATGGAAAACGCCTTCCAGACCACAGACGTCATCAATAATCCAATGGAGGAAAAAAAGTGCTGACGTTGGGAAATTTTATTGGTGTAGATTGCACGACACGGCGATCACCAGCGTGCAGCCACTTTGATGGATATACAGAGCCTAATAAGTGGAATCGATTGATCTGCAAGATGCGATCGACAGGCACCACGAAGCTTAATAAATCAGGAGCGCCGCAAATCATGCCGGGAAAGAAATCTGCGACAATCTTACGCTGAATCACTGCCGCCTACGCCGTAATGGCGTCTCACGAATTGCGTCTACCAACGCCCGGCCATACTATAGCCAGCCCCATTTGGCCTATTTGTGCTATTGATATGATCCATAAGTTTTCAGCATATATGATGCTGCATCGTGTCTTCATATATCTGAGACGGGCTGGGGCTAATATTTATGACTGAAGCCCAGATCGTGGCAGTGGAAGAGATTGAAGCGATACATCTCAGTTGAATGGGCCCCAACCCATAATCACGATCTTTTGGGAAATATTTCAACCTTTCCCATACAAAAACGCCCTTGCCTATTCCACCCTAGGCACCATCTGGCGTAAATGTGTATATATGTACGGATGTATGATAAGGGCAACAAATTAATGGCATAGCGCTGCATTTCTTGGAATTACGGAGTTGCTGGGACAGGACATCTATGTAGCTAGCACCCAGCTGTTCATTGCTGTCGAGTTAATCGTAGTTATTAAACATATCTCAAGTTACCACATGCCTTTTTCTCATTAAAATGAACCAACGGTATCAGCCTTGTTTCACATGCTGTTGTTGAAGATGCGAGTTGGTATGCAACGCAATATTTGCTTCAGCATTTATCCCTTAACATGTGATAAGTACCTATCCTTCTAGAAGTCTTCGATTGCTGGATCTGCATTGGTGGCGTTTTTAAATATCGGCCGCTTGTAGGTGATCAGGGATTGCCCGATCTCAAGATACAGCCGCTCATTGCCTGTAAGTTCATCATTTCTGTATGTACTTGTTATCAGTCCCAAAATACCGCCTGCGTACTATTTACCACTTCAATAATGAGGCTGTTTGTTGACAATTGATGCTTTAATAACAAAAAGCTGTCAACTGCGAGGGTATCCAGTAAGGAAAATATTATCGTATGAAGAACACAGAAACGCCACATCATAGCCGACCACATTAACGGGAGACCTCGTGACCAGTTACTTGCTGGTAAAGCCACCCAACTCATGCTCCTCGACATCAGTCCGGGACCCAGCCCTCGCAAACTTCCCCTTCCGTCCCATCTTCTCCTCGGTAACCCAGCGGCGCATCCAAATCACTCCCTTCACGATCCCAAAAATAATAATTGTCGCAACCGCAATACCAAAGACATACCCCGCGACCAACGACCCCGTCTTACCGGGATCCAGGAAGGAGTACGTGTAGAACCCCTTCGTGGCACGCGTCACATACGCCAGCGCCAAGTACAGCGCCAACAGGACGATAAGCCAGAGCACGTGTATCCACGGGTGCGGGTTAGTCCGCGGGACGAAGATCTCGAATAAGGCGAAGAAACTGTTGAGAGCGTGCTGACTGACGTTGCTCCAGCCGCCGTAGACGGTGGGAAACCATGCGGAGCCGTAGGTGTACAGGATGCCCCAGTACACGATGGTGACGAGGAACGGGTACGTGGTTACGGTGCTGTAGAAGAGCGCGTGGAGGGATTGCAGGGGCCGCGGCCAGCGGGCTAGGAGGGGGGTGCCGTAGCGTGCGTAGGTGAAGGTGTGCACGGAGGCGATGAGGAGATAGAAGGCTAACCCCCAGTAGGTGAGGACTGTGAAGTAGGAGAAGCCGTCGCGCGAGGCGGAGCATCCGCCTAGTTCAGGACGCGCGCATTGGTAGCCGATGTTGAAGAGGAGCGTTGTGAATGCGTAGAGGGACTGCGTGGTGGTTAGCGCTCACGTTGATATGTTACTAATCTACGTTGTGAGAGTACGGTTCCAGGAGCTCAAAATAAGAATGTCGCAGTAAGTAAACCACGGCCGCGGAGTCGGGTTCGTGAGCTCGCTACCATCGCTGTGTGCGATTGCGACAGTGACACGTATTTAAGTCTAAGTTTCTGAGTTTGTCCTTGAAAATAAATATGAGATAAACTTACAAACAAAGCCCGCAGCGCAAACAGCGCATACGGCGGTATCAACCACGACGTCTCGAAGCGATGCGTCGGGTCCCAAGGGTCGTTCCCAAAGGCCAGGACGCGCGGCAGCATGGCTGACGAAGTGTCGCCCACTTACTCCCAATTACTAACACAGATTGAAACTCCTCTGCCAATTATTTGTATACTCAAAGTAGGGGATAGAGTGTAATTAGGAAGACAGCCAAGAAGGAGAGCTGAACATGCAAGGGAGCTCTATGTAAATATGCACAAAATACGTCGAAACCTTCCACGTTTAAACCCTCCTCAGCCGTCCTTTGTTCGACCCGACACCAACTTACAGGTAAGCTTCCAAGGCGTATTAGCGCCTAGAACTTCGCTATTATCCACTAAGGAGGCACCTAAAGCTGCCACCGTTGACAAATAAGCGAGGCGCAGTAGCTCCGCCCCCAGAGATACCCGAGACGGAAATCGCACTAATTTAGCATGTGATGCGGTGGACGGAAGACCAATTTCGGGCCGGCTCACAATCAATTAGGAGGTATTCCCGAGCTTCGATGTCGTGCATGCGACGAGATAGGGCCGAGTGTGCATATAATGAAATCAATTCAGTCCAACGTGCATGGTTTGTCTTAAGAGCAGCTAGTCAGCGGCCCTTTATCTTTTGAAAGCAACATTAGCATTGCGTATATGAGGTAGACACGTAATATCATGCTTAGTCTAAATATATACAACTTTCTCTGTCTACATGTATATAGTACAGCAATCGGCACGTCTATAATGCATCTATTCCATAGAAATAGGACTTAAGGGAATACTATCCCCATGTATCAGCACTTCAGATTAATGCCGCGCCTCGCTTCCGACTCTCTGATCTCAAACATAACCTGCACGCCTACAAAGAGCGCCAAGCAAGCACAGAATATAAACATGAAACCTGCGGTAGACAATTAGCACATGCCAGCATAAAGAGGATATAAGAGAAATAGAGTAATTCACCAGAGAAGTCCCTGAATATCCCCGCAATAATCCTCTCCAACCCATCGACGCCCACCGCAAACCCGACCAAGTTCGCCATCATCATCATAAGAATATTCGCCACGGCGCCCACACAGCAGATCATACGGTAAGCCGTAGGCCTATTCTCCCACTTCCTTTTCGGGAACAAGAACCCAGCCGCCATCTCCGGCAGCATGAAGAACACAACAAGCCAGCCCCAAATCAGGAGGCGTAACTGGATATCATGCCACAGCGCCACGAACGTGAAAACCAGAACATACGTGAGTATCGACCTCGCGGCATCTTTCGCAGTGCGAAAGCTGGACCCGCCGAGCGGCACGTATATGTAGCGCAGGGACCAGCGGTAGAAGCTGCGGTGCCAGCTGCGCCAGAAGGCGAGGGTGCTCCAATTGTCGCTGACGCAGCGGATCATGTTCTCGGGGGGATCGACGCCGTCGACGAGAGACCAGAGCCGGAAGAAGCGCCATGGTAGGAGCAGTTTGAGCCAGATTAGGTGCAGGTTGAAGTAGCTGAGCAAGCTTAGCTGCGCGGCTGTGTACTCGCCCCATACCGGGTTCGCTTTGGAGATCGCTTGTACGTAGTCGTAGTGTAGGATGACCTCCATGGCAAGGAGAGTGAGCGCGAAGCGCATTGCGTATCGAATCGTGCGGGAGGTTTCGATGCTAGCGGGTTTGTATCGTAGCTGAGATATGAAGTCGTTGAAGGTGATGATCGGGCCAGTGAGGTAGAGGGGTGCATAGATCGCATACGCGATGTAATTCCTAAAAGAGAAGTCTTTTGCTTGCGCAGGTATGGACACACGATCTCGTTCGCTTAGAGCGGCGGGGTCAACTTGCTTCTTCTTAGGGCTATCAGCATAGGGTCTAGCAGGAGTTAAAGGAGGGGTGTAGCAGGACTCACCTCGATCGGACTGTAGCTCCTACGATCCAAACTCCAGTAATAGTCCAAGTTGAAGCTGATCAGTCGCAAGACGGTAATATTGAAGAGAATCTCCCATCGGCCCATGATTCCATCATAGCTATCGAGCCATCGGCCCCACGACACCAACGCAGGACCCGAATCGAGGAGGTTGTTCTGAACAGGGGATCCAGCAATTAGAGCAGCCATATCCCCAAACTTGTATCCCTTGCACAGCTCGTTCGCGAACAGGGTACCGACGTTGAATACCCACGTCGCAACTGGTACATACTTCCTAGGCAAAGCTGTCGCGATCTGATAGTTCAAATATAGGATTACGAGAATCTTGAAGGCCGAAACTCCGTGAAGCGCGACGAGGTATATCAGCGCGAAGCCGAAGTCGAACGAAGCTCGCTGGTTTAACCTCTGGTCTGCCTCTTCTGGCGTCGGCCGTGCCGACTGTCCTGTCGCTTTTATTGGGTATACGATCGCATTGTATATTCGGCGGAGGAGGGGATGGAAAACGAGAAGCGCGGCCATATACGGTATGTTGTTTCGAAACGTGCGGTATTGCGCATCGGATGCGTCCTCGAAGATATTAGCCAAGGTCACCTCCTAAGTGTGGAAACGCCTACAATCTTGCGCCCGGGAATCCATCCATCCGTAAGCAAGTCCTGGTATTTTCTATACTTGGGATCTGTCGCTATAGAAAGGGTTAAGCTATGTACACAAATAGTCGGTATCGCAAGTGGTATAGGGCATACGTCTCGAAGCGTCGTAGGCCACCCAGAACATGTAGGGTATGGCTAAGATGAGGACAAGGTAGTAGAGGTAGAACTCCGGGGTGTTCCATCGTGAGGTATGCGCTTTGCTATTCCACTTAGCAGCTCGTTCCTTGCTTGCGACAGCATCGTCCCTGGCTTCTATTACGGTTTTGTAAGGCGTTGAGGTTGAAATCGTAAAGCGAGTGTCGAGAGTGTCGAGGTCGTAGATCTTACGGAAAAAGGAGAAGACACCCATTGCGAAAGGAGGGTTAGGCAATTGTGCCCAAGAACTAAACGCTAATTACACGACATGAAAGGAATTAATATCTGCGACGAATGACCACGACAACATGTGCTCCTAAGCATCACGATATCGCAAAAGGAGTGGACAGCTTGATGTGGTACAGTAAGTTATGCACAAGTACGTATAAATTGCCCGTCGATACGAGATTCAGGGTCCGGAACGGCGGGTGGGGCCAGGGGGAGACGCGGGCGCGGTTGCATTATATTTTAGGTGGGGATGGCAAGGGTACGTGGTACTCGGTACGGATTACATAACGGTGTCGGTGAGGACATACAAGTCTGTACCTCCAACATATCGCATTCACTTCATCAACACAGAAAACCCCTTGCGTATTGTACGATACGTAGGCACATCCTTATAAATGTCTCCCGTGCTGGGGCTAGTTCAATGAGGATACTTAAGTCTCGGTCCCGGGCTCCCATTATTTAAAGGTGTTTCCATCCAGATTGTCGCATAACAATGGGCAAGTTTGGAAGCAGGTCTATCGCGTTCCGCCCGAAGCTACATAAAGCCTCTCGAGCAGACCATGCTATTGCAAAGCGCTGGACGGGGCCCTTTCGCTTCTTTGACCTTCCTCCCGAGCTTAGAGACCACATCGTAAAACTCATACTCTTCGATGGGGCTACTACCGGTAAAGCTATCAGCAACCTCTTGCTGACGAGCCACCGCATATACGAAGAGGCTGCACCGATCTTCTACTATGAAGTATCCCTCCAGAGTGGGGCAGCCGACCCCTTCTTAACCGGGCCTCTCACCAGAGTTGCTCCTCGGCAATATGTGCGAAATCTGATAATGAGATTCGAAATAAACGACCAGATTGATGCCTTTGGGAAGTCGTACGCCACTGCTCTTGATGAGATGGCCGAGGAAGGACAGTTGCAGCAATTGCGGCTAGAAATAGAGAGCTGCTTCCCTAGCTGTGAGTTCTGGGGCCACGAGGATTACTTATCGACCTACGACAACGTCCGTCTCTCCACGGGAAAGGGGAAAGGGACGGTGATCTTGGCTCCTCATTTCCTCACAAAGACGCCATTCCAAAGCTTCCTCAAGTTCCTCGACGAGTCCAAGATCCCCAAGATTACGCTCTGGGTGAACGCCATGGATCACTCAAAGTTTTGGTGCTCGTTTCATCGTGTCCACCCACAAGGCCGAAAATGCGACGGTCAGTGGAAAGGTAGCGCCAGGGATTTGAAAATAAATTGGGCGAATTTGGTTAAGACTCTGAGAGGAGCACAAGCTATATAGAGTCGGTGAATGACTGGTAATATCAGCCCGTACACTGCTGATGTGGCCAATTCAGTTTTTGGATAGCCCGCATTATGATACAGACGGAGACTTGACGATACCATATATCGCAAAGATCTAGCGACCAGCGACGATTATTTTTATGCGAGCGGTACCATGTCAGCCCCCAGTACGTGAAAATGTCACCCTATCCATTAAACCCCCTAAACCCACCTAAAAAACACCACTTTTCAACCCCTTAAACATAACAACATATTCGACGACAACAACAGCTATTTAGTTGTAAATTATATCAAATTAATCGTAAGAAGCTATTTTAATTACTGCTTATTTTTATTATTTCTTTAACGCGATAATATTAAGAAAATTTAAAAGTTAATCGAGAAAAAATAAGTTAAAGTTTTTTAAAAAAAAATTAATAAAGTATATAAAGATATACCATAGCGTTAAATTAATATCAAGGACAGCAAAGGCCGTAGAATTAATAGATAATTTTTCTGTAATTTTTACGATTTTTTTCAATTAGTTATTAAATATAATACGTGGTGTTGCAATAGGAGGAGGAGTGCCAAGACTGTGCCATTTCCACGTATTTGCGGCTGCATGTCTAGAGGCATGGCGGAAATATCATCAACATGCATGATCCTTGAGACGAGCAGGATTGGACGCCACTAAGCACGGACGGCGAAGTTTGAAGCAGACTGTCGGGAAATGGCAACTTACCATGCCTCAGTGCCAATGGGCATTTTGACACTAGTAAGTCTGAGTGATTGGATAATAGATGTTGTCGCTATCTATTGAACTCAACGGCTCGAAGAATAAAAGGGGCCATATTAGTGCGTCTGACTGTGTAAATTCATTAAGGTCAATCTACGTTTGAACATTCATCTAGTCCGAGCGAGCAGACCAAGAAGACTCGATATGGGTGTGAAAGCTCCAGCTAGTCTTGGCTGGAAATTTCAATGGAAATACAGGTGGATAAGATCCATAATGGGATGGCATGAGTTGGTTATCTTTGTCGGCAAAAGTCGATATTGATTGAGGCAGGCTGCTCGCTTTGTAAATGGCATTACGCGCAATCATGTAACCGTCATATCAGAACTCCAAGCCCAGATAACAGTCTCACCGTCAAAGCATTTCACCGCTAGTTTGAATGTGATATTTTAAGCACCTGGATATTTTACGAATATTGAAGATAACAGTCAATTTCTCATTGTTCGCCCTAGTTTGGCACCCCACCGTAAACTTAGTAGATTCGGGTATTAAAAAGTACAAGTACAGATCTTCTCCATGGAAGTTTCGACGTCAGATCCCTGGCCCACTTCCCCAATACGAAATACCCGCCATTTTGGAAATCGGTGTCATATTATTGGTTCGTGCTTCTAACAATTATAGTCACCGAAGTTCCAAATCGACAAAGCGCTTTTCTTATACCATCAATTGAGGGACAGTTGGTCCGTTCAGTTGATTGATTTCAACGGATCGGAACTGATGAGGGCCGTTATCATTATATTATCGAACATAATCACATTAGTCGCTCGTTATTCCCTTTGATCGAGCTCATTTGATTGTCCGTGTCATTCAGTCGCAATGAGCCGTGCAGCGGTGAAGCAGCTCAACCTGCTTCGCTACGCTGTTGGCGCGACATCCCGGCAAGTGACAAACAGATGGCAATCTAGCGTGGCCTGGACGAATCAGTATAGATGGAGACGAATAGCAGGAAGTCAACCACACCTGTCCCATACTCGAAATTTCAACACCACAGCGTCTGCCTCTGATGGCAATGAAGATGCAGAGTCGGGCACGTACAGTGAAGCCGACCACGAACATGCTGTCATATCGACATTTGATCTCTTCTCTATCGGCATTGGCCCTTCATCGTCTCATACGGTTGGGCCTATGCGTGCTGGAGGCATTTTCGTGGCCGATCTGGTTGAGGCCGGCCTGCTTGACAAAGTGCATAAAATACGCATCTCAATCTACGGCAGTCTTGCGCTCACAGGCGAGGGCCAGTATGTATCCTTCAACATCTGATTATTCCCCATTAACTGAACCTATGCTGAAATATACGCGACAAACGACTTAAGATCATATAAAACTATAATAGAGGTATATACTGACTTGTATTCTTGGGTAGTATGACTCCGTCTGCGCTTCTGCTAGGCCTTGAGAGCGCGGATGTGGAGACCGTCGACACGTCTTACGTGCCCTCCCGCTTTGCGCAGATCAAAAAGGACAAGAAGCTCTTCTTGGGCCACGGGCTGCCAGAAGGTAAAGGAAAGGAAATCCATTTTGATTACGAGAAAGATTTTAAATGGGAATGGGGCAAGAAGCTCCCTCTGCACAGTAACGGAATGCGCTTCATGGTATTCGACGATCAAGGCAATATGCTGGCAACTAACGACTTTTTCAGCGTGGGCGGAGGTTTCGTCGTTAATGGTGCACTGTCAACTGCCGCTACGGCCGCAGCAGCAAGTCAGGCTGCGGAACGCGCTTCAACTAACTCTAAGGAGTTACAATCGGACATAGGCGGTGGACATCCGGCTGATTTAGCCGAAAACTTGTTCTACAAAGAGATAAGGAGAGCAGATGCCGCTGGGGACCGCAGGACTGGCTCCGAAATCAAGCCTCTCGATGAAGCCCCTGCTGATGACTCGACAGCTCTGGTTGAGGCTGGCTCAGTCACTAGGCCTCCTATCACATCTTCAGCGTCGGAGACTGAAGCCGCCAGTACTAAAACTGCTTCCCAACAACCTCGTCATCCATTTCGCGACGCTCGCAGTCTGTTGGCTTTGTGCAACAAGCATAACTTGACTATTGCACAGCTGGTGTACGAGAACGAAAAGAGTCATGGCTACTCCGACGAGGATATCTATAAGAAGGTAATGAGAATATGGGAAGTAATGGACAATAGTATACTAGAAGGCGTCAAGCAACCCCTTGATGCGACGCTTCCAGGCTCACTCAAACTGCATAGACGAGCGCCAGCACTATATCGACGACTAACGAGGGGCCTCTACCCTTCCCATACTGCGACTCCTGGCCTGGCCAATGCGCAGGCACAGTTATCTTCGGGTAGCGACAACAACGGAACGTCATCAGCGGGCACAAGTATATCTGAGACACCGAAACCAGGCGCGGCGCTGGGCAGGAGAGGAAAGGTCGGCAACCGCGGCCCTCCGCGTGTGCATGGCTCTTTTTATCACCCAATTATGCCGTCGCCTCCCCGTCGGACCACGTTCCCGGCTATGGATTACTTAACTGTCTATGCAATGGCCGTCAATGAAACAAATGCAGGTGGTGGACGGATCGTGACAGCGCCAACCAACGGTGCAGCGGGTATCATCCCGGCCGTACTCAAATACACGATCGAGTTTATTAGTGATGATGCCGAGCGCGATATCCTCACCTTTCTCTTAACAGCAGCAGCCATCGGCATGTTATACAAGCGCGGCGCAACCATCTCGGCGGCCGAAGGGGGATGCATGGCTGAAGTCGGCGTGGCTTGCTCGATGGCCGCCGGCGCATTCGCAGCCTGCATGGGAGCCAGCCCCGAGACAATCGAGCAAGCAGCCGAGATTGGCATCGAGCACAACCTGGGTCTAACATGTGACCCCATCGGCGGCCTGGTTCAAGCCCCATGTATTGAGCGCAACGCTCTTGGTGCCATCAAGGCCATCTCGAGCGCGAACCTGGCTCTTAGCAGCGAGGCTGGGACCCAGAAGGTTAGACTTGATGATGCAATCCGCGCTATGCGGCTCACTGCGCAGGGCATGCGGAACGAATTTAAGGAGACGAGCTTGAGTGGACTGGCTACGAGCGTGCCGCTTAATATTCCCGTCAGCGTACCTGATTGTTAATATGTCGATATGGATGGACAAATCTACATGGGATGGGTATTTGGTAGCGATCTTTTTATTATTTACTAGCTTGGTTTCTATCAACTATTGGGATGTCTCGTGGCCTTGGAATGTTAGAAAAAAGGAAAATACAAATTTCGGGGCAACAAAACTTATGATGCAGAAGAGCAGAAGATACTCGCTCTTGGCCTTCGGATTAGATGGTACAATATGTATAGAATGCTGGGAAAATTTTCACATTGGCCTTTAGATAGGTAGAGAACTCTGTGTTTTAAAGCGATAGAATAGATTACAGAAGGCAACTTACATACACCTGAGGGCTTAAGTAGGGCAATTTACGTCTAGATTTCCTCGAATGTTCAGTGTAGACTTCGGTGTCAAAGGTGTCCCATTTCAATTGGAGCCCATGGGCCCTCTTCATCTATGGTCGTAAACTCGTGGCTTGATACATGTAGCGTATATTTCCACGTCATACAAAAAGTCGTAGATCAGCGCATAACAGCGGTAGTTTTAGCAAATCCTTCAAATCCTCTAAATCCTCTTCCAAGATGCATTCCGACTTGTGGGACGATTATACCATTGATAACCGTGATTTATCACGGATCTCGTAAGGTGATCGAAGCGCATTTAATGAAGTTTAAGATGTCTAGCTGGACATCTAGGATTTTTAACTCTTTGCTGTGTATAAGCACAACGCAGTTTAAGAGGCAGAGTGCTGCTTGTGAGTTTATTTGGCAGTCTGAGGGACAGGGGGTCAGTGGGCATCGGTAGGATTCATGCAGTATGGGACGCTACAAGGCCTTGATTTGCATTGGGGGATCAGGCGATCAGACCAGGGTCTGAGGCGGTGTTGCGGCTCAGCGGCAGTGCGACACGTAAAGGAACCTCATCCTACGAGGGGTTACGTCCCAGGTTTTCGTCATTCTTAAACTTGACTTCCTTTTTCTCTTCTGGAAATTGACACGTTTTCATCTGATTGGAGAGTCATCGAAGTTATTAGCATCGCGATATCCTCTTTTCTAGGCAAACGTGTATAGATGATTGATCGTTACGGATTTCGTATACAGACTTGCGGATTCACAATTCACTACGCTCAATCCGTCAAGAGATAAGAAACAAAAAGAACGCAGAGCTGGTCTTCGCCATATACAAACCAACCTCATAACAAATACCGCATCATCTTCAACCTCGCCATCACCCATACCATATACCCTCAACAATGGCGCCCCTCCACATCAAAACCGAAGAACCCACCAGCACCCCCTCCCCACACCAAGAATCCACCGACCTCCCCGCCTACGACGAAAGCTCGGCCGCGACCGCGGCAGGCGAACGCGCGCCCTTCATCCAGGCCGAAGCCCAAGCCCAGCCGCCGGCCTACGAAGCGGACCCTACCTCTACCGGTAACGCTATCGCTACCACAATGGAAATGGAAACGGAAGCGGAAAGTGATGATGATGCGTTCGCGAAGCAGAGCCTGCCTGTCAAGATCTTGACGGGGGTGTTGGGGTTTGTGCTTTTTGCGGTGGGGTTTGGGGGGATATTGACGCTGGGGGTGGTGTTTTTGAAGTTGTTGGTGCTGCTTTGGCATAAGCTGGGGTTGGTTTAGGGCCTGTGGGATTGAGTGATTGAGGGTTGAGGGATTGGAGGTTGAGGAGGATTGGGTTTGATCTGGACAGGATGGGCTGAGTTGAATTGGAGGGAATTCGGCTGTGGGGAGGGTGATTGTTTCTCTTGCTGCGTTCTTTCGATGTGCATCGCAAAGCTTTACCACCTTTCACGAGCATGCTGTTTGTATACCTGATTTCTTATGTATCATACGGGGAACTATGGTCATGATTGTAACAGATGAGTAGGAGGTTTGGGGATGGAGTCACTGTATAATCTTTTCGACAAATGGTCATTTTGGGGACCCCGACCGCTAGTCGAGTTAGAATTGCTTCAATCTTGATATTGAGATTTAGCGATGCTTGGATTGCTCAGTCTGAAAAGGGAGCTAGCTTTATCCTGCTCGCTCGGACAAGTGAATTCATCGAGCCCTCATTACATCTGGCTCCAATGCTACAGGTATCGTCAGCATCACGTTGCCTTACCAGGAGTGGAACCATTCAGATTATACATTTCTTTGACCTTGTTCGACTGTATGTAGTCCGATATTATACCATCAAATCGTCACCATCGCGAGGTTAATTAGATTAACAGGATTCTACCTGTGTTAATTTTAGTTCAGCCTCAACCACAGCATTGCCTCAATGCAACGGCGCTAACAGATCATGTGTTAGTCTTGTTGTTTTGGTCGGACTAGGTCTTTAAGCCGCAACGACTTTACATGAACTCCGGCTGCCTATGCTGAGGTCGCCTGTGTGGATAGCAACTCTCAGAACGTATCCAAAAGGTCTCAATAAGTAATTACCATCTCAGTCGTGTTTAATAAAAGCGCTACGATAAACACGACCTAAACGCAGGTTCTCGCGATATTTCTAAACAGTCTTCCCGGATATCTTCACGTAATCGTACGATGACCCATCGTCAACGATACCCCGGATCCAGATTTCTGGGGAACATTAGTGTTGCCAAGAGATCGTAGCAGATCGTTACATTGCCCCCACGCCAGTCTGCAGGAGAACCATGGAAAGCAGTACCGTTGAGGAACATCGTGCGCTTTTCGAACCAACAGATCGGGTTTGAACGGTATAGCCCCCTGTCCGGTTATGAGGCTGGGATTTATGGGCCATGTCATGGACGTGGTATGCATTCTACGTATTTGACTATATGGGCTGAATGAGATAGTAGATTATGTGCTGGTTTAGTTTAGAATGAGCACATATATAGCAAGGAGTAGGTAGATCATATCTATTATCCAAGTTGGATATTCTAAATACCGAACTACCTAAACACGACGACCTCACGCCATGTACTTTTGCTCGATGTAATAACACGCTTCCTTTTTTTTTTTTTTTTTACCCAAACACAAACCCGCTCTATTTCTTTTCCGAAGACTTGCCACCCTCACCGTTCTGGCGAAGACTCTGAAGCCCCGTTTTATGTTCTTGGTGCTCCCGGCTGAGCTTCCTTTGGCTGATAAATGGACTTACCAGAAGTCCGACTCCAGCGATGGCCGCGTACATGATGTACATATCACGCAAACTGTTCCAATAGGCTGCGCGGGCTATCTCACCCTGGGGGCCGGGTAATGAGGCTACAAGGCCAACATTACCACCTGCGCTTCCGCCGGAGAGTTGGTTGGCAAGCTCTGGGCCGAGTTGGGCTAACAGAGTTGGATATTGTTTCTCCATTCCATTCTGGAATACCACGCCGCCTATAACAACAGAGATAGAAGTTGAAAGTTGGCGAACGAAGCCAAAAGTAGAGGTCACTGATGCGATGTCTCGAGGCTCGACAGATGTTTGCAAAGCGATGAGGGGCGATTGGAAGTTCGGTCCAACACCAATACCCGCAATAATCTGGAATATAATTATCTTGGCCCAGTTCGCCTGAGCACCGAGGTCGATGAACAGACCAAAACCAAGAGTCATGAAGAACATGCCGAAGATGATGGCTGGGAGGTATTTACCTGTCTTCTTCATGAACAGACCTGAAGCGACCGACATGAAGGAAAGCGCCATCACGTATGGTAGGATGTAAACACCCGAGAGCAGCGACGAGGCACCTAATACGGCCTGGAAGTAGAGTGGTAAATAGTAACTTCCGGATATGAAGACACAGCCGTGGACTAGACATATCGCGAAAGTCGAGATGTTTTTCCCAAATTTGAACAGGCGAAGCGGAATAACTGGGTATTTGGCGTACCACTTTTCGACCGCAACGAACACGCCAACTGTGACTACGCCAAACACGATCAGGCATATTGTCGGTGCCGAGTTCCAGGGATAGGTGACACCGCCGAATTCTAATCCAAATAGGAACATCAGAGTTCCTCCAATAATAAGGAGACTGCCCAGCCAGTCAATAGCGGCCAGACCCTCCCAAACCGGCGTGCGAGGGTTATGTAACTTGAGAACGAATAGCAATACGAAGAAGCCCACACCGCTGATGGGCAAATTCACGTAGAAACACCAACGCCAAGTGACCTTGGAGGTGAAGACGCCACCGAGGATAGGACCAATTGCCGATGCGATAGCCCACACCATGCCGAAGAAAGCGTAATACATGCCTCGCTTCCGCATCGAGAATAGATCGCCGACGCAGATATTCGTAAGCACTACAATTCCACCACCGCCGATACCTTGGATGGCACGTGCAGCGATCAACATCCCAATGTTGATGCTTAATGCGCAGATGAGAGATCCGATCCAGAAGATGGCGACAGCCGCCAACAGCACTGGCTTACGTCCCCAGATGTCGCTAACCTTTCCCCAGCTGGGGACGGTAGCGCTGTTTGCTAGTAGATAAGCCGCGCCGATCCAGGTGTAACCTGCCGGTGACCGGAATTGCTCGGTAATGGTCGGGATCGCGGTTGTGATAATAGTGACATCGAGGGCGGCGAGGAAAAGTGCTGAGCAGAGCGCGAAAACAATCACGGTCGTTTCAAATTTCGTCCGTCCTTTCTCGGGTTCCTCATTTTTCTTGGCGGGAGCAGCGCCATCGGATGGTGCTTTTGGATCGCCGGCAGCGGGGGCGACAACCGCATTTTCGTTTCCTTGGCCGATTTCGTCCCGCGCAGTGCTTGCTGAGGAGCTTCGGCGGGTATTCTGACTAGACGAATTTACGCCTTGCTCCAGGTCGTCGAGTTTCTCGTCGTCGCGGACGTCTAGCGTTGTAGCTTCATGGTCCGACATCGTCCCCCTTGGACGCTTGAAGACGTCCCGTTCCAATAGAGGTTCGTTGGTACTGCCAACGATTGATATTCCTTCCAGTTGAATGAAGCAAGATGAGAATGTGAACAAAAATAGCCAAAGGGGTAGAAAAAGTAATAAGTATCGCCCGATTCTGGGGCTAGCGTAGTGACCCGTACAGTAATATGTGTAGGTACCTAAAACAAGGATGCAGATTAGCGGAGCCAGTCCAAGAGATCTTAGCCACTCGGTCTTAAGATCGATGACGGTCTATGTCTTCATCTCTTAGCGGTCCCGGAAAGAATATACACAAGAGCAGTGTGGAGCCGACCGAGATGAATGTCTTCGTAGACTGAACTGGATGCCATACTCCTCGCATAGAGGATACGGTAATAAGATGTAATTTGTTGAGAGTGGGAGGGAAAGGGAATCTGAATTGTGATTTGAATTGGTAATACTCCTATATTCGGCGGAATAATGCGAAAAGGCGAGAGCGAGGGATGAGCGACGGCGTAAAGCGTTGACTCCACATGGTCTGAACAAAAAGGCCAAGTCCTCTAACGGAGTTTATTATGGAACCGAGAGCGGCTAAATGTGGGACTATCAAGTAAGGCCTCTGATTGGCCAATTAGAGGCAATATTGCCTGCCGGCAAGCTTGACTCATGACCCGCCTCTCTTTTTTTTTATTTCGTCTCCATCATATTTCTACAGTAATTTTCCTCATTTGGTGTTAGTTCCTTGTCTATCGCCGAGCTCATTACGACGTCACGTTAGAGAGGTCTGAAAATACATAGTAGACACCTAGGTACTTATGGGTTTGAATTCTTATTCAAAATTTCACAAAGTGCCTTCATACAAACACGGGGTTGGACTCGAGTTCTCAAAATACATTGCAAGAAAACTAATAATTAGGTACTCAATTTGCTCTCAGTGAAAGATCTATGTACGTAGCTACCACCCTAGGTAGGTAGGTAGCTACTTGCTTGGAACGGTATCATCTGCCCCTTCACACGTGTCGACCAAATGGTCCATGCGGTCCTTGAAGGAAGCGACCTGCTTGCAGACGCGCATACAGTCGAGCTGAAGGAACATCAGGACGTGCGCGAGTATATAGATCGCATCATCATATGGTGCCTCTCGAAGCCAGTGTGCTATTTCCAAAGGACTACATTTTATCTCATGGAAGGTTCGGATAACGAAGCGAGCGTAGAAATGATTAACGGTCCATTCCTTGGTCTCAGGGCATGAATGCTGGGTCCATTCCACGTCGTCTTTATGAGCCTTGATAAGCTCCTCAATCTTCCACCATTCACCGACAGGGAGATCCCACTTCCAGTTGAGGTAGGTCGTTGAAAACTCATCCACGGCATCAATAAATGCCGGGTGCTTCAATAAGCCCTGCATCTTCTGCTGGGCCTCCATGGGGTCAAGGCTGAGGTCGAAGAGAATACCTAACTGCCCTGCGACTGCTGCCAGGGTCAGTTTCTTCCCGGCCATAAGGTGGATTTGTTTCATCACTATCTCCTCGATGGAGTCTAGAGTAGGAATCCGGTCAGAAGACGGAGAGTCCATGTCAGAATACGGAGAGTCTGGTTCAGAATGCGGTGAGGCCATTTTTACTTGTATGATTCTCAACGAATTACACCACGTGTCTTGTAGAGCATCCTGCAACTGACATGCGCCGTTAACACCGGTTTATATAATTTTGGTTTCTTTGTAACATCTTGTGTAACTCTAGAAACGATCTCCAGCCAATTTCTGAACAATCCCTTTCGGTCATCAACTGTTTAAAACGAAGTTATCATTTTACCTTATCCCTTTAACTGGCCTTCTGAGAAGCGAATGATATTGTTCTCGTAACGTTTAATAAACTTGAAAGTTCCTGAGTAACGTGCTAAAAGGCGTTGAATCAAGTGGGTTAAATGCGAATAACACCGCGATACCTTACTGCCTTCAGGTACAAGCCACGCGAGATAATCGCGAATATGTTTTACTTTCGAAAAGATATACGAAATGTGATTTCATAATGAATACAGTATACAAATTGCGATAATGTAAGTTCTAATTCACCATCATTTTATGTATACTCGATTTTTAATTTTCCTTACGTTTAAGCATGAATTTATATTTTAATTCTTAATGTTAATCAGTGTATCACTGTGCTATTCGCACATAGGCTTCTTAATATAGTGTCCTTTTATCTATACTACGATCTACCATTAAATCTCCCGCACAATACTACGAGCAGAGTATAATACGAAGTACACATCAAAAACAAAATTCAATTAAATCGCGATGACCTCGCAGCTACCTACCTTTAAACAATCATAAGCTCTCTCCTATTGCTGGTTCCTCCATGGTCGAAACCAGGTCAACAACTGTTGATACCAAGGAAGAGGAACTCTCAAATAATTCCTGCTAATCATGTTATTCCTATATTCAACAAAAGCACGCGATCTCCATTCAATTTGCTCTTCCCGTCGCCTTCTAGCTTCGTCCTGTACAGCTGGGTGGAGGTCGTCCTGTTCGGGGATGGCGTCCTCGTCGGGGTTGTCGATGAGGTATTGGATCGTGTAGTCGTCTCGCTTGGTCGCGAGCTTGAGATACAGCAGGTACATCGCGATCCACTTGTCAGAATTTCCCCACTACAATGACAAGTCAGTAATTCAAGTACGTTTCTAGGGAAAGTGGTTTGGGAGTCTTGAGCAGGTCTCGGGAGCAAAGTGTCCTAGATCAGCTCGATTGGGAACCTTTGGCTCCCAAAACAGATCAAAATGAGGGTAACAAAGGAACTCTAGATATATTACTCACACGGCTGTAGAAACTGTTGTGCTCGCCGAACGATTGAGCGTAAGCCCGTACTCCCATTTCAAAATCGCCCAAATCAGTGCCATCGCTGTCGTCGATGGTGTGCCAATACTGGATTAGTCTGAGAATGTATGCGGTCCAGTGAGAATACTTGTCCCAATATCTCTTGTCAGTTGGAGAGCCAGGGGGGACGCCTACATGGTTTCGAATGAGGCCGGGCGAGGAAAAAATAACATGCATCGTGGCAACGATTTCCTTCCAATCCGGGGACCTTTCGAGTGGGTTCCGAGACAGATAATCGTTAACGAATTCGTTCCACTCTTTCTCCTCATATGGGCAATCGTAGAACCGGGCAAAGTCGTCGAGAGTCCAATCCACGTCTTGCCAATGTTCGCTTATAACGCCATTGTCGTGCCACTGCAATGTTGAGTCAGTAACTACGCTTCGAGGAAAGGGGTTCAGGGATTTTGGGCATGTCTTGAGAACAATAACCCCCCAGACTTAAAAGGGAAATAGAAAACTCGTGGTATTACTTACACCGAAAGCACGAAAGATGAGGGAAGCCTTGTTCGCATCCAGCTGATCTATGATCCCACTTCTCTCGTGGGCCCAGAAGCTGAAGGGTTGGGGCCTCACTCCTTCGCGGGGGATCTCTCCTCTCAGATCGCTCAGACAAGGGGGTCCATCCGGGATGTCTGGGTTGTTCGCCATTTTGTAGTTCTATAGGTCTCAGGGTAACAATGCAGGAGTGAACTTTCTCAATAAACTTGCGCTTTAAGCATGTATCCAAAATGGGAAATCTTGAGCCTAAGCGGAATAGTCGTACCGAAATATCTATATTTTCTATGAGGAATTAACCTGAATGGGAAAGTACGGCAGACAATTCGCTTATTTGCACTTTTTCTTAATGACACGAGAGAACAATGTCGGTTGTTCAGAAGTGTAAATACCATAGTGCGACGTGAACAAAGGGTCAAGCTAGGTATAGGAGCGTCTCGAAGCGCTCTCACTCAGGGGTTTGCATAAGGGTTCCTTGGATAAAACCCCAATATATGTCTAGATATTTATTTCGGAGTGTACTTCTCATGCCCATTCCCCTCCCCTAAATCAGCCGGAGGCTGCGGGAACTCGATAAGCACCTTCGACTCCCCGACCAACTCGAAGCTGACATTAGCTTGCGTCGGAACATCGAGCAAGAAATTATATATCCCGGGGTATAAGACGGTGTTCCCCCGTTCATCCACACGTGCCAAGTCCCCTAATGTCAAGCCCAGTTTGGCGTCCTTCGCTTCCCCTGGCTTTATGTCCTTGACACGGGTGTATGCGGCAAGCTCTTTGATGGGATAAGGGGCTGGTCCGTACTTTCCTGATAAGAAGGCTAGAACGACGAAGTCTGAGGTTATGTTGCCTGTGTTGTTGACGGAGATGCGCACTGTGTCGAAGGAGCAGAGGTCCAGGTACTTGGCGTTACAGGCGCCGAGTAGCTCACTGATGTTGTATGCTTTCTTTGCGAAGGCGTCGGATCCGAATGAAGGTTTGAAGGTAGTGTAGTGCAACCCGAACCCGAAAGGAAGAACTGCCTTGTCGTACCACTTGTACGTCCTACCGGGGTTCTTCTCGCTCGGTCGGAGCCTCATGTCAGTCATCGGGACCTGGTCAACATACTCCGCAGGATACATAGTAGTGGGTAATCGGCCAGCCGGGGCAGTCTTACCCGTCAAGACGTCAAAGATGGCAGTGCCTCCGTCCTGCCCAGGGAATCCCGCCCATAAGATAGCAGACACATTGTCGTCTTTCAGAAGCGGCGAGTCGTCATTCTGGTCTCCCAACTCAACGACGATAAACGGCTTGTCCAATTTGCTGAGTTTCTCGATCAAAGCCAGTTGAGCACTGGGCCAAGCGATAGAGAACCGGTCAAGCTCTTCCGCTTCTATTGTCATGTCGTTTCCACCGAAGTATATCACGATATCCGACTTGTTCGCAGCCTCTAGCGCGGCCTCGGTCCATGTATCGGTATCCGAGGCGTTCTGCTTGACAGGGCCTGTGGCGTTTGCGGTACGGAACCCGAGCTTCTGCGCTGCTTGTAGTGGTTCCCGAATGAAAGGGGGGATCCCAGCGTATCCGCCTAGCATGGCGAAGTTTGAGCCATCTGCCCAGAAGCCGATAAGAGCGATAGAAGTTACGTTGTCAACTTTCAGGGGTAGAATACCGTCGTTCTTCTTGAGCACAATGCCTTCGGCGGCAGAACGAACGGCGAGGGCTTGGGTTTCGGGGGTATTGACATCCTTCCAGGTTAGTGATCTATACGGAGTGGCGTCAGCGGGATCGAAATATCCTGCGCGGATGAGTCCTTCGTACAAGCGGCGTAGCGCCTGGTCGATTACCTTTTCCGTAAGTAAGGTTTGGTTCCAGGCTCCAGCAATGTCTGTGTTAGAACCGACTTCGCATATTGTGTCTGTCCCGGATATCAAGGATACCGCAGCCGACTGAGCTGCCGTAGTCGTGTAATTGTGGTCTTCATGGAAGTTTAAAATTGCATTGCAGTCGCTAGTGATGTACTGGTTCTCATCATCCCATTCCCAAAAGTCACGAAGAACTGTCTCCATCAAATAGGTCGAAGCACAAGCTGGAGTCCCGTTGACGGCATTATAGGAACACATGATCGACTTAACCTTGGAGTCCCTCGCACACTGCTGGAACGGAGGGAGGTAATATTCAACCAGATCTTGCATTCTGACGATCGCGTCAAACTCATATCTCTTTATTCCTCCCCAGTTCTCTAGGTCGTAGGCAGCGTAGTGCTTGCAAGTTGAAATGACCTTCGTGGTGTTCTCTTTGCCCTGCAGGCCATCTATTAAGGCCTTGACATACCCCTTAATACGAAAGGGGTCTTCACCCGGTGTTTCCGATCCTCGACCCCATCTCGGATCTTTATAGGGGTTGATGTTCGGTGTCCAGTAGTCGAGTCCAGCATGTCCAAAATTGCTGTAAGCTCGGGCTTCGGTGCTGATGGCTTCAGCTACGGAGTGAACTAAGTCGTCGTCGAAGGCGGCCGACAACAAGATCGGGCTAGCGAATGATGTAGCATGCGAGAACTCGCCGGAGGGTGCGAAGGTGACACCGGGAGACCATGCGACGCCGTGAAGAGCTTCGTTCCACCAATCGTAGGCGCCCAAACCCAGGCGCGGTGCCCCTTGGCTCTTGCTGATATCCTGTCAATTCCGAATAAACAGATATCTTTTATCCAGTCACTTACTCTACGAGGTTGACCAGCTTCTCTGTGATATTCCAAGCACTGATGAGTGCTGCTGCCCTTTCTGCGGGACTAGCACTTGTGTTGCAGACACGATTGCTCGTTAGGATCTCTGGTCCGCCGACGCAATCGGGAAAAGTCATATGCCCTTGCACTTGTGCGCTTAGGAGCGAGAGGCATCCTAATGACCTTGTCGAGCGTTTCATGATGATTGTTCTCCGGGATACGCGCTGTCTGGGTTAGAAGCACGAGTCAACTCGAACGACAAAGCGGTCTAAGCCCGTCCATTTTCAAGCTCTTCCATTTCATTATACATATCCGAAGATGCCGTAGGAGAGTCCCAGCTAAGCAATGGCACAGGCAATAGCCTAGTGGATGAGGGTTGCTCAATACTTGGTACCTGCACCATGCAGCTGCTGTCCCTGGCCTTCTCCAAGATCAAGAATACCGCCCCTGTCGATAATGGGGAAATACGACGCACCATCCGCCCTGAGCTCGATGATCGACATTAATATGAACTTCTCCTCACTAAAATTGGCGGCATATTGAGCTTCTATATTGATATCCCCTGCATTCTCCGCATGAGGAGCACCCGAGTTATTTAGCCGGCTGGAATATCGCGTGGGATGACAGACCAATCTAGACTCTTGGCTATGAAGGTCGGCGAAGTCTTCGGCTGGGCAAAATAGAGATCAAATTACGTGATAAAGGGGAAGTAAGTACTGTGCGTTTATTATAGGGGAAGCAAGGACGTCGTAATTCTGAGGCTGAAGATAAATACTGTACGTAGGTAATGTTTGTTAAGGGCCGCTTGTGCTCCCTTACAGCGTTTATAGTGGCATTCTCGGCTATACTCCTTTCATTGGCTTTAGATGCGAGAACATCGCCTCAGCTAGGCCGATAAATTCCAGGCGAGAGCCGAGAGGTGCTCTCAAAATATATTTAGGTTCCGGAGCAATGTGGGGATTTTTCGGCGTCAGTCCGTCTTTCTCCCTTGTTGACCCCTTTTTCATTACTAGAAGGCGGAGCCGAGTTAGCTTCTTGGAAACGGAGCGACTCGCGATTTTATGGAGCATTGAATTAATAATGCAGTAGCGGGTGTAGTATGCGCTTCTATGCCAGTAAGTATGCGAGATCTTGCGTATGTTGATGATGTAGGCGCTGGTGACGTCCATAAGTGTATGCAGGCCAGCACTTCAAGTAAAACCAGATGCACAGTCGATCTAGTGGTAGATTGACTGGATGGCGCCTCCTCCGGGTATATACTCAAATTAAAGAACCTCTGCCTGGAGAGTAGAACCGTCTCAGGTATACTGGCTTTATTCACCGGTCACGTCGGCTAGGGGACCGGGATAGCTTCAACAATTGTAAACGGTCGAGAAGCCCAATCAACATCACTTATACTTCTAACGATAGGTTTCAGTTTCCTTTTATGCGCTGTTGTTCAAAACCTATGACTATCAATGTTGCATTGATATATATGTACGCGGGGATAATCAATATAGCAAGGAAGTACCTCCGCATTGGGTACGGCATATTCTTCGGCGCTTGACTTCTTCATTGGAGCACGAGCTATATTATTTATGTCCTGTCAGCTCACTCCGCCGTGTCGTGTGAACCGAAGGTAACTTTTAAGTGCTAACACATAGGTGCCACTTCCGATCAAAAAGAGTAGCCACTGACCATGCTTGGATTATATACCAAACTAGCCACCGCGGCCATCGCGATCCTCGCGATGAGCTCTACCGTGGCTTCAGCAGAATGTACTCGTGAGGGCCTGCTAGCAGCAGCAAACAGCTACCTCGCAGCGCAGGCAAGCGGGAAAATCGACAGTCTCAAGCTATCCGCGACGAACTTCACATACCAGCAGAACAACAAGGTAGCCGACATCAAGACAGGCGTGCTAAGCCAGGCCCTAAAGATCGACCTCAACCGATCCACAGCCGACACCACAGCATGCGCAAGCTACACGATGTTGATCTCGGCAACGGGCTCCAAGCCGTACGTGATCGCGACGCAAATCCGCCACGAAGGCAACGATACCAGCTCGATCGCAATGATCGACAGCATCGCGGCGACAACCGGCGCGCTGTTCTTCAACGCCCAGAAGACGCTGGGGTACATCCAGAAGGAGAACTGGGGCACGCTCGATGAGGCGCAGAGAAGTAGCCGGGAGGAGCTTAAGCGTGTTGGAGATGCGTATCTCGACATGTGGACCGATGCTAAGGCAGCGGATTCCATCCCGTGGGGTACTGATTGCGAGCGTGTTGAGGGATCTCAATTGACTCGGCCTTGCGGAGCGACGTTGCCTCATGGAGGGAGCCAGAAGAAGAACGGGAACCGCCGGTATGTTATTGATGAGACGATTGGATCGGTGGATGTGCTGTGTTCCTTCGATTCGCTTGGGAATATGCCTGACTCGCACGAGATACGACTCGAGGGGGGTAAGGTGAAATATGTTCATACCGTTACAGTCTTGCAGTAGCCAGTAAAACGAGAAGTGTGCCTTTATTATTCCACTTCCAGCTTATGCCCCTATATATATGCTGAACGTGCTGTTTTCATGGATGACTTTAACTCGCTGCGCTTTACTATAAAAGTGCCCGGGTGCGGTCGCCCTCTAAGTATCTCGATCTTAATAACTTCTCGGAAAAGCCCTCTTGTTGGTATGGTGAAGTGAGCAGAGTAGGAGGATATATCTCGTACTTCTTGATTGTCATAACGTGATTCAGTCCGTTCTAGATAGGGCGCTGGCTTTCAGTAGCTGGCCTGGCCGTACGTGTCTCCTCGCAAGTATATCACTAACATAGACACAGAATTAGCTCAACGTCCCCAAAGATCCCGTTTCCTAACCTGCGGTTTACCAAATGGTCGCTGTATCACGTCCCCAGAATCCAGTATGAAATCCCTTTTGCAACTTACCTCAAACTGTGACATCCGATATTTACAGGACTGGAACATCACCCGCACCCTGATTATCATTTCCAATCTGGCCGTCGCTCTTCCCCCTTACTGGAAGGTCTGTTGGGCTTGGAGCTACCTTGTCTCTTATAGCAATATCCACCACATCAATAAATCCATCCTCTTTAGGGAGTGGGTGCCTTTCAACTCGTATCTCGATCTGCGGATAGGGATCAAGATCGATAGTAAATTCGTCCACGGGGTCCTGAAATATCTTGTCGCAGATGAACTCTCTAGTGTAGTCGCCTTGGTCAGCACTTCGCGGAGCGATACCGGCCTGGAAGGCTGGAAGATCACGGCCTTCCACGTCTGTACGCCCCAAAATAATTGACCAGTCCTGAAGACCTTTAGAGGCCTGGGAGTTATAGAGGACAAGCGAGTAATATCTAGCCGCAAGATTCGGCTTAACTCGGATCATGTTATCGAAATCTCCGGTGATCTTGTGATCGAAATTGACGGAAAAACTCCAAGTAACGGTGTTGATCGGACCTCGGAAGTCAACAATGGAACGCAAGACGACATCGCCACCTCTGAGTCTGGCCTTTCTCTCCGGGGCAATTGTCATGATCGAGCGATAGTCGGCGGCACCAGCCCATTCAAGCCTTTGGAACAGGTATAAATCTCGAGCGAGGTACAGTTCTCTAGTCCGGGCATAGTAGCCTGGGCCCCAGCGCAATAGGGGGAGGCAAATGACTACATCGTCGTTTGTGTCATCCTTACATAGAAGCACCGCATATGTGCCATACCTGATTTGGGATAGTGGAGGCTCGCTGAATTGGTAATAGAATGGGTTGTCTCCGACTGTAGGAAGTTCAACCCTTACTCCATTCCCAACAGCTGCTGGATAACTCGCCGGCTCTATGCCTCTAAGGATTTTCATATAAAAGCTGCCAGAGACGGAGTTTGGTGAGAAATTGCGCGAAAACTTGAAATCTTGAGGCGACCTCGCCAACAGCCCGTGAAGTGGTTCGGGGCTTGCCGGTGGGTTGCCGGCATTCCCTCGTAGTGTCTCAATGACCGTTTCCCTAGACACCTTTATTGAGGAGCTCTCGACGGGAGTACCCCACGCGTAGAGAGAATGATCCGCTGGATACGTTTTCAATATTTCCTCTTGGAGCCTTTGGAAAGCCTTACGGCCTTCACCATAAAGAAGGGGCATATTGATGTCAAAAATACCAAGTAGGCAGTAGGCCACATCCTCGGTGCGGGACGTTTTCCTCGCCGAGGCCCACGACATCCTCTTGGCGACACTGGCGGACTCGACATCAGCTCCAAGCAGGAATTCGGTATCAATACTGGTTATTTTTGAGATAGCTGCGCACACATCTTCGTCGCTTTTAGACCCGAAACGCTGCCAATCTTTATTGTAGAAGTCGACTATTCCTGGTGCTATTAACTCTTGCAGCGTCCAGCCTCGAAAAAACCACTCGCACTCGCCGAGGCGTTCAGCGTCAAGCTCGCTTCCGTCATAGTCGTAGAGGTAAGCATAACAGACCGTAGATCTGCGATACCAGCGAAACATTGAATTGATGGCCTCGGACAGCTCCTGACTGCTTGTTTTATCGATGCAGCATCTGTAGAATTATGAATACACGAATGTATAAAGCTAATTGAGGGAGATGCTCACGTATCTATCCAGACCCAATCGATGTCGTCTTTTATTGCTTGCTCACAGCAGCGCTGGATTTTCTGGAAGCCGCGTCTATCTCGCAGCTCGGGGCGCAACGATCTGGCCAACCAGTCATGATAGGAAACTTCATCATCTCCCCATCGATGAGACAAAACGGCGTATTTCGATGGTATGCTTTCATCGAAGAACTCCACCATGTCCCCATTTCTTGTATTAAGGAGCCTCATCGTCTTGATGGGTGCTTAGGATTGTGTCAAATGTACGAGGTCGAAACTCGAAATGTTCTGGGTTCGCAGACTCGCATGCGAATGCGCCGTTTACGAGTTTATGAGCGACTCGACACAGCCCCGAACTGAGAGACTATCATGGTCATTGAAGAGGAGGGCGCACTGCCCAGTTAAACTGAGGAGCGAGCTGCCTTGGCTACGTGTGTGAAGGTCTCACTGCATTTCAGCTCGAACTAGTCGCTCTCATTTATGCCCGATGTGAAGATGCTACGCCTCTGAAGCCCCCCCCGCCCCCGCTTAAGTTGGCCCATAAAATCATAAAATGCATCCTAACCCTGACCTGGAAGAGTACTACGAGACAGCCAATCCCATCCAATTACCCCCATTCGGTTACGTGCCTAGAGGTACCTAACCATCCCCGAAGCAGCCTAGAGATTTTGCTTTTCCCACCTCATAGAGGTACCTAATAATAGATGGATAGACGATGTTGTATTGTAAAAGGTTTAGAAGAGAGGAGATGGGTGCCACTGTGGGGCTTATATACAAGGGCTACAGTGCGTCGCAATTGCTATAGTTAGGTACCACCGTCCATCTCTCATCACCGTACCTTAGGTACATGTAGGTACCTAGGGATCCGAGACTCCGTCAAGCTCGATAACGCCATACCGCCACGATGCTGTATAGGTCCCACATGGGTGCTGACATGCATAGACTCAACTCGCTGTATGACGCCCCCAAACTTCCTCTTCCTCTTCCCTTTATCAATGCTAGAAGGTAGGTTTCCGTACTCTTGTATCTTTCCCACTGGCAATATTGCTAGATGAATTAGGTACCTAATGTTGCGCGGGGGAAGATAGATTCCTAATCCAGAAGGTGGGCCTCGATGTAAGCCAATAGTAATCGCCACTACCTTTCTGAGCCCCTATTACTTGTATGTATACCCTCACAGTCCTCACTTTTTTAAAAGGTGCTTCTCTGTATTCGTAACGGTAATCGAGTATTGGGAGAGGCCATTAGAGTGCCGGTATGCATGGCAAGCAAGCTAGAAAGTAAGACGACACTTGTAAATATTACAGCCGCCTGAAACTAAATACTTGCAACTCGATTTGTGTAGGAGCCTGGGATTCAAGCTCTCGATCAAGTGTGATTTGTCCATGTAGACTCCAAGTCGTCATGGACGGCCGTAAGATAAACCAAAGTTCCAACGATTTAGATCCTCGAGCTAAATTGATAGTCGTGTCTTACTAACCTATGCAAGATCTCTTTGTCTTTGTTAAATGTGCTCATAATGCGCGTAATACAGCCTATTAAAACCAGCCAATACCTATTTTAACGGCATGTCCCATTTTATGCAAATCGATCTCGAACTAGATATTTCGGGGTTCTATTTTACAATGACAAAGGGGGGCCTTTTGCATTCTTGACGGCGAGTTGTAGTAAAAGGGTCAATTGAAGCTGAACGCTTCCGGGTAGGAATGGGAATGTGGAAGTTCCACGCTGAGAATTATTATATAGGTAATTACATGAAATCTAATGATTAGACATACCTAGGTAGCTTACGTGACGACCTTAAGTAATCAGCGTCGTATATGATGGAACATCGTGAAATTCGACGTATACCTTCAAATCAGATGGTTTCATACGGGTAAATCTAGAGGTGCGTAAATATGTTAAATCCGTCGAGGAAAGGTGAATGGAGCATACTATTCAAGTCAAGATAAATGTATTAGCACGAGGTGGTTATGAAGTCCCTATCACGTCGATTATAGCTCACGTATTTGATGCGTCATTGCTCTACTCTTGGAACATTAGACTAACTACCTTCTAGTTATACTCGTGTAGACCGGTATGGCGACAGACAATTTAGGTCCAACTGTGGTCGTCGTAGCATGGGTCTTCGCCTTCCTCTCTATGCTGGTGGTATTTGGAAGGTTTTATGTTCGCCTACGAATAGTACGGAGACTCACAGTCGATGACTGTATTGTTGCAATTACTCTTGTGCGGAGATATACTATTCCTTTGTATTCTATCTAAGTACCTATCTAACCTAGCCGTATGCTGACATCGATGTCGATGGCAGATTCTTGCTCTAGGTAACAGCGTCCTCCTGACTATCTCCTCCGCCTGGGGTCTAGGACAGCACGTGGACGTTCTCGAGCCGCAGCCCGACCGCGTCATGTACACCATCAAATGGGTTTACCTATGCGAGTTCTTCTGTATCCTGTCGTCTGGGTTTGGCCGAATATCGTATGCCTTTCTTCTCTTAGGGCTCGCACCACCGACGAAAGTGCAACAGCGGTTTTTATGGGCTATTATATACATCCAATTCATGGTCGACGTTGGGGTTATCATTATCAGTTTCGTTCAATGCAGACCCATACAGGGGTATTGGGATAATAGAGTCAAGGCTGATTGCTGGCCCCCGTACGTGCAGCAGTATGCTGGTTACTTCCAGGGCTGTAAGCTAGCATGCCCATGAACATGCCCAAGGCTGGTCCTATACTTTGAAGCTAACTAGACCAAGCCGTATGCTCTTTAGTTGACCTTATTCTGGCGCTGTTTCCTGCCAGTATGTTTTGGAATTTGAACATGGAGCTAAAGCAAAAGGTATCTCTAAGTTGTATGATGGGCCTGGGTATCTTGTAAGTTCTCATGACTCTGAATTACTTATGCCTACATTTTTGGTCAAATTCTTACCATTATTAACAGTGCGATGATTGCGTCTATTTTAAAGACTATTAACCTTCGCGCTTTTACCGATATGACCGATCTGACGTGTAGGTGAGAATTCTTCATGAGATAGAAACATGTCAGCTGACTTGTTCAGATGCTATGGGTCAATTGGCGATCTGGTGGACGTATGTAAGCCCTTTCACTGGTTTGAATATCTGAGAAGAAGTCAATCTTACTTAACGTATATGTAACTGCTAGTCTCGAGGCCTACCTTGTCCTTCTAGCCGTCTCGATACCAACCCTGAGACCCATTCTGAGGAACGTCAATGCAAGGAAACGAGCACGATCGAACAACAATCTCAATAATCAGGGCCCCTTCCAGCGTCTTGATAGCCACGCGTTCGTTACGGACATCAGCAGCGATAGTGAGACTCGGTCCACCAAGGATCGTGCATATGTCATGGGTCCAATACGTACCAACGGTACTCAAGCCCATAATGAGCGAGGTATACGGAAAGATGTAACGATATCTGTCACCTATGGGAGACCAGCCTCAAGATCATGAAAAGCGGCCCCGAAAAACTTAGAATAAAAGTAGAACTTCAACACTAATTATTCGCTCTATTTTGAGACCCATGATCTTAAATGCTCATTTAACTACAAATCTGACGTCTGTTCTTAGGAGCAGGCAGCTACTGCAGGGGCTCGAGTACCGACACAGTGGTTCCCAAGACTCCGGGCCTTTGACTTCTGCAAAAGTACCAGTTCAATGCCATTGTGATGTAAGAACAAACCCCTTAGAAGCTTCCTTTCAAATATCTAGGTACCTAGCTCTTTATGGACATGTGTCAACCGACAGGTACTTGAGTATAAATATTTTTATTTAAACACAATTCGCATCGGCCTTAAGCAACAAGAGTCTAGGGAGGATACGGCGTAAACACAGGTAGCTATCCCAGAAAAAAAGAAAATGGAACCACCACCAGCCCCCAACGCATGGCCCTTCAAAACCAACGGACCATGGCACATCTCCCTGATCCTAAACCTCCCAAACATCCAAGACGTAATCGCAGTCCTAGGCAAAGAACCGATCCAAGCCGCCTTCGAGGAATACACCCATCTCCACCCATCCCCCAATCCCGTCGCAGCCACCACATACGCGGCCTACATCCACGACATGCTAGGCTCGCACCCGAGCACCGAGGGAATACTCCACGCGGCCACGGACAACGAGCCGTGGGCCGAGGCCCTCTTTGCCCACCGCGTTAAAACGTATCTAGAAAGCGCGGAGTGCACGGCGCTTGCTTGGAGCTACGCTGATTACTACCATCTAGATCTCATACGGAGTAGAGATGCGGAGGAACGACGGTGGTATAGGTATGCCGTTGTCATGGAGAGGTACTATTTCGCCCTCGTGATCCTCGAGCGGCTGCAGCTGGACCGGTATCTCAAAGACCCTACCCGGGATCTAGAGAAGAATTTGGAGCGAATCGATCTGTCGGAGAACTGACCCGTCAGAGGTGACTTGTAAAGGTTCGACCCGAGAGGGCCTTGACGCCAGAAATTTGGGTCTATTGGAGTCTAAGACAGCGTAGAGAAAGGAGATCTCTTCTATATATACCACGAGCTTGGTAGATATGTAGGTTTAGAGTTCTTTGAGGAACAACATCGTTCGTAACCCCCTGCATAAGGTTGGCATTGTGACACGATCAGGATAAAACTGATTGAAGATGATATATAAGCTGCTTATCCGAGGACGAGCAATCTTCTAGGTCCGTCCATAAATAGAAAGTCGAAGGAGAATACGCAAATGGCGATAAATTATCAATCCGTGATATATACGTATGTAAAGTCTATTGTCTTCATTATAAGCATTCATCCCGCTCCATACTGAAACATCCAGAAGACTATCTCGTGCCATAAATGGTCTGAAAGTCGCTACGCAAATGACTCTTCCTAACCAGCTCACTGATTAGCTCCTTAAAACAAGAAAACATACTGGAGTGAATAATTGACGGGCTAGGACCTTCATCTACAGCAGCAGCGGCAGCAACGATGATTAAATCCGGGAAGTTCGTTATGGGGTGACGGTGAGATTGGGAATAGCTTCACTGAAATTAGACATAGCCACGTAAAAACGGCACCTGAATTTCTATGGGCATTGTACGTTCAATTACGTACCTGCACTTCTAATCTACTTTAGGTTTAGCGCAAAAAATACACCTTCACGTTGCACTGTCAACACATAGGTACAGGCGAGTCCGTACTTGAATCCTACAGCTGGCCGACAGGTCGGTGTTAAGATGGCATTCAGAAGCCTCTGTCCGTACCCGCTGGCGGCAGCAGGTAACGAGTCAGTATGCACGTAGCCTTAAGCGATAAGGGGTTTGTATATACGCCACACACACCAAGACTCGATTGGCCTCAGCACGAGTACCTAACATACCTATGCACCTGCAAACGAATTCTGCAAGAGATCGAAAAGACGCAGGTCGTGTGCCACCATTTGCGGCTGAGAGCAAACGAGGGCGGTTGCTGGGTTACTAAATGATAGTACGTACCTACCTAGGTAGCCCTCGCGTTTGTGTTTACGTCGAAGAGATACCTATATGATGACACCGTACCTCTCAGCACTCTCTAAGGCTTTCCGTTCTTCCCCCATTCAACATCGCGTCTTTTCACATCCCGACTCAATCATGGCCGACTCTGAAGAAGAAAAACAAGTTGGGGTCTTCGGAAACCCGACCCTCCTAAACAAGATCGATGAATTACGGCGTTTGAACGTCTCGGCCATGGTGCCACTACCTCAGGTCTGCTCTCCCATAGTCACCCTGAGGGACCGTCTAGATTCTATTCCGCTGACATTAATTAATCTAGCTCGTCGTAGTTGGCGACCAATCCGTTGGCAAGTCCAGCGTCCTGGAGAGTCTAACTGGTTTTCCCTTTCCGCGGGCTGTGAGTCTATGCACTCGCTATGCCACTGAAATCATCTGCCGGCGAGGCGAGTTGGGCAGCGTCGTAGCAACTATTCGACCCGCTGTTGGTTCCTCGGCGGAGAGGGCTGCGAAGTTACAGAATTTCAAGCTCGTCCTTAACCGTAACAACAAAGGATTCGAGGATGTCTTCCATCAGGTATGTTTTCGAGCCTATGCGAGGGACAGTTCGTCGGCAGAAGCAGGTTGTTGCTTACTAAATAACAGGCTTCCGTCACGATGGGTGTTCGTTTAAGCTCCGATCCAGCTTCTGCTTCAGCCCCGGCGTTCAGCGAGGATGTCTTGCGAATTGAGATCACTGGCCCCAAAGAGGAGCATTTAACTATTATCGACGTCCCTGGTTTGTCCCTCATACTCGACCTATTTGTACGCATTACTAAGGCTGTCATATAGGAATAATTGAAGTTCCAACTCCAGGTACGCCCCTTTGTGAAGTTAGCCTAAGCAAAGCTGACTATGAGCAGGTCTCACGAAGGAAAGCGATATTCCGCTAGTGAAATCCATGGTCGAGAGGTATATTAGAGAACCACGCACGATGTGAGTAGCCGGAAGTATATACCTGGCCCGTTTCTAATAGTGGCTTCTAGCATTCTCGCAGTTGTCCCGTGTACACATGATGTTGCAACACAGCAGATTCTCAAGCGTGCAGCGGAAGTCGATCCCGATGGGAAGCGTACCCTTGGCGTACTTACGAAGCCAGACTTACTCAAGGAGACAGCGACTAAGGACGCAGTGGTTGACCTAGTGAAAGGCAACAGAAACGAACTCCAACTGGGATACTTCGTCATCCGCAATCGTGGAGCAGACGACGTCACTTCGGACCAGGCCCAACGTAATAGCGTGGAGCGCGCTTTCTTCAGAGAGGCCCCGTGGGATCAACTGGATGAATCCCGGCTTGGTATCGACTCGCTGCGATTGCGGCTGCGAGAATTACTCATGGAGCGAACCAAACATGACTTCCCTCTCGTCAAGAGGGAAGTTACAGCTCGCCTCAAAGAGAAGAATGAACGCTTGAAAGGTATGGGACAATCTCGGATGAGCACTGATCAGCAGCGCATGTACCTTGGCCGAGTTGCCGCCCAATTTTCAGATATCGGAAGATACGCTCTGGATGCGTATTACACTGGACACCCAATCTTCGCCAAGAATCGTGATTTACGCCTCATAACCCGTATCCATGAGATCAGCGAGGCATTCGCCGAGCTATTATTCGCAAGAGGCCACTTCCGTAAATTTCAAGGCGAAAAGACCAGTCCATCTGGAGGCGACACCCGTATGGAAGATGAAGCGGATGAATCGGCTGTACGTCGAAATGAACTCTACCGCATCCCCTTCGAAATTCCTGATGAAAATCTTTTCCCCGAGCTGGATGGATTATTAGCGGAACCTTTTTTCTGTTCATCTCCAATCGAGGGAGATATCAAAGCTTATATTCAGGAGATCTACTGGGATGCTCGGGGTCAGGAACTTGGCACCGTAAGTTATGACTACCTTTAAGATCACCACGTCTCGAGCATTTTACGTTTTCCTGTTCAGGTTTCAGCGCTAATGAAATGGCTAGTTTGGCAGTTCCATGCTACCTACAACCTTTAAAGAGCAGGCGCAGAAATGGAAAGCCCTCACTCTGGCCCACGTTTCAAATGCTATCTTGGTTGTTCACCATTTCGTTCACAATACCCTGGCAGTAGCATGTCCAGATGTCCGCGTACGAACTCAACTATGGGCGTTCCTCATGGACGATCTTCTGGGATGCTATCGTCGGGCGATCAAGCAAGCGGAGTTCCTCCTCCAAGTTGAATGTGAGGGGAAAACAATTACTTGCAACCCCGACTTCACGGACCTTCTAGTCAAAAATCGACGGAAGCATGAGCGGTTAAGAGCAGCAGAAGCAACCAAGAAAAGCTTCTCGTCTAATCATGAGGCAGTTGTACGAGTGGCTGATGTCCAAGCCGCCATCAACCAGGTGCCGGATGTTGTAGAGCAAATTTGCGAGGACGTGCACGACGTCCTTAAAGCATACTACGAGATCTCTCGTTCCCGTTTCGTGGACGCAGTGTACCAGCAGGTGGTAGACCACTTCTTATTGAACGACGAGCACAGTGCTCTCCACGTCTTGACTCCCGAGCGCGTCATGTCAATGAGCAGCGAGCAGTTGAAGGGCATCGCGGAGGAGGACCCAGGCAGCAGGCGCGAGCGGGAGAAGCTGAAACGCGAGATTGCCAGCTTGGAGAAGGCTATTGCTGTGTTGCGTCTTTAGAGATGCAGAAACGAGATGTACATATAAAGAAGCTGCGACGAATGTCAAGGTGGCATTATGAGGTGGAGACTGCCCTTCGGACATGGAATAGAGTGCCTACCAAGACCTACATCAGGGATGTATGTTACTGCTAAAAAAGGTAGCCGAGGATGATGTACTGGTAGTCGATGGAAAATACAACTCTGCATATTCGATGCCGATATTGAAAGATGACGCGAATCACATTCTCAAATTGCACTTGGAATTGAAAACAGCCAAGTGCGGCTTAGTAATAAAATTCCCAATAGCGATGATTAGTTCCGAGTATAATACGACATCATTCGCTGGTTTAAGCGGGTCCCAACAGCGCCGAGGTACTCGGTACCTGGGCACATGTAACGTAAGCCGAAATCGAGGCTTGGTCAAGCGGCAAGGCAATCTCGACCCTGCAGCAGCCACGGAGCAGGCTGGCTACGGGAAGGCAGGGGCAAATAATCAACGGGTCGCTAATCTCGTATGACCCCATGCACGGCCTAAGTTTTAACTTCGTTCTTAAGTACTTGGCTAACAGAGCCGCAGGCCGAAGAAAAGGCGCTAGGCCTCTGGATCAGGCGTCAAGATGAGGGTTACATTAAGGCATTCACTCACTTGGTACTCATGAATAAGGTACATGTATCCATTAGGTGCTGGATGTAATGTTGGCATATAGAGTTGAGTCAAATATGCAATAATAAACCAAGATGTTGGTATATCCTATCCTAGAGTCGAATGGGAGCGCTACCTAATATATACTAGATTCGTAGGATCACAATATGTATTAACCCGAAGTATGTATTCTCGACTCCTCCTCCTCCTCCTTCTCCTCCCCATCCATTCCATCCATCCAACGTGCAGGCCATGACGCGTAAAAGGGCATAAAGAAGCGTGAACCAAAAAATGATAGTAGTAAAGAGTAAAAAACAGGGTAATAAACCTCCCCAACACCAAGTGCTAATTTCCGCCGACCAAGTTTCATACGCACTATGCCGATCTAGACTAGGTATATAAGGTATGTAACTAAAATAATCGAAATCATCTTGACGTGACACGAAAAGAGCCCGGTAAATCCATCCGAATCTAGGTAGGGTATATAACGATACGCCGTCGCCATGCCTGTATTCAACAAAGGAAAAAGTATAGTAGAGTAGTGAAGATAGTAAAGTTGTCGAGTATAGGTAGTAAGGAGATCTAGCCCTATGCGGGGTAACGTTGGGCTGCTTCTCGGCGAGGAGCATCCGAATGACACGAACCGGAGGGCCGGGACCCTCCTACATGTCATAGTAAATCCCGATCCAGTCAACGTACAGCAGGCCTTAACCTGCATTGGGGACGATTCAGCAGGATATAGTCCCCGCCCGCTGGGTCGTGCGACCACGGCACGCCCCAACCCTCGAAAATGGGGTCCTTGGGTAGGACCGTGGCTTTCGTCTCGAAATCGCTTAGTTCCGCTTCCATGTTGCAGAGATACAGGAGATCCGGACCGGCCCATTCATCGATGAGTTCGGCGATGCGTTTGAACCCGTTGGTGTGACCGCCGCATTCTCTCGATTGAAATCCGCAGAGCACGAAGAGGTAACTGTGGATGAGCTCATGAATGAATGTCGATATGAGCAGGCGTCTGTTGTATTTCTTGTCCTTGAGTATGCGCCGCGATAGAAAGATGAGCGTTTCGTAGCCGGCGGTGAGCGGCGACTTCCTCAACGCTGTAGTGCCGATGAGACAGCTCGGGAGATCCACCCAGGCCCAGGCGACACGCCCCTTCAATTTGCCGTGGAAGAATATTTCGTTGGCGGCGTAGAAAATGCCTTGCAGAGCGACATCGTCGATGTCAAATTCCGCATCGGGCGATTTAGGGCATATGAGGCTTCTCAAAATCCTCTCATGCTGGGAGGTCCTGCTCCTTCGACGAGAATCTGCTAGATCGGCCTCGACCAGCTTAGCCGCCTCATCATGATTTTTATCCTTCGCATACGTCGTGAGATTCATGTCGGGCGGATCCGACGGTCGCCGCACCCTCAAATGCTCAAAGGGCATGCTAGGCCGCGCCGTTTCGGCGTAGTAAGGAGTGGCGACCGACTTTTCAACCATGATTTGGTCGAGGCCGGAACATCCTGGTCCGGAGTTTGCTTCCTTGATGATAAAGAAAGCGGGCCGAGCTAGGGTCTGCTCAAAATCCACGCTTTCAAGAGCGCCGGGTTGGTCGACGAACCGGTGGCGTTTGAACGGTTGAAACATGTTGAAATCGTCCGGCAGACTAGTAAATTCAGAGTGACTAGGGCGGCGTTTCTTGTTGTCGATGTATCGACGACGATAGTGAGAAGGGCCATCAAGGAGAGATGAATCGCTTGAGGAGCGCGACATCTCCGTCCCACCGACGTACCAGCTGGCCATTTGACATGCTTGAGCAGGTTTTCTTTCAATATTGAGACAGACAAGCCAGTACGTGGTACGACGCCAGAGGTCGTAGGAAGGAGATGTAACTCGATGTTTGTTGTCAAAAAAAGGTTTTACGAATCATCGCCAGCGTTCTCTCGGATTCTTCATACAAAAACCCATGGAGTAAGAGGGAGCTGAACTCTCGACTACAGGCACGCCACGACTATCAATGGACTCGCAGGATCCCTTTTGGAGATGCGGCATAGGATTGGTCCTGATTGACACGCAGCAGCAGCGGCTAAGCTGGCGTTAGCCTCACTCTCCAGGCAGGCTGCTGGGTTGGCTTGTGACGGGCCGGACAACAATGATATGTGGAGGTCTTAAAGGTTGCAGCCCTCCGACGAGGCAAGACCAAAAAAAAAGAATCCACTTCTTGTAGAGTGAAAGAGGAGTCTCCAACCAAGGGCCTGCCTGTATGGATGACCTTGGCTGACGGAATTTTTGAGACTGAAGGGACTTCTCACAACTACTTCCGCCCTTCCCTCTTACCTCTATCTGCCCTACCTGCGCAGCGTTAAGGGTCGGACGTAATAGTGGGGAAAGCAAGGGGTAGGATTTGCTTGTCCAAGTTCGATGACCAGATGTGCGGGATGGGAAATTCCAGAGAGCCGATCATAGATGGCTGGCACGCGAATAGAGCCGAAAGGAGACTTGGAACTTGAAGGGAGCGGTGAAAGGAAAATACTACGGAGACCCGGCAGACTCCATATGCAGAATGCAAAGCTTACATGCCAGTTTCAAGACGGATTGCAGTAGTGCAGTGGCGTAACCGGCCACCTTTCCTACTTGACTACCTACCTTTTACCCATCGTGGACTTGGGAGCCGAGTCAAGTCTGGTACGCCAATATCGGGACGAGAAATGCGTGGTGGTTCAGTACAGCAAGAGAGTACGACAAAGATACTGTAAGCCCGTCTCATTTTTGACAACGCAGCAAGTAAGCAACACGAACCGTGGTTCCTCGGCATACGTTGCCCGTCTGCCCGTCTGCTTGGAAATTTGAGTGGTAAAATACCTACATATCAGCGCATATGGAAAAAGGACAACAACTCAATGGTAAGTCTAGACTTTGGCGCAGGTGGCAATTCTGTGCCAATGCTGAGCGACGCCGGGAAGCGGGAGATGTGACCTTCTAAGGCAATGCTAGGCAATGCTAAGTCATGTTTGGTCATGCTGGTCCATGGATGATGAAAGAGGGAGAAGGCGAAAGACAAAATGATTGGCTTCTATTTGTGCGACGGATTGCTGGCATATCATTTTTTCTGTCCTTGGGATTAGTGGGCCGCTGACCATAACCGGAAACACCCCTGTCCCAGTCCTGTCCCAGCCCATAATTTGCATTAATCTTGATTGGCCACGATGGGGCTAATCTGGTGGAACCCGAGCCCTGATTTGTTGCCTCACGTTTACCACCTGGCTTGACGCGTCAATCAATAGCTGATACTTTTATTTTATTTTTTTGTTGAGGCTAACAGCGCACATTTCCAGTTTCGCTCTTTTGAGAGATATTTATTATCCGCAAACCGAATTCCATTCCAGAACAAAAAGAGAATGGGAGAGGGAATACAAGGAAAAATAAATTATCCAAAAACAAATAAAAATAAACATAATGTTCAGATGATTCTTCATAATAAATGGCACTCTAGGTAATAAGTCTAGCAACCATACCTCTCGCCCCCCCCTATCCCGCTTATTAACGTTCGCCAACGGTCCACATGCATTCGCAGGGACACACTTTTGCCTCCGAGGCTTGGCCAATGATCTATGGAATATCACGATAAGATAGCACATCCCGCCTCAACTTCCAACTGTTTCACTCCTGTCCAACTTCCGAGACTGCCGATCCCTTCTCATTCAGTGCACGTAGTGAGATCATGACTCAACCCCCAGTAACGTGAATAGAGAGCTTGATAATCACAATCTGCCAGTCTGCGTGTTTATTATTGACGTGACGTGGTTAAATCTCCCTTGTTCAACACGGGGCCTCGGGGCCTCGGGGCCTTTGGGGGCATGTGTAAAAGGGCGTAATCGAAGGCGGCACTGATCAGGTGCCACGGTTTTAGATACCGCTGTGGATGCTTCCAGCCCCAAGATGCTGCACGAAACGGACGTCTCTGGCCTGTCGTTCCAAGGCTAGCCTCATTCTCTCGCCGTACATCTGTTCTTCCTCTTCTGCTGCGATTTCCTCCGGCGTCCTCGAGTTCTCTTCGAAATCTTCCGGGGAAAACCCAGGCTTGGACGAGAAGCCAAGCAGCCCCAGCTTCTCTCCAGTCCAAAATAAGATGTCGTCGTCGTTAACCCGGAGGTCCCCATCCTGTCCAGGCGCCCGCGTAGAGAGGATTTTTCTTGCGATATCGTCTGAGCCGGGCATAGATTCGAAGAGCGAGCGATGGGCAACCCTTTCGGACTTGCCAATCTTAACACGGCGCACTTCCGTGAAACCGTCCCGTTCAAGCCACTTCAGATAACCCTGTCCGTCGGAGAAAACGATCCGAGTACCATGGTTAATGACGGAGAGTAGCTTCGAATGAGACGCTGTCTGCCGATTCTTCATCGTAGAATTTTGGATAACTCGGGACTGCGGTAGCTCATCGGTACTGGAAGACAGGCCGTACAACTCGAGTGACCCTTTGGTATTGTATTCGCCACATGCTATCAAGGTTCTCCCACCTGTCACGTTCCTGGCTTTCTCAACTTGCTCCTCGGAAAGTTGGAAGCGTCGCCGCAGATCGCTACTAAGGCTGGAGAAAGGGTAGGGAAGCGAGGTAAGGCTACAAAGTTTTGCGCCAGAGTGAATTGATCCTCGGATTGCCGGGAACATGCGCCGGTCATAATGTAATATATTTGAGAATCTACCAGCCACAAAGATATCGTCCGATAGTTGACTGCCATCACCGGAGCGTTCGAGGTGGAGAATGCTCTGCGGACCCGATTGAGCAAGAGAAGCATACGGAGAAAGAGGCGTCGGATCCAGAACGTGGGAGAAATCCCGGCCACCCACTTTAGTGATTTTATCTAATCGCATTTGGTACTCTTCTCGACGTTTGGATCCCGTTCTAAAATCATGCAAGTGTAAACCATGGAGCGTCCCAACTGTCAAAGGTACTTTAGGATCTGCTGCAGATAGCGTAGTGATCGACCATTCGAATGGATGATTCCCCACGACTTGCAATGTTGACAGGTCGACCTCGATGAGATCTTTAGATGAGTTAGCAAATACTCCTTTGGTATCTACGCGGAAGGGAACCTACGGCTTTGGACAGCGAAGAAAGCTAAATTTTTCTCGCTATCAACGCTCACGCACTCCGTTACCCCTGTGTTGATCATCTTCGAGCGTCTCGAAAGGTCAGCGCCGGGGCCGTCTGCACACAAAAGACCAGGGCTGGATTTTGACAGAATTGAGCCCTTCCTACTTCGGGTACCCTTCACGTCCCAGAGACAGACCGAGCCATCCTCAAGCGGTGACACGGCGAAAAGCTCATTTCCGCTTGAGGATGGCCTATATAAGGCGGCGCCGCTGACATCTACTTGGTCTCTTAGAGAGCCGTTTTGAATTCGAGGCTGCTCAAACCAGCTGACAGCAACCCGACTGTATCTATGAATATATTCATTGTACCAGTTCGTGCGTTCGTTGGGGTATGTCGGGTCCCAATTCGCAGCTATGCGTTTCAGCTCGCGCTTCCTCCTCTGGGAAGACAACCGAGCCAAGCCCTCAAGCCGGCTCCAATGCATCTCAGTTTGATCCTCTACCTGACTCCCTTGACCAAGAGTCGTGGGCACGCCGCCCAGCGTCGCTCCATCGTCGTCGAACCAATCAGATCCCCATCGGTAGAGCCTAATGCGATCGCGGACGGGAGAGGCAGACAGGCATTTGTTTCGCCAGAAATTGCCATCTCGGCAGAGTCCTAGGAAATGTTTCGAGACGCTTTGGAGGATAACGACATCACGCGCTTCGAGGACTAGCAGTCGTGGAACGCAGATTAGCAGATAATTCGGTCTGCAACAAGCGGCGCCGATGTACGGAGATGTGACTTACAGGATAGGATATGCAAGAAGATCTCATTGGGGAGGTTTTCAAGAAGGCTGGGATCAGCCATGGTCCGGGGGAGGTATCCTAATTATACCTACGAAGTGAAGCAGGATTGTTTACGAGACGCTTTACAGGATAAGATGGGTATTTCTAGGTATTAGATAAAGAAAGCGAGTCTATAGTCTCGACATCTAGAGTGGACAATCTGACAAAGATAGGATTAATGCATTTTTGTTTCAAGTTGGACAAGTTACGAATAGAAATCCCCCTCAGCTTATCGGCCTAATGACGAAAGCCGCAAATGATGGATCTAGACTCTAGGCTGTCTAGGGTACCCAGCCAAACCCAGCTCCGCCATTTCTGGTGGCGCTAGGAGGCGCTAGGAAATCATTTCCTAACGGGTCCGCGGGGTTGCCTAGTCTTGGCGCTCCAGGGTACCCCTTTCCCCAATGAATCCAAATTCCAGCGATGTTACCACACCAAAAACCAATGCCCGTCGCCCCGGGGATAGGTCCGTGCACTAATTCAACTGCAAAACGGCTAACGATTGGTTCCTGCGCCACATGTGGCTTATTATACTTCCAACGACATCAACAAGCACCTACCGTCAACGTGCTTCGACCTTGGTACATTATCACACATTTCATAGTCTCTCAGATAGAGGAATTCTATGTTGACAAAGACTTCGGGCTTCTGGTTCAACTAGAGAACATCTGTACATTTGACGTCGCTTTTAACTATGGTACTCTAATGTTTCCGAATGACGAATCTCCTTCTCGAGGAAGCGACGTCCTGAAGTCAAGTAACCTGCTAATAGCGACGCTGAAGCATCATTATCAGGTGGAAATAGAGGTGAAACACTCTTAGTTCTGTGAGTGTCTATCTACGTATATGCTTAGCCTCCATCCGGACATAGCCGTAGAGCTGGGGAACTTAGATTTATGTCTGTCAACTTTCGAACTAAACGTGTACCCATCTATGCCAGGGAGATACGCCTTGTATTTAGTCCCATATTGCATTCATACACTTTTCCATGAGTTTAGTGTTAACTCGTGGAACCATGAGCCACTTGAGGAGGGAGCCTCGTTGAAACTAAACTGACCTTCACTACTACGATCCAACTTAATCGAGCTATGATACTGACCGTGATAATGAGAATGATATCTTGTCAGACGAATCAATTATACACCTAGGTATATAGTATTCTTATGACATCTTGTCATACCTCTTTTCTGATAGATAATTTCCTTGTCGTTACAATTCTCTAGAAAAAGACTCCAGCCTATTAACAGAAAATAGGTAGAGGTATCAACTCGCTTCTATTCGTAAGTATCTAGACTACGTATAGCATATGATGATTTCTTTGTAACGGCATGAAAACACCGAGGTAACCATGGTGACCTACAATGGAAATATTATCTAAGAGGTGGGTGGGTATTCAGTGCAATTATCCCCTCTACCCTAATCGAGAGTACTTGATTTGCATCCCTTTAGTGGAAAGAAAATGATCCGTTGGACAGATTGAAATAGTCCTGTAATATGTATTTTCCTATTGGTGAATAAATACACGGTGCACTGTTCGGGTGGCTTGTGCAAAGTTAGGTTGTTGATTCTCTAACCTGCATACCAATGGCGACGCTGCTGAAAAGAATTGAGCACCAGTCGAATGATATTAAGCTGATTACACCATATTGGCATTAGTCCATCGTGATTTCAGACGGCCTTGTGAATTCTTTCGGCTCCTCTACAATAATTTTCTCTCCCACTTCCACTCTTAAACTCTCCACACCATCGTCTGCTACAACTCTCAGGAAGCTCGGCGTCTTTTGGCCATCTTCATTTTCCTGAAGACTTCGTCAAGATCACAATTGTCTTCTTCATCCTGAGACTTGATCAGATCGTGCAATTGGCAGTTCAAGTTTCTTGATACGTTCTTCACTCCAAATTGCCGGTTCAACCTTCCTGACCACGATCCCATCAGGTGAGTACTAAATCTCCACAGATATCTGCATCCTTGAACCTGTATCTGTCGCTTGCTCTTGACATTCTACCCTACACCAACTTCCACATTTTTCCCTTTCGAATTTCGGCTTCAGGCATCTTGTGCGCACTCGCAACCGGCCACTCCTTTCTCTCCGCGTAAATTCCTTCCTACTTCTCTGCCTCCAATCCACCCACACCCGCTCTAATTCATTGGCGCGTTTTCACAGTAATTGAAACTTCCAATCCAATTGACAATTGAATGTGCTAACATCTATTGGTATCTTCGCAGGCTTCCCTCTTACCCCCTTTTTCCTGAAAGGTTCCATCATCACTCACCCTTTATCATACTCGTTCTCAGTATTAGGTAAGTCTACCAACATTTCAAGTTTGCTACTTCATCCTTTCCATGCTGCTTCTTCACTCTCTGTAACCCCCTCATCATTCTTACATTATACTTCAATCCCTTCATTCCGTCCCTTCAAACTCTTATCATCTTGTATCTTTCATTCATGTGAACTATCTGTCTTTCACCCGCACCACTTGTCACTACTTTGATACTTAGATAGTAGCTGCACTACTTTCCATCTACATCATTGTTTCGCCCTTCATTCATACCGCCCTTTCGCATTGCATTCGCTAACTTTGTGGCCCAGAGGCACCTTCATCTATTAGTCATGGCGTCAAGCCAGGGAAAGAACCCGAGAGGTGACCAGTCTCCGGAAGGCACCCTGCAGCCCCAGGCATCATCGGATTGTGGAAAGAACTTGGCGCAAAGAAAGGCCCTCTTTTCCAATCTGGATGAGGCCTTCAAGAAAATCCGATCTAAACCGGTATCCAACGACAACCCTTCCAAAAAGGGACTTCAGGAGAGTGCTTCCAATCCCGATAAGTCAGAGGAGAAGTCCCTCAATTCCGCCTCGGGAGATCAATCGGCTGAAGAGACTACAACCAAGTCGCAAGATGCCGAGCATCCCCCTGACACTTCCGTCGCTGGAAGATCGCTAGCGGATTTCCACGGCGGCTCATCTAACCCCACTCAAGCCAAGGAAATCGACATGCCCTTCACAGAGCAGGAGACCAGAGAGTCAACTGCTGTTGAGGAACTTGATGACTCTGTCAACACTGTCGATGATATTATTGACCAGTACGCAGGTCATCCTACCAATGGAACCAGTGTTCCGCCCCGCGATGGTGTAGCGACGCGATTAGGATTCCGGGGGGAAGAAACACACCGCTATGGTAACGCCCTCCGCCATTACCCGCCTGGATCGCCACCATCAGATCTACCCCAGAGTCCTTGTATGGAGACGCCACTCAGCCGTAGACGATCTCGATCTATGCTGGAGTTTAACCAAGTCAGCTCACCGTTTGCTGGCTCAACGGTGTCTGACTCACGGCGCCTACTTGATGCAGACGCACAAGAAAATGAGCTCCAACAGGCTCGTAAGCCTTTCTTCCCGTCCCCGCTTCGCCTACCTGAAAAATGTGTGAAAAAGAAACCCAACATAGAAGACAACGACGACTTCTTCGTTGCGGGATCGTCGTTCCATGACACTACTGCCGACTCGACTGCCGACCCTTTTAAGTACGACGCACCCCAACGCAAGGCATCTGGCAGGCCTCTGAAGGAGAGGGAAGTGAGTCGGGCCCTTAAGCGCGTGAGTCACATCGGAGACAGTGGGCCGATGAGGTTTACGCCCGAGGCCAGCACATGCGCCGTTGGATATCAGCGATCGCGGCGGTCCTTGGACGACACCAATCCTGTGACGAGAGACGCAAAAGTCATTAGGGTTGTCATTCGCGACCGACCCAAACGGGGAGTCCAGGAAGGCGGATATCGCGACACAGTTAACAGATCCACCAAGAACGTTCGCCCTAGCAATTCGCCTAACGAATCATTCGATAGGGAGTCTACCGGCGATGGCGACTGGGTTACTGAGTTGACTGGTGAAGATGAGTCTGAAGCGGAAGAAGGCAACCAGAGGCCAACAACTCTCCAGCTTATGGGAAACGGCGGTGCCGATGCCACCGATAATGGAGAAAGGAAGTCTTCCAGCCTCTTCGGCTCAAGATTCCGCGTTCTTCAACACCCAGCTGGTAAAGACAATGCGGAATCCTACGAATTGCGCGACCTTAAGGGTTCAAAGCAACAGGTCTTCTTACCTAAACCAAGACCCGTTCTAGGTGCGGAGAATAGTGTAAGACTCTTTCCAACCAGCAACTCAACCTTGAACCAAGTACGGCCTCCTATGAGCCGCAAGTTATCGAACCCATTCGGCGGAAAGGACAGCTACAAGCGGGCCGATGCGGAGGGGAACTTCGCCAGGGGCGGCCGGTTCGGCCGTTCAAAATACGAGTTCAGGGATTCCGCAGCATCAGAGTATGCATTCGCGATTCCCCACTCCAAGACCCAAGGCGCGTTCAGCGAGCCTGAACCCTCTTCCTTGGAAGAGGGTGAGGGGAATAGCCTTGAAGTGGAGTTCGAACCTACCCCCGAGAAGAAGTCCGAGATCCGTCTTGTAGACAAACACTACCCGAACCGTACTGGCGCCGCTTGGTGGCGAGCCGAGAGAGAGGAAGCCCGCGTTGCTGCCAGTTCGTCTAGAAGATTGCACGGCGGATCGTTCGGTGCAGAATCCAAGTTTAAGTTCGACCTTCTACCGCTTGACGAAGCTCAACGTCAACAAAAGTGGCTGCGAGAGACTGGACAGAAGGATGATACCGACGGTATGGAGGGCCAGTTACCGCAATCCAAGAGTGGCATGCAAAGTGGTGCTCTACACACCTCGGCTTCTGGGGCACCCCAGTTGCCACCTTTACACACACGAAGAGGCGTTGTAGCTCCTAAGCTTTCTCTTAACCTTAGTGGCTCCCTCGACGAGTCGTACAGACAGGCCCTGCAAGGTAAGCTTCAACATTATTTTCTTCCAATATTCGTAGCTAATAAAAAAGCAGAGCTTTCCATGCCGTTCTCGGCAACCACGGAGCCACAGATTACACCTGTGTCGGCTCGGACAACGAAAGGGTTATTAACCGAATGTTCGCCCAGCTCAACTGCGCCGGCAGAAACCCCCAAGGAAAAGAAGCGCTTCCTCGGACGATTCAAGTCCCGACTGTTTACTTCGAAGAATCGGGGACACAGAAATGTGTCTAATGCTACTGTCATCCGCCACCCGGTCGTTAATCAAAGTGGTCTCAGTCTTGCGGCGATGGAAGAGCTCGTCGAGCCAGGAATCCCGGAGGCCGCCCACAAGCGACGAAGACAGTGGTTTGCCTTTATGGCAACCTTGGGAATTCTATTCCCTTTCATCGCAGTCGCCGTCATCGCTGGAAAGCTCAATGCCTCCCTGGAATGGTATACCAAGGGAGAGATTCATTGCCTCACGATACGACAACGAAATTTCATTCGCAACGTCTTCCTCTTCCAATGTTGCCTATATACCATAGTGGTATCGTGCATCATTGCCGTCTTCACCAAGACTTCCTATTAGGACCCTTATTTGCGAATTCTCCGAGGATCAGTTTCTACCCCGATAACCCAGATCTCTCGACATAGTGGAAGGACGCCATCGACTGCCATGGCTGTCTCTTATTAACTTGTACCTTGCCGATCTCACTTGCTGTATACACCGACTGAGCTTTTTTCGTCATTTGTACGCCGTCTATTACGGCTTTCCGGAATTTTCGTTTCTCCTTTCTCTTTACGATGGTATTCGGTGTTGTGGGAAAATACTACCCACGAAAGTTAACACGTTTTTTTTTGTTTCACTGAGCATCGCCGATAGCCTCAGGAATCACAACAGCATGTCTTTGATCGCCGACTATACGATAATCACCGATGATACCCCTCATTAGTTAACTATACCCTTGCGAATCGGCGACTGTGTCCATGATTGACAAGTATACCCAATTATGAACTGTACCCCAATCGCCGACTTGACATGATCGACGACTTTACTACGATTAACGACTTCACTATGGTTGACGACTTGACATGAATGACGACTTCACCATCGATTGGTGACCATACTACCAGTCGCCGACTGTGTTGTCCCCTTTGCACATAACTGTTTCCGTTGCTATGGAATCGCGGGCTCCTGAGCCCGCCCAACTCTACTCTCGTTATCCCGTCCGTTTTCCGCGCAGCACTAAACCGACAAGCAACGACCCCTCTGCGCAAATACACGCAGGAAAACGACGAATAACGAGCAGTAATGACACACCCTCCTTGGCCCATTTGGTTGTGAATACACGCACACACCGCCGACAGATCTGGGAAAAGTTTCAGCATAAGTTCCTTCTTGACTAGCAAGCAAGCAAGAATTCTTGGTCGGATACCTTACCTTACCCTAAGTCTTTGAAAAAGCTCTTGGATGGAGTCCACACCTGTTCTTTTCGACTTATGCCAGATCAGACAGGACAGGACAGGACAGGACAGATCAGATGTGGATAACGAAACGAACCTTTGGAACCGAACCGAACTGAACTGAACCAGAAATCGGGCGGGATACGAGCACGAGTCTTACACGGTAATGAACCTCTTGGTGAAGACTTCTTTTGTCTATAAAGAACGCTTTGGGCAAGCCCGTTAAGGTTGCGTCTCTATGCTGTTGTAGATAGCACCATGTTGATGACCAAGGATAGTTGTATTTTGACAGGAAATACAAAGCACTACTTGGTAGTGACTTTGCAATTGTGTTTGTGTTCGTAGATGCTGTAGATGCCGTGAATGTTGCAAATGCTGCCAGGTGAAGGTGGCTTACGTAGAACGTAACTATTTAGTAGAAGTAGTATGAGTTGAGAGGTGTGAATGCTTGCTTGAGAGCTGTAATCCTCACGACCATCACATCACATCCGAAGTCCAAGGGTTAAAGGGGATGAAGGAACATATCCCTTTGTCAATTAATATGCATCAGCCCGTCTCTCCATTATCATATAGGCATCCAACATCCATGAAATCTACACTTGGTATAATGCGTCCAATCCCCTGACAAACCCCAAATATCTACCCTTTCCATCTATCCATCCCACCTTTTACATATTATCCCATCCTATCCATCATCACCTAATATCGTCCATAAAACCACTAGCAAAGAATACTCTATATCCCCCTAAATTTCCCATCAACAATAAATCATGAAGATATATCAAACCTCTCTATAAACAATCTGCCTCAAATGCTCCTTCTCGCCGCTCTGCTCGCACATACCGCGGAACATGCCCATGCCGCCGTCCTCATCCTGCAACTCCCACAGCTCCCTCGGCGTGCCGTACTCAGCGACCTTTCCATCGCTCAGAACCAAAATACGATCAAAATCGGCGATGGTGCTGAGCCGATGGGCGATGACGATGAGCGTGCTGTCGCCAAACTCCTCGCGGATGCTGCGCTGGATCAGCGCGTCCGTCGTCATGTCCACGGCGCTTGTGGCTTCGTCGAGCACCATGACTTTGGGACGAGATACGATGGCGCGGGCTAGACATAGAAGTTGTCGCTGGCCCTGGGAGAGGTTGAGGCCGCCTTCGGAGATGGGCGAGAGGAGATTGCGGAATATGTTTGTGTTCTTCTTTTTCCGGCCGCCGGTGCTGCATGGGGTCGATGTTCCAGTGGAGGGGGCGGTCCCGCTCTCGTTATCGTTTTCGTGGTCGGAGATGAGATGGACACGTGCGAGCGAGTCGAAGAGTTCGGCGTCGGTATGATTGTCAAAGGGGTCGAGGTTTGAGCGGACAGTGCCGCTAAATAGGACTGGGTCCTGTGGAATGATTGCAAGTCTACTTCGAAGGTCGTGTAGATTGATCTTCGAAATGTCCAGCCCGTCGATGCAGATACTTCCCGACCGCGCCTCAAGGAAGCGGAAGAGAGCGAGTGTTAGGGATGACTTGCCGGCACCAGTACGTCCTACTACACCGACACGCTCATTTCGCTCAACAGTGAAAGTGAGGCCTTTAAGGACGGGCGGCAGATCCTTCGCGTAACTGACCACAAGGTCATTTACTTCAACGCGACCTTCTGTGGGCCAGGCTGCTGGCGGTTTCTTGCCCTCCAGGCTTTCCGTTGGCAGTTCCGTGTACTCGACAATTCGCTCAGCTGCATTCATCTCCAATTCCACGTTTGCATAGTGGCGGATAGTCCACATGACGTGACCGGAGAATTCAAGCGCGAAGGCCATTCCAAACCCGGCGAGGGAAGCATCAATATTGGGAGCGACAAGGATGAGAACAGCGACGAAAGAAGCAAAGAAACTTCCTACCACCGCCATTCGCCATCCCATCCATCGGATGAAGAGCCAGAGGTGCCAAGTCGCTACTGTCCAGTCGTCCAGCTTCTTGTACATGCGTTCGATATAGGTCTGGCTCTTGTCAAACGATCTAATAGTCTGGACGCCAGTCAAAGCCGATCCGAATTGTTCAAAGACGGGGGACTTGGTTATCGATTCGAGGCGTTTCACGGGTCTGGCTCCGTGAAGGTAGCGGATTGCGTAAAACGCACAGACCAGGAGAAGGATAAATGATAAAACAATGATTACGGGCGAGACGAACAAGCCGGCAACGATGACACCCACGAGGTTCATACATGCGCTTGCCGCAAATGCCAACGAATATGCCATATGAGTATCGACAGAGTGAAAATCGGCAGTGAATCGGTTTAGAATTCGCCCTAGGGGAACAGTATCCAGCCAACGGAGGGGCGCTCGGAGAACCACAAAGTTGAGTTTGGCGAAGAGCTGTCTAGAGGCACGTATCGAGCCACGGAATACATAGTAGTAGCGGAATGTTGAGACGAGGGAAGTGAAAGTTGAGAGGAAAACGTAGATGCCGAGGTAGAAACCTAGGCTTTTGTTGTCTGGCTCGACCATCGGCCGAACCATGCTGTTCATCGTAAACTGCTGGAGGAAAAACTGGTTTGCATATGGCTGCTTCTCCATCTGAACATCGATGCTTTGTTCGTGCTCATCATACGACCCTGTCCATATTCGTAACCACCACGAACGACCTAGTGTCAGAGCTTGCACGAATAGGAATAGGAAAACAATCCCGGACCAGAACCACCAGGAGCCGCTATAATGCAGATAGGCTAAGTAGACTTTCCGCTTAACGGCTCCTTGCTCGCGTGCCTCTTCTTCAACGAACTTGCGCGCTTGTGCCTTCGAAGGAACCTTGGTAAGGGGTTCACCATCGGGTTCAATGTCAGCCTGCGAGGTGTCTTCGGAATTGATGGCTGTTGACTCTTCGTCATCTCGGATCTCCTGGTCTGTCTGCTCGTGACTCTTAATCTGTTGTAAAGTTCCCGTTTGTTCTAATTCTGAGACAAATCCCGCGTGTAACACACGACCATCTCCTAGCTCAACGAGGTACTTTGCCTTTGGTTCGCACAAGGCGACATGATGAGTAACCAGGATCCTCGTTCTTCCGACGCCAAGCTCTCCATTTAAGCATTTTTCGAAGATGTGACGGCCGACATGAGCATCAACCGCACTGAAAATGTCGTCGAGAACGAGTATACCAGCACGAGAATAGATGGCGCGGGCAAGCCTACAGAGGTCATGTCAGTAGCTATTTATAAAAGACTCTAGGACTTTTAGGCATCCACTCCAAGTTTGCCGATGCAAAGCGTTATTCGATCGGATCTGATCTACACTGTCGTATGACGACGCCGAGTTTCAGCGGGGGGTTTGAACTTACGTGATTCGCCATTTTTGTCCACCACTCAGGTTGATGCCGTTGGCTCCGATCTCCGTATTCTCTCCATCGCTAAACATCTCCAGGTCCTTCGTTAATGCACAAACTTCGACCGTCTTGTTGTATCGATACGCATCATACGGCAAGCCGAAGAGAATGTTCTCCTTGACAGTCGCGTTCTCAATCCATGGTATTTGCGCGACAAACGCGATAGCACCGGGGATAATCCAGTTTTCTCTGTTCGCTTTCTGGTCGTGGCGCTGAGATGGCGCTCGGGGTACGCTGATGGAACCAGCCAGAATATCCACTTCACCTAGGATAGCTGCCAGCATCAAACTTTTCCCACTCCCAGTTTTCCCTGATATGATTGACAGTTCGCTTTTAGGGAACGTGACGTTGACGTCGCGTAAGACGAATCGATCCGGATCCTCCTCCTGGCTGTCCGAAGGCCAGGCGATTGATGCGTTGTCAAATGTAACCTCATCCGCCTCTTTGGTGATCTTTGAAATTTCTGCCCCCTTCAGATAGCTATCTATCCGCTTTACGGAAACCCAAGCATCGACAAGATCAGTTACCAGCTCGGGAATGACGGACAAGGTGACCTCGAGCGCCTTGAAGACGCCAAGACTAACGAAGGCGACCGATGGAGACAGCGTTCCGTTCAGAGCTGCATAGACTGCTAAGGATACGGCTGCGAGCATGATGGGGCTCGTAATCCAGCACCCAATAAGGATGAGGTCGTTGGTAAAAGCACTCCAAATGCATTTCAATTCCCGTTCTCGGACATCGCCGATTTTCTTCTCCCACTGCGGCTCGAGGGCGGAGAATTTGATTTGGCGGATTCCCTGGAGAGCCTCCGAAACGACTTCCATCTTCTCGTCCCGAACTTTCATCAATCGGTCTTGGGCATCAGAATATCGCTTTGAGAAGTAAGCATTTAAGGGAGTAACGGCAAGCATTGTCGAGAAGCCCGCGAGGAGGGCCTTCCACCCGAGGAGCTCTAGGAGGAAAAGCAATGATACGATCAGTTTAAAGAGACTTCCAGGGAAGATGTTATTGAATGCAGCGAAATCGGATACTCGTTTGGCATCGACGCCTATCAGATTGACAGTGCTCTGTTTGCTTTTCCTAATCTGTTCATCATCATCCTCTTCGAAATCTTCAATATCTGGTCTGTCTGCAGTAGAAGCTTCTCCTATCGGACCGGCAATATGCGGCTCGCTCGATTCCGAGGAAGCAGCCTTCTTCTTTTTACTAGCTTCCTTGACATCTTTGCGCCTCATTGATTTCTGGAAAATGAGGGCCGATAACTGAGCACGAATTGGAACGCAGATCTGTGCCCACGATAGCCAGTAGACATACGCTTCGACCCATGATTGAACAAGGACGGACACGGCGATTAAAATTACCCAGACCCAGGCTTGGTAGCCGAGGCGCTCATGACCATGTCTCTGCTCTAGAAGATGGAGCAATTGCAAGACCACCCACTGGGGAGCTAGATTGAGGAAAGCAGTAAGGACAGTCAATATCCATTGGAGTGCGAAAAGCCACTTGTGCGCAGCTATGATGGATATCCAAAGCGGGCCGGTGAAACCGCGGCTTTCCCAGTCAGCAGTTGTTTCTTTAGACCTTGTGTAGTGGTCCGGCCTAGGAAGATCTTCTAGGTCGAGGTTTTTCTTCTTGACGGCTAAGCGAAGCAGATAAGCAGGCCAACTCCAGTTGAACCGACTCCATGCCGACACCGTATACAACCTGTCGACCGGCCGGCCGTCGTAATATACTTCAGGTCGTCGGGGAAGCGATAGACTAGCGATGGCCAGACAGACGGCGGCGACTATTTCTACCACACGAATGGAGAAAATCCCACCAGCATCCTGCTTTAGAAGAAGTGCCGCAACGTAGTTATCTTGGACAGCGAGAACTGCGGTGAGGACGATGCACGAGAGGAAGGACTTAAGGCCGAGATCGTAAGCCGCTACTGAGTCCCGGGTAGATGCAATACTAATAGCCTGCAAGGTTAAGAGAGCCTGTGTTCATGTGTGACAGCCAGTGTTAGTGGTCGAACTTTTCCTTCGTGTAACGGTGAGCTCACCCATATTACAAAGCTCAGCCAATTATCGATGAATAAGACACCTTCTATGCCTCGTGTGCCCAATGTCGAGATTACAGCAAGTGCAACTGACACGCCGAGACCGACAAGCGAGAAGAGGAGAGTGACGGCTTTGGGGACCTTGTTGCTGAATGCCTTGACGGCCTCTGGCGTGCTTTTGCCGTCCTCATCTTCATAAATTTCGGTCGCAAATTTCGAACCACGGTCACGCAGTCTACTCAGATTCAAGACAGCAGGAAGAGAAAGTATTGTGACGAAACCTAAGCCGACAGCTGAAGTCACGAGCACTGCAGTCTTCTCAGGCATGTCGTGGAATCAATATGTAAATGTATTCGGAGTTAAGCTCGGAATTTCTAGAGCTAATATTTAGCAATGGGCCTAGACACGGCCAACAGCGCCGAAGGGAGCAGCGCGACAAGACGAGAGAGGACCAATACGACTTCGAAAGCGATCAATCCAATCCGCAGGCTATCGAGAGCAGGGGAAAGGGGTATATACCAGTCGCTCTGGGTAAAAATTGAAGAAAATTGGATTGGACGTCGTTGAACTGGCAACGCAGAAATGAGGACCAGTATGAATGAGTAACACGTCATTGGCCGGTTGACTCATGGCCCTTCCATGACGGAGGAGACCCAGGAAGAGAGGATTCATAATAATGGAAACCGCCTTAGTAGTGTCAGTTCCCGGCAGCGAGTCCTAGAGACTCCCTTGTTAGCGGTGGGTTTCGCACGATAGGCCGATCCTGATTCGCCAGTCCTTGTACATATGGATGCATTGTTCCCCCACCAGAGGAGACAAAGGTATGGTATGTATCCATCCTCCTGCATTGTATATAATCATCGGTGTGAGTAGCATGGTATGAACGGTGTAGACAGAACGATGTGTGGTGTTATTAATGACCAGGCATTGTCGCCTGACGAGGTTTAGCTGAAGCGGGTTAGGACCCTCATGCAGCAGGATCGATTTCGTTGCATTCAGGGCTAGCTAGATCTAGAATCAGAAGGTGTTTGAGCGCATGCGGTGCATACAGTACTAGTAGGGTATAGGCAACATCCCAAGGTGGTTGGTTGGGGGGCAAGGATATGTGCAAAGCCAAAGCCAAAGCTACAGCAGAGATGGTGGTTCGTAACAGAAACGGCTTCCGCGAAGCACGACATTCGCAAGCCGCACGTCATCGGATGATCTATAACTGAATATTCGGTTACACATAGTATGCTGATGATGGTTCGTTCTTCGAAAATAAAAACCTCGTACAACAACTTTACCTCACCTAATATAAAGTCAGTCGTATAATATGTTTTTGACTAACAAGAGAATCTAAGACATAGCAGATGACACTATTGTTGACCGATCTGCGTAAGCTTACATTCGAGAACGCTGACAAGAATTGCAGATATATGCATGCAGGTTGAAATTGTCAAACCGGGAAATTATCTAAAGACGCGGGGTGCTTTATCATTATATGCGGTATGCAGCCAGGTTATCCGAGCCACATCCGTGCGTACCGTAGTTGTGATAGACACGGTACCTGCCCTATAGGTAACCACCGATGTCTCCGGGTTCGGAGAGAGGAACAGATCCGAAGTATTCGAAACATCCATGGATACATGTAAAACCTTAACTCCAAGAAACATTTCATGTTGCTTCTGTTCAGCTGTTGCTGTAATCATCTCATCCTTAATATTGTTATGAGAATGAGGTGGCGTAGGCGTGGGTCATCACGTCAGATAATCTCTAACCCAGTCTGCCTTACGCGGAATGGCGAAACTAACAGTCATTCGACGCATGTTCTGAATCTACGCCACCGATATCTATCGGTTCGATGATCGGCGATGTTTCAACAGCCCGGAATGCTTATTTAGCTTCCGTAATCTCGCTACTACGCGTTGATAAAATCATGTACGTTTCACAAGTGCGCCTCCTCGAGTGGTTTTCCCCAGATTGATAATGATAGGTAGCATCGGCAGGCATTCCGCGAAAGAGAAAGGTGAGCCGCCAATGGAGGAGTCGTGACATGTCCGTGCTGCATGTGGATAGAACACGGGACTTATCACACCGCTTCTGCAGTTGGAGTGACGGGCCGCTTGCTTTCTTCGCCTTCCGCTAGTTGATCCCGTCCTGCAAGCTAATAAGCGACCATTCAATGCTGCAATGCAAATCGGACGACTTATATAACTAGTGCTGACGAAGGCGTTCATCTGAGACTCTCATTAGTTCCTCAACCATGTCTCTTTCTTAAATGCAGAGCCGTGGCCGGATCGTTTAGAATATTTTAAAAAGCACGAGGTTGGTCGTTTCAGGCCGTTAAAATGATCAAGGTAAACGCAAATACGCGAAAGATTTGATGTGGATAAGGGTAATTCTAGCAACAATGATGCTCAACCAATTCAACTTGGACAGTGTATCCAGGGGGCAGTAAGGCACAATAGGTAAATTTATCTCTGGTAGCTTCTGATCGTTGCCGTGTAGTTCAGTTGATATAGTATTGTATTGGAGTCTTCAATAGCAATGAGGATACCTTTGGTTGCCCACTAGTGTAGCAGATGAATCTATTACTGGGTACCTTCAACTTGAGGTAATACAAGTGAGCGTTCATGCTGCTTACCTATACTATAATAGCTGCCTGCCAAGTGTAACATTGATACCGAAGATCTGAGATAGGTGTACACTAGATATATTGGAAACAAGCGAAACAGCTTCGAATAGAGCAAGCATCCAAGATATGAGAATACCACTCGGGAGCGAAACAAGTCAATGCCCCTCCTAATGAGACAGATAGAAGAGCAAAGTCAATCATGATTTACCTACCCCTATTTTGCAAGTAACGGCAAGATCCAACATGTTATTGCTTTAATGTGCACCTATAACAAGAACAGAGGGTGTGCATTCACATGTTGGAACGAGGCAGGTGCGAGATCCCAAATTCGATCTCAGCTCTGTTGTGATTGGCTTAAAGGAGCAAACGCGCCTAGACGCGTTTGACGGGCGGTGCTTCCCTTGTAACGTGTTAATTACCTCAAGTGAGATGTCATGTTTAGGTATAGCGCCTTAGGTATCCAAATATTTATGCATACATGCGATCTCTATACTCGCTCATCATCTGTCATAATAATTTGATGCAAGCTTATAAACCTCAGGTAATCAATACCTAGTTGAAGGGGAAAAGATAAGAATCACCGAAGAGTGAATCTCTTAACTCTCCACTTGCTGCGATGAATTGCATGTCGCATGTCGCATGTAAGCCCGATCAAAGATTGTCCAATGAAATAGGCCTTTAATTGCTTACATTCCCGAAGTCTTTCAAGAGGCCCATCCATTAGGTACTGTTAAAAGAGGCACTTGGCGCTCCCCTCAACTACCACCTGCACCTAACGGGCAGCTGCAGTTATCAGCTTCCAGCTAGAAAGCCCTACCCGTGCCACGCCCCACTTTATTAGGACTCGCCACGCCTCCCCCAGCTAAAGCTGGTACTGACTAATAATTCAACCATACTAATAATTTTAACCACTTTTTCAACGTAATATATTAAAAAATTTATATTTTAATAAAATTAAATCGTATTAATTTAAACAATATATTATTTTTATTAAAAAACATATATAAATATATAAAAAATAACTTTAATATAAAACTTTTTACCGTTATAAAAAAATTTAACGTAACGCGTTAACGGCTTTATATATATATAAACGTTAATCATAATAAAAAAAGCATAAAAACATTATAAATAAAGTTATTAACAGTTAAAAAAGCAGCTTTTTATAAATATATTAATTAATTAAATTAAATAAACTTTATTATATATATAAAGTTTATTATAAACGTTATAAATTACTTTTTTAAAATTTAAGCTTTTTTTAATAAAAAGTTAAAAAAAATTAAAAAACATTAAACTATAAGGTTTATAAAACGTTATAATTATAAGTAATAACTTTAAAAAACCTTTAATATAAACCACGATACGTTTTAAAACTTACTTTAAATAAATAAATATTTTTTAAAGTTAAAAGTAATAATAAAAAAATATAATATTATATTAAAAAATATTTAAAATATAAACGAAATTAACTTTTAAATTAATTAAAAAAAAACTAGCTTATAATTATTAAATAAAAATATATTTATTATTTCGTTATATTTAAAAATCGTAAATCTTTAATAAATATTAAAGTTATTAACGTTATTAATCGATATATATTAACTTTTTTAATACTTTTAAATATAATATATATAATTAATTAATACGTATAATTAAAACTTTTAAAAAAAATAACTATATATTTTAATATTTTTAAATATATAAATAACGAGGTTTTTTTTAAATAATTAAAATACTTTAAAAAATATACATATAAAAACGTTAACGTAAAAAAGCTTTTTATATTAAACGGTTACGGCTTTTATTAAAATACTAATCACGTGGCCTTTATGGCACGTGACTTAAATAGTTAATAAAGAAACCCCACGACTTTTTTAAAGGAAAAGCCACATTTAAAAAATATAATAACCATTATCCATTAAAATCATTAATATTATAATACGCTTTATTACTTTATTTAACGATATTAAAAATAAACCTTATTTATTTAACAGCTTTTATTATACGATATAATTTATTTAATATTACGATAATTATAATATTATTTTTTTTAATATACTTTTATATTTTACATATATTTTATAATTATTAAACGTTATAATTTTTTAACTATTAAAACATTATTACATTAAAATAATTAATATAATAATTTATAATAACTTAATAAATATTATAAAAATTAAATTCTTTTTTTATATATAAAACATACGCCGTAACGTTTTTAAAAAATATATTATTTAAAAAACATTTAAAAAAATTAATATATATTTATATAACTTATAAATAATATTAAAAAAAATTAAATAACGTTTAACGTAAATAACATTACCATTTTTAAACCGTACGTTTTCATTTAACTTATTACCTTTAAAAACATTAATAACGCTTCGTTAAATTATATAAATCGTTAATAAAATTAAAAAAATAACTTTATTAAACTTCGTTATTACATTTAAAATAATTATAAATATTTCACACTTTATTAAAAATAACATTATTAATATTATTAAACTTTTTTAAATAAAACGTAATTTTTAAAAAATTAAACACGTTAAAAAAATTTAAAAACTACGTAAAACAATAAAAAATATACTATTATAATTAAAAAAAATATTAACGATCGTTTAAAATAAAGAAATAATACATTAAAAAAAGCTAAATTAAATTAAAAAAGCTCGTAAATTAATAAAAACCGCCGACGTAAAAATAAAAAGCTTACTTAAAAAGTCGTTTTTTAAAACTATAAAAATAACTTATAATTAAAAAATTATTAAAAAACTTAAACTAATAATTATATATAAATTTAATAAAAAATATAAATATTTACAACACTTTTAATATATTACGTTAAAAAAATGATTAAAATTATTAATATAGTTAAATTATTAGTTAATACCAGCTTTAATTAAGGGAGGCGTGGCGAGTCCTAATAAAGTGGGGCGTGGCACGGGTAAAAGAGTGCGCCAAACGGGTCGCGACCAAACAAATCCACGGCGCCAGGGATCCTTGCAAGGACGCTAAATTCAACTGCAACTCTGGGTAAGTTCGACCTCATCTCTGGCCAATGCTTCGAGCCTTCGCACTTTTATAACTCCAATCATCCACAACTCTAAACTTCCCACTTCGATCACTTGCACCTTGAAAGCTTCCCATCTTATTCCTAATCCAGGATAGGAATCGTTGTTAGTCCGCCCGCGTATTCCATTCGTGTGATTGACTCGACATATCTCGACGTAAACCCCTCCTACCTTTCAACCTCACTCCCATTCAAAGCAGCCTCGTCCGTCTACAGGTCGCCGACATTACCTAACATTGCCGACACCAGTCAGAACCTTGCTCTCCGAAATCCCGTGAATCTCTGGCATCATCGACTACATCTAACAGTCTCATGCCTCGCATGGAACCGTCACAATGAGGCCAACTCCTTTGATCATCAATTGGCATGATAAACAAAACCCCATCTACTCCGCCCACTTCGAACCTCATGGCAAGGCACGACTAGCCACGGGAGGAGGAGACAACAACGTTCGTATCTGGAAGGTCGAAGCGGAAGGCGATACTCGAAGAGTCGATTATTTGTCGACTCTTGCAAAGCATACCCAAGCTGTGAACGTCGTTCGCTGGGCTCCCAAGGGTGAGACGCTCGCGTCTGCTGGAGATGATGGCAATGTGATCCTCTGGGTTCCGAGCGAGAACCACAACCCGAGCACATTTGGGAACGAAGGTCTTGAAGACAAGGAAACATGGCGTGCCAAGCATATGTTCCGACCTACCGGATCGGAGATATACGATCTTGCTTGGTCTCCGGATGCTACCTACTTCATCATTGGGAGCATGGACAACGTTGCTCGAATATACAATGCCAGTACAGGTTTGTAACCAGTAGTCCTCTCCTGCTAATCTAGTTCAGTCGACTTACTTCTCCTATAGGAGTTCTCATACGACAAATTGCCGAGCATAGTCACTACGTTCAAGGCGTCGCCTGGGATCCATTGAACGAATATATCGCAACCCAGTCGTCAGACCGGTCGGTCCATATTTATTCTCTAAAGACGAAAGATGGACAGTATGTCCTAAATAGCCATGACGAGAAGACTACCAAGATTGCTAGTCACGCTAAGGCGGATCTTCCCCCTCGCCGCATCTCATCCAATAGCCCGGCGCCACCCGATATGGGCTACCGAACTCAGCTTGCGGCTGCCATTGATACACCCAGCGCTTCCATGGGGTCTCCAGTACCGTCAGCACCGGGAACTCCACAATCTGTTCCTCTACCAATGAATCCCCCGAGTGTCGTTAGCCACAGCAGACGGTCTTCATTCTCATCCCGACGATCTGTGTCCCCAGCCCCTTCCTTACCTCTGCCTGCTGTGATGCCTATCGAACCATCTCCCAAACTCAACCACGGCCTGAGCTTGGGAGTTAAGAACGCAAATCTCTACGCCAATGAGACTTTCACGTCTTTTTTCAGGCGGTTAACCTTTACTCCGGATGGCAGTCTTCTTCTAACGCCTGCTGGTCAATACCAAGTGCAGCACCAAGAAGGTTCGAGACCATCTTATGAGATCATCAACACCGTCTACATCTATACTCGAGGCGGTATCAACAAACCACCCATTGCTCATCTCCCTGGCCACAAGAAGCCCTCGGTTGCTATCAAATGTTCGCCGATCATGTACACTCTAAGACAGTCCCCTCCGGTTACAAAGCATATCACCATTGATACGTCCTCGGCGGAAGATCCTATTCCAGCTCTTCCCGAACCCATCTCGAAGCCGTCATCTGCCGTCATGGATCCTCCCCCTCCCCCGACTTCCTCAGCCCTAGACCCTGAGAAGTCATTCTCACCGGCCAAGCATTTGAACGTGGAGACTGGGCCTACGACGCCAGGGCCTAAGCCAACATTTGCGCTACCATACCGCATGGTCTATGCTGTTGCGACTCAAGACTCCGTACTCCTCTATGATACCCAACAGACTACGCCCATTTGTGTCGTTAGTAACCTACATCTGGCCACGTTTACTGACCTTACATGGTATAGCTCTCCCCTCCACTTTAGCGATCTATTGCAAAATCTAACTAGCCTTCTAGGTCAAGTGATGGATTGACACTCCTTATATGTTCAACAGATGGTTTCTGTTCAACGCTCTCATTCCTACCAGGTGAGCTGGGCCAAGAGTACAAAGGCGATCTCGTTGGCCCCAAGATTTCAGCTGCTCTCGGAGCCGCAGCTCCTAATTCAAACCAACCCACCACTCCTATACCCACTCCAACATCCGCCTTTGCGCCCCCGTCACCTTTCCCCAATCACCAACACCGTAACTCGGCCACTTCTTTCGCTGCTCCATCCCCTCCAGCCACGGCGTCGTTTGTGAGCGGACGCCCATCTTCACCTACCCGATCGAACTCGACGTCGTCAATAGCGACTTCAGTGTCGGTCATAAACAACCCGCCTTTAATTGGCGGAAGTTTACCCAGCATCGCCGCTACCAACTCCGGTAAGGTGACGGGCATGCCCATAGCAACGCCTCCCGAGACACCTGGAAACAGCAGTAACACCGCTGCTGGTGTCAAGCGCGAGGCTAGTGAGGCTGAGAAGGATGAGTCAGTAGCCAGTCAACCGAAGAAGCGAAGGATCGCGCCGACGCAAGTCACGGATCCCAAAACTCAGTGAAAGTTGAGATATATTGCCCGAGATGGGATCGGGCGGTACCTTACTTGCACCAACAAGAGATTATTATTCAGGTGGACCATTCGTTGGAGTTTGGGGGCTCTGTTGGTCGATGCATGCCGTCACGGATGTTCTCTTCGGTTTGAGAAATACGATTTGATTGTTTGCTGGTCAGGAAAGGGAAGGAAAGGAAACGCGGTTTGGTCTCGTCGATATTGTCCCCTGCGACGGTTCGTCGGTTGTTATGCCTTCAGTGTACCTGCGAGCTCTGCAGGAGGTTGAGTGGTTTGGCATGGCATGGGAGTTGGGAATAAATACCTCGCAGTCATACAAAAGCTGTGAATACGTACTGTTGTCTGTACATCGATTGTGCCTGTGCACGTTCTCTTGGTGATGGCATGCAAATGCGCGATAGGTAGTATACGACTGGGTCGCACTACCTATAATGATGTACAGGGCATAGAATAAGACACGCGTGGTTCATAGACAATTAATTACGAAAAGTGAATGATCGGAGAGTATTGTCTAATATACAGAATTAGCCATGGGCATAGAAGCTCTGCTTTTTGCCTTAGACATGGGATTCTAGTACTGATTATTATGAATCGTGGCCAGAGAAGAGGGTCGGCAGGTGTGATGCTCAGATGACAAAGGACCAAAAGGAAAGAAATAGGGAAGAAAGGAAGGAAGGAAGAGATTAATAGTTAGGATGGATGATACGGCTCGTTCGTTAGGTGGAATATCAGGCACGATACATCATCCCAGTGATAGATGATTGCTCATATAAAGAGTAGCAGAACGATGAGGCGTGCTGAGCGGAAAGTGAACTATTATCAGGCTTGCAACTCATATTTCAAGATTGAACAGGAGGAGGAAAGGAGTGCGCTGTTAGACAAGACGGCAAAAAGGCGATATCGTCTCCTCCTAGTAGTACATGGGTGTATATAAAAGAGGAAGGTTTGCCATGGAATACAGCAGAAGAGAACCACGTGTCCCAGAAGAAGACGCCGGGCCAGGCAAGCGCCTCTTCGCAGAGCGAATCCAGAGACGCTCCTGAGCCACACATGAAGCTCTCATGTAAAGGTATACAAGTAATCAGAATGCTATTCCGGACCGCGTCGACCTTGGGCGTTCTGCAGAAACCCAATTGCGTGACTTATTGAGCATCGTGACCTGGCTAGGATTGCAAGCACAGCAAATATATGATTCATCATGGTACTACTCTATGTCTCCAGATATCAATCGCAGCATCAAGATCCCCTGGCCGCAGCATCTGAAGCACAAGGTTTACATAGCAAATAGGTGCCGTATAGGTAAGAGGCTTACGCGTGCTTACGGGTGGACGGTAGAGAGTTTTGAGCGACGATGCAAGGGACCGTCTTAGCTTTCCAGAATTGGCACTCTAATTAAAAGTCAAGTTGTACATATATTAGATAGGACTATTATATAATACATTATAGTACCCTTCGGTAATGCTCTTGTATTGTGTATCTAAATCGCTATGCAATATTAGTGTAAGCCAGAGGAAGAATGAAGTTATTCAGAGATGCCACTTAGAAAGACAACTCGCTCTTCAAAATAGAAATCTGGATCGCAGCAATAAGAGGAGTTGGGTATCTAGGTCTATGCAGGAAAGAGAGGATTATGTGTCTTGAGAAGAGAAGCCGTTCCGTGGTGGCACGCGATTGAGCAGAGATTCGTTTTCGACATTGGGAGCAACCGGCACGAGCTGCTTTTGGTTCGATCAATGGACGATCCAACGCTCTACCGGCCAGCCTTCAGTTCTGGATAATCCGGCAACTTCCAACCACCTCTTTCCTCGCTTGAGAACATCATCATGATTTCAGGCACGCGAAGGATGCAGAGCAACCACGCAATGAAGTAAAGTATTTTAACACCCCACCGCGAGGTAGGCATACCCATTCGTATAAGGGTCGGGTTCAAAGTCTGAATCTCGTTTATGAATGGCCGAAGCACCTTATCGTAGTTTGCAAAGGCCAGGGGAAGGTTGTCCGGATTCCGAATGATCTCGCCGGCCAGGATGTAGGCGCCGATAAGAGCGGACGAGGTTCCCATCGCGCTGAAAGGAGACGCGCAATGCGCCGCGTCGCCCGCGAGAACAACCCGGCCCTTGGACCACGAGTCTATGCGGACTTGAAGGACCTCCAAGCAGTAGAAGTCCTCGGCCGCCTTCATTCCCTTAAGGAATCTGTCCACCTGCCATCCTGCATCATGATACTTTTGGGCCCAAAACTCCTTTTGCTTCTCGATCGAGGCTCTCGGGATGCTCCTTGTCGCCGGGTCGTCGTCCTTGAGAATGAAATAGACCTGGGACTCGGTGGCATTGTGGCTTCTACGGAATATCATGCGGCCGCCTGGAGCAACGTAGGAGCTGGCGAAATTGTCGTCTTCTTCCGTTCGAGGTATGAACCAATACGCCATATATATCCCCAATCGCCGGTAAATCGACGGAGTATCAGGGGGTAAAATAGCTTGTCGAATACGCGACCCCTGACCATCGGCCCCGACCAGGATATCATATGTGTCAGAAGAGCCATCAGAAAAGTAAACTAGGACCCGATTCTCATCTTGCTCAAATCTCTCCACGGTCTTGCCGAAGACATACTCGACATTCTCTGCAACTTTTGTTTCGTCGTAGAGTATGCGCACGAGGTCTCCGCGCATAATCTCGAATTCGGACGAGAAACTCTGCGCGCCTTTGCCAGACTTATTGGCATGGATGATCGCCTTGGCCTTGTTTTGCGCATCCACCAAGGCAAACCCGGGTTCGTCGACGGTTTTGGAGCGGATGGTTTCGACAAGTCCCATACGCTTCACCACCTGGATGCCCTGCTCCCGGAGGTCGATTTGTGCCCCTGAGGCCCGCAGAGCTGGAAAGCGCTCCACGATGACCACGTGGTGACCGCTACGGGCGAGCCAGAAGGCCAAGGCCGGGCCGCTGATGCCGCCTCCGCAGACGAGAATCTTCAGTGGAGCCATTTATAGAATGTCAGCTGGGAGCTTAGGGGATATAAGAGTTGCTGACGCCGAGGTCTTGGGGTAAGGCGAGGTGCTGACGCTCCAAGTGAATTAGGTAATTTTGAAGATACCTAGCTGAGCCAAGTCGTCGACGCCTTTGGCGTATAGTATTTATATCTGCTCTTAGGCCACGCCATTGATTCTGAAGCGGTCAATGCTAGTTGAGTCATACTGCCTACCTGTAGGACTCAGTTCAGCTCCTTGGCGGTTGAGTCCTAGAATCTGCGTAGAAATCGGGACCGAAGCCGAGTTCCTTTGCCCGCATTTCCCGAGTCCGATTCTATGATCTATGGTGGTCTGTGCGCTTTCCCATGATATGCCGTGTATGCCGTAGTGTGTATGCCAGGTACCTAGGTAGATTTCCTAACTAGGCATTATCCCATACATACATGTAGTAGGTCAAAAGGTCACACATTCCAAGGCCCAATCGTATTCGCTTGCATTCTATCTTCCTTTACGGCGAAGTTCATGCGTACAGGTAGGGATGGTCTGATCCTGAAACCACGCACGACCTAGGATAAGGTAGACAAGATACGTGTAGTGGTTTGTGTGCTACCTGCGTTGGCACATTAATACGGTTTCTGCGTAGTTTGTCCAGGTACAATCTGCCGGTAACAATTTCTTTTATCACCTCAGGTTTCCCCGGATAGTTCGGCCGGCTCTCGCCGTCAAATCGTCATTCTCCAGCCACTCGGCACATTGATCGACTGCGCTAGACGTCACTAACCACGGTACCTATGCAAGGCACCTCTGTACTTCTGTGCCTGCCAGCCAGCTCCACAGATCCTAGAGGAGCTGGAATTAAACTAAGTACCTGCTATTTTTGTGCAGGTATTCTGCTCATTAGAGTTTCTTAGTGCACTAGGACTACGCTATACGGCGGGAATACGCACCCAACCACAGCTTCGGAATTCTTGACAGTAATTTCTAATTTCTAACAACCTTTCGATTTTGCTCGTGACACTTCATTTCACTCAACATAGCCCCATTATAGAGGCCACCCGGGCCTGGCATGCAGCTTACCGTCAACTGGCATTGGTCCTAGCAACCCGCCCAGCAACGGGCCCTCGGGTCGCGGCTGACATGGCTGGGTGGCTTTTTCCCATTACGGTAGCAGATGGTAGCAGATCACTGGCGGCCAGGTACTTTGTCTCCCTTTACTCATGTTTTAGTGCGGTGACGCCAGTTTCCATTATAAGTATGTACCTAGGTAGGAATTGGTACATTGGTCTTGCTTATTTTAATAGCCATATAACTAGAACAACGGCATACCAACGCGTTATCATTAACCCATCTTCTTTGCCTCTTTTTTTCGTTTCTTTCCTTTTCTCTTACCTCCTTCCACTGTCCTCTGTCCTTCTTGGTAATCTGCAAGGGACACTGCGCGGGAGACATCATGCATTTCCTTCCCCTGCCCTTGCTTTCGCTTATCTCGGCGGCCCTCGGATCGCCCACCGGCGGCAGCAATGGATATAGCGCGGTCGAGGTTCGAGATGTCTTAATAGGCCGTGCCGCGCCGGATGCTCCATCTGGTAATTATGCGCCGGCGACTGTCGACTGTCCGCAGCAGCGGCCGACTGTCCGGGGCGCAAGCACTTTATCACAGTCGGAGCAAGATTGGCTACGAACGCGCCGGAATAAGACTGTTGATCCTATGGTGCAGTTCCTCAAGAACGCGAATTTGACCGATTTCGATGCTGCCGGCTATGTTACCTCGCACTCTTCGAATTTCTCTATTGTGCCCAACATTGGAATTGCCGTCTCAGGTGGTGGTTATCGTGCGCTGATGAACGGCGCTGGCTTTATCGCTGCGGCTGACAGCCGGGTTCCGGGCTCGACAGACAAGGGTGGTATCGGTGGTCTCTTGCAAAGTAGCACGTATCTAGCCGGCCTATCTGGCGGCGGCTGGCTAGTCAGCTCCATCTTCGCCAATAACTTTTCCAGCGTCGTGCAGCTTCGCGACGGATACGCGGACTCATCTCTTTGGCAGTTTTCTAGCACCATCTTCGAGGGCCCCAAGCGCAAGGGTATCTCGGTTTTCAACACTGTCGAGTACTGGGACGATGTTATGAATCAGGTTGACGAGAAGAGAGATGCTGGATATGACATTTCTATCACGGACTACTGGGGCCGAGCTCTCTCCTACCAGTTAATCAATGCGCCTGACGGCGGACCAGCATACACGTTCTCGTCAATCGCAGATGCACCCAACTTCTCATCAGCTGACACGCCCATGCCAATCTTAGTGAGCGACGAGCGCATGCCAGGTACCACAGTCGTCTCTATCAACTCGACCGTCTATGAATTCAACCCTTGGGAGTTTGGCTCCTACGACCCGACTGTGTTTGGTTTCGCTCCCATCAGATACGTGGGCTCCAACTTTAGCGGAGGTAGCATCCCCGACAACGGCCACTGCGTTCGTGGCTTTGATGCGATGAGCTTCGTCTTTGGCACGAGCAGCTCTCTCTTCAACGCTTTCATACTGCAGAATCTATCTTCTCCGAGTATCCCCTCGGTCGTGACCAACGCCCTTAGGGATCTCCTGACCGACATTGGTAACGACAATGATGACATTGCGGCGTGGAACCCCAACCCTTTCTTCCACTACAACAACGACACCAACCCCAGTGCCGCTGATGAACAGCTTACCCTCGTTGACGGTGGCATGGACTTGCAGAACATCCCCTTACACCCCTTGATTCAGCCGACGCGCAATCTCGACGTCATCTTTGCAGTCGATTCGTCCGCCGACACAACTACCAGCTTCCCCAACGGCACAGCCTTGCGCGCCACCTACGACCGCAGCAAGACGGAAATCGCCAACGGCACCGCATTCCCCGCCGTGCCAGACGCCGAGACATTCATCAACCTAGGTCTGAACCAGCGCCCGACTTTCTTCGGCTGCAACACCTCCGATTTCGCCAACGCCAGCCACATCCCGCCGCTAATCGTGTACATGCCCAACGCGCCATACACGAGTCACAGCAATGTATCCACATACGACCCGTCGTACTCGGACGAGCAGCGTAACTCCATCATCAAGAACGGCTTCAACGTGGCGACCATGGGCAACGGCACCGTCGACTCCGAATGGACCGCCTGCGTCGCCTGCGCCGTGCTCAGCCGCAGTCTCGAGCGCACGGGTACTCAGGTCAGCGCTACGTGCCAGCGCTGCTTCTCGCGGTACTGCTGGAATGGCACGGTAGATAACACGCCCGTTAGCAGCTATGAGCCTACGCCTATTCTTCAACTGGATGCGCAGGATTCGGGAGCTGTTGTGCGCAGCGGTGCGGCGACGGGGTTGGTGTACGGTGTTGTTGGATTTGCAGCCTTGGCCTTGGCATTTTAAGGAGGGGGGGGTGGGGGGGGTTGAGTTTATGTCTGTTATAGAATGAGATTCCCTGATTTCTTTCCCGGAGTAGGTGCAGGTGGATAAGACTCGAGACGTTATGATTTTGATGAGACACGGTGCTATTGAATTGCCATAGAAAGAGATCAGATTGGCGTATAGGACGGACGGACGGACTGGATGCGGTCATTTGATAGCAAGTTAGATAGTTGAAATTCGAGATTAAGAATTGCTCTTTGATGTATTGATCGTTTGACTAAGGAATATCATGGTGTTGTTCTGCTTGTTCGCTGCCCCCCTTTCCTTGATTCTATGAGGAAGTATGTTGGCCACCCCCTGAATTTGCCCACTCACAGTTTGAAAAGTTATTCAAGAGATATGTCACGTATCATAAGATATTTCATTAGAATATACCTTAAGCAATGCTAGATTAACCAATAACAGATTCCTTTAGGTAAACATTCTGAGTCTTGCGTAATACCTAATTGACAACATTCGAAGCTATCCCCGTCGAGAAGTGACTTATCAGCTGAGGAGTGGGTAACATGAGGGCTCGACATAGAGTATTAACCCTATCGGCGACCACGCGGTGCTTTTTTAATTTCAGTTCAAAGGTCGCTGCGACTTAACCTAGTTCTGTTTTGTTTATGTTACCCTAACTTGTCCCATAGGTTGGAAGCACGCCTTGTCGTCGTTTATTGGCGTTGGAGTGGAAGGCCCACTGTATCACTTTTCACCACCGTTTACTGTGGGCTGTTTGTATGGTGTTATTGGAAGTACTTGCGGTGTATCTGGTATGTATTTGGGTGGATTATGGAAGTCTCGTTGGTGTACTCTACTAGAGGGTCGGATGTTCTATACGGTCACCTGTAGATGGTATAGGCGAGCTATAGTAACTGTAACGAATCGGCAGTATTGGTGCCCTTAGCTAGGAGTAAGCTAAACACCCCGTATTCCGGCAGACTCGGCGGTGAGCTACTCTTGGTTACGGCAGTTGCTGTCAGAAGTTTGTACAACCCTCAGTGATAGCCGCTTCGCCAATAATACAATGTCCTGCTAGCCGATGCATATAAGAGTGAGGCTGTACCGCGCCGTCCGCATTCCCACCGACAACATTCCACCAAGCAAGCCAACTCAGGGCAGCGTGTAAGCTTCCGCCAGTCAAGGGGATGCCTTCCAGCTGGGACCCAATACAACGTCCCAACAGACCCAAGTTTCAACCAAAGTCCCTAGACGACGACGTCTTCCACGACTCGTATTAACATCTCAGTGTTCAGTGAATGGGCAATAGGAGCGGTTCCAAGATACGCAAAACACTGGTCCTGCCAGCTCGTCTACGATAGCCGCAGTAGCGCAGTCTAGGGGTAGGGGAGACAGGGGCGACAGCCAATATCCGCGGAACCAGAGCCAATGGGCTCGAGCCAACAGACCTAGAAGCCAGCCGTCTTGCTGTATAAGCAACCCCGTTAGGCAATCGCCAACCACGTACACGGGTGGAGAAGCAAGTTGTTAGCCATACGTTCGTCTGCGTAGGTAGGTTAGTTAGCCCGAAGCTTCTCGAGAGTCCACCTGGTGATGATGAATTAGCCATCACGATACCGAAACATAGAATCGTATGGTAAGGCAGCAATGGGCTACCGGCTAGCCTTGGCTTGGCCGGGCCGTCGTAAGCAAGCTAGCTCGCTTACACTTGGATTGCCCAAAGAGGGAACGAGACTGCCACGGTATACGCTCTCACTGGGGCACGGCGGTCGCCAGATCTCCTCTCCTCCCCTCCCTACTGTGTTAGGTTTCTACCTAAGGTATGTGTAAGTAATCAGATATCTTCCGCGGTCAGCGGTCCCCATAATAGAGCGTTGGGGACGAAGCATCACAATTCCCAAAACGGCCGTAATTGGTCGGGGTACCCCCAATACGGCCCATACAATTATGATTAGACCATCCGTTTACCATTGACCCTTCGCCGTTTAGCGGGGAAATCCCGTCTTATGTTAGTTGACTAACCTGGGAAAAAAAACGAACCTCTAATGTAAAAAGGGGGGGCAGGGGACGTGGGATGGTGTATCCCCGTAAGAGGAGCAGCAGTACGAGCGGAGCCTCCGATTAGGAACGCGGTGGCCTCATAGCCTCCCTTGATCGGCGTGGAAAGCCGCCTCGGTGGGTGCACGAAATGTTAGGGTCACCGGTGTTTCATCGTGAGCAGGAGCACGTTGCACCAAGGACGAGCACGAAGTGTTAATCAGCTCGTTCCGGAGCGTTCTTCCATGGAGAACCCTTGTAAAAGGGCGTGGCGCCTACCTACGAGCCTCTGGCAAACAGCAGAAGCGCTGAGTGGGACTGGTGATGCTCGAGTTGGAGCAATAGGCATAGTGTTTACTTTGGCGGCCGTTGACGCGATGGACCAATTGTCTGAGAAGAGGGAACATAGGTACCTACCTGATATCTACATCTGCGCGACTTGAGGAGGGAATAGGGGCATGTTAGAGGCTCAATAGTATATCATTTTGATATATCAACATTGCGTAGTCTCCAATGGCTTATACGGTGCTGACAAAGTCTAATAAGTCTGTAGCTACGACCAGAACAAGCGACCTAACGCTGCAGCATTCGCCGGGAAGAGAACCACTCACATACGTCAAGTTTGCAAATGAGATACTCTTTAAGACTCTGGGGAGAGGAGACGTATGGACCTTACGCGGCAGGAAACGGTTCTATTTCTTAGAGTAGCAAGCTATGCGGCATGAACCGGAAAGGGCAAAGCTGAAAATCAGTCGTTCGGGTTTTGAAACCTCCTCAGTTGGCCATTCTCGTCGCGTCTTCATTGGCGCAGGACAGGATTACCTATCAACATGCAAGTCTGTTGTAGCCAATAGCGTGGTGACAGATGATTCGAGGAGCCCAACGTATACGAATAGCTGAGTCGCTGGATCTTCCTGCTATGAGGAGCTGCACTTCATATATTGATTCTAGCTCCTAATACTGTGACATTAAGAAACACCGTCGATGCGTCAAGCTCAATAGCTTTGATTAGCTCTGGTCGGATTTTCATTCCGATAGTGCGGCTCTGAGAAATTATCCAACAATCTAAGTTGTATAACTCGTAAAGTGATTTGAGGCGAGAGCCCGCTTAAGAGGAAACTTTCAGCGAGGCCATCCTAGACCGGACATTGAGGCAATTCTATCGGAAGGCTTCCATTGCGGGGGAACCTTGAATACGTATGACGAACCCCAGGAACATCCATTAATCCTCTTCAATTCGGCCCCCAAATGCTTGATATTAGAATCCTACTGGATGCGTCGATAAGGGGGGATATTATGAATACGTTGTGCAAGCTACCGGCCACGAGCAGTGTGAGCTCCTACAGCGGCCTTGGGTTCCCCATGCGGAACTCTTGATTGGCATTATCACCGGGACGAGGTAATAATAATCTTTTTTTTTTCTCGCGGTCCCCTAGTACTGGTGCGGAGGTAAATATGCCAAGAAAATCCAACATACCTAGCTCGTGGTCCCCACGAAGAACATGTTTGCGAACAGTTTTTACCCTATCAGGTTGCGTCTAATCCTGCTCGGGGGTTCGGTGAGGGGATGCCGAAGGACCCTCCGTCCAGTCACCTTCTACCGACCTTCCAGAAATGGCTGAATATAGTGAATAATGTGGTAATGTACCAAAAAGGCGACGTAGTCTTGCAGGAACTGTGACCGAAAAATGTGCCAGGGCTGAAGATAGGGGGAAATAGGAAATAGGCGTCTGCACTACTGGAGATGTGCAGATCGAAGGCGCCGAAATATATCTTCGGCAAATACGTTGACGCCATTCCCCCGTATTCTGGAGGAAGAATGGTCGACGAGACGGTAAAGGAGGGGAACACTACGGAAAAGGAGGGTTGGACCGTGTCTGACCGAAGAGACCACTAAGTGCAGCCCAGCCACCGAGGAGAGCGCGGGAAAGGTGAAGGGGGAGAAAGCGCCCCTAAAACGCGGATCGGTATGAGGGTAACACAAAATCTTTATTCAGCCGTAACCCGGAGCCATTGGACAAACATGGATAGGAGACAAAAGAACAAAACACAGATAGGTCACGGGGAATGGAACCCATCGTAGATCGAAAATCGACGTCAGATGACAAACAATTGCATAAAAGCTCATATCGGCTGAACAAATCAGTCAACCCGGGGGGAGAATGCATGGGCTGATCCATGGCATCGCGTCGTAGACCGAGTGAAGGATGCATATTCGCCTGTGACAGATTTGCATTTCGCAGCATCGGATGAGGGCGGCAGACGGGCCACAAACAAGAAAAAAAAAAGGGCAACAGAAGGGGTAAAACAAGGGACACCCGCGCGCGAAGGACGTGGGCGTAGTATGTAGAGTAAGTGGATGTCGCAGGGCAAAGCTGGTAAATAGGATAGGCAAAGTATCTTTGTTTTTCCCTTTCCCATTCCTATCCCATGCATTGGCAATGTCGGTAGGTAGTAGGTAATGTGTGGCCTCACAGCGCAGACGTGTCTGATCTTGTGTCGCCTCGCATCGCCTCGCCTCTTGACCGAAGAGCCTACGGTCGACGGGCCTGGGGTGTGAGTGGGCACTTCGGAGTGTCACGTCTCTCTGGGCTGTATGTCTGCGACTCTTCTGCGCTGGCGCTTGCGGTGATTGGTGGGCCGAAGGATTCATTGGCCGACGACTTTTAAAATGGATAGGGAATGGACTACCACGTGTTTACCTGAGATCCGCCGTAGCCACGGCCAAAATCAGATTGAAACGATACATGAGAGCAACCTTTCGTCTTCTGTAGTTGCAGTTGGGCGTTCCCCCATGTATTTTCTTTTATTATTATTACTGACCGATATAGATTGTATCGGTTGGTAATCTGCAGTTGAGATTGTACATAATAAAATAGGTTGACCTTGGTAAGCTGTAATTTCGGGGAATGAGACACAGCGGCCCTTTTTCTCGTGATGAAGGGAAAAGAGAAAACGATAGTTCTAAGATGGGCAGGATGGGATAAACAAGGTGGACTTCGGACTAGGTAGACTAAAAGTGAAGTAGCAAACAAGAGCGAGAAATAAAAAATAATAGTTAGAAATAGATGTCGCTCGGCCCCGCTCTGGCATGTTCCTTCCTCGAAGCGAAAAAAAAAGAAAATCGAAAAATAACTAAAGTTGAGGGATGTAACCATCCTATTATTTAGAGCGTAGAGGTACTTGAGGTATGGGTATGGGGGGTATTCTAGGTGAGAGGAGGAAAGTGGAAAGTGGAAAGAACAAGCTCGGCCCCGCACTATTCAAAATCTTTACATAGTACAAGTACCTAAGAGCAACTGCAGGAGGAGCTCTCATTGGAGCCTTGTACTACAGCGCTACGGAAGCTACACACGATCCTCGTCGCTCTATACATAGCGACTGGAGATACTGGCAGTGTCGTTCGGCCTACTCCTACCTACCTACTCTTGCCTACTCCTTGCACGGTATAATCTTGTACCTCCCAAGAAACATTCAAGTCGCATAATCAATCACCTTACCATCCCATCCCGTACGTGCTCTTCCCCATTACGTGCCCATACATCCATAACCCACACATGGCCGCACACCCTCTCACCCCATACACCTTACCTACATCTAGTGGATCAGCCTAGGTGCCTAGAGGCTACCTAGATCTACGGTACCAGCTGTACTCATCCCGTTCTATTAACTACATATCCTTACATATCTCTTCCTTCATATTTCGCGGCATTTCCATTATCACCCTCGTTTCGTTCTCCACCTCGGACCCCAACTTCGTCGATTTTCCCAGTGTATAGCGCTCGTGAAGAAGCCGTCTTCGTCGCCTTTCATTATGAGGTAGCAGTACTAGTGTCGTGCGAGCGCCTAAGACGACATGCATCCTGCACCCAGTCTGTCGGAAGCATTTCCTAAAGACAGCAAGACTGAGGATCGAGGTCAGCACGTCTCTCATCAACACGATCAAACGCAGCAGCAGCAACAGCCGCAAAGTGGTGGACATCTTCGCCAACCTTCTCAACCGTTGCAATCACCTCGTCAAGGAAATCATTCCGAGCACGTGCGGCATGGGAGCCATCCGGCATCGCCAAGTCAGTCGGCGACGCCCACCAGGAAGGATACAGGTTCTTCTACCTCGACGACAGCTACCGATGCAACGGCTGTCTCCAATGGCTCGACTGACACCAACTCGACAGCTTACAGTGTAGAGTCGTCTCAGTCCATCTTCTCAGCTAAGGATGGAGCCGAGATCTCACATAATCGTCGAGCTAGTCGGCGGCGGACCGGGCCACTATCCGCTCAGCAGAGGGAGAAGGCTGCGCTAATTCGGAAGCTGGGCGCGTGCGCTGACTGCAGAAGGCGGAGGGTTGCTGTAAGTCACACATTACGATCTACCTCCTCCTTTTTTCTCCGTAACTAGCACGATGCTCACATGATTAACCCCTTTAAGTGTCACCCCAACCATCATAATATGACGTGGGAAGATGCTATGCGGAAGTATCGCTCGTCTAGCCCTCTGCAGGATCTGGCGCCCCTGGCTGGTCGGCCGATCAGCCCCGCGCCCAACCATGTCAGACATCGCTTCACCCAAGATCCCCAGGAGATGGAGATTGATTCCGTCCCCGCGGCTCCTAATAATGCCCAGAGCACGCCAGGTCGTCCACCGCTTAACGACACGAGAATCCGGACACCGCTTCCTTCGGGCCCCCGGCTGGAGAAGCCTATTTCTACGTCTCCTCTAGCTGCTACGACGACGAATCATTACACGCCATTACCGAGTATTGACACGATCAAAGCAGACTTGGAGAACGCTGCTGCAAGGATTCTCTCATCGCCTCACCGCAGTCGTTACAGTAGCGTCTGCGCGCTCCTAATCTATTGGCAGGACGACGAAAACCCTGGCGTAGCATCCGCTGTGGAAGAACTGGGGATCGTCTTTGACAAGTACTATCGGTACGCGTTTGAGATCCTAAAGATTCCATCGTCTGCGTCGGACGGCTGCACCAACTCGTGGAGATGGCTCTCGCGTATCATCAACGAATTTACGGACAAGAGCGACACCAGGGATGTTCTGAAAATTGTGTATTATAATGGGTACAGTTACTTGGATGAGCATAGGGAGATGATTCTGGCGAGGCGAGTTGCCCAGACGCCGATCTAGACTTTTGGCGGTCACTCTAACTCAAGGTAGTTCTCGAGATCGTGCGAAGGCTTCCACTATTCGATGGAGCGGTATCCAACAGATTTTGGAGGAAGCCCGTTCGGACACACTAATTATTATGGATTCGGCCTACTTTCCGTCTTCGAAGATGGTTCGACAGAAGGGAGTGCTGGAACTGATCGCTGCGTCTTCCTCGGAGGAATACTTCGATGTCCTGGACCGAAATAGCTTCACTAGAACGCTAGCCGATCAGCTTCGAACACGGGCCACCCAACGCTTCGCGAACCCCCTTTCTGCCGCCGAACTACACTCGAAACTTCTATCCGTCTACCCAAAGATCATCCAAGACAAACATCCGGAAAAGGGAGTAGTAATAAGCTTCCCTTCACCGCTGCACATACAGATTTCTGGTAACTCGAGGTTACCTTCGATTACGTTATCTCCGCCGCAGCCACCACGGACAATTTATAGTCCTGAGAATCACCACGGCCCTCAATTGACATTTTCAATGCGGTTGACCGAAGAGGCTCTCAATCTTGAGAGCTGGGCCGAATGGCTTCGAATGATGCCGGAAGGGATCAAAGACGTAAAAGTCGAAGGTCCATACACTACGTTTAGGTGACATTCCGATCACCAACTGATATGTTTTCTTTGTTATATGCTTGACGCGCTAATCTGCTACGAGACCATGATAAGCGATACGCTTTGAAGGAAAAGGGATGAGCAATCTTCTTGCTCGTTACGATTTTATTATTTTTTAGATGACAGGCATTCATCATCTATCATGTTTCATCTACGGAGCATCTCTCTTCTTGACTCTGTACCTCATGAAAGATAATTGGGGGTTAGAGGCGCAGACACGAATTTTCCTTTATCTACATTATACCATACCCACTCCTCTTGACGTCTCTTATTTTCATTATGGCGTATAAGGGAAGAGCCGTGGCTACGGACGCGCCTTATGTCCCGGATAGATTTTCTTATTTTTTTAGGAGTGCCGCTGTATCGCGAGACAGAAGGAACCCTGGCTTATTTATCACGAGATATACCCAAGGGAACAATAAAGATATCAATAATGAGCGATTTATCTAATGAAGTTGACTTGGCCTTGAACGGGGATGAGATTTACGCGGCCTGGGGTTGTGTGGCCAATTGGAGTGAAAATGCATAATGAGAAGACACGAAATTATGGTTGAGAAGCTGTCCAAATGCTGGACCATGCGAAGCTTACGCACTCGGGGCATATTGTCCTCCGTTTACATATGATACGAACCCCTTAAGCTTGGTCTCTGTAAATCAAATGCCGACCTTAACCGGAATCCCCATTTCTTTCTAGAAAGGCACCATATAACATTCAGGGGAGTCATGATGGAGTCCATAATGATAGAGATGACTGTCTCAGGAAGACTAATATAGTAACGTATTAATCACTGCGATGAGAGACTCTCAAGCCAAGCAGGTGGTGATAGCGATAATGCAAAATATTATAAACAAGAGCGGAGGTTAGTTCTAGAGATACGTCTCTATCCCCCCCTAGCTGGTGTCCGTCCTTGGCCTCATGCCCTCATACCCTCATACCCTCATCCCTTTCTAACCCCCTTTCAACCCGCTTTTAGCATGGACAATAGTTGGACAAGTTGGACATTCTCTGAGCCTCTCAACCTGCCCACATCCCGCACCAACATCGATGACCCTAAACGCCTATTCATATACCACTCTCGAACAAAACACATCTCACTCCTCTATACACCCAGCCCGCCCTACCCATCTAGTCCATCCAATTAGCTATACACCAGCCTCTCACGCACCAGTCTCTCTATCCCCCTTACTCAGGAACCTCAACCTCAACCCCCGCCCCCTCAGCAACATACCGCGCACTAGCAAGCACAATCTCCCTCCAAACCCCCCACTCCGCCTCATCCCTCGGCGCATACAAAAACACATATCCCCACGGCGCCCTCGCCCACCTCCCCCCAACACCACTAAGCGGATGTCTCCTTCCCCACCCCTTCTCAATCACCGCCGCCGCATCCACGGGGCTCAGCGTAACATGCGCGCTCCCTTCGCCGTGCACATGCGCCCATTCCCCCTTGCTACCGTAGCCGAGACGCACATGGAACTTTTCCTCCGCGCGCTTCTCTTCTTCGGTAAGCGTCTGCCCGGGGCGCAGCCAGAGCGCTTTGTGGGGTGGGCCTTCGAGGGTACTCGTTTGCAGCTCGAAAACCACGGGGTTCTTATGCGCAAGCGCGGACAGGAATGCGGTTTCCCGCCCTATCATCCCCCCGGAAGGGACATCACTCGTCTGTCTCTGCGGCGCGACGAACCCCGGCACTACCGGTGTCTCGCCCTTCCGCGTCTCGAGAGTAAAGCCAGAACTAAAATACGATTTCCCCCCCGCGGGCCCGTACAAAGCAGCGACGTCTTCCACCCGTTTAAAAGATTTAGGCACGGGACGTTGAGTGTCGCTGCGCGCGATGAGGTGCAGCGAGGACTGCGCGAGCCACCCGAGGAAGTTGTACGGTACGCCGCCTTTGCCGATGGCGAGCCATTGGCGGTAGCAGGATATGGCGTATGCTAGGAGCGGGGCGGCGACGGTGGCGAGGAGGAGGGGCTTTTTGTGGGTTTGGAGTTGGGAGAGGGTTGGGGGGATGAGGGTGGTGTATTTCTTTTGGAGGAGGCTCATTTTTCTGTGTGGTTTACTTATTTAGACTAATGGATATATGTACTAGGTAGAGATAGAAAATAGTTTCATGAATTACGAAAATGTGCTGTAGAGAGGATATCGTATGAGTACCTAAGCTTGTGCTTACGCTGGGTAACGTGAAGCCGTTACACCGGGTCTTATATCCGGAAGTTGGGAGAATTCCGGCCGAGGCTTCACGCCGGGACAATTGATACGACGATAGGTCCGATTTCAACAGTACCTATATAAATGGCGATATCCGACTATAATAGTTAATTAAACAAGCCCAAAAACACGAATGCGAAGAGACCCGAGATGGCCGGCGTAAAGGTACCTATTCTTATTACCACATACACCCATTGGTGAGACAGAGAATTGAGCTACGGCTGAGTGGGAACGAGTGGTGTGATGTCAGGCGAGCACGAGGAAAAGCTTGTACCTTGAGCGGCAACTAGCCAATAGCGAAGCTCCAGGCCACTTCGGTGTAGGCAGCGACTGCGCGAATAAAACTTGATCCCCCGTCTCAGTCCGGAGGGGACTAGTGACCGAAGTGCCGAATCTGATAGTGATTGCCTACGGATATGCAGACGGCTTACATGCTTTCCTAAGCGAATTTTGGCGCGATTCCCGAGCAAGAGGATGGGTTAGGCGGCAAATGGAACTTTACGAAATTCCATGTCTTCAATCGTCAATCCGTGAAATAGCATTATCTACCGTCATAATTCTAAATCCGGAAAAGCACCTTCGTATACAGGCTTCTTTTATATCCTGCGGGTCCTAAAATCCGGATCCAAACCCCAAATCATTGCCACTAACATTACTGGCCAATGCCAAGGTATATCCAACCTTAACTCCACGCAACATCTCTCATAGGGGCTTATTAGCAAATCCAAGCTGCTGATTATTACCATAGAAGACGACGAACTGCGCCTTCAGAAAAATATCACCATAAATAGCAAACGACAGACCCGAGGGCGCAGCCTGAATACCTCCAAAGCACGTGGTCGCAGTCTCGAACGTGTTACCGTCCACGGGCGCGTAGTTGATGAAATCGCCCGGGATCACAGCTTGATGGGTCCCGATAATGGCGGTATAATCGGGCAGCGTGGCAGAACAGGGGAAGATGTAGCCTCCGGCTCCCCGTACGTCGTTGACGGCCCCTTGTACTTGCGAGTAATACGCGTCGACGATGTCCTGCGGGAGAATGAGCAGTGTTGTTCCGGTATCCGCGATAGCCTCGTGGGGCGCGGAAACAACAGCACCATTGGCGACCTGGAAACCCTCCGCTGTGAACTGCCAGAAACCCGATGACGAGTTGACGGGCACCAATGCGATCTGTCCTGTGAACTCGGACTGATCAATGAAGCCGAAGTTGTAATTACCGGCTGGGGGTTGCGTCAGCATATATCATCTACATATCAGCGCAAGTGATATATGGCCAACTTACGTTCCGCTTTCTTCAAATTCGCCGTGAATAAAGGAGAAGCAAGGTTCGGTAACGCATTCTCGAAGAACGTCTTCTGCGGGTTAGGTTGGACAGTGTTTAAGCTGCCAGCGGCCAGTCCGAGAAGTCCATCCGAGTCGGGTTGTTGCGTAAAGGATAGCGAGACGTTTCGAGCTGACTCAACTGCTTGGTTCTCAACCGTGATACCGCCAACGGATACCGTATCCAAATACACATCGCCACTAGAACTGCTGCCATCGCCGTAAGTAATGGACCATGTCGATCCCATCAACATCTTGGCGGTTGAGCTCTTGTTGATGTCCCACTATACCATTCAAAGTCAGTAATTGCTAGTTTTGGACCGCATCAGGAGGCATGACGTCTGCGGCTTGATCTGGCTTAAGATCTAATTATCACAAAAAGGTTGAATACGTACTACGGTCTGACCCATGACTTCGTTTGCCGGTGTCTCGGAACTGAATACCCACAGATCGGAAGAACCGGTGTCGAAGTCCAAATTCAATGTCTGCGGCGGAGTACCGATCTCTACCGGACATAAGTATTCGCTGTCGAACATTTGCGGAGTTGCCGCCACCTCGCCTAAAAGTCGATAAGCTCGAGTAGCAAAAATCACAAGAAATAAGCATACCTTGAGGGTCATCGGTGGTGGTCTTGTTTCCAGCACCAGTATCTCCCAACAGACCCAGCTCCTTGAGAATCTCTTCGATAGTAGCGAGCAAGTCGTCCGAAATTGGAGCACCGTATTTCGAGTACGCCCTAGCAATAGCCATAGCACCCCTCCCCTTCATCTGTCCGTAATATTTCTTATTCGGAACCTGATTGATCTTAAACGTCATGCCACCCAATGTCGTAATCTCAATCATCTGATCCAGCGCTCCACGCTTCTGCACAGGACCAGCCGACACCAGGTGCTGGCAGCAGAAAACGTACGCTGTAACAGCAGCGGCGGTGCTCCTAACCTTCATCGTGAAGATATATAATATGTACGTGCCTAGCTAGACAGGTAGTAGGTATGTATCGACGGACCACCTAATCAACTAACCCACCGACCGAAAAGGAACGACACAAATATATATAAACGAAAAGAATCCCGAATCTCAAATTCAGAGAACCAAACGACCGCCCAACTAGAGCTAGTCTTATAACGTAACAGACTGCAGGAACCCCGAACCAGCAAGTCCAAAAAAAGGAATGAAAATAGAATGGATATGAAGGGATAGAACGCAACCACTATCAAAGGAGCGACGTAAGGATAATCAAGGAAGGAAAAAGAAGAAGAAGAAGCATTGGTAGAATCCAAGAGCGCGAGAAGAACCTACCTACCAACACAACCAGCCTCGACGCAACTTATTCCCGTACCGGACCTAGTTTCACCCACTGCCCATCGGGGCCAGGCAATCCGAGCATTGGCCAAGCGTAGCTTGAACTGTACATATCCCCTTACCTTACCTCATAACAAGTATGCAATGTAAAGCAGAGCAAGGCAAGGGTCGCCAAGTCCAGGCATACCTACACAAGCCATTAGAAAGCCAGCTAAGATCGATATTGCCCGGGGGCTTAGGGGCTTGTGTTACAGATGGCCCATTTGGAGAGCGCGGGGTATTGGCGCGCTGTCTGGGACTGTTGGTGTAGGGCGATCATTCATGCCTGGCTGTGTCACAGGTTCCTTGCCAGAGCCTCATGTGAGGAGATCAAACTGCCCGCTGGGCGGTAGAGAAGGATTGGGCGGCTCTTACACCTCCATAAGAAACCCTTACTTTGACAAGACACTGCTAAGGACAGCCATCGTGACCAGGTGCAGCTTTTAGTCTAATGGGTCGTTCTGGATGAATGCGATAGATATCTTATGAGATACATAACATTTGAAGACTGGAGGTTGAAAGATCAGATGAAGTTGTTCAATTCGATTAGCGTCGGCAAGAGGTAAGGCAGCGTCTGTGCGCTTATGCTTAAATCTAAAGGGGAGGCAATTGAGTTTCATATGCCCACGTGAAATACTACGTCACATCCTCACCCTAATATGGAACTATATGAGAAGCGGTATCTCAATCAGTTCACGGTAGATTCAACAGCTCGGAATGTACATAAGTAAATTCATCTTTTCACAGTCTACCTAAAAGGGTGTAATATCATGAGTCTCTATAAGCAAGGTCCAGCCACAGAGCCATCGCATAACTCAAACCCCAGAACTAATCTCCATCAAGACATCACATATCACAGACCATCCAGGGTCTCACAGCATGTAATATAACGCAGCGCAATGCAACGCATTATATTGTAATGAACATGCATGCCTGAACCCAATTCGCATTATAATCTACAAGAAGCCCCCTTTTCCGTAACGCCCTGCGCATTATTAAGAGCCCATACCAATAACAATGAACAAAAAGAGATGATGCTCGCAAATCCGATCCATCTAGATCCGAGTAGCGACCAGTGTATCCTGGCAGTAATCCCAAATACCAGCCGATACCAAGCTCCCGATGTAATGAACGTCTTATTCTAATTTTTCGCCCCTGTCAACAGCTCTTTAGTGATGATGCTCATGGTCAGCGCCCCCGCCGTGATCATGACCGTGGTCGTGGTCATGGTCGTGATTGTCACCCGCCGAGTGACTAGATCTGCGGGTTGATCCTGCTTTGGAAGCAGCCTGTGATGGGTTGGTGCAGCATCCCTGGCCTACGCAGTCATCTACACACTCCAGTAGACAGACATCGCCTCCATAGCGGGGTGACGCTTGTCCATCGAGTGTCATCGAGCCATCGTCGACGTGGTTGCAAGAATCATCTAGGCAGAACTCGGGCTGGATAGTAGCACTGTGGATGCCGTACGCATGGAGGCATTTCCGCGCCTGCTTAGCGAGCTTCATGTACTTCTCTCCTCCTTCGTCCGTGATGGGGAACGCAACTTGCACGTGCAAAGAAGCGACAACCTTCGTATCGGAAAGTTGCCAGATGTGGACGTGATGGCAGCTAATGACTCCCGGAAGAGCCTGAATATCCTCTTTGATATCCTGGAGATTGATATGATCGGGAGTAGCCTGCAGGAGAACTTGCGCCGTGGCTTTCGTAAGTGGAATTGCAGACTTGAGAATGATCATCGTGATGAATAGTGATACAGCCGGGTCCGCATAATACCGTCCCGGCCAGTCGGTAAGCCATATAATCAGAGCCGTAACTATAACACCGACATTTCCCAAAGCATCGCCCAAGACATGAAGGATCATAGCGTTCATGCCCATGTCTGCGTGGCTATGTCCATGTCCGTGACCCTTTCTCGTCTTAGACTTTGGTCTATTGTGATGATGGTCTAAATGAGTACCGGAATCGCGTCGAACACGCAGGAAACCGTGAGAACTCCTTGAACGGCTGGTACGCTTATCATTGTGCGCGGATCCTTTGTCTGCACCACGTTCATTCGATATTAGAGGCGTAGTCTCATCCACAGCAGATTCGTCTTGGCCGGAAGAATCCGGAGAGTTATCTTCGATGGAGCTGTCATCGGTCTCAGTTTCGTTGCGATTCGACCTACTATGCTCGATGATATCCTGTCTGAAGCTGGCCGGGTGGATGCTAAAGTCGTCGATGCTGGTCAAGCGGCTGTGCTTAAGGCTGCCTGCGCGTCGACGTTCTCTGCCCCTAGGAATAGAGCCCCGGCTGCCACCTCTTTCGCGTTGGCCTAGCTTCCGGCCGTTCTCGGATTGATCGAATTGGATATGACGGACGGTCTCTGGAGACGCATTCGCCGCACGTGCTCTTGCTATTGCCACCTCGGGTAGAACATCCGTCACTGGACCGCTCTCGTCTAACAATGTTTGTGTTGCAGTTGCCCGACCCTCCTCAGCCGCAGCAATGTTGTCGTGTTTGTGTACATGCTCATGTCCGTGATCGTGTTCGTCATCGTGCGAGTGGGCGCCATGATCGTGTCCGTGACCTCCCAGAACCACAAAACCAACGAGATTCGAGACGAGGCCGCAACAGCCGACAATAAGGATGAGTTTCGGATTCGAGACTTCTTGGGGCTCGATGAACCGAGTTAATGCTTCGAGGATAATGGACACGCAAAGGGCGATTAAGAAGACGGCGTTGAAAGCGGCACCGAGGATTTCGGCGCGGACCCATCCGTAGGAGAATTTGTTGGTGGTTGCTCTTTGGGCGACAGTAACGGCCCACAGACCAATAATTAGGGAGATGATGTCGTTTAGCATGTGGAAGGCGTCGGCCATCAGGGCAAGAGAGTGGACGAGGAAACCTGATATTAGCTCGACGAGGAAAAAGACGACATCAATGGCCAGCATGATGCTGATCCTAGTGGTTTTAGACCACGCCATAATGACGATGATAACGCGAGACCAGTTGAGATGAGTTCGTTGGGCAATCCGATGAAGTTGGAGTGGACGAACTCCCTCTCTGGGAGCCGCGTATAAGAGTAAATAAAATTAGTGGCGACGGCGCCGAGGCTGCGAGATCAATTCCTAGGAGCTAAACCGCGCCAACCGTTTATAGTGCGAGGAAAAAGAAAAACGGCGTAATTAAACGGTAGTAAGTTGCCGCTGAATGGCTGTTAAACTTTGCTATTTGTAGCCATGCGGTGGCCCGCGCTTGCGTTGTATTATCTGGATACCAGCAGGCGAGCGTACAGAAGGTGATGTCGTATCAAACACAGAGAGATTTTAGGACGAAACGGATTGAAAGTGTTTGATGTTTGGACGTTTCCTCAGCCAAGCCTTAGGGGATCGATTCTGTGGAGTCGGGTGTTGGTCGGGCTCGGTTCGGAGCACTGTTCGGAGTCGCAAATCGCGGGGATGTGTATTATCAGATGGATTTGGAGGCTTTGTTCTCGCGCAATCGTTTTTTGCAGGAAGGAATTTTCCCAGCTGAAGGATCAATGACGTTATTATGTCATAAGGCTCGCCGCTTGATCTTTCCATTCGAATTTGCGGATCTCATTGGGCCACTACTTCTTGCCATCAAGGTAGCGAACCCAATGGGACGGGAACCTGCATGTAAAATACCGTAGTACCAAGGTACCTATGCGCTTAATACCGAGTGGTCGGAGTTTTCCATCAACATAGGGCTTACAAACGATTATTCTGAAAGAAATATTTCTATTATGGATATCGGCATCTATATATCTAAGGTACCCTAGATTATCATTAGATGATCTCGCTCATATCTCATACGTTGGAATGGACCCTTCAATTATGGCCCTTGGTTCCTAACCTCTGGGTCGCGATTATTCTCCCCATAATGAAAACGCATTCCGACCCCTATCGCTACCATCCAACACCGAATGCCTTTTCAAGGTAGTACGAGTACCTTACTTAAGAACGCAGTTAGGTAACCCACCTCGTCCTGTCAAGGGCAAGTGCGAAAGGGAGTTGCGGTTTCGGTTCTCCTCCATTCAGGGGGTCACGGGGCTGGTGACTTCATAGAGTCTCCAATAATTCAACCAGGCCATCTCAGCCGTTCAACAATTTATTAGCCCTCTCCCTTTAGTCAGTGATTTTAGATGAAATAGTACGCTCCTTCGAGTCGTAACTCAAGTCATATTTCATATAATCCGTTTTACGCATTATAATCCACCTTTTCCTTTCTGTCTTACTGGGCGTCAAAGCTTCTCTTCCTACCCCATATGCCAAGCACGGTTGTATCTCCTGAAGCATGTAACCGGCACACAGCATCTCGGATTCTATGCATTAGCCAACCACTAGGTATCGCAAAATACCTAGGCACTCAGCTCTTTCTTCTGACGTACGAAAAGAAGGTATGACGAGAATGGTTCTAGATCATTAAAAGCGTTAATGGCTTGGCAAGATCTACATTAGTTACCGCCAAACTCGAGAGTCAAACCCGTTGACAAAACAAGATGGGAGACACGTGTACCTGATGTAGTCCTATCCTACAAAAACAGCAATTTTCCATAGGGCCAGCCTTAAAACAAATAAAATATCACGAACGGAGGTGTCCGATGTTGTGATGCTGGTCTCGCACTAGAAGTATGTTTATCGAATACGTCCAGGGCAAACTATAATTGCACAAGCTATCCTGTACCTCTTTCCTCCGGGTGATTTTCCACAGGCCGTCAAGACCGCTCCGGGAATTGGAACAAAGCCTATTGTGTAGATTCGGCTTGATCCTACCGTGCATTTACAGTGAACTGGGAGCTAGTGAGACGAATTCGTGGTATGTGAGAATTTCAAGTCACTGTGCGGAAAGGACCTCCTTTGGACGCGACAGATTCGGCCACAAGACACAAGGGGAGACGTCGCCAGCGCTAACCACGACAGTTTATCACTCTTGGTCCAATGGATTACCTTGAGGGCATCGGGCTCGTCTCATATCGGAGTATTTACCAGTAGAAGGTATACCTTGCAGCTCACTTCGTCGATCTTACTGATTAGGGGTTGCTCTTCGATCTTCCTTTTAGTCTTGCCATCTCGTGGGATTAAGAGGACCACGATCCCGTATATTTCAGAAAGCGCCTATTAGCGCACCTATAGATGAGACGCCCTCATCTAGACTGTCCTTGGTAGAGTGTAAGTATATGTAACCCTTCAAGGCCAGTATGCGCTTTAGATAGTTGGGAGCATGGTCCGGTTGCGTCAAGCTTTATTCCCAGTAGAATAACTTAGATAGGATATATTCCCGTGTATGTGGTGTATAATGCCAGCTTAAGGTCTAGGGTCGTTCAAGCGCAATGTCACCCAGCTTATGCATTGACAGTAGGCCTCTCGTCATTATAGCTTGCCGTCTCCGTTTGAAGGCGGGGAACATACTCAACTACGACCTCACTGGTCCTCATGCAGATGGATGAAGGACATACCCGCATCTAGGTATCCGTCACTACGCAGGTGACACATGAGGTCCTGAGCGCGGAATATTCGGGAGGTAACAGTTCATCTGGTGGCGAAATGAAGACTCCTGCCAAGCAGCTTGTGTACACCAGTACTGTATGTTGACTCTACAATGCTTCCGCCTATATGAAGCAACGTAGATGTGGGAGATCTAAAAGTGTATCGAAGGCTGTAAGTAAAATTGAATCTTCGGGATCCTGTAGAACATACGAGATAGAGAGGGTCGGTGTAAGGCGTGGAGGGGTTGGACGAGGAGGAGGGTAGCATATGTGGGATTAATCACCGTATATCTGCCTCTGCGGGATCGTACACACATCTATGGACCTCAGTAACGCAAGTCCAAGTGGAAATGAACCTTGGGTTACTATTATACGGTTGAGCCACGGATAAGTTACTCATGCGGGGGGAGGATTTACCAACTTTCGGCTATTGTGAGTAGGTGCTGCACACCTAAGCGAGAGTAGATGTAGTCGAGATTGATGGTGAAAGAGGGGTTATTATCCCAGCGGAAAGGTTTCCTAGACGAGCCCTGAGATGACATTGGCAAGGAGAATGTGGTCTGTATTGGGCCTCCTTTTGGAGATCTCGAAGGCTGTTTGGATGGTGTCTCTACACGAAAATGCAAACATTAGCAGCCACGTCCGACATCATGTCTATTGAATGTTCGTTTCCCATCTACTCATGATCTCGATGCGGCTTCATAAGCCCGTCTATGCTAGAGAGCAGCTCGGTTGGCTTAAGGGACGCTCATCCAGAGTAATTGAAGGCACTGGCGAATGACGGCCAGACTTACCTGATTGCGAAGCCTTTTCACCGCATGACCAGCTTCCTACCTCGGGATTTGTAGAGTGTCGATTCCGTAATGCTGGTGTGGGCATTGGGAAGATCTACAATGTGGTCATTCAGAGCAGTGTAACCTCTCTAGTCTTCCCGAGTTGCCGTGGGGGTTCAAGGTTGGGAGTCAGGTGTTACTCAAACGACATACCCTAGATGCCATGATGTGCCAATAGCAACAGTGAAGACGAAGAGAACGGCCAAGAGCTGCAGTTGGGGAGCATCAGCCGCCGGCACGCATCTCAGAGACTACGGACTAGTTAGACAACCTCAGGTACCAGGAATAATACCAAAATAATGGAGGCCAACTCGAGCCCAACAGATAGCGCTCAGCTTGAACCAGTGCCTATTGGCATCGTTAGGTACGACAGGCTCCAGACAAAGCTGTCCAAACTGCGGACGCGTAGAAGCAAACGGCCAATGGATTTCCGATGAGCGTATACCCGAAGCCTGAATCTCGCTGTTGCAATAAGGACAACTGCGCAAGCAAGCCTCCCGTCAAGGTCAACGATGAATATGTCCTCATATAGCCCCAGGAATGTCCGCTAAAAGGCTACCTCATAACGCCAAACTGGTTAGCCGGTGAGCGCCAAGGCAATATTGAAATGCTGCTTCCGAATCACATATATGGCTATCAAAGCCGTTTCCGCATGTACTTGCCCCATTTCGGATGAACACTTTTCATCGGAACGTCGAACGATTCTAGATTGAATCTGTATCGACAAGCTCTAATGTCTGTATTAAGCACCATAGGACGTTGGGATAAGATTGATAAGCACCACGTGCGTGAGAAAGTCAAAGTGTAACTGGCACTCTCTCAAGCCCGAACTACGGACGGCACAATGCTGCATGAGAACCGAGTTTCATTAGTCGGTCAACCGACCAGTAGAGCAAAATTGTGACCCCCAAGCTTCAAAATCTCTAGCGAGACCTTACACGGGCAGGAGTCTTACACGCCCCTTCAGCCACAATATGCAGGCTGCAGGCAAAATAGATTGAGGGACAGGGCACGGATAAGACTTCCGAGCCAATCCGGCCTCGATTTGATAACGATTCACACAGGTTCGATGATGAGTATGTAAAAACTCCTGAAGGTTTGAATGAGAGACTAGAATACTAAGATGTTATAACAATGAAACGGAAGAACGTACCGAAATGATCATGACACCTTGGAAGTTTTGCGGTCTGGGATAAGAGTAACTTACTGCCGTTAGAGTGTTGCTGCTAAGCCTTGACCATGGGGGGTTGATTTTCATGAAGCCACAGCTCGGTTATCGTCTGAACAGGCTTAAGAGGACCGAACAGTGGTACAGGGTGGCAGGCCGATCAGCTCCACTCCTTGCTCTTCTGCATGTTGAAGTGAGTCGTGCCGGGTTCGTGGTCATGTTGGCCCACTATACGGATCGAGAATCGCAACGACTAGATTCGTTTCTAGAACATATATGTGCGTCTATGGTTCTCGTTCCATACATATGCCGAAGCCAAGTCGATCAAAGCAACGGTGCTAATGCGAACGTAACTCATACCAAAATAAAAGTCACTAACTCTTGAAGGACCGTGAGGAGCCTTACCGTGGCTTGCCTTCTCTTAGCGTAAAAGCAATATTGTCGAATTTTCTAGCTCGGTATTATCCGAGATGATAAATTTGGTTCTTGGGATTTATTGCCTGATTAGGTAGGTACCTAAGGTTAAAGGAGTCATAATTTCTGTGAGTTAGGTAATGATCTTTGTTTGACGGACGCTGTTTCTCATCGCGGATGATTAAGGTATGCATTAGCAAATTGTTTAAATTCTTGTCAGCAGTCGAATCGATGTAGCCAGTACATCATCAGGAAAACGATGATATTCGGAATTCAGGAGTATAGCACATCTCGCCACAGTGCCATTTCAGAGGGCGGGGAAGGCTGACCAAAATGCGGTTATGATTGCGACGTACCGAGGTAGATTCAAAGAACGCGCGTCCACAGTAGAGCTGAATAGACATTACTGACCGTATGCTAAAATAAAATTGACCCAGAGTAAGGACCGTGGGGAGCATCTCAAGGTGTTAATCGAACGGATCCAATGTCAAGAGCTAAGGTGGGTCAGACGGCCCGCCGAGGAGAATCGGCTTCGAGCTCGCAGTCCCCAAGGCGGATCTCGGCGCGAGTTGCGTCATTGTGTTGTAGGGCAGTAGCCGCCCTTCGAAACCAACGCCTGCAATTTATTACTGGACGCATTAGTCGAATAATACGAAGAATATAGTTGGGAGGTGTCATCAATGATAGGCGAAAACAACGCCCTACTACTGTTTTGAGCGCCCGTTAACTAGGGTAATGATATTAGTTTGCGATCCTAGATTCATCTATTCCAGCCACGGAATTTTTTCTAACTGTGCATATTGAGCTGTCAGAGGCCAAGCCTTATGGTTTTCGATCGTGCAGCCAGATGGAGAGCTGATCAACTTCGTTTCGACAAGGGGGTTCTTGTACCTTGTACACCTAGGTGAGGCGGCATCAAATTAGTATAATTATCTCCAAAAATGTATCTTTAGATGACCATCGGTGAGTATATAATTCATGTAGTACCGAGTCCTCCACTGTCTACAAGGAGTGAAAGACGCCACAGCCACTCCTCACAGATTTAGACCTTGCTCTCCGCGAGATTTGAGAAGACCGAGATGATCTGGTTGATGGGAATAATATTCACCGTGAATGCCAATGTTCGTTACTGAGATCGGAGAATGCCCAGTCGAAGAGTATACCCATCTAATCGAGGCTGAACCAATGTAGAGGTCTCACGTGGAAATCCCTTGTCGGCGATTTTGGCGTAGGTTTAGATGATGCGGTTCTGCTGCAGCAGTAGTATGTGTGGATAACGTGATATCTATGTCCCATACCCTACCCTGTTAAGCTGAGAATCGGTCAATCCACATTAGGATAATGAGAAGTCGACCTTTAGAAATCCTCGAAGATTGTGCGATTGCGGAAATAACCTTAAGCTTTTCGCTATTGGCCGACCGGCGCTTCTATCCTAACTTTTCCCGATTGATGTTCTTCCGGGCCGTGAAGCCGATGCGTTAATCGGGTCCCATAGTTGTGGGCACTTCACTTAGCGGAAACTTCCATTGGTAACCTGAAAACTACCAAGGAACCCAGGTAGCTCAAGTCTTTTCCCAACATAGAAATCCGTCACCTTCAAAATGCATGATCACCTACATGCAGCCCGCTACCTGCGCTAAGACTATATGATCTTCGACGCGCTATGCAATAGTTGGTGCTGGGTCTTCTTGACCTGGACTACCTATCTGCCCAGTCATTATCATCATAAGCCCTAAACATCGCCTCGATCCTACTAGTATAAGATTTAGATTTGCTGAGCTTCACAGGAGTCTGTCGTGCTCTCTTGCCACTTTGGAAGATACCCAAGATCGTACAATCCCGGGCCAACGGAAGATGTACCTCAAGCCAGAATTAATGAAGTCAGACTGTTCGGTATCCCTGGAGCCTGCCGGCAGCCGAGCTGGACAAGGATAGAGCGCCAGCTACATAGACGCCTATGCTCTGCTTGAGAAGGGCTCACATCTACAGTAGTGTCTCCGACGGTCAGGGCTATCCGATTCGCTCTCAACTCCGTCTTCTCTTCCGTCCGTCTTCTAGACGGCTAAGTTCCTTCCAAATCTGGGCCAAGGGCGAGGTAACATCTCGAACACCATCCAGCCTGCCAGCTCACCCAGGAGGAGTTGCAGGGCCCGGTGAATATATCATGTAATAGAGGAGGGTCACGATTGATAAGTTTGCTCGGCCGTGGATCTCCTAATTTACACCCACTCTAACACGACATACTCCAGGTAATCAGAATCGCAGTCATGCTTCCGTGTCGAAGAAAACGGAGTATGTAACCAGGAACCATCACCTGTGACTACTCCACACTTTTTCAGTTCATGATCTGCTGGGATCTTCTTGGCTCGCTAGACCGCCTTGCCCGCTACGTGAACACTGGGCCCCGTATTCCCCGTCCGAATGGATAAGACTTCCCGTAGCGGCCCCCCACTCTGCTCGTGCGAAACCAGCGTGGGCGTAGTTTTTGTTTCGCCTTCTCCTCAAGTACCCTGAAACAACGCTCTTCCGGTCCGCTCCTGCCGATGTGGGTATTTCCTAGTTGGGAGCCAGCAATATAGCGTCCTCACAGACGGACTTGTCAAGTGACAATGGTTGCACTAGGAGTTACCCAGAGACCACTTCAAGTCCGGGACGTACAATCTATCCCCACTCCTCACTGCTCGGCGGCTTTGCGGCACCTGCCTCTGATCGAGACTTAATAAAGCTTTGATAACATGTCGATCCTCCAACGGTCTGCTCAACCTGTGAGCAACGGCCCTGGAAATGTCCATTATAGGAAGTACCGCATTCTCCTCTTGGTCAATTTGATCCTGCATAGTCCCATTCAAACTCCGATCCCCTGCCTTAGCATGTGCACCGAAGTCCCTCGTTGTGTATTTCAATAATAGCTATCATAATCCCATCTGTGACGTCGTATTCCCTTTCTCTCATTGATACATAAGGGAGGCCACTTCGTCCTTGGCATCCGGCTCTGGAGTTGTACTTGACTTATATAACCTCAAGATCACCCCTATCTTTGTGGGGTAAAGGGTTACCTTGGGACCGGGTTCGTCGAGCAACTTCGCTTTGCCCTATAGGGCTCTCTGTTTACGGTCACTATTTTCAAGTTGTTTAGTTATCAAACATCCTTTGGCCCTCGGCCCGCTCGTATACTTCGTAATTTTCAGAGGTATCAGGGCTCCCAGTCGATCACGTGTGACTATATCCTTCAGAAGAACTCGTTATAGCAGGCATAATAAACCATCATTCTGCCATGGAGCATATCGACGATTCTCAGTTCGATGGGATGGACCCCAATGTCTCTCCCTTCGAGAGCGTCGATAGCAACACAACGCCAAATACTGAATTCTCCCCTCCTGGAAGCCCGATTCCGAAAGCCACTACCCTTAAAGATTGTCGATCACTTGCGAAACAGAAGCTTGAGCGGTTGACACTTGAGGAAAAGGTATGTGGGCTGGGTAGTTAAGCGCGGTTGGATTATTTACTGACTTGTCAAGGTCTCACTTCTGACCGCTGCAGATTTTTGGAGGACGAAATCGATACCCTCTAAAGGTATCCCGGCCATCAAAACGAGCGATGGCCCTAATGGTGCCCGAGGCGGTATTTTTGTTGGTGGTACCAAGGTAAGCAGCAAGTATAGTGGTCAAGAATCTCGTCAATGACCTTTCTCGCGTAGGCAGCCTTATTCCCATGTGGTATATCGCTGGCAGCGACATGGAACAAAGAGTTGTTGTACGCAGTTGGACAGCACTTAGCCGACGAGGTCAAGGCTAGGTCCGCCGATGTACTCCTCGCCCCCACGGTTTGCATGCATCGCCATCCTCTTGGAGGCCGGAATTTCGAATCATTTTCGGAAGATCCGCTTCTCACCGGCAAACTCGCCTCAAAATACATACAAGGGCTTCAGTCTAAAGGAGTTGCTGCGACGATCAAGCGTCCGCACCACCTGCCCACTACCACTCAAAACATTCGCTGATAATTCGATAGATTTCGTGGCAAATGAACAGGAGACGAACCGGCTCACTGTTGACTCAGTGGTGATAGAACGACCCCTGAGAGAATTATACCTTCGACCCTTCGAGATTGCTATACGCGAAGCGAATCCATGGGCTGTCATGTCATCGTATAATCTAGTTAACGGAGCTCATGCCGACATGAACACCCACACACTTAAAGATATCCTTCGAGGAGAGTGGGGATACGACGGGTAAGTCTCGCTGACTCCTTTTTAAATATGTCACCGAAAGCTGACGACTGTGTCTCAGTACTGTAATGTCAGATTGGGGAGGTGTCAATTCGACCGTCGAGTCCATTAAGGCCGGGTGCGATATAGAATTCCCCTTCTCGTCTAAATGGCGCTTCGAGAAAGTCCTCCAGGCCGTCGAAGACGGCCGGCTCACAACGGATGACATAGACACTGCCGCGGAGAATGTTTTGACTCTCGTGGAACGCACTAAAGGAGACGATATGTCAGACGAGGAAGCCGAACGCGAGGACAATCGAGAGGAGACGAGAGCGTTGATTCGTGAGGTCGGGGCCCAGGGTATAACTTTGTTGAAGAACGAAGGCCAGATCCTGCCGCTCGACCCTAAGAACACGAAGGTTGCCGTCATCGGTCCGAACGCTAACCGGGCCATTGCCGGCGGTGGTGGCAGCGCCAGTCTTAATCCATACTATTATACTCTACCTCTCGACAGTATTAGAGCAGCCGCGGAGCAGGAAGTCGTGTATGCCCAAGGATGCCATATCCACAAGTGGCTGCCTGTCGCATCGCCTTTCTGTACCGACAAGTCGGGGGAGCCAGGTGTCACTCTCGAATGGTTTAGCGGAGACAAGTTCCAGGGCGACGTTGTTGTCACACAAAGAAGGATGAATACCGATCTGTTCCTATGGGACTCTGCCCCTCTGGCTCAACTCGGCCCTGAATGGTCAGCAATTGCAACAACTTACATAACGCCGGCGACTAGCGGAAGGCACACGATTAGCTTCATGAGCGTCGGCCCCGGAAGGTTATATGTAGATGGAAAGTTGGCTCTCGACCTCTGGGATTGGACGGAAGAAGGCGAGGCAATGTTTGACGGCTCAATCGACTACATGGTCGATGTAGAGATGCGGGCTGGCAGACCAGCCGAGCTAAGGATAGAGATGACGAACGAGCTTAGACCGATCGCAAAGCAGAAGATTTTCAACATGACGCACAAGTATGGCGGCTGCCGTATTGGCTTCAAAGAGGAAGACCAGGTTGATTACCTCCAGCAAGCTGTGGATGCGGCGAAAGAGGCTGATGTTGCTGTCGTCATTGTCGGACTCGATGCCGAGTGGGAATCTGAGGGTTATGACAGAAAGACGTTGGATCTCCCTTCTGATGGAAGTCAAGACCGACTTATCGAAGCTGTCGTGAAGGCTAACCCGCGGACGGTTGTGGTGAACCAGTCCGGTTCACCAGTGACCATGCCTTGGGCGGACAGAGTGCCAACCATTATTCAAGCCTGGTACCAAGGTCAAGAAGCTGGCAACGCACTGGCTGACGTTTTATTTGGCCTGCGGAATCCCAGCGGCAAACTTCCGGTAAGTCGCTCGGCTACTACATACCAAAGCACTAACTAATCATTGCAGACAACTTTTCCTAGGCGACTCGAGGACACTCCTGCATACCACAACTGGCCGGGTGAGAACTTGCGTGTATTGTACGGCGAAGGTCTGTACATTGGATACAGGCATTACGATCGCGCAAACATCGCACCCCTTTTCCCATTCGGCCACGGTCTTTCGTATACAACATTCGAGTATGGCCGACCATCACTCAGCCGGAAGACGCTAACGGAGACGGCGCCGATACACCTAATCATGGCGGTCACCAATATTGGTAGCGTTGCCGGCTCGGAGACGGTTCAGATATATGTCAGAGACGACAAGTCGAGGCTACCTCGTCCCGAGAAAGAATTGGTAGCGTTCGAGAAGGTGTCGTTAGAGCCACAAGAGACCAAGCACATCATCGTCCCGCTGGATAAACATGCAGTGGGATACTACGACGACTCGGTACCAGCGTGGATAGCGGAGGAGGGCACATTTAAAGTCCTGATAGGGGCGTCGGCGAGTGATATCAGGTGAGCAGATCCCCGCTCCTCGCTTAATGCTTGGATCCCCGTACGACTTACCTATCTCGTTGATTGAGACTGACAATCACCTAGGCATTCCGTCCCTTTCGAAGTTAAGGAATCATTTACTTGGACCTTCTGATCCCGCCCTTTCTAGACATTAATAACCTATCCCAAGCATATGGGTCTTATTGGATTCACTCCTTATGCGCACTACAGGGGCGCTAACAGTCTGCATATATGGGTCTTTCACTGGGTTTGGTATCACAACTATGGTGGCGATTTGGCGTGGGCATAATGGTAAACTCCCGGGACTGTTCTGGGATTCCCACCTGGAGTGTTCTTATTATCAAGACCGCTCCAGGCTGCTGCAATATACAAGAGATATCGGAGCACTGGTACGCTCTTTAATCACTTAGCTTCTATATCGAACGAGTAATAGCACACGAATCTACTTGCTTCTCTTCTGAGGAGGCATAGACTATTAATACTTACTATTCTGCCATCTATAGGTGCTTGTGAGTCTGCCACTTTGTTCGTCTATCTGGGGTGGCGAACCTACAGAATTCTGCCATTTCAAGATTGGATCCGAGTTTATATAAGGTAATCATGTTATCATCGTACCACATTTTCCTTTCGCCGTGCTTTGTCCACTTCTCATGTATAATGTTGCCTCATAAATATATTAAATACGATGAAGACTGGCCGTAGAGGGCAAAGAATACACATTAAGCAACAAGCGGGCTCCACCTGACCGATATTGCTATACGACTAGCGGGAAGAGTTCGGAAAGCTTCCCTTGTGCATGTGAGACATTTAGGTCTGGGCTGAAGCTTTTCTAAGACAATGTCTCAACCAAGTCGCTTATCATATCTTGCTTGTTCTCTTTGGACGACGCCAACTTTATGATAAAACGACCGTTCGTTTCTCTTCCTCGCAGGTTCAACTTAGTAGTCACCTCCGTTTCCTTACAAACAATTAAAACGTTTGTGGTCTTTTAAGGGGGAAAATGCCGACAAGTTTTTCTAAGGTATTTTATTGGAAGAAACAGATATATTTACTTAGATACCTACCGAAGAGGATCGGATGAGAAGGGTTACACAAGGGCGCAGGTTTAACAATTAATATATGTATACTCGTATAAATGCATAATATTTGTACCATATGTGGTTGTGGCTATTGGCTGGGTAGTATCGCAAGGTGACTTGGGACGCCTGTAATAATTGCTATTACAAGAGTCTGATAAGTCTGTCTGTGATTGCTACCTCGTATCTACGTTGATCAGAAAGGAAGGATTCCTTCTGATATGGCTACCTGGTTTATATACAAATAGATTCCAACGTGGGTCCCTTGTGGTCCATCGTATGGTCTCCTCAGGCAACGCCAGGGTTATCACGTGACTATTCTCAGACCCACATGGTTATACAGTGGCTGAGATTCCATGCACTTAATCGGTGTCCGGCGCTAATCCAGACCGTGCCCAAGTACTCTACCCAAAAGGGGACGCGTGTGCCGCATTGCCAGCTCCGACAGAAAAAATAAAGTTATAGCGTTCCATTCTATAAGGTAACACCAGAAGTAAGGGTCTCCTCTTGCGATCTCCGTCTCTTGCTAGCAACCCAACACCTTATTTTCAACCCGTTCCAAGGTATTTACGTCCAACCTGCGACCCGCTAGCTGGTCTAGAACCGTTCCGCCCAACGTCGCCCAATATATTATTCGCTCGAAATTTGACGGTCTAGGTCGAGAGACCCTGGAAAGAGCTGTTGCGGATTTGTAGGTACCTCGCCTGCATAGGTACATACCTACTACATCTCTCCTATGGCTGCCCGTCCCGAACGCCATGGCGCCGCCTTATAGCAACGGCTACGGCTACCCGTCGTCAGCCGTGCCCTCCTCCTACGATTACGGCTATAGGAACAGCGGCGACTTCCAGTCCATCTGCGACGACATATCCGCTACCACTAAGACTATGCTGGAACGATTATGGGGGTATGCGAACGGACGAGGTCGGCATGCTGCCTGGAGTCTGGCCGTGCAGGTGGGACACCAGGTTAGGAGGAATTTGACGCGGCGGCGACTCCTAAGCTTCCCGCATTTGCTGGTGGTGCTCTGGGTGCTCGTTATGCTGTGGGGTGAACGGTGGATATTTGCGAGTCGCGTACGGAGTTGCGACTGGGACCATTGGGAGGACTGGGTAAGTTTCTCAGGCCCGGGGGACCTTGCGCGCCTCGTCTCGGCTTAGGGAGTATGGAATGGAATGTTGATACGTTATTATTATACTATAGCCCGCAGGAGCAACGCCGCACCGACTGATATTCGTCGCCGACCCCCAGATCATCGACCCTCACTCATACCCCGGCCGCCCTTGGCCCATTAATCCCCTGACCATGGTTATAACAGATAACTATATGCGACGGTCGTATACGCAGCTACAGAAGGTGCTACATCCAGACACCGTTTTCTTTCTGGGAGATTTATTCGATGGTGGGAGAGAGTGGAAGACGGCGCACGGGGACTTCGACGATCCCGAGTGGGCAAAAGATCACAGGCCAAAGGAGGAGCAGAAGTACTTGAAAGAGTGGCACAGGAAATACGGCGAAGATTTTTGGCTGAAGGAGTATAAGAGGTTCGGCGACATATTCTACGATACCTGGAATTTGGGAGGCGTGTTCCCCGGCCCGGGACAGCGGGGAAGGAAGCTCATCTCGAGTCTTCCTGGGAACCACGATTTGGGTTTCGGAGCAGAGGTGAAGGTTCCAGCGAGACATCGATTCAGCGCATATTTTGGAGAGCCGAATAGGGTTGACGTCATCGGAAACCACACTTTCGTGTCTGTGGACACGGTATCTTTGAGCGCAGACACTTCGAACGTGAAAGACAAGGTCGATCTAACACCCATTTATACTCCGGCTCAGGAATTTTTGAAGGAAGTGAAGGCGACGAAGCGAAGGGCCGTTCAGAAGGAGGTGCGATTCTGGCGGGGAGATTTGGAGGATCTGACTTGGGAAACGAAGGTTGAGGACCTTGATACTGCGGACTTTGATCACCTACCGACGTTGGACCCGGGGAAGGATGCGCCGGATTTTCCAACTATTCTTTTAACACACGTGCCGTTATATCGAGACCCGGGGACGCCTTGCGGTCCGATGCGAGAGCATTGGCCCCCAGCAAAGCCACCCAAGGGACAGATTTCGCCAGTACTTCCAGACCTTCAAAACGCCATCAGCGTCTCAGGTGGATACCAGTATCAGAATGTGCTGAACATGGAGGATTCGGTGAACCTAATCAAAAGCATCGGCAACACCATTCACGCCTTCTCCGGAGACGATCACGATTACTGCGAGGTTGTACATTCGCCAGAGCTGGAAAACGTCAAGGAGATTACGGTCAAGAGTTTGAGCATGGCGATGGGAGTGCCTACACCCGGATTTCAGATGGTTTCCCTGTATAATCCCATCGACGACCAGGGAAATCCACTCCCGGGGTCGCCGAAAACTACGCTGCAGACTCACCTCTGCCTGCTCCCGAAACAGCTCTCGACGTACATGACGTACGCCGTACTAGGGTTTTTTACCATATTAATACTAATAGCACGAGCATTTCTCGTCCCCGTCCTTAATCTCCAGCCATTTGCTCTGGATCCCGTACAATACACACCATCAGCCATCCTCCCCGTTTTCAAAGCGAAAACCGAAGGCGACGACGGAGGCATCTACGACGCTCGACCAACTTCCTCGATGACGTCGTCGTCGAAGTTCCCATCCGCCCGCGTATCATCCACAAGAACACGCGGCCAATCTCTTTCCAACGGACTAGGTCCACAAGCCCGCGCCGCGTCCCCCAATACCAAAGGCAAAGGCGGCGCGAGCCCCGGGAAGTGGGGTTGGGGCCAGAATAGAGGCCCTCGAATAGAAATCAGGAAAGACGCATACTACGACAAGGAAAGCGCTTGGAAGCCAGCGAGTTCAAGGTCGAGAAGTCGACTGAATGTTGTAGGGAGGGAGATATGGACGACTAGTTGGAGGGTCGCGTGGATGGTGTTGGGGTTTTTTGCTTACCTTACGTATAAAGGATAGGAGTGAGCGGCTCTAATCGACGGCTTCCATAATTGGTAATTGAGTAGGTGAACTGGATTGAATAAATGCATACAACTTTGACTTTGACTACAATACCAAGTTGGCGGTTTCTGGAAAAGAAGAGGAAGGAAAAGGGAAAGGGGTGGCTGGGGCTAGGGCTAATGCATGGCGAGTAATTGAGGCATTGAAGCGAGCGAGCGAGCGAGCAAGTCCCTTTGTACCTAGGGTAGGGTTACTGGAATGAAACAGCTGCTCTAGAGTAGGCGGAGGTTTGTTGATCGAGCAAAAGAGGGTTGATGAGTCCGTCGATCCTGATATGGTATGGGATAGGATAGGAAGGAATAGGACGGGACGACTATGTATAATATGATACATACATGGCGTATCCTGAATGCCTATGCCGTATGTAAGTCCAACGCTACATTGGCGAAGAAAGAGACGTCAATATACCCCGAATCGCGCCTCATATTTGAATGTGTTAACTACAAGGGGTACGAATAAGGTAAAAACGGCTCGCTTCGTCCCGTTTCGGCACGATCGGATAGGGATGCTTTGCTGTTATGTTCGAGGATCCCCTTCGGTACCAGAGTCCAGGTCTATGGAACAGCACACCTCCGCCTTTCGGCTCCGAAACGGACCGTATATTAGGTAGGTACTCATCCGTCAACAGTAAGCGTCTGTGTCGCTCCCGATCTTCGGGTTGAGTTGTGCGAATACAGACAGACTGCCTCCCCAGATTCTTGGAGGTCAGTTGAACGACCATATATCTAAACATAAGCAATAGGTACCTCCTAAACTATATAAGCTCAATCACAAAGCGCATACCTAACCTACCTTCATACGTACCTTCATATGTAAGTACCTAATCCAGGGTTGCGTCGGCCAGACTACGGTAGTAGTTCGGCCGGTGCGACCTTAGATCGTTCCAACACCCTACATCGCTAACCTCCTTCAGCCTCTAGCTTCTAACCTTCTCTCAGCCCCTACCTCAGCTTCTAACCTTTATTGTCCACCCTCTACCCCTACCCTACTCTCTAACCTGTACCCTCTAACCTCTAACCTCTAAATTCTACCCTCTACCTTCCCACTTTTACTGTCTTTGCATGTCTGCATGTATGGATGCATAAGCGATAGCCCCATTCTCCACTTTCTAACCGTTACCCCGTGGAGTTTCGCCCTTTCGGTAACCTACCTACCTAGTGCCCGGCCCCTGGGGAATATGGTAATACATGAGGTACATGCATGTGCAAATTGCCCCTAAACGAAACTTGGGAATCTGGGGTAGAAGTAAGACGCCAGGCGTCATGTATCATCATATGTAGGTACCTATCCATGGATGTCGGGACCCTCGCTCGCTGAGGAAGGACTACCGACGTGCATGAGTGTAATGAATTTTACATGTCCATAGTATCGCTGATCATGTAGGGCCAGAGGCCAGCTGTCGGGCATGATCAAGAATTCCAATGATATACGTATCACCACCCCCGATCATCCAGCATCGTACCTGCGTAAGAGGTAATCAGCGATGAGACATGCAGTAGCACAATAATTTCATCAACACCCAGTCACCAAGATCAAGGGGCCACTCAAAATATTTGAACATTTCAACTTTTTTGATTTGCTAGGCATCAACAGACAGAGCAACACGACCGCCCATCTATTCAAGCCATCATACAACAAAAAGAGTAGGATGATCTCCCTCACTCGAGGCTAGTGGCGGTAATGTAGTGTAGATGTAGCATAGATGGCACAAAAATCAGCAGTGCTACTCTCCTACATGTCATGTAATACGGTGGTGGGGGGTATGGCGTAACACGGACTCGAGCTCCTAACAGAAAAATAAAAAGGGGGTTTAGCATCTAAGCGGCCCCTTGGTTTCGCGCCTCATGCCTTCTTTTCAACAAAGGCGAAAAGGCGAGTCGCCATGTGTTGCCCAAATATATGAACCGGTATCGTTGTTCCCTGAGAGTTGTGATGATCGCGATGATGCCGCCCCGTTGGTGCCGCCAAACCCGAAAAGCCCAACCGTAAATTCCCATAATCCAATTGTGAATGATGATGATGATGATGATTCCCTAATAGTTCCCGATTCCCAATTGTGCCGTTAACTCCGTCACGTTGAACTCCTACGCTGATATATCCAATATGACTCCCAAAGAACAGAAAACCTTAGCGTCTCCTTTAATAAGGCGAAGGCGGTAATGGTCCAAGACAGGGTCGGTCTCGTTGGAAAAGAAATGGATCCGGGCTCAATAACTAAAGTCGATATTACCCATACCCATCTGTTGTATTATCTTATCCTCTTCCGATTGGCTCTCGTTGGGAGAAGAAGATTCTGTATGTATCGTCTGTACACTCTCGGTCGTAGTCGTAGTAGTCGTAGAGGGTTGTAATTCGTGTTCGGGTGGAGGTATACCACTATCCGCAAATCCATCGTCGCGTAGCTGTTGGAAACTCCAACTCGGTTCGAAGTTCTTGCTGTTCCACGCAAAGTCGACACGCTCGTACATCTCGTCTATCTGCTCCAGACTGATCTTACTGGTCTCATAAATCATGCCGTACACGAAGATAGCGGCAAGGACACAGAACGCTCCCCACACGTAGAACACCTTAGCCCCCAACGCTGCATAACCACTTCCTTCCTCTACCATAAATGGCGTGCCGTAAGCGATACCAAAGTTCAACAACCAATTGGACGCCGTCGAAACTGACATAGATTTTGCTCGGATCTTGAGAGGGTATATTTCGGACGTGACGACCCAGGCGACCGGGCCCCACGAGGCTGCGTAGAAAAAGACGAATAAGGAGACGAAAACGATGAGAAGTTTGGCTACCAACGAGCTCTGTGAGTCGCTTGCACAAGTGGAAAATATCGCGATAACAAGTTGACAGCAAGCCATGCCCAGCGCGCCGACGATGAGTAATTTCCGACGACCCCAAGACTCTACAACAAACAATCCAGGAATCGTCGAGATGACATTGATGACGTTCATAACGAGGGAGATTAAGAAAGGGTCGTCGACACCGGCGCTGGTGAAGAAGGTAGTGCCGTAATACATAATGAAGTTGATGCCGGTAAGTTGCTGCAACATCTGAAGACCACAGCCAGTCAACGTCCGGCGGCCGAGATGAGGTGTTCCGACGAAAAGGTCTTTATAGGTCGCTGGGCCAAGCGCAAGTTCGTAATCGTGGTTCGCTTCGATCTCGGCGAGTTCCTCAATAAGGGCGGGATGGGTCACATCGAGACGGCGAAGACGGCTAAGAGCTAGACCGGCGGCTTGTTTATCACCCTTCTTGATGAGAAATCGAGGCGTTTCGGGTAAGATGAGAAGACCAAGGCAGAGTACACAGGCCCAGGTGAGTTGTAGGCCCATGGGAATCCGATACGCAGGCGGACCGTCCATCTTCTGAGTAATAAGATTGATAATGGAAGCCGCCAGTAGACCAAATGTTATCGACAGTTGATATGCGCAGACTAACGTACCGCGAATCCATTTCGGGGCCATCTCAGATTGATACAGAGGAACGAGAACGGACACGGATCCAACGCCAACACCAGCAAAGAACCTATACAATGTTAATGGATCCAATCCAACGTGTATCTCGAAAAATCGAATGCGTGGACATACCTGCCGGCTAACAACATCGGAATGGCGTCGGCGCAGACCTGAAATATGACACCGAAACAGAAGACGCATATGGAACCGATAATCGATATTCGACGGCCTATCCAATCGCCCACCGGGGCGGCGAAGAGCGCACCGACGACGGTGCCAGCGCTTAATATGGCGACGATGATGGAAATCTGGGAGGGTGAGAGTTCGGGCTCGAGGGTTTCTTCGTCGACGTAGCCGGTATTGAATTGAGCCTTGAACGAAGTCATAGCAAGGATACCATTTATGGTTCTTGAAAATCATTTAGTTAGCACATGGCGTGGCCACTTGAATCCCCTCCGATACAATTCAACTCGATCGGATGGGATGAAAGGAGGGTCATGTCGTCGTGCTCACCCAGTATCGTATCCGAACAGGAGACCACCGGTTGCTACGAAAAGGCCGACCATGATGGCCGGGGCGGAGGAGCCGGCGACATTATCGGGTTTGTGCCAGCCCATGGCTATCGCCATGGTGATGGTGTTTCGACGTCAAACCAGCGCTTTTGGTGAATACTGCGTTGCTTGAATATGGTGGAAGGGTTTCGGTCGACTTTTGTGGTATCCCATTGATTGAGAGACACCTTGGGATAGGACACTGTGGGTGGGAATCGATAGGATAGTGGGTAATAATAGTGTGAGTTGCAGGGTGGAGAAAAGGGCAGCGAGGAAAAGGCGGGAGAAAAGAACCAGAGGGTCAGGATCAGCATGACACTGGGGGACGCCGGGGAGCAATGGGAGCACGAGAAAGAACGTGCGAGGGGCCAAGAGGTCGATTCATCTGATTGGTCTGGGCCAGAGTGGGTGTGCTTAAGCGAGTCCAGCCGATGGGGTTGCGATTCGACGGCCCCCCGGGGGAGTTGCTGAACATTGAATTTGGATTTCTATCCTGGTCATCCAAAGTCCTCGTTTGCTGCAGGTCTAACCAGTCTGCCAGTCAAGACCCGTGCAGCAAGCCAGCGGCTTGTACGTATGTATCCCCAACTCCTTTCGGGTTAGCCTCTCGCTGGGCGTTCCCTGCGACTCGCTGAGGTCCTCTAAGCTGAGCCAGTTTGCTAGGACACTAGCCTCATATAACGCATCTGAATCGTATGAGAATTTCCCCAGAAATGGTAGACGAGGAGACCAGGACCACGGTCGTTTGAAAATAATGAGTAACTGACCCCCTTTCTATTCTGTTCTCGTCGCGGTGCTCATTCTGTGATGCACAGTTGTACAGGAATAAGAATTGGCGAACAGAAACAGGGTAAGGAGATGCGACTTTGTGGCGTTCCAGTCGCTGACTTCCCCGAGCGCCATAAGAATATGTCTACCGCTAGAGGCAGCCTCAAGATCATTCGTTCGCATGGCCGCGCCAACCACGGAGCGAGACAGAAAACAGAATATGCCACATGCAGTGGGTAACTGGCTTTCCATGTCATTCAGGCTTGGGAGGGTGGTTGAATCAACGAGGGAGCTGAAGCCCTGCATAGAAGCCACGCGTGATATTGCCAGGTCTTCTGCGAGTAATGATAGTAACTCTCACTCTCAGCATTTGCAGCTACCCATGTACCAACAGTTGATCCGGATGACTGAATCTCAAGGCAAGGTGACAAAGGGACAGGAGTATCCTTGATCGAGGCTTCTAGGGGCATTCTAGCCTCCACGGAATTGTGAATAGTACGGAATTGCTACACGCTACTATCCCTGCTAAGTCCTAGCTACCTACTGCAAGATAGAGTGATGGATCTTTTGGAAAGGATTCAAACTTCGTACGGTGGACCCAGTTTGACACCTTGCAACCAGGACGATGAATTTCCTAAACGGCTTCTGCCCGGAGGGTTTGTAAAACGAGCGAGATACTGTACATAGTATCTACATCATCCCATTCCGTCTAAGCAGCCCGAGCAGGAGGAACAGGGCAGCCGAGGAGGCCAATAAGCAATACTCCCACCACGAAATCTCTCTGACCCATATTCTGGGCTGCAGAAGATGTCTTAGGTGAGTGACACAGCATGAAGGGGGGATGAGCTAGACGCCGTCTGTGATCCGACTGAACTAGCTAGTAACAATAAGCGACGGGGCGGACTGAATTTCTTTACCTAGTGTCATGGGGTAATGGTAGATGGGAAAATTGAGAAATAGCGGTGATTCCAAGAAAGCTGCTGCATTGGGACTAGAAAAGTCGAAGCCGTTCCATGTGATGGGATTAGATGCTTGGTAGTTTTCCAGGGGTACCATAACACGGCTGCCACGGTGAGCTTTGTCTAGTCGTTCTCGACTTACTACTCAGCGAGCTAAACCTGGATCATCGTACGGAAAAGTAAAAAAGGGCCCAGCCAACAGCAGTAGCCGTGGATCACAAGAGGTCTAGTGTATTTGCGGGGAAGACTCTCCAAATGGTTTGTTCGACCCAAGCCTCCATAATGCGACAGTGCCCCATGAAGGAGCAATAGCGTGACAATAGGCGTGGAGACTCCCCAGTGTCTGTGCTTCTTCCATTTTCAGAACTCGCCTAATTATTGAAAGATATAATTTTTCCACTTGGAGGCTCTTGACTCGTTGCGTCTGTTGGTTGGTATTGGTGCCTAGATTAACTCATAATGCTCATAGTTTGGAGACGGCAAGTTTTCAGCATGCGCAATTGAATTACCTTATCTGATAGGCGGAAGATCTCGGTACATAAGCGAGAAGTACACGTGATGCGAGTATTCGTTGAAATAGAAGGTGCATTCGAATAAACGGTACATCATTTCAAGTACCCTCATTCGAGATTTGGAATCTCCATCATTCATGTTAATTCGCATCTAGTGGGGCGCAGATTATGCAGATTATGTATGTACAAAGGTACTGTGGGTCTGAGAATACCATAGCGGCAATATATAAGTCCGTGGAATCGTTTTATTATAAGGAATAATTCATTTTTATATGAACATGTCATTCCTCACTTAACAATTAAAGCCGTAAGAATTGTTTCGCGTATAAGAACTATTCCAATATTTATTAGCTTCTAATTGGCTGGATTTTTTATAAAAGCGGGGCAATTGTTTTGAAAAAAAAAAAACGAAAAGGGTGCCACTCGAACCCGTAGCCCTGCAGCATTACGTCAACACGCATTACCACTGAGCTAATCAGGTCCGGGTGGCCAGCCCTTTCTGATTCGTTGAAATTATTAGGATTATTTACCATTATATGGGTATTGGTGGGGTGTTGGTAGGGTGTTGGTGGGGTTTGGGGGTACGTACCGTGTCCCACTTATTCTGACCAATCAGGTATAAGAGGGGTAGGAACAATTCTGGCAACAGGAACTATTCTAACAGAAGAACCGTTGCGAGAAACCACATATTGCCGCTATGGTAGTCATATAATAACCTTAACGTTACTTAAAGAGACCATACGATGGACCATAAAAGACTTACAATGGAATTTATTTATATATAATCTAGGTAATTATATTAAAAAAAATCTTTCCTTTTTAATTAACGTAAGCATTAAGTAATAATTATAAATAAACTTATTTAATTTTTATAATAATAATTATTATAAACATTTTAAATCACTTTATAATATTATTTAATTAATAATTATAAATAATTATTTATATTAATAAAATGTTAATTAAAGTAAATTAACACTTTTAAAATATTAATTAATAATATTTTTATTTAATATAAGTTAAGCGGTTAAATAAATAACGATATTTAAAATTAATTTTAAAAGATTATAAAGTATTATTATTAAAGTAATATATAAAAAAATAAACGTTATAATTAATAATATAAGAAATTAATTTAATATTATGTTTAAAAATATAATAAATATAAAGAAAAAGTTTAAAAATGTGATTAATAAGCTGATAAATATTATAAATATAAAACTTATAACTTTATAAATAATAATGTAATAATTAATTAAATATTTATTATTAATAAAGTAATTATCATTAAATCTTTAAATGACTATTAATATTAATTAATTTATTAATTAATTAATTTAAATAAAGATATTATAAAATTAAATTAAAAAAAACGATTTTTAAATAATAAAATTAACTTATATAAAGCTAAAGTAAACTTTAATATAATATTTATATAAGAAATATACATTAAATAAATATAATTAAAAATCATACTTTTTATTAAAAGAAATAACCTTTTATATTATAAATAAAAAAATTAAATCGTTTTTTTATTAAACTTAAAGCTTATATAAGCTAACGATAAAGTATTTAAAAAGCTTAACAATATATAAAATAAACTAAAAATAACCTTAATTTTATATAACCTTTAAATAACATAAATATCGATAAAATTAATAAAAAATTTTCAATAAATAACGATTTATATTAAAAAGTTTTAAATAAATTAAGTGATATTTATAAAGATAATTTTGCAAATACTTAACGAATATTATGTTATACACGATCTTTTAACAACTTTTACTATATTATTACTATATTAAAATAAAAGCATATTTAACTTTATAAAAAAAATACGCAAAGGATTTTATAAACTTTTAATTTAATAATAAAATTATCATTTAAAAAAAAAGATATTAATAAATTAACTTTAAATATACACATTAAGTATATAATTATCATTACATAATCATATATAAAATCTTAATATAAAATAAATTATAAAAGAAATAATATAAAAAGCAGCATTAATTATTTAAACAACGATTAAACTTAAAATATATAATACGCTTTAAATTATAATTTAACTACAAGGTATAATAATATCTTTTTATAACTTATAAATTAATAAAGTTATACCTTAAAGCCTTAAAATAACATAATTAAAACAACAAAATATTATAAAAATAATATTTAACGCATAAAAACCAAGTATATCTAATTTAAAAAAAATAATTACTAAGTAAATTTAATAATTAAAGGTAATTATATAGTTAAAGTTATAAATAATAAATATTTTAATTATAAAAAGAAAAGATATTAAGTAAAAGATTATTATTAAAAGTTAAAATTTCTTAAAAAATAATCAATTAATAAATAAAAAATTACTTTAAAAAAAACGTTATTTAAATAAAATAATAATTAATTTAAATTTAAAAAAAAGATTTAATTAATATTTAATAAATAAAAAAATAAGGGAGATAAAAAGATCCACTTTATAAATAATAAAAACGATAACAATAAAGATTTAATTAAGATTAATAAATTTAACAACGATTAAATATTAACAAAAATCTTTAATATAATAAATAACGATTTAAAATAAAATAATAACATTTATTTAGTAAAAATAAACATTAATTATAAATTATTACCTTTTCGAGATAAGCTTATTAAAAAAAGATACGATAATTAATATAACTTTTTTTTAATTAAATATAAGAAAAAATAACATTTTATAATATTCTTTAATTATAAATATATTACTTATTATATCTTAAAAATATTAATAAAGATAATACTTAATTATAAATTAATAAAACCCTTTATAATAATAAAAATAAGCAATTTAAAACTTAAAATAATAAAGGAAACAATTATTAACGTAAAATTTATAACATTATAAAGATTAATAACACTTTTTATGGTATTAATAAAAATTATTTTTAATTAAACATTTCTTAATAATCTTACATTAAGAAAAAGAATTTTCTATAAATAAAAAGTTTATTACCATAATTTAAAAATAAATAAATTAATTAAGTTAAATAAATATAAAAGAAAGCTTACATTAATATTAATTAATAATATAATACATATTTATATTAAATAAACCTATATAATAACCTTAATAATAAAAGTATAATAGCATAAAGATATATTAATAACGGATAAAATTATTAACTTATACTTTATTAATTATGTTTAAAAGATGTTAAAGCTTTTTAATAAAATAAAACAATGATTAAATATAAAGATAAAGATTAAATATTACATTAATATAAAGGGAAATGCATTAATTAAGCTATTACCGAAAAGATATAATCTAATATAAGAGTAAGCTTTAAAAGACTTTATATAAAAGCATAAAAGTTTAATAATCAAAAAAAATAAAAGCTTTTAATCATCATTATCTTTATTAATATTAAAGAAAACTTTTAATTAAATAATAAAATTAAATAAAAACGATCTAAAAATAATCTAACGTTTTTATTATAATTATAAAGAATTTAATAAACGTATAAAGAAAAACGCTTACCCTTTATTTAATGTAATAAATTAAATATAAAAGGTAATAAAATATAAATGATATGCCTTCTTAAACTTAAAGAATAAATTTTAACATATTCCTATTTATAAGCTATATCATGAAAAAATAATTTTTATAACGTTATTTAAGATATATAAATAAACTATAATACCTTTTAAATTAAATAACACATTTATAACATTTTAAGCTTTTATAAAAGAGATTTTAAATCTCTTTTAAAAATTTATAATAAGATTATTAAATAATATAATAATCTAAATTAACGATAAAAATTAATTATATAATTAAATCATTAAAATATTTAAATAATTAATAAAATACGATATAATCATTAATAACAAAAAGTTATAACTTTTTATTAAAAAAAGAATATTCTTTAAATTTATTATATTTAAGAAAAATATTAAAGTTAATTTAGTAAAAATGACAACGATTAAAGATAAATTAAAGTTATAAACGATTATAAAGATTAAAGCCTTTATAAATACTATAAGATATTTTAAATATTTAATTAAAAACTACTTTTTTAAAGTAAAACTTTTAATAACCTTAATAAAAAGATTAAAGAATATATTAATAAAGTTTAATAAAATAACTAAAATAACTTAAAAAAAAATATAAAATTTTATCACCATTATATTAATTATATAAAAATTTAATTAAAGATTACCATTAATATTAAAGATAAACGCTAGCTTAAAGCATATTAATATAACATTTTTATAACTTTACTTATATAGTAATTAAAAAGTTTTACATTTAATAATATACTTTTTTAAAAAACTTATTAAAATATAATCATAATACTTAATGTAAGAATAAAAGTTATTAATAATTATATTAATACTTTAATATTAAAAACATTAAGTTAAAAAAGGAAACGTTATAATTATTATTAATTATAAATCTTTAAAAATGATTAATATAAAAATGGAATAATTAACTAAAATCACACACTTTTTAAACGTTATTAAACATTATAATATTAAAATCATATATCGTTTAAAAAAAGCTAATATATTAATAAATTATTTATTTAAACCTTTTAATTTATTAACCGATAAAGCTTTTTTTGTTAAAAAACTTAAATTGAGAATAATTCGACATTTATATAAACTTAACTAAATTAATTTATAAGCCATTTATAAATACCTACGATTTAAAATAAACCTCTTTTAAATAATAAAAAAAGATTAAATAAAAAAATATTTTCTTATATATAAAGCTTAACTATATAAAATTATAAAACATAAAAAAGTCTTAAAAAACCTTCCACACGTAATAAAAACAACGATTAAAGCAATAAACTAATAAAATACTTAAAAAATATACACCATGATCGAGGATATATAATAATCGAAGTAATCTTTAAAAAAGCTTTAAAATAATTTTAACACTTAAAAATAACTTTAATAATATAACAAATAATAGTTAAATGCTTTAACTGTTAATTAATATAAAAATTAAACTTAATATTATTTAATTTATAATTAATACACCTTTTTACACCTTTTATATAATAAGTAATTAACTATACGTTTATAATAAACGTCATCATTTTAATAATTATTAAATATATTATAAAATAAGCTATAACTTAAATCGTTAATTTAATTAAATTTTAAGATTATATTTTATTAATTAATTAAATCGGAAAAATATTTAAATATCTTAAAAAATGAATTAACGATAACGTAACAACATTTATAAGTGATAAAGCCATTAAATAACTTAAACAATAAAGTTATATAGTTAAATTTATTACGTTAAAATAACTTAAAAGAAACAATAAAGTTAAAAAAACTAATAAAAATATTAAAAAAATCATAACTTAAAAAATTATAAGTAACCTAATTTATAAAAATCTTTTTAATCTTTTAAAAAAAGCCATATAAATATACAACCATATATTTAAATCTAATAATTATAATAACTTTTTTTTTATATTTAAAACTTAACTATTATAAAATATATTATTAATTAAATAAGTTAAATACTTTTAAAACTTAATAAAAAAAGAAAAATTAATATTTATAAAAAAGCTTATCATATAATATAAAATATTAATAACTTATAATAATTATAATAATTTAAAGTAAATAAAAATTAAATATAAATATATTTATAAGAAAAAAAAAGTTTAATATAAATTTACGCTTTTAAAAATTAAATATTACAAATAAAATAATAATTAAAAAAATATAAGCCTTATTATAATAATTTACATAAGGTCCTTGCGTAGCGTGGATATAATAACCTTGAATTTATTTATTAAAGCTTAGCCGAAAACATACTTCATTAAACATAATTATTGTTTATAATAAACTTTCCTTTATTTAATTATATTATTAATCCCTTTGTTTTATTTTACTTTTATGAAATTATAATTTTTGGTTAGCTTATTTAGTAAGAAAAACCCTTTTTAAGTATGTTTTAAAGTATTTATTCTTAACCAAGTCTGCTTAAAGTAATGTAACTGTTAATACCATCTTACTTAAATTGTAATATATCGTTAACTAAATATATCTACGCTTTTATATTAACATTTATTATAATAATTATAACTATTACGAAAAGGCGTAACCTACGCTTTTAATACCATAATTTATTAATTTTATAAGATTATTTACCTCTTAAAAAGCGTCGAAACTTAAAGGAAAAGGTTAATTTATTTCTTATAAAAAAACCTAAACATAATTACCGTTCTTAATAATAACCCTTACTAATCCCGTTTAATATATCGTAGTTGTTAAAAAACTACGTTTAAAATGTTATTTCTTTACCCTCCACTATATTTATTTAATTAAAATCATTCGATTTAAATTATAAAGTCGATAACAAATTAAGCGTTTTTATGCTAAAAAGCCTTTCTTAATTGCCTTTTAATAAATTTAAATATTCTTTTTTAAATTAAGAGGACTTTACGATAAAGTCTATATCTTTTATTACTAAAACGTCGTATGATAATATATCCGATATAAACGACGTAAAATCTATTAAGTTTAATATTAAATTATATTATAACCTTATCTTTTATCCTTAATTTCGGATTCATTAACTTAAAAGTAACCATATTTATCTTCGTAAAACCGTTTATAATACTCCCGTTAATATAACATCGGTTATTAAATTTATTAAATCGCAACACTTTTATTTAAAAATAACGCCAAATAAATTTCAACGTATAAAATCACTTACTTAAAACGTTATAAATCAAGATTCCAACCTTATAAATAAACCTATAAATAACAAATGAAAAGCTAAGTTAAACGCTAAATTAAAAACAAAAGGCATATCGTTAAATATAAAAATAACAAGTTAAAATAGAGATAATATCAACTAAAACGATATTAATTAAAAAAAAATAAAACTTAAGATTTCGAAGAACGATATTAAAACCACGCTTAACTAAATTCTCTTAAAGAATCTTTTTATATACAACATAAGCATTAAAATTTCCAACAATAATATTATAAATCGTTAAACCATTCCTTACATATTAAACCTCTTTAATACGAAACTTCCCGCTCTAACACTTAACGCTTACTTTAAATATCCGCTTACATTCTTAAATAACCAACACGTTAAAGAAATAAAAACGGCGTAAGCAACCGACTCGCTTAACCTTCCATTTTTTACATTAAAAATTAAAAGTAAAAAGTCGGTTAAAATTAAAACTTTATTCGTTAAAACAAATCAATATATCATAAAATATATTTTTACCTTTAATATAACTAAGAAACTTAACGATTTATTAATTAAATTAAACCAACTTACCTTTATTATTACTACCTTTAGTATTATTACTAATAATTTCAAGGCACGATTATTCGTATCGTAACAAGAGTAATACCTTAATAAAGATTTTAAATTTATTATATACTTAGTTAAAAATTTCTTTCTACAGTAAAAAAAAAATTACATAAAGTTTCATATATATTTATTTAATATCTTTAAATAAGCTGCATAAAAAAAAACATCGTTACTTAATTTTATTCGGCATAAAAACTTAAACACGTTAATTTTATAAATTATAAATTTAGCTTTAAGTAACATAACTTTAAAAGGTAACTTTATTAAAAGTAACAATATTATTAATTAATCGTCGTAAAACCTTACAAATAAAAATCGATCATAAAAAAGGAAAAAAAATTCTTTAAGTAAGCACGTTTAAAAATTAAATGGTAAAAATTAAAAAGATTAACGTTAATTTCACATATTATTTATTTAAAATTAATTAAATTTAGTTTTTATAAATTAAACAAGTTATTATTAATTATGTTTAACAATGTTAATTTATTTATTAGATTAACGAATGTTAATTTACTAGTTATAAAGAACATTATAATCTCTTTTAAGCAATTTTAACCTTTAAGTTAATAAGCGTGTTCTTTTTTTTAAAGTGGAAAAAACATCGTAGTTTTTAAGAAATTTAATCCATTAATTTTATACTTAAATTTTAAACTTTAAACATTTACTCCCGTGAATAAATTACTTACTTTAATTTACACGTTTTTTAAATCTTTTCGCTACTTTCGGCATACTTTTTTATACTTAATTATGTAATAAGTTATAATGTGATAAGTTATTTACTACTTAGCGAGATATTACTTTAACGCTTACTTAGTAAAACTTATTTTTTAATATCGTTTTTATTGTTACCTCGTTTAATAATTTTACTTTTTCTTTTTACACTTTTTTTAACGACATTTAAAATCTTGCTTAACGTTAATATAACTTAGTTAACTTTAACGTAACCTTTTATCTTTTAAGTTTCCTCGCCATCCTTTAAAATTAATTTAAATTTAAATTTATTCTTATTTCGTATTAATTATATAATCTTTTCTTAAATTTTTAAACAAAATTACCCTTTTAACGATAAGTTTAAAAATCCCAACGTTCTTAATCCTCCACTAATTATTAAACAAAATATTTATAAGATTATTAAATAAATCAAACATTACTTTAATAAAATATCTTTTTCATACCCCACTCTTTTAATAAGTTAATCGCTTAGTTAACTTATAATATAACTAACGTAATAAACGTATTATTTGTCTTTAAATTTAATTTAACCATCATTAAACGCCCATGTTTATCTTTTTTTAATTAACTCGTTAAATACAAGATAAACATAAAATAAATATACCTTCCTCGCCGATAATTCCTCACTATTATAGCTCTTTACCCGATTCAAAAAGAATTATAACTTAATAAACATACCATACTTTAACAAAGACTTAATCTTATTACTATAAAAGGTAATAATATCTTTATTAAGTATATAAACAACTTTACCAAAAAATAAATAAGCTATAAACTAATTTAATATTAACACCTTTATATCTTTCATTTTAACACCGTTAATCCTACTTTAATCTTAAATTATTTTATTTGTTAAATCGTAAATTTAAGATTAATTACTTATAGTTAAAAATTCCTTAACGTAATGCTTAATAAAATTTACCATAATTACTTTCATTTTAAATTGCTCTTTAATTTTATACGAAAGTTTTAAAAACATATCTCTTTAAACAAATAAATTAAATCGTTTTAAGATCGCTTCACGTCTCCTATATTAAAAATATAAGCTAAAACTACAATTATAACGTTAATAAAAAATTATAAAAGATTTAAATTAATACCTAAATATAAAACTTAAATAAATACTTTAAATATAAAAATAATTAATTTAAACTTAATAAACTAAATAAAACATTCCATATATTTTATCATTTTAATTATACTTAAAAAAACTACATTTAAATTAAAGCTTATAAAAATTTATTAAATCTTTAAAACCCGCTTTAAAATATTTAAACTTTCATAAAATAACATAATAAAAATATTAAAAAACTTTTAAAAGTTAAAGTTATAATATTATAAACATATTAAAATAAAATTAAAACTTATATAATATAATATTAAAATATAAGTTATAAAGGATTTTTCCTTTCTTTATATATAAAGATTCATATAATCTTTAATAATTTCTTTTACTTTCTTTTTCTTTCTTCCTTTTTAATATTTAATAATATCTTTATATATATTTTATTAAACGCTTTCTTTTAAAGTAATTTAATTTTACCATATATTATTACATTAAATTTATATACTTACCTTTTAAAGCGGTTTAATTTAATTAAATCTTAATTTGTTATATTTTTACGCTTATCATATTTACTTTATTATATAAATTATATTTATTTTATATAAATAAACATATCTTTATTAACTTATTTATTTAAAAAATCATAACTTTTTATCGTATAACTTCTCCGTTATATTTACATAATTATCTCCGTTTAAAATATATCTTTATTATTTATATTACTTCTTATAATCTCTTTTTAAATTATAATTTCTTATTATATTTTCTTTTCCATATAATCATTATATTAAGAAACTCTTTAAAAAATAAAGATAAACATACGCTTTATAAACTTTTTTTTATAATTTAACTTTATTTTTTTATACTTAACTTTTCATTTTATATTTAAAATTAACTTTTTAATTTTAATATATTTACTTTTTAATTTTATAATTAACCCCGTGATTAACCTTATAGTTAACTTTATAATTAACCTCGTAACTTAAGAACTTAACTTAAAAACCACATTAATAAACCTCGTAAACCTTTTTTTACAACTTAACTTTATTCTTAAATATTTAACCTTTCATTTTATATTTAAAATTAGCTTTTTAATTTTAATATTCTTACTTAGTTTTATAATCAACTTTATAATCGCTTTTATAACTTTAAAGCTTAATTTAAAGATTATAGTATTAATAAACCTTTTAATTAACCTTTTAGTTAACCTCGTGATTATCCTCGTGGCTTTAAAACTTAACTTAAACATCGCATTAATCGCCTTCATAGCTTTAAAACTTAACTTAAACATCGCATTAATCGCCCTCGTAACTTTATAGCTCGACTTAAACACTACATTAACCGCTCTCGTAGCTTAAAAATACGACGTTAAACATTTTCTTTACCATCGTCTTTTCCATCTTTTTTTTCATCTTCGTCCTTAAATATATCCTTAACTATTTTATAAAAAGCTTTTAACGTAATCCGCAACTTTTTTATAATTTTTAATAATAACTTTAAGTAAAAAAAAAAAAAAGTTTAAAGCTTAATCGTTTTTAAAGCTTATAAGCAATTATATTAAAGCGCGGTATATACGTAACTTTTAAAAATCGACGTAAAATTTTAATAACGCACCTTTAAAGTAGTGTCGCTTATACCTTATATAATATTCAACGAAAAAAAATAAGTTAATATCGTGGAAAAACTTCTTTAACATATTATTAAAACATTTTTATATTCCTTTTAAAAAAGACGCCGTACTTAATTTATAAAACCTCGATAAAACATTATATCGATTTAACTATGTTAAATGTTTTCCTTAAGAATTTACGTTAACTTACATTTATAATCGTTATTAAACATACGTTAATTCGAATTAAATTCTTATAAATTATCGTTTTAATATACTTCGCGAACCATACGTTTATCTATTTCCCTCCGAAATCAAAGATCTTTGCCTTCTTAAAAAACGGTTTTTATCTTTTAAATTTACTTTTAAAATAATTACTAAATTTAACTTAAATCCATTAACTAATTAACCTAACTCTCCATTTTACCGAAAAATAACGGGCCATATATTTATTTTCACAAATAATATATATACTATCGTAACAACTTTTCCTCGCGTTATAAATAATATCTTAAAAGATATTTATATTATATAATATAACCTAGAAAAGCTTATTAAAAAAGATTTACTTCTTTATTTAAATTTACATAAATTAAAATTAAAACACGCTCTTTATTAATTAAAAAAACACAACCATTTATACGCCTTAATTCCTTTTAATCATTCATTTTAAAATAATTAAAACAAAGATAATAATAACGAAATCCTTCTTAAAATAATTATAAATCGCATAACATATATCTTAAATATTAAAGAAAAATCTACTTACTATACCACCTATATTCTTAAGCATGGACCGTAAAATCTTACCTTAAATTAAAACGTAAATTTAAATTTTTATATCGATAACTCTCCCCCGCTTAAATAAGATAACAGTAATAATTTTAAATTAATATTTAATAAAGATAACAATACGTTTTAATAAAAAAAAACCTTAAAAGCTGAAAACATACTTATTAATAACGATAATCTTAAGTAATCCATCCCTACTACCTTAACATTAACTCTTAATATAAATTATATACTAATTTAAAAAAAAATTAAACTTAAAACTACTTCTTTTAAATTCTTCACGCTAAAAAAAAACCAAGCAAACAAAATACAAAAAGCTTATTTTATATAATAAACTTTAAAAGCTAAAACTTAAAAAGATATAAATTCGTCAAAAAATAAAACTATTAAAAAAGAATAAGATAAAACTATTAAAAAAAAACAAATTAACAACATATTTTATCTTAAGATAATTTTAAGAAATCATTTTCTATCCATTTATAATCTTTACTTCTATACTTATACTTTTATAAAAATTCTTCCCTATAAATTAAACAATCTTATTATTAAAAAGATAAAGCAAGAAAAATATAAAGAAAACAATTTCAATATTAAAACGTATAAATTTCCCTTTATCGTTATTACTTTTTTACTATATTAACATTATATTTATAAATAAGCTTTAATTAAGTTACGTTAACATAATACTATCGTAACCACATATCCTATATTCCTTTTTCTCATTTTTAACAATATCATTAAAAGGAATAATAACTATATTAATAAGGCTTACGTAAATTTATCAACCTTTACTAAAATTAAATTAACTTATAAATCTTTAACAAAAAAACAACTTTATAAAACTATTAAAGAAATTAAAAACTATAAACTAATTAATAATAATAATATAAAAATCCTCTTAAAAAAAATTTTAATATATAAACAATAATAACCCTTATCTAATAAATTAAGGCATTATTAACATAATAAATTAAAAAGTTTAATTATTAAATATAAACCCTTAACTATATAATTTATTATTAATCTTAATAATTTATTAAATCTTATTTAAATCTATATAAACCATAAGTTTCATAAAAGTCGATATTTTTAAAAGGTTAAAGATAAGATTTAAAAAAATCTTTTAAATAACATCTACATTACCATTAAAAAAGTTAACTAAAATTTAATTTTATTAGTCGAATGGTTTTATAAGTATATAAAAGCTTTTTTCGATAAAATTATTTATATTAAGAACTAAAATAACCCTTTAAGTCTTATCGATATATATTTTATAGCTATAAAAATTAATTACCGTAATACTTTTCACTCCCATAAATTCTTATAGTTTTTTAACAATATTAACTCTTATAAAATATTAAAGAAGCTATATACTAAAAATAACGCTTAAAATATCACTAGCTTTTTAAGATAAGTTAACAAGCATTTTTAAAAAGACTTTAATAAGATTATATTTAAGAAAAAAATCAAAAAAAGCAACCATTTACAACCTTCGAAACATCTTATATATAATCTAAACGCTTTAAAGAATAAATAAAAAAATAAAGCTTAATTCGTAGCCACTATAATATAATATTACCGTTATACCGCTACGTATAAAAAGTTTTCTAATAATAAACGTAATAAATAACGTAAAACTAAAACCAATAAATCTTATCGTTTCAATTAACCTTAAAAAATCATTCTTAAAACATATATAAATAATAACAAAATTATACATATTTAACATGCTTTAAAATATTGTAACAAATAAAATAAGGTAATTATTACCACCCTTTATTATAATTATAATTTCACTTTAATTTTTACTTGATTTTAAATATCTTTTTTTCTTTATTATATAATTAACTATACGATAAAACCCATCTTTCTTTTAAATAAACAAATTATTACTATAACTTACTATATAGATACTTTTAATTAAGTTTTAAACTTCGTTAACAAGGAAAATCTTAATAAAATAACAAATAATTTAATACTTTAAATCTTTTATCGATATTACTTAAAACAGGAATTATTATTAATAAAAATATATAATTATCTCCTTAATTATAAAACTTAATACTCGTTAAAATTAAAATGATAATAACTTTATTACATTACCATTTATTACGCTATTTATCGTTAATAACCACATTTTTAAACATTTATTATTAAAGCTTTTAACCATATCGTTACTAATACGTAAAAATAAGTCGTTTTAAATAACTCTATCGACATAAAACCATCATTTCTTAAAGCTTATTTATATTGTGATCTAATACTTAAAAATTTATACTTATATAATTACACTTTTATAATTAAGATTTAACATAAACCTAAAAAGAATTAAATAAACTTTCACGTTAAGTTTATAAATAATCTAAATTTACAATTTATATATTACTAATACATCCTTAAGAAAACCTTTATCGCAACTTTTTTATTAATTAGATTATATCTTTTAAACTTTAAAGATAACAATATATTTAAAAAATCCGCTATAATCCGCTTAAGCTTATTTATACCTTAATAAGAATTCATCTTATAACAAAATAATTCCTTAACTAAAATATAAAATAATTTATATAAAAACCTCCCTAAACGTTTTAAGTTCCATAACAATAATTTCAACCTTCTTAAAAAAAATAAGGAAGACGTTTAAAGAGATATTAAAATTTAAAATATACGTATAAATTAAAATAACTTCATGAAATTACAAAACAACAAAAATCTCTCTTAACATAATAAAAATAAAAAAAAAAAATAAAAAACTAAAGATTTTAAATCTTTTTCCGCATTTTCTTATAATTTTATTTACTATTTAAATATAAAAATAAAAAAACAAATACCTATCTTCGAAAAAAATATTATAACTATAGCTTAACCAACTTTTAACGGTAATTTAAAAAAATTAATTAACTTCCTTATAACTCCTAAGTTAAAAATCTATTAAAATTTAATAAACGATATAAACCTTATAACTTTAAGCTTATTAAATAATGGTTAACACGTAAAGAAATTATTATTAAATAACATCCTAAACTAAAAGAATAATTTTAAAAAGTTAAACATTAACAAGTTACAAGTAATAATTAAAGACGTTAACAATAAACTCCTTTAATCTAGCTTTAATCCTTCAGCTTAAAAGTTTATAAATAAAAAAAACCGCCAAATCTTTAATTTTAACAAAAATACCATAAATACTCTTAATATTAAATCGTTAAATACCATAACCTAACATAATCAATTTTAACCTACTCAAATTATAATAGAATATAATTTAAGTTATATATAAATGGATATTAACTTTAAACTAATTAAGGAAGAATATTTAAACTTAAAGTAAGTAATTACGTTAAATATTATTTTACGTTATTTAAATAAAATAGATGTTATAAAAGTTAAAAAATCTCTTAAAATATTATAACTTTTTTATTATTTAAAAGGTAAAAGTGGAATTAATAAAAGCGTTATTATTAAAACTTTAATTTTAACCTTAAAAAGTAGGAATTATAAAAGGAAAATTTAAATAACTATAACCTTTAAAAGCGTTAATGCTTATATCGATAAAACTATTATTTATTTTACTATTAATTTACTATTTAAGAAAATATCTTTAAAAAAAATTATAACGTTAAAAATAGTTAATATCTTTATCGTTGATAAGTGTAATATAATGGTAAGTGTGGATTTATTTAAAATTAACGATTAGTTATGGAAAGCTTATAACTGTTTTAATAAAGATTTTAAAAAGATGTTTATGATAATTTTATACAATAATTTCTACCAGTTTAAACTAATTAAAGGTATATCTTTATTATATCTTAGTAAGGTAATAATTATGAAAAAGTTAATAAAAATAAGTAAGAAATTTAACTTAAGTAATAAAAATCATACATTAAAATATTAATTATAATTAAAATTCACTTTAATCATTATTTTAAATTAATAAATACAAACTATAAATTTAATTTACTTTACGTTACTACGTTAGTTAAAAAATAAGAAATAAACCTTAAAAAATTTTAATTTTTTAAATATATAATTTATATAATTATAAGATATTATTCTTAATAAATATATTAAGATTATTACTTCTTTAAATACTTTTAAATATTTAATTAACTTTTAAGCCACCATCTTTTTTACTAAAACTTAAAAACAAAAAGTTTACATCTTTTTATCCTTACATATCTTAAAAGTAAAAACGTTTTATAAATAAAAAACTTTAAAAGAAGCTTTTAAAATTATAAATAACTTTATAATCTATATCTCATTTTACTTAATATTCACTAAAGATATACCCATCATAATTATAAAAAACCTTTATTAAAGGCTTAAAATTATAAACAACGTTAAATATACCGTAAAAAGATTTATACTTAACAATAATTCATACTTATATAAAGTAAATAATATTATTATAATTTACATAAAGCCTTTAAAAACCATATTCTTATCGTCGAAAATAATAAAAAACCTTAATCTACTTAATTTAAAAAAAAACTTATTACCTATTTTCTTAAAAAAAATTAATATTTTACAATCAATTACATACTTATTTATATGATTTAACTTTACATTAACACTTATATTTATTATTATAAATTTTAAAGCTTAAAGGTAAATAATACTTAAAACTTATATTAACTTAACGTTAAAAATCTTTACGCATAAAGAAACAAGCTTTATATTAACTTACGTTTAACTTTCTTACGTTATTAACCTCGATGGTTTATATCTCTTTTCTTTTATAAACAGCGATATATAATTAAGATTATAACTTCCTTCTAAAATAAATAAAAGGATAAAACGGCTTATTAAGTTAAATAAATTAATTATAAAAAGCCATAAAAAATCGAAAAATAAATAATAAAATCAATAAATAAATTCTTAATTAAAAAAGCTATTCCTACATAAATCGTATAATAATAAATAATATAACCATATAATATTATATATCTTAACGATAAAACATTATATCGTAATATAACTAATATCGTTTAATTTTCCTTAAAATGCGCTTTTAAACTATTACTTTTTTATTATATAAAACCTTTTTATAAACGTAATAAAATTAATTAAATATATTCTTAAATATATTCCTTTAAAATTAATCTTAATTTAAAATAAAAACCAATAAACGTTACTTAATAACATATTTCCTTATCATTTACCTTATTAATTTCCTTATTAATTAAATAATTTCTTTCACTAACCCCTTTACTATAAAACCCCTTTATAAATTTAAGGCATAAATAATTATTAATTATTATATTAACAATATATATAAAATTAAAAGCTTTAAAAAAGTTTAATTATAAAATAAATATAATAAAATTAACTTATTTTTAACGTATATATTAAAAAAATAATTAATTAAAAGCTTATAATATATAAATAAAAAAATGTTATAATAAAATAAATAAAAATTATAAAATAATATAAAATTATAAATAATTAAAATAATCGTTTAAAAAAAATAATAATATAAGTTTAAAAATAATTACGTAATAACTTTAATATTATTTAAAAAAATTATATAATAAATTATAAAAAATTTACGATAAAATTTATTTATATATAATTTAAATAATTATATTAAAAAAAATCTTTCCTTCTTAATTAATATAAGCATTAAGTAATAATCACAGATAAACTTATCTAACTTTTATAATAACAATTATCACAGGCGTCTTAAGTCACCTTGTAATATTACCCAGCTAATAGCCACAATACTTCATTTACATCCCCGTTTTACTTAATAAACTTGACCTTAATGAATCCATCCCCATCAACCGTCACCAACTACCAGGCTAGTCGAACGGGTCCTTCTAACGGCAAATACCGGAGCGACAATTTTCTACTATTCTCTATCGCCTTGCCTGGAAACAAAATTGGCGTTATCCGAAGTACGGCATAAAAGTTTACGTCAGGAATATTTGATGAAAGTCTTGCGAGGCAGCAGGGTAACCTTAACAGGGACGAACAAAGGGGAAGGATTTGGTGCTTGTGAAAAATACAACTTTTAGCGATGTGAGGGCTGGACTCGTAAACATGGACAATGCTTTATCGACAGATATCTACGCCTCAGTTGTTCGCTTCTGGTGCCAATATCCGCGTTAGGTGACCTTCTACTCGGAATCGGATGGATACCAGAGCCGCGGTTACACGTACAGGATCATGTCCGCATAAAGAAAGCATCCAAGTTACGTACGTACGTACGTATGTACGTGATGTTTTAACCCTTTCCACGTCATTAAGCTGAGAGTAAATTTGGCCAACACCACTTCACTGCTGAACCCGGCTATATGGAAGCGCCAAAGAGCCATCAATGTGCCAATAGGTACATAACGCAGTATATACAGGTTTGACTCGACCCCAAGGAAGCCGGCAGCCAATAGTCCCCCCGGTTTGGACGCCATTCGCTACCCTGTCCAATGGCAGCACTCCATTTACCACTTCGCCGCATAGGCACAGAGCAATTAATACTCTAATCCTGCAGTCAGGCCTACGGATAAGATAATCAGCACCACCAACAATCCTTTCTTTGCCACGAGGCCATGTCTAGAACCTCACCTAAGATCAGTTCTCAGAAATGATCAAAAGTGACATCCTGCACGTCCGCCTATTGCTGCTTGAATTTCCGGTTTCCTGGGCCTGTCGGGTTGTGACGGGAACTCTTTGTCTGCGCATATGATTGAAGCAAACCTTCCCTTCTGAGCCGCCGAGGCTTGGGATATCCGTACCTAGCAAAGGATTTCCCTGTAGGCTATTTTGGGGCAAGCTGCTAAATCCCCATGGAGGGTTTGCCTCGCTCCTGATTCGTCCGCCGCCGCAGGCGACTCCGAAAGGGCTATCACGGAATGATGACGAAGCAACGCGGATGCGGCCGCTGCTGACTGGCTACTCACAGATGTTTCTCTGGCTGTGCGTTATACGAATTGGCATCTCACGGCCGTAAAAATTCAGCTTCCCAGAATAGAGGCCTATCATTCATAACGGAGCGTCACCCTCTGCCTGGATAGATACCCGGAGTCCGTAGGTAATTACCTAGGTACGATTCGGGTCTGGTCGGGTTGGAATTCTCATGACGAGATATCATTCTGTCGTCAAGTGACGGCTTCGAATCAAACATCGATGCAAGGGAATTGAAATGTGATTCGCCTTGCGTGTGCATCTCCAACCAGGATAGCCTGGTGGCGATAACTATCTCCAAGGACGGACATGGCAATTGCTACACCTCCTAGCTCAGCTAAGTAGGTGCTAAGGTTGCAACAATCGCATCTATACTACCAGCTGAGGCTATATATCACCGAGTTTATAGAAACTTTAAATCGACCTCACACTGGTGCTATAATTACTATAATAGGCACCGGTAAATGTCAAGGGATGATACCCTCACCGATGGGAAATGCTCAAATGGGTAAGTATGAACTTTTGTTGGGTCTTTTATTTTCCTTTGTTCCTGCTCGAACCTATTGTAGGCCAGGGGAGCTCTTGGACCCGTCATAGGTTAGGAAGACCAGACGAATGGATCTTTCGGTTCTTGCAACGTCTCAGCAAAGCCGCGAGGCGATAACGGGTTTAGGATGGCCATCGCGATCTTGTTCGTGGGAGGATGCTCCAGCTTACTACGCCTGTACCCCTGGCTGTCCCACGCATGGAGCTACCCCTTGTGCCGGCTTCCTAATGCCGCGGGCGGTTCACCACTGTATTATTAGAGCAGCTTGCCGCTTTTGTGATGATACACTTCCAACCGATGGGGGTTTTACACAGGCAGCCCGCGACAACATTGTCGTTGTCATGCTAGTCATACGTTCAAACAAAGCGTGTACACTTACCCACAGACAAGATAGCCTCATGCTACCTGTATATTGAAGAAGTGTACAGCAGGCAGTAGGAGGCATGTCAAGCCTCAAAACATTTAGACAAAAGACTAGAGGGATATGGTTCATAATAGGTTTGCGCCTTCTCGCACTCTGCTGCGCTTATCTTCTTCTGTTCTCTTGAAGAAGGCGGGAAGCAGGGCAATGAAGTTTCGACTTCATGGTACGCACGGTCACCTGCTCACGCGGAATGGCTAGTCCTTTCCCGTAGTTAGCCAGCCTACCGACGGCGATTAATCAACAGCCGGGCACAAATCCACAATCAAGAAAAAACCACTGCCTCACCCTCACGGTCGGCGTGGAGACGTCTTGTAGACGGGTAGGGTTTGCTTGCTTTGGCTGAGGAGGCAATTGGCGGTGACGCCGGCACCCAGTTGCATCTGTGGCCGGCAAAAGAAACGTTCCATACATACCTAGACCTATGATAGATTCGGATGGCTCGAGAAGCTGTTGGTTACAGTAGATTTAACGGTCTGCACATGATGACACCACGGCACTGGAGCATTTCCGCGGCTCTTATCTAGGGTGATACGTTAGGTATGCGTATCAGAACATGAGGGACACAGCCAGACGTGGATGCCATGTCAGTTCGTTCTTTGGAATTTTTTAGTCCGTGGCAAGCAGCATGTAGAGCTATGCCTAGGTATCTAATACACCTATATCACCAAAGAAACTCATTAACTAATGTATCCTACAACCAACAATGATACACAAGGAGATATCCTTGCTCTTCCTGTTGTTATCTCCAAGGGAGCTTATACACAACCTCGAAGCGGCATCAACCGAACCGCTTGTATGCTCCTCTTGGTTGTATTGTTTAGCATCATACCCTCTCTATCTGAAGTCTGTTGATTCCTAGTAGGTATACTGTAAAACATAAATTTCAATCAGTATTAGTTGGCACTTTCTGAGCCATTATAGTTATAGAAATATAATCGCGAGTAAGGCAGCTCTATGACTCACGTTCATATACTTCGGAACTCTTACATGGGGCATGCTATCCCCATATATTAAGAATATTTCCACGGTGCTATGCTAAAGGACATAAATTAGGTACTTCTAGACCAAACTTCCGGGGCCATGAATCAGTTTTCATTCTTAATTCCGAATGTACCTAGCAACCTAGTCAGGCACGCGAACCTTACACAAGCTAGCAAACTAACTTATTGCCATACATTATATCTCGAGTTCCTTCCAAGGATATCCTCGCCTCTTGCTATGGAGTTGCTAGGGAGTAAACATCGTATAAACTTCCAAGGATCTTTGTCCAAGATAGACGCCTCCAGGTTCTCTTGGCTAATGATCCCGTTTCCTTGGCTTCTCCCCTGATCATTCCACCGCCACCAACAACAAGAGCAATAACAGGAGCATGCTATAACAAACATGACAGAACATACGATACTATTACACAATGAATCCTTACGAAACGCCAACTCCTTCCATTCTTCCTCTCCCTCACCTCACCTCACCTCACCTCGACATATCCCAGTTCAAAGTTCAACGTGGCACGTCCGGAATTGCCGACAATGACATCAAACACCTATTGACAAACATCTATGCTCATAGTACGAGATAAACAATTTGTGCAACGAACGAAGGAGCCTCGGCTGCAACTCGCCGGTATATCACGCGAGGTTTTCAAGCATTTCAATCTAATCCAAGTAGGTAATCTACTCTTTACTGCGGTTAGATCAATGACGAAACATATGATAATGAATGTAATTGCCGGTTCCTAGGTAGGTATAAGGAGGGAATGACGAGCCGCCTATTTCCCGCTTCAAGCATGACAGATGCGCCCGCCCATCACAACTCCGCCCTGCAGACGTGACGTGAATCATATCCCGACGGGTTCCTGCGTATGTAGGTAGCCAACATGTTGCCTGATCAGCCACGTCAAGAAGGCAAGGAGGCGAGCTACATAAGGCGATAGGTACGTCGGAAGGTGTCTACCTAGTATGTAAGTCTGCCAACACAAGTCAAATCACAAAAGCCCATACGACACAAATTCAAAAATATCGATATATTCCTAAATGCTGGACATCTCAAAATCAATCATAGATAGTATCAATACAGTCCATCCCCAACGGTATAATGCAGCAAGAGAAGCGCCTCGTCAAGAAAATTTTACTGGCCACCCAACCAAGTCTGGGAGCCAACCCACTCACGCGTCTCATACGCGGAGGACTGGGGGTAAAGAACAATGTTTGCCGATGTAACAGCAATTCCCGATGACCCTGGAGCGCCGCCCGATAAAGCATTTTTCCAGCACAGCATCGCGCAAGTTAGGTAGGTAGACTTAGATCTCGAGAGTGACCTTCTGTCCCTTAACACGCCCTATCACTTGTTGCGGGGCGTACTTAGGGATAACTTCATCGTCGTGTAACATCTCAAATTCTTCCGTAGCGTCCCGACCCATGAAGTTCATGATGGCCTGGGGGCCGCCGGGGTGCTCTTCGAGCCAGTTCGTGAGATCCATGACGACACCCTTGACGACTACCCATAGATCTTCTTTTTTGTTGTGGTTGGCGACTTCCTCCATTGAGATCTCCTTATCGGGAATCTCGAACTTCTTAGCACTTTGGGGCTTCGCTGCCGGCTGGGATGACTTACCGCCGTCGGCAGTCGGGGTAGGGCCAGTAGCGCTAGTCTGCTGGCCCGCAGTTGCCGATGAGCCGGAAGCACCGCTTCCCCACTCGACGGACACCTTGCCCGGCTGAGACGGGTCAATGTGTAGGGAGATCTGGCCGACACGCTGAGCAGCGCCGGCAGCGCCAGAAAGGGCCTGCTGGAATAGGTAGTTGCTTGCTGAGTCACCGGCAACACGACCGTAGACCACACAGCCCAGAAGTGAGGAGCCACCAAGTCGGTTGGCGCCGTGCACGCCACCAGCCAATTCACCACAAGCGTAGAGACCCTCAAAAGGCTTCTTGTCCTTATTCAAGACCTGAGCCTTGTCGTTGATCTCGATACCACCCATAGTAAAGTGAAGGACGGGCTCCATCACTGAGACATGGAATGTGTCGTTGATATCCAGGGGCCCGTTGTGGAAGTACTTCTTGCCCCAAGGATCCTTCTGCTTGCCCTCGGCGATGGCATTGTATGTGGTGAATGTCTTTTGGAGGTGCTCAGGCGAGCAGCCAATTTCCTTAGCAAGCTCCTTGCCGCTCATCTTCTTCATCAACCCACGACCGGAGTAGTGACGAGTGTGGAAGTCCAAGACGTTGGAGGCCTTGGAGTTGAGGACTAGTCGGATAGGGAACTTGCCCTTGTCCTTCTCCTTCCACATCATGCCCGAGACGTAATCTCTGTGGCCAAGCTCATCGCAGAATCTGTCACCGTCCGCGTTGAGCAAGAGACCACCCTCACCACGCAGGGCCTCGGCAGCCAGGAACTTCCACTTGGAGCCGGGGTCCTTGGGGTCGACAAGACCCGTAGGGTGAACCTGGACCTTGTCCATGTCGATTCCGTTTCCACCAATGGCCATGACCATCTTCTGGCCATCACCGGTGGCGTGGGAACCGTTGGTAGTGGCAAGGCCGATGGTATCGGGTCTGTGCTGCTTCAACAGCGAGTTCTCGCCGAAGTCTGCAGCGTAACCACCAGTGGCCAGAATGACTGGGCCGTCGAGAGTAGCGCTCTCGCCATTGGACTCATACGTAACACCAGTGACCTTGTTGCCCTCCTTATTTAAACTTGTGACGCGAGCCTTCTTGATGATCTGGACTCGTTCGGGTTCGTTCTCGGCGAGCTCTTCTAATCTTTGCATTAAGGCATATGTGATGGCCATGCCAGGGAATTTGGCATCGTGCCCTCTGTGTGTTCTGGGCTGTGAGTGTCCACTATTAAGACAATTAGTAAATCGAAGTAAAATAGTTCACACAATAGGTTCGCACTCACCCAAGTCGCGAAACCAGGGTCAAATCCAGGTTGAAGACATCTTGTAGCCACTCAACTGCGGCTGCGGATTTGTAGGTCAGGACCTTGATGAGGTCGGGTCTGGCCTTGTCTCGTGCGGATTTGAGGGTATCATCGTAGAATTGCTTTACGCTGTCCTGAATTTTGTGCTCAACCTGTGTCCGTGTTAAGGCGCCGTTGATACCGGAGGTAGCCTTTGTCGAGTTTCCTCCGAAGAAACCTTGAATGTTTTCATCAGCATTCAACTCAATTCATCTCATATCGAACAAACTTGAATCTCACCTTGCTTATCAAGAACGACTACATTTCCGCCGGCAAGGTAAATTGTATGCGCAGCACTTAGGCCAGACACTGCATGTGATTGTCAGCTCTTTGTCGCGAATGGGATGACGTTCGGCTTGGAGCGGGGAGGGCAATTGGCAACTTACAGCCACCGCCAACAACAATTACTCTCGGAGACATTCTGATTGATGTGATATATATACAGTACTTCTACAAGCCGCTGGATAAGATGATGTAAAGGGAGCAAGAGGAGGAAAGGAATCGTAAAGAGATTCGAATGTCTTAAGATGGAAGAAACGCGGAAGGAATGTCGGAGCTTGATATTTCGTTGCTAAGGTACAGTTTTAAGCTGAACTTATGGGCCGAGTCGAGCTGCTGCACTTTGAATTGCTGAGACGCTGATTCGTGCGCAGATGAGCCGAGGTCGACTTTGGACCAGGGTGTGGGTAACTTAGTACCTCTAGTATTGGTACGAGTAAGTACTGCTGCTAGTATAGTCCGTGAGGATGTACTTGATCCCTTTTGACAGGATTCAACATTGAATTTGCCATTTGCTTCACGTGAGCACAGAAGGGCCTTGAAGATGTTGAATAAAATAGACGATTCAGGCTTTCCAGCCCAAGTCTGGAGTATACTCAAGTATAGTATTCTGACTCCTATAGAGACTCGCATCTAAACAGCGCCGGCATTCATCGACGCAAACAAAAAGATACATGGCTCTCGCAGCATTTTCGGCCGAGGCGGTGATGTCACTTAGAAGCCCCAGTTTATGTACCCCGAATTATCCGGTACAACTTGAACCAGAATGCCGAGGCTCTCTTCCTCTTCATTCTCCACGCTTAAACATGGGTATGGCTTTAGAAAAGGGGGCAAAAGCGGCGATTTTAAACAACCTTCCCCACAGTCACGAGCAAGACTTATAACTTCTAGTGGGATCCCATGGGGTTATGAATGGGATTGCCAGGGACCAGTTTGTTGGTTGGCGGTACTGTACTTGATGGGAAGAGTGGGAAAGCATTTGATGCATCGCCTCTTGTACAGGCCTGAACTGAATCCATGCATGTGATCCAGCACCCCAAGCTTGCGCCCCCAGACGGCAAGACGAAACCGGCGGGTTCCCCCCAAAAGACCCAAAAGGGTCTCGCGTGTCAGATGATTGCCTTTCATACGCAATTGTCAGACCGGTCGCATGGCAGCTGATCTAAATCCGTAGCCGCTGACGGCCAGTTCTTCAATCAAGGGTTATGACATGCACGTAGAGTTAAGTCAGTAATAATTGTTATGCAGGATTTAGCATGTGAAAAACGTGGGATAAGTTACACGTTAAAAAGTAGCCGCATCGTAGGCTGGCTCCACAAAGGCTAGAAGAGATCTAACTACACTAGAGAAGGCTCGCAACTCTGTCTCAAGTAATTACATTCTTGTGGTTGACATGCAATTGTATAGTTATCTTGGATTGGGTATATGATTCGATAAATGGAAATGAGAAAAGCCTGGGGTCCGAAATATATGCAGCACGAGGTATCATCAGTCTTGCTTTTTCTATTCCTCTGTATCCAATCAAATCACAGGAACGACTTGGAGCATCGGCGACTGCTGCTGCTGTTGCCTTGCTTCGTCCAAATCCATGACACCCCAGATCCGCTGGATCTTACCATCCACGAACTGATAGGTGGCGTGCTCAGTGAAGTGGACAGCGCGGCCGTTGGCTACGAGCCCAGCATACTCTTTGACTGGTGTGCCCGTGAATTTCAGCCATACTGCCACACGCTGTAATTCCTCATCGGCTATTAGAGTATGGATCTTAACTTGAAGGTCTGGAATAGCCGCCAATGTGTCTGCCATGATGCGGCGTGCCAGATCCTTGTTGTTGAGCATCCTTTCAGGCTGATGGACGTACTTGGAGTACTCCGTCATTTGACGAGCGTTGAAGATGTCGACATAGGTTCTTAGGACCTCCTCGAGCTGTTGGCGTGACAGAAACCTTTCCGCTCTGGGAACGGGATATTCGCTGATTAGGCTGGGCGCAAATTCAGTGTTGGGGTTGGCGAGTTGTTTCCGTATGTCATCGCTGTTTATCAGGAATAAGCCCTTTGATAGCTTGCCACCGGTAAACCAGATGAAGCCGTGCTCTATCAATAAGACATCTCGACCCTTAGGTTGGTAACCTAGGAGTGGCATATCTGGTTTGAATTTGAGCCAGAGAGAGAATGCGACACATTGCGCGCTCTCGTCAACCATGATGCTATCCTCATGGATGCGAATATCCCCTCCCAACTGAGGCGCGACATGCTCCCTAACATGTGTTGCCCATGACTCAGGTGTATACTCGATACCATTCTGGTTGTATGTGGAATGCATATATTTGGGCAGGTCGTCCCATCTCTTCTCGTTGACGCACTTGGCCCAACTTCTGATTGTCACGACGAGTTCTGAATCGGAGGCAGACATGATGATCGATGGGTGAGATAGATAGAAACGGTGAGTAACCGCGATGCTAACAGGATTCGAGAAACTTAAGTTCTCGCCAATTTTCTCAGCTCAGCTCAGCTTGGAGGGGGGAAAGACGCCTGTGATGTAGATGATTACGACGCTGAGTGATTTAAGAGGGTGACGAATGGGTGACCGCCACATGCGCATCGGGCATGATCACAAAACGACATTGTTATCCGCAGACGTACATGCGAAGAAGAAGGCGCGAAATTCTGCTTTTCTGGGCCACATTGAGGTCATTGTCACTTTGTCATATCTCTTGATCGGATCCAAGAGCCCGACTCTGAATTCTGGTTTGTTCGGGGTTAAGAAAAGAAGGGCGGTGTGATATGAATCACACTGAAAAGGCGCCACGCCCACCCGTAGTAAAGTTCTTTGTGGATATGGAAATTAAAAGTAAATGGGGCGATAGGTCCGTATTACTGTCAGCCGTCTCTTTTCTTTGTCGTCTTTGGAAACGTAACCACTAGTTGATACCGCTTAGACTCCTTGGTGCTTTCCATGACCATCTGTTTCCCAGATGATCCGAGAGAAGTCACCATCTTATCGTGAGACCTAGTCAGCTGTCGGGTTACAAATAGTGACGGGATGATCCCGTCGTGAACTGCGCGATTTTTGATCTCGTTCTCGAATAATCTTATCCTGTCCCAGCCGTCTTCCCCTTCGACGACAAAGCTGTATTTGGCTTCAAGTGGCGCACGGGGAGAATCTCCCTTTGAAACTGGTCTTTTCAGCCAACACATGATCATGAGCTCCACATTGCTCACACGCAGGCGTAGATAGCCAAAGAAGTCCTTGCCACCGGTCAGAAACGCGAAATGATTATAGTCAAACGACTCCTGGGGTATCGCATTCATAATTACAACTGTACTTGGTTGCCCTTTAAATTCAAAGAACAATCCGTCAACATGTTGATCTTGTAGTCGTTTGCTGTTAGGCCACTGTAGAGGAAGTTGTTTCTTGATGTAGATGCGGTGTGGCGGTATGCCCGAAATGAGGTTGCCTGGTAGTACAGCCAGAATGCCCGGCTCTCTGCGTATGTATCCATCTAAAGTCAGTGTAAGTAAGATGCCGTACGAGGCTCCTTGAGAGTTGTCGTCGGGATTTTGCCCAAAACAGCCTAGCGGTAACATTAAGCCGCCATCGAGACTCCTGTACAGCTGAATATCATCGAGGCGAAGACCTTTGTTTGTGACCGCAAGTTCCCCCTGAAAGGTACCGCCGCCACTCTGGTGCGCTAACCCTCGAAAGTCGGCGAACTCACAAGGGTGCGTAGCAAAGATGCCACGATATTTATCGAACAAAGAAGAGGCATGGCCTGGCTGCGTTGTCCACGCGAATAGGGACAGGTCGTTTGTCTGCTTGCAGATTTCCTCCTGGAGCCTGAGGAAGGCTTTGTTTCCCTCGCCGTATAGCAGGGGCATGTTAATTTCAAAGATCCCAAGAAGGCAGTACGCTATATCTTCCGGTCGTGTGGTTTCTCTCTCGGCGGCCCAACGCATCCGCGTCCCAATTGATGCTGACCAGATCAGGGAACCGTGTTTCAAGAAGATGGGCTCAATGCCGGTTATCTCGGAAAGTTGTTCTAGGAGCGAATCTTTAGTGCCCATAAAATCCCAGCTCGCGTCGTAGAATTCCACGTCCCTCGGTGCAAGTAGCTCTTGGAGCGTCCAACCTCTGGTAAACCATTTGCATTCCTTTAAAAGCCGCGGAACCCCACGTAAATCGCGCCAGAACCATGCTCCGGAGCGTTTGGTCTCCACAGTATCCGGTGTCATATCAGACAGATGGACGAAGCACACGGCGGCCGCTTGGTACCATCTATACATGGAGTTGATAGCTTCAGACAACTCAGCGCTGCTGGTTTTGTCAATACAACAAGTATCTACCCAGGCGTACTCTAGATGATATTTGTCCCTTGCTAATTTGCAGGTCTTCTCGATCTTGGTGAACCCGTGCATGGATCGGGCAGATGCGAGGTCCGCAAACGTCTGAAAGGAAACTTCGTCATCTTCCCAAGTATGTGATAAGATGGCGTAAGACACCCTTCTGGCGTTCGCAATGTATTCAAGTTTCAGAGTTTTGGTGTTGATGAGCCACATATTGGCTCGATTGCTGCTTAATTGACGTGGAACGAGGCATAATGCTCTTGGTCGAATAGGCACCCTATATATAGAACCAGGCCGAAGCCCGTGACGGCTGCTTTTGCAGTTAAATGGCTTCCAGGCTGTGTAGCATTCAACTGCAGGCTGACATCTCATATGTAGCTTTTCTCACCTTCGCTACTAATGTTGTAGTAAGCATCAACCAATAAACGAAGCTTGAGTATCCCAATCTCGATGTGTAGTAGGTGTTAAACGTATTAGTTGAATCTGTTGTAAATCACACTGCCCCTATTATCTCGCTGAACGATGTGACGTTGGCAGTGGCAGTACATTCATAGCCCGCCATAGTCGCATTCATTCGTAATAAATACGTTGATAACTGAGAATGATTATTGCTAGTGATATCGCGTTTGCTTTATTTCCTACCTAGGTAGGTATATTGAGATATTATTCAATAGAAGCTCCCCCCCCTTTTAAGACATGCGGCAGGACTTGACTGATTGGCAAGAATGCTCAAAGTCAGCCTCCTTCTAATCCATTGATAGACAGGCAATTTTTGCATATTTAATGCATAATGCTGAAACCCTTGGCCTAAATTAATACGTATAGGTAATTATTTGTATATGCTCACAATACATTTACTGGTTATAGAAGATCATAATGCCAAGTGAGTTGTGGAAGCAAGGGGGAACTGTCAGGTGCTTACCTTGGCCGATGATGTCACCCTCAGTTCCACTAAACGCATGTAAATCGGAACCTTACGACCACACAGGTCCGACTTGCCATCAAGATCTCCAATGTATCGCAACACGACTAGCTTCCAGATTTACAACTTAGGTTCTACAAAATGAAACCTTTGATACTATATTGCATCCAACTACTAGCAGCGACAGTCTGTGCCGAATTTATCGGCGCCTTACCATACGGAATACGCCTGAAATCCGACAACCAAAAGCCCCTCATGGATCTCGGTCCCGTCGTCCCACCATCCCACGAGCAACCAGCGAACCCTAAGCAGCCGCCGCCTCAGGGCGGAGTGCTGATTTCGGATGTTATGGGTCGCGATCGCAGTATCAACATCTTCGCTGGGTTCACACGAGACATCGCCTCGATATCCTCGCGTCTCGACGACTCGTCCAAGAACAGCACGGTGCTGGCCCCGCGCAACTCGGCCGTCGAGAAGCTACCGCGCAAGCCGTGGGAAGACCCCAAGGACTATGAGACGCTTGGCGCTAATGCGTATGAGGGCGGAGATGGGCAGGATAGGGCGCATAGAAATCTGATGAGGTTCGTTGAGGCGCATGTTGTACCTGTGAGCCCGTGGGCGGAGAACGAGAAAGTCAAGACGCTACTGGATGGTGATAGAGAGATATGGTGGGAGATGAAGGATGGTGTTAAAGTGGTGAGTTGCCTTCTTGTTATTTTAGGTATGGTAATACTTACTGATAATACTTAGATCCAACCTGATGGAATCGAGGTTGATAGTGTTGCTAGCCGAGTTGGAAATGGCGAGCTCTGGATTCTGAAGGGCGTTCGAAACTACACCTAATCGACGAACTTTGAAATGGGTAGAATGCCAGGCTCATTCATTCCGGGTAGCTCTTAGGTCGGATCTAGTCCGTCTACTGAAGCCAGATCATCAACCCGGTTCTGGCAAGCATTCTATATTTTAACAGACTAGGGCAGTCGAAGAGGCCTAAATTTGTTGTCGATTTTGATTTATATGATTTAGAAGCATAGGTAGTGTTTCTATGTGAGCCTGCAGATAATTGGTTTATTGTACCTTATGGATACCTTTATTTATGGGATTATACTTCGGTGTCCCTCGTGGCAATTCTCGGGTCTGGATTGGTGTATGGAGGTCTACATGATATGGACTTGGTATGGAAGCGCCGGCTGATTTATCGATGATGCTGTATCTTTGAGAATAAATGTAGCCCGTATGGTTACTAGAGGTTTCTTATATGGGTGTTTGTCCACGGATGGAGTTTACCCAAGTTTGTTCAACCGCCACTTATTATTATTATTGAAATTTAGAGAACTCTTAAGAAAGCATAACTACCAGGTACCTTATATATATTGCGGTTTGAATACCAAAGAATAAAAGCAAGTGAATTATGATGCCCATCAGTTGAAATAATTGAACTTCTCTAACAAGAATAATAGTTGTTAGGAGGCATGATCTGTTTCTTTGCCTAATCTCCATGGTATATCACGGATGATAATAATAGGTATCTGGCTAGTACAGGGCCATCTCAGCTAGAAAGAAAAAGGAGCTAGGTGGGTGGGCGCACTAAACATTGGCAATATCTATCCCGCTTGTGTCTCAAGGCTCCTTATCAGCACGTGATGACCTAATAAAATAAAGCGGGTCGCTTGCTTTTCCGATCGTTATCGCGCGTCGCTGATCACATTGAGGAAACTCCCCCAAGCCGCGACAGCTTGATCCGATCCAGCTTTTTACCCTCCCGCCACAAGTCCACAAGTTCGTCCATACTGCCTCTACTTCTGCGCTTCTGTTTACTATACATAATCTGCATCCATGTAGAAAGTAAGTGTTTTCATGTCATCTGAATCGCTCCATTTAATCTTTGTCTCCTTCTCCTTGATCGGACAGTCTTGGATTCAGCCCTTGACCTGACTGTTGATCTCCTGACTTGCTTCGGGCGGTTTTCGCACATATCGGCGCGCACAAATTAGTACATAGAATATCATCTCGACTAACACCTTTCTCTGTTAGATCCGCGCTTTTGGAAACGAGATGAATTCGCATCCTGAGGAATTGTCGCACCGCGACCGCGAGTCGGCTGAGCGACACCAAAGAGACCAGTTCCCGGCTGGCACCCCTCGCCAAAGCAATACCGCATCGCTACAAATCCACCAACCTGTCGCTTCGCGTCTCGCTGGCGCTATCCATAGTCCTGGAGGTCTTCTTGCAACTCATGGAGGCTCGGGACCTCCGATCCCTCTTGGTGCCCCTTCGGGCCCCGTGAACTCCTTCGGCGGCCCACTACAAGCTGAGACAAATCGCCCACACCCTCACAATGCCCAGAATGCGTCGAACCAGATGTTTGGAGCTATAGGAGGCCACAACCAAGGCCCTCCAGGCTCCTCAGGACCTGCGGGACATATCTTTGGTGGACCATTACAACAAGAGGGCAATCGAGCTTCGCAGGGTGTCCCATTTGGCGGCAGTGGTGGTGGGATGCCCGGAGGGGGTCATCAGATCCCAAGTGGTGGTGCTGCTAGCATGCCACAAGGGCAACAGCCTATACTTAATGTAAGTTACTTACCTATACATGCTTTGGCCTCGCTCGTTGGATGAGGGTTCGTGGGCGCACTCGTCCTGTCTTAGGTCTCTGTTTCCCATCTTTGTTCTTTAGTATGGTCCCTTGGAAGCTATAGCTCTCGACCACGCCACCCCTAAACCCCTTCATCCTCTGTACCTCAATACGTTCACGTAGCTTCCCAGCACATCGCAGCGGGCAATGGACAACTGCAGTTACAACTACCTCGACCGGAAGAGCCAAGCCTTCCTAGCCTCTCAGGAATGGGTTGATTTACTCATTAACCACCAAACTGCTTATACATACTCATATCATTTGTCTCATTATTCTGTGTGCTAATCTATAGTCTTCGCAGGATGCCCTCAGCTACCTAGACCAGGTCAAGGTACAGTTTGCCGACCAGCCAGACGTGTACAACAAGTTCCTTGATATCATGAAAGATTTTAAGAGTCAAACGTGAGTCTATCACCGACACAGATATGGAATACTATGTAAGCTGACTCGGGTTAGGATTGACACACCCGGAGTTATTAATCGCGTGTCGGAGCTTTTTGCAGGACACCCAAATCTTATCCAAGGGTTCAATACCTTTCTCCCTCCTGGATATAGAATCGAGTGTGGTGCGGGCAACGATCCTAACACTATCCGGGTTACCACGCCGATGGGAACGACGGTACAATCTATAACTGGCAGAGTTAATCAAGGCGATGGGGCGCATGGCCAGCCCGGTACGAACGGTCCCTTTTTTAACCACCGTAGCGCCAACTGGCAGCAGCATCCACAACCGCAGCATAGCATCGAAAGCCCAGAAGCATCTTTCAGCGCACCTGTAGCAAGTGGTCCAAGCTTGTTTGGGGCTGCTCAAGCTCAAGGCCCAGCTTTCGATGGTCCTGCTGCTGGTGCTCAGCATCGTAGCACGTCGCAAGCACAGAACAATTCCACGACTCCTAACGCCCCAACAACTCGTAACGCTCTCACACCAACTCCAGGCGGCTCCCAAGGGGGACCTAACAGCGCCAACCAGCAAGGCAATATTGAGAAGCGTGGACCAGTTGAATTTAATCACGCTATAAGTTACGTGAACAAGATTAAGGTCAGTTCTAAGGAAAATATTTACTAACACCGACCTCCCTACCTTACTCTTCCCCACAAAAATTCAAACATTTGAATGTTGAACAAAGAAATACCATATCATCACGTTGCTGGGAAATTTACTGACCCATGCTTACAGAACCGATTTCAGGACAAACCTGAAATTTATAAACAATTCCTCGAGATTCTGCAAACCTACCAACGTGAACAGAAACCTATTCAAGACGTCTACGCGCAAGTCACAACTCTATTCAGCACTGCGCCTGACCTTCTAGAAGATTTTAAGCAATTCTTGCCAGAATCCGCGGCATCGAACAAGGCTAATGGTCCAAAACCCGAGGACGTCTTCGCCATGACTGCTGGCCTCACTCAAACCACGCCGCAACCCGGCCACAGTGTGAGGGATGGTCAGAAGATGCCTCCGGTGGGCAATTTTGCGCCTCCCGCCAGCGCAAGCAAGGACAGCAGGAAGCGCCCTCGCAATGACAAGCAACCTCCTCCACCTGCGCCTACGATGGCCGATAGTCCCGCTCAGGGTTCACGCTCAATTCCTGGAGTAGGCCCCACGAGCAAGCGGCCGAAGCTCAATCACAAGCCTCTTACTGCGGAAGTACCATCAATCGAACCCACGCTTACTCCTATTCTTCCGGAGCCGCTACCCCCTACTTCTCCGGCGAATGCAACTGCTGATGAACTAGCTTTCTTCGAAAAGGTCAAGAAATTTATTGGCAATCGATCCACTATGAATGAGTTCCTGAAGCTCTGCAATATGTACTCGCAGAGCCTCATAGATACCAACGACCTCGTTCACAAAGCCAGTCAGTTCATTGGCGGAAATGCCGAGCTTATGAACTGGTTCAAAGCCTTCGTAGGGTATGAAGGGATCGATGAAGTCATTGAGAATAGACCTAGACCTCCTACGGAGAAGGTCTCACTTAGTAACTGTCGGGCTATTGGTCCCAGCTACAGGCTGCTACCTCGTAGGGTGAGTGCGCTCTCGACTTCGTAAAAGAGGTCTATCTATTGACAACTTGATTACAGGAGAAATTAAAGCCGTGTGGCGGTCGTGATGAGATGTGTAACGCTGTCCTCAATGATGAGTGGGCATCACATCCTACCTGGGCTTCTGAAGATTCGGGTTTCGTTGCTCATCGCAAGAACGCCTTTGAGGAAGGTCTTCATAGGATTGAAGAAGAGCGACACGATTACGACTTCAATATCGAAGCAAATGTCAAGTGCATACAGCTACTTGAGCCTATCGCCCAGCAGATGCTGAACCTGACTCCTCAAGAGCGAGAAACGTTCCAGATGCCGGCAGGACTCGGAGGTTCCAGCACTTCAATCTTCAAGCGTGTTCTTAAGAAGATCTATGGGAACGAAAAAGGCCTCGATGTTGTCGCCGATATGTTTAGCGATCCCTTCGCTGTTGTTCCTGTTGTGCTGGCACGTCTCAAGCAGAAGGACGAAGAGTGGCGATTCACGCAACGAGAGTGGGAGAAGGTCTGGCAAGCACAAACGGAGATCATGCACCTCAAGAGTCTTGACCATATGGGTATCCAAGTCAAACAGAACGACAAGCGCAATCTCTCCGCTAAGCACCTAGTGGACGTCATTAAGACAAAACATGAAGAGCAGCGACGCCTCCGTAGCTCCAAAACCGCTGTCCCGCGATATCAATTTGCGTACGAGCTCAGTGATCGCGAGGTCATCCTTGACCTACTGCGATTCATGGTCCTGTACGGCACTAACAACGGCCACCACAGTGCTACAGAGAAGGAGCGCATCGTCGATTTCTTCGAATTCTTCATCCCACAGTTCTTTGAACTGCCCGAAGACAAGGTGCAGGAGCGTCTCCATGATATCGACCGTGAGTCTGGTGAGGAAGACACGGAAGAACAGCTCCCTGCAGAATTGACAAACAGCCGTTCTCGACGAAACGGCAAGAGATCTGACCTCCTCCGTGGTGTCTTGGATCCCGGCCGTAACGGTGCTAAAACGAGAACCCAGAAAGAAGACAGTGCGGCCTCTGGTAGTAAAGAGACGACCCCTGACGCTGGTTCTGCCAATGAAGAAGAAATGCCCGATGCGCCAGAGGAATCTATCCCCGCTGAGCAGTCGAATGAACGATGGTTGCCTATAGTGCCCCGGGCGACAGTAGTGAAGGGCGACAATCCTCTGGTAGATGGAGACGGCGAGTTGAAAGCCGATGGATTTTTCCCTCGTCCATGGTACAACTTCTTCTGCAACCAGACCATCTACGTCTTCTTCACTGTCTTCCAGACCTTATACAAGCGTCTCAAAGACGTCAAGGAGAGCAAGGAAAGTGTCTCAGAAGAGATAATTCGATCCAAGAGCAAGAAGCCCGCAAAGGAGCTTGGAATTGCTGTTAACGAGATCAACTATTTCGACGAGAACGACCCAGCTTCCTTCTGGCCAAAGACGGTCGAATTAATTGAAGATTACATCACTGGAGAGATCGACGAGAACCGATACCAAGAAGTTCTGCGTCATTACTACCTCAAGAAAGGGTGGACCTTGTACACAATCCAGGATCTGCTCAAGACGTTATGCCGTCTTTCCCTTACGTGCACCAGTCCTGATTCGAAGGAGAAGACTCCAGACCTCATCAACCACTTCCTGAGCAGCCGCCACAACGAGGAAACGAGCTATCATACCGAGATTAGCGCTCGTAAATATGCTGAGAAGTGTATCAAGGACGGTGATTTGTTCGTTATTTGCTGGGTATGTATCACCATATTTACTAATTCTTATATTTTCGGTTGCTAACAGCTACCGTTAGTTCCCTCAGAAGCATGAGGCGACAGTCCGTTGGCTCCAGCGTGATGAGACAACCTTCTACATGGATGAGATGGAGCTTCGGGAGAGATGGCAGTATTACATCTCCTCGTACATGCGTGTAGAACCCACTGAAGGTGTTCCTCGCTCCCGCCTGCAGAAGACAGTCCTTGCTCGCAACCTACCGTCGAGTGAAGCTGATTCTGATGACGGTGATGTACCGAAGCCCCTCGTATACAACGAAGGCCTTATCCTCCGCATCTGTCTCAACTCCAACAAGATAGTCTGGGAGAAAGGTACATCCGAGTTCTTCATCTACGCCACCGAGCCCGAAGATGAGAAGGAGAAGGTTGCGTTTGAAGAGTACCGTCGTGCTATTACCGAGCACCGCGAGCAACGATTCCGCGAGAAGATGGTCATGAACAACGCCTGGATGCGAGGTATGAGCCAGGACGAAGTTCAGAAGGTGAACGAGAAGTTCCAGAAGTGGTTTAAGGACGGCGTTGCCCCCGGTGGCAATGGCCAAGGAGAAGAGAACGAGAACATGGAAGAAGCGGCGTAGGCGGTTGTTGCATACTTCACCCTTGCATCTTCGTTTTGGTTCGCCCTTTACGGGAACCCCCAGGAGTATTCAGTTGGCAGTTGTGATTCGATGACTTAGAAGCAAATGGCATCATATCATAGCAGGCGTTGGGGGATGGAACTATGCAGGAACATTTTTTTTCTATTACTTCCTGTTTGCAACGACATGTCTGTTTTCTTTTGTTGTCATCGAGCTCCGAGCAACGAGACGTCGACCGTTTGTTGTTTCTTTGCTTGAGATGTACTATAGCTGAGCTACATTACCCTAGCAAGCAGGTAACAAAATAATTTGCATACCTGTACTCTGGTACCCTTTCCCCTGGACAGGTTCGAAAGCATGCAAACTATTTCGTCACCCGCCTGCCTAGTGAGCGAATAAGAGGTATCCATGGAAAATAATAACGTATTGCGTTAATTTAATCACGTTGACTAATTAAGACTTCATTGGAACCATAGCTCTTGGATTCTAACATGTTATTATACTTATTAGCTTACAGCGGTGAAGTATGCATTAAAGTTCTATTTTGGGTCGTCCTCGCGTAACGGCATTCGTTACTCATCTATCCCTTAAGCCACTTGCTTGCTAATAGCTATTCGATGTGTTGAAACATGCGCCTGCCCAACCTACTCATATCATATGCGAGAGTCCCTTCTTTTATGACCTGGCGGCTTATCGTCGTCTTCGGATAGTCATTGCAGGTTCTCGATGACAATGGCACTAGCGCCACCACCGCCGTTGCAGATTCCAGCACAACCGATCTTGGCGTTCTTCTCACGCAGCACGGTGGTCAGTGTGGTCACGATACGGGCTCCCGAGCAGCCGAGCGGGTGGCCGATGGCGACGGAGCCGCCGAATACGTTGACCTTGTCGGGGGAGAGGCCCAGCAGCTTGATGTTGGCGAGGGCGACGACTGAGAAGGCCTCGTTGATCTCGTAGAACTCGATGTCCTTGTCCGTTAGGCCGGCGTGCTTGATGGCCTTGGGGATGGCGAGGGCGGGCGCCGTGGTGAAGCGCTCGGGTTCGCGCGCAGCGTCACCCCAGCCGAGGATCTTGGCGATGGGTGTCACGCCTAGCTCCTTCACCTTGGCCTCGGACATGAGGACGACGGCGGCGGCACCGTCGTTAAGCGGGGCGGCGTTGGCGGCTGTGACGGTGCCGCCTTGGGGCTTGAAGACGGGGCGAACGGTCTTGAGCTTGTCGGCGTTTAGGTTCTTGACCTCCTCGTCGGTGGTGATCTTGATAGCGGGCTTGCCACGGCCACCGCTGACTTCGACGGGGACAATCTCCTTGGCGAAGATGCCGTCGGCGGTGGCCTTCTGGGCGCGAGTATAGGTCTCGATGGCGTACTCGTCCTGCTGCTCGCGGGTGATGGAGTGGTCGTCGGCGCAGAGCTCACCGGACACACCCATGTGCTCCTTCTTGCCGTAGGCGTCCGTCAGGCCGTCCTTGATCATGCCGTCGATGAGCGTCTGGTCGCCGAATTTAGCCCCGTTGCGGATGGTGGCGTAGTGGGGCACGTTGGACATGGACTCGGTGCCGCCTGCTACTACGATGGATGCGTTGCCCGTTATGATGGTCTGGGCGCCGAGGATGATGGCCTTAAGGCCGGAGGCGCACACCTTGTTCACGCCTGTGCAGACAACGGTGTCGGGGATGCCGGCGCCGAGGGCGCATTGTCGGGCGGGTGCTTGGCCGAGGCTGGACGAGATCGGATGTTAGGCTTTTATTCCCTTTCATTGGGACTTCGTTGGGACGCAATAGAAGTGGGGACGTACTTGGCCGACAGCACATTGCCAAAGAAGACTTCCTCTACATCTTGAGGCTTGATCTGGGGAACTCGCTCGATGGCAGCTATAGAGGTCGTGTTAGCGGACGAGAAAGAAGGCTATACTCGAACTTTGAGGTCGTAGACATACCCTTGATAGCATGGGATCCCAGTTGGGTCGCGCTGAGGCTCGACAATGTTCTATATAGCCCAGGGGTCAGTTTCACGGGCCACATGAAAAGGGGGAGGGGGAAATATCCCTGATAAGAAGCAAAACTCACCCTAGGAACGACCCCACGGGGGTTCTGGCGGCGGAAACGATATAGACGGGAGGGAGGCCTGACATGTTGGAGGAAGGGCTCGGGATGAATCTAAAGGGGCTAACGACACAATTGACCGGAGCTTGAAAGGAAAAAGAAAGTATTGGAAATTTTTATACCACAATAGAGAGAGTTGTTGAGCCACTTCGGCCGACAAGTAAATAAGGGATTCACCGCCCCTCCGATAATCTTTACCACAATCGATAGACCCCTAGCTAGGTAGGTCCCGAAGGCTTAGCTCGGGCTCTTACCCAATAGGGTAGTGGGGCAGCCGAGCTGTTCCTGAGATTGGTGGACTGTCACAAGCAAGGTTAGCGGGGTAGTATTGAGCCACAGCTCTGGACCGCTTATCGGAGCGTAACTGATTATGTACTTGCTGCCAGCCTCGCCATTAGCCACTAGAGATTTTCAGTACCGCCACAGTCTAGGCACAAGCTCTGATCAGCCTTGCATCGCGTCTCTTTAACTTTTTTGACCGTGACATCAACTTCCATCACCATCACCACCTAAAACCCATTGAACAGCGCCCAATTCCAGTTGACGCCATGGATGACCTTTACGACGAGTTAGTATTCCCATTCGCTCACATATCAATCCCAAACTAACTGTCTTGATCAGGTTCGGAAACTTTATCGGGGAGGAAGCCGAAGCGTCTGAGGAAGAATCCCAGCATGGCGTTGACGCGGGCGCGTATCTCGACGATGACTACCCAGAAGAGGCGCCTGAAGGCGCAGCACAGGATTTAATGGAAGTCGATGACGAAGGACCATCGAATGCGGTGATATTACACGAGGACAAGCAATACTATCCAACGGCGCAACAGGTCTATGGAGCAGACGTCGAGACTCTAGTAGAGGAGGAAGATGCGCAACCGCTTTCGCAACCTATCATCGCGCCCGTCGATGTAAAGAAGTTTTCCATCGAGGAGGCCGACCTCCCTCCCGTTCATTTCGACCGCAATTTCATGACGGATCTCATGAACTTCCCCGACCAAATACGGAATATAGCCTTAGCTGGAGACCTCCATCATGGCAAGACCGCATTCATGGATATGTTGGTCCTCGAGACACATGACATTGCCGACAGATTAGAGAAGCGACAAGGGAGGAAGCGCGACGAGCAACTGCGATACACCGATACCCATGTTGTTGAGAGGGAAAGGGGCGTCTCCGTGAAGGCAGCACCGATGAGCTTGGTTCTGCAAAGTACCAAGGGCAAGTCCCATTTATTCAATATAATAGATACGCCGGGCCATGTCAACTTCGTCGACGAGGTTGCCGCAGCATTACGGCTGGTGGATGGCGTTGCGCTGGTCGTGGACGTCGTGGAGGGTGTTCAGGTCAACACAGAGCAGATCATCAAACACGCCGTTCTCGAAGATATTCCGATGACTCTGATAATCAACAAGATGGACAGATTAATATTGGAGTTGAGACTACCGCCGAGTGACGCTTACTTCAAGTTAAAACACGTTATCGAAGAAGTGAATACAGTCATCGAGAACACTCGGCCGGGGTCGGGAGAGAAGAGGCGGTTGAGTCCAGAGAAGGGAAACGTGCTGTTCGCGTGCAGTGAGATGGGCTGGTGCTTCACATTACAGTCTTTCGCAAAGATGTATGCAGACAGCTTCCCTGGTGTGAACACAGAAGAGTTCGCGAAACGCCTTTGGGGTGATATCTACTTCAACCCAAAGAAACGCACATTCAGCAGGAAGCCTCTACCCGGTGAGGAGCGTGCGAAGAGGTCATTCATACACTTCGTGTTGGAACCTATCTATAAGGTCTTCTCTCATACTATCAGTCAAAGCCCTGAAGAACTCAAAGGCGTGCTGGCTACGCTAGGCATAGCACTCAAGCCATCACAATACAAGACAGACGCGAAGGTACTCCTGAAACTGGTCTGTGAGCAGTTCTTTGGTCCATCAACTGGCTTTGTTGATATGATCGTTAAAAACATTCCATCTCCATTAGAGGCTGCCGAGCACAAGTTGCAACAATATTATACTGGCCCCTTGGATACCAAGGTAGCCGAGTCCATGAAGAAGTGCGATCAAAATGGCCCATTAGTGGTACATATTACGAAACTCTTCAACTCTGCCGATGCTAAGAGTTTTTACTCCTTTGGCCGAGTAATGAGTGGAATCGCTCGGCCTGGAATGCAGGTAAGGGTTCTTGGAGAGGGATACTCTATCGACGATGAGGAGGATATGGCTACAGCAACCATTTCAAACGTCTACATTGCGGAGACGCGATACAATGTTGAGACTGATGGTGTCCCTGCTGGGAACTGGGTGCTTCTCAGCGGTGTCGATAACTCAATTGTCAAGTCGGCGACAATAGTACCACCGAGATTCGAGGATGACGAGGAAGCCTACATCTTCAGACCAGTCACACATTTCACCGAGTCGGTGCTTAAGGTGGCAGTCGAACCCATCAATCCATCAGAACTACCCAAGATGCTTGACGGACTGAGGAAGATCAACAAAAGCTACCCTCTAGTCACTACGAAGGTCGAGGAGTCGGGTGAGCACATCATCCTGGGCACTGGTGAGCTGTACATGGATTGTGTTCTCCATGACCTACGACGATTGTATGCAGATATGGAAATCAAAGTTTCGGATCCCGTCACGCGCTTCTGCGAGACGGTGGACGAAATGTCCGCTACGAAATGCTACGCCATTACGCCGAATAAGAAGAATAAGATTACTATGGTCGCCGAGCCGCTCGAAGACGGAATCGCGGAAGATATCGAGAGCGGCCGTGTCAAAATGCAAGACGGTGCCCGAAAAGTGGGCAAATTCTTCCAGGAAAAGTACGGATGGGATCTACTGGCCGCGAGGAGCATTTGGGCATTCGGCCCGGATGAGAAAGGCCCTAACATATTGCAGGACGACACACTTGAGGTACGTCGACTAGTTTCTCTTTTTCCCCCACCCATTGTGACCTCGAAAGCTCGGCGTCTTACTACAATGGCGGATCCTGTAGCGCGGAGTGTTACCTTGCGGGCACCGCATGCGGCAATACCTTCGCAATTTCAGCCTCAGAATTCTAGAATCTTGTTCTACTTGGATCCCAACTAATCTTTTCGGCAGGTGGATAAGACGCTTCTGAGGAGCGTGCGAGAGACTATTCGCCAGGGCTTCAGTTGGGCGACCCGAGAAGGCCCTCTGTGTGAAGAGCGTGAGTACCTACATTTCGTTGCATTCTGATATTGCCATTCCTACCCAACCCAATGTCAACCCCACGGTTCCCTCCACGTCCCCTCTAGAACACCTAAATTCCAAGCTCCTTGCTCATTTCTATACCTTTACTACCCCCAACATTTATTGCCGACAAGGTTGGCATTTCAGAGTCGTTATTGGCTCAGAGCTACCGGCGCATGTAGCTTGACACGAAGCAGTTGTGTTATTATTAGCATCTACCCCATCTCGCTTATTTGTGATAGTTAAAGCGCTAGGCGCTGAAAACTGTGTAAGATGGTTATGACAAAACGTGGGGATAAACTTATCACCATGTGCATCTTCACAAGCGGGCGTGGCAACATCCCCTGTTGCCAAGAAGCTATGGACTAGGGACCGTGCTCCTTGCATTTGTGAGATTCGATCAGACTTCGTCTATCGAACCCATGAGGTGAGGTCAGCGCGTTCCAACCCACTCTTGCCGCGCCAGGGGTTACGCGGCACCAATATTACAGGGCAATCACATGTACCATTCCCAGCCGTCTCGGCCGTGTCCCTTTACTAGGAAACTGTCTCAAGGACTGCCGCTGTTACATTTTGATACGTTCGTGTGCACCATATCGCCCAGTTCCATGGTTTTACAGCGCCAAGCTGGTGCAGATCACCTGAACGACGTCGGGTACTTCAATTTTGATTTTGTATAGATTGCTAACTTCATGATCGAAACACAGCGATTCGTAATACCAAGTTTCGTCTCATGGACGTCTCACTAGCACAAGAAGCTATCTTTAGGGGCGGCGGCCAGATCATCCCAACCGCGCGACGCGCATGCTACAGCTCGTTCCTCATGGCGTCGCCACGCCTCATGGAGCCGCTGTACGCTTGCTCCATGACGGGTCCCCAGGACGCCGTACCAGTCCTGTATAATGTTCTCGCGCGCCGCCGCGGCCACGTCCTAGCTGATGGACCTATTGTCGGCACGCCCCTCTACCGCGTCAACGGCCTGATTCCCGTGATCGACTCGTTCGGCTTCGAGACCGACGTGCGCATCCAGACCCAGGGTCAGGCTATGGTGAGTCTCGTATTCGATAAGTGGCAGAAGGTGCCCGGCGACCCGCTCGATAAGGAGGTCATGTTGCGCCCGCTGCAGCCGGCCGATGCCCAGGCTACGGCTAGGGACTTCGTGCTTAAGACTAGGAGGAGGAAGGGTTTGAGTGAGGATGTTAGCGTCGCGAAGTTCCTCGAGCCTGAGTTCTATCAGAGTCTTATGGAGAGCGGGACGTTGGGGAGTCCGTGAGGTGTAGCACCGGAATGGGGAGTGCAGAAGGGGCGAAGGAGATGAAGAAAGGACGTTTACGACGAAGCGCCGTCGTAAGGCGGACTGTACTATAATCATAAAAACAAGGCAGTAGTTCGGAAGTGGCCCATACTGGTCCTATATTAGAGATGGGCCCTTAAGACAGAATAGTCTAGGTTACGGTTTGCTGGTCGAGGATTAGGGGTTCTCGAAAGCCATACGAATAAAACCAGTTCTGGCTGGCAATTTGGGAAAGACTGATCTAGTCTTGTTGGTTCGGGTGTCTTCTTTCGTGACCTAAGTACATTTTTGGATAGTCGTAATAAGGTAAGCTATCTAGAAATAGGTAACGAATAAAGAAAGATATAAGGCTAGGCGATCTTCCAAAGGTGAATAACGCACAGAATAGCAGGATTAGAAATAAAGAGCCTCTACTCTCTGCTCTCTACCGCGAATAATGATTGGTTCCAAGTTACCCGGTCCCTTGTTATTTGTGACCCATGTCCGATAGGGGTTCGTGTATACTAGTCGGCGGCTAGTAACGGTCACGGTAACGGTGCTAAGTTTAGATTGTCCATGGATGTATGTTGGGATGTCTGAACCCCCACATGGCTTGAGTGTGGTTCGGGTTGGTGAGGGAGTACGACTGTGGCAGATTAGAAATCTGGGGTGAACGGCAGAGAGGTATGTAGAGAGGTCGGGATGGACCGGGTGTTGGTAATGGGAGCGATGAGGAGTGCATATGTATATGTGTGTGTATGTGTGAGCTACGTATGTATGTCGTTGTGAGTATGTACGTGGGTGTGAGTATGCATATCATGTGTGTGAGGTATGTATGCAGATGGGTAGTGGCTAGAACTGGAACCAGTGACTAGGAAAGGAGTAGGTAGTAGACGTTGGTGCTGGTTCTCTCCATCGCTGCAGAATCATGTATGTTGGACGAACTATGGGGTGTGGAGGGAAGCAAAGAGTATAAGGAAGGATTGGAGGACGTGATGTAGCGAGCACACAAATCACTAAAGCCATGCAGGACGCGGGTAGGCGAAAGGATCTACACTGGCCCGTCCTCCCTACCACGCAACTTGTTTCCTCGTTACTGCCGGCGTTGGATGTACCGGTCAGCCAACCAACTAATGGGGAAGTTTCCGTGCAAGTGTAGCGAGGTGAAGTGTGGGTGGCGAGGGAAAGGAGGGAGGTGCCGTGAGGTGGTTCTTACTGGTGGGACATTAGGGCTCGGGGGGTAGGTGGAATGGCATGATTGGATATATTTGACTACGTGACCAAGGAGGTTATTAGAGTGGCACAAAATAATTGTTATTGGTCGGTTAATAGGGGTTCCTAAGGATCTTTTAAGGGATTATTAGTGGCTGTCACTAGTTCCTATGTAACACGACCGTGGATTTGAGGTTATATATCTCTATTGATGACGGTGAGGTCGACGGGAGAGGTGGTGAGAAGAGTTAACACCCAGGTTATAAGGGTGACACTACGATCATCAGAGCAAATAAGCGGGTGGTCTCTTTTCCTTTCGAATGGAAAGATACGTCGTCTCTGGGCAGATGGACGATGTAGATTAGGCAGGGTTGAGCTAAATGCAGTCGAGGTTGACGCGGATAATATTCTGAAAGGGTACAGCAGGAAGAAAGTGCACTACACGGAAGTAAGAGCCGCTTTTCATTAGGTCAGTCAACCGGTTTCGAACAGCCCAGCGGTTGGGGGCCACGGCAGCTCCCTTTTTTTTTTTTTTTTTTCTCTTCTAGCAGAACAGGCACACTTCGGAGTCTTCGGATGGATATTGGTGATTCTGTACTTTTGCAGCTGTCTGACTAGGAAGTGATTGGGTGGCCTTCGGAGACGGGAAGAGGATGCGAGGCACCTGAACGCGCGTTACGCAGGATGATAACAGACAGAATCGTTTGGTCAGGATACTTGTAGGTACCAAAATGGCTACGGAATGAACTTCTTGCTGCCGTCGCCTTACATGCAGAGGAGTAAGACGCTCTAGTAGTACCATGGTTCGTGTCCTAAGACTTGGTTGAATTTTCAGTGTATAGATCAAAAGTTCCATAGCTGAATGTCCCGGTCCATTGTAAGGCTCACTTCGAATGCAGGACTGCAGATGAAGCTTACTATCAGCTAGGTGAGTTGAAGACGTCGCGGGAACCGGCAAGTTCGGATCCTATCCGCTCGCTGGCGACCGGTGGACAGATTTACACCGGGATGAACCTCTCTATCCCTCCTTCTCTCTGGGGTAAGAAGGTGCATTTCTAAAGATAGTCACCATGATACCCATGTAGGAGAGAGTCAGTATAGTAGTATTCATACTAGGTATGGTTGGAGTGAAAGGAAAAAGGGGGGCAACGAACTAGAGGGGATGAAGCCATACACTAGTAACTACCTTAGGTACCTAGCCACCATTCAGGAAGCTATTTGGGTTACCTAACGGAACAGATCCGATAATACTTGCTAAACGCATATGACGCAAGTCCAAGTTGATGTTACTCACAAGCTTGCTGTCGTGTACCCGAAAATAGATTTTTGTAATTTTAGAATCGACGAGTCCACTCAGCGGTAATGAACATCTCCAGCCACTATTGACTACAGGGTATCGAGCAAGCTTTGAATTTCAGCTTAATAAAATATACGGGATAGTACAGGCGGCCTATAGGGCTCAGCTATTTCGGTCTGGCGGCTCCCTTGCTCCGACCACGACGGGCTTCACTTCGTATCGCCGTGCCGGACAACGGGCCCACAACAAATACGAAGTCCCGATAGTTCCAAAACCAAGGTAGAGAGTCGCTGATCATAGCATGATTTACTTAAGAGGCCTGGTAAGTGCTTGGACGTTGACAGGGGCTGACAGGGGCAATTGAACTGTTTCAAAACCTCATACAGTGATATGCATTAATAAGCCTGGCAGTATTATCCATCTTGAAGGGAACTAGGTATTAAGAGTTATACAGTCAGGGCGAATCCCACTTACAGAACCCAATGAGAACTGGTGAAACCAGGAACTGACAAGTGAGTTGTTTTGTACCATAGCAGGAACTATGAAAGGACTATCTATTTGTCTCGGGTTGAACTCAATGGGCTTGGTAGCTACCGTTATGAGGCTTATTCACGTTAAAGGGATACCATCCCAAGACCAAAGTGTCTCCATAAACTCAATTAGCCGCGCGCAAGCTGTATAATTTGATCGGGGTTTGATGCTATTCATGGCACTTGAAGCGCCTGGATATTAGAATACACCACTAAATAACTTCCAAGCTTTACAAGCTAGGTGAACTATCGTAGTCCCTTGTGGAGTTACTCCTAAGTCGCATCCGGTACCTTACCGGCGACGGCTTGGCGATTCAAACCTGTTTTGGACCGGTGTGGAATTTCCCGCTATAGTTGCCCCTTTTGTCCTATCAAAAGGAGTGAAGCCTGTCTTCTGGATCTTTTTACAACTGATAGGCTGGTATTCATCCATTCCCTGTCTTGAATTTGAGAAGCAAGCTCAGATGACGATTCCAAATCTCGAGGAGAGCATAGGTAGTACGTATTGTCCTTTCCTTTTCTTCGTAGTAACACGCCTGTTCGAAATCACTTAAATCGCTCAAGGATCTTCTTATCCAGCGACTATTCCGAATTTAGAGGACCATTAGAAGCTATTTTAGACGCAAGTCTTCAACATGTTCTCAAGGACGCCCTTGAGCGAGTCATTCTCTAATGCTGCTGCAACTCTTTCCTTATCGGCTAGTTGCTTGTTGACTTGGTCGTCCTGGCTGTGGGTTCCCTTCTTGATCACGACATCCACGCGGTAGTTCGGCGGGAGTGCTTGCTCTAGACGTACGCGTACACCGAGACCAATGACAGTGGCGAGTGAACAATGCGTAATGGTAGGAGTAATCTCGACAAGTACTTGTGTTAAAGTATTGGGATCCGCAGTTGTTGAGGGAGAGGGTGTGATGTGAATGTCAGGTAGATTCACAACTGCCAACTGGCCGAGTGATAGTGGATGCTCTGGGTCAGAAATGGTCGATATCAGATCTGGTAATGTATTAGTTACTAGCTCGCAAGAGTATTAAATTCAATTTTTTTTTTCTTTTATTTTTGATCACAGCAAAATGTGTACCATTAGACTTCAGGGCTCAAGGTTCATCATAATTATGCGTGGGGGCGAAAAAGAATGTGACTGCATGGAAATCGGGACACGCCACATAGACGATGATGAAGGCGATAACCCCGATAAGTCCGCGTCTTCGTTCCATCCATAGGTATCTTTGCGACAAACATAATGAACCATTTATAGAACGGGGGTGGTCTTGGGGTGGTCTTACCATATACCTCCTGCTCGTCAATAGGCTCCGCAGTCAACTCATCATCGCTCTCAGTGTCGTCAGACCATGAGACATTGTAGAAGGGGTCTGACAAATATTGTGGCTTGCGCAGGATTCTATTGAGCTTGGACTCAGCGGTCTTCTGCACTCTGCGTCCCTTCTTGCGCTGTCTCGTTGGAAGCTCGGTGACATTTAGAATAGTAGGATTCGCGTTATCCTTATCCATGTTGATAAGTCGGTAACTGTGATCCGAAGTTCAATTCTTTAGATCCGGTAGAGAGTTGAACTGGTCTGTCTAATTAATTACACCTAACGTAATGCTGGAAATGTTGCGACTTGTGAAAAGTTATTGTGGCAAGGATTATTTGTGAAAGAGCGCCGTTTAGCAAAAGTTCATCGAGTCAGCCATCAAATCAATTGTCATATGTCATCCAGCTGGAGCCCGTGAATTGGAGGGGCCAACATCGGGGTATAATTTAACCGATTCCTTTACCTTTATCTTATCAATCTAATCGAACTCTACTCAATGATTGGACACATCTCTGCAAAATTACCAACTTCAATTACAACCACTCCTATTGGCCCTTAAAAAAGAGACTCGAGTGAGACTCTTCTCTAGAAGCTTAGGGTCCCATATTGACTATTAAATGAACCGGTTACGTACCCTTCAATGGAGAATTCCGTGTGCTTCGCCGTGGGCTCTCTTCGGTATTTTCCATGCGCTAGACCAACATTGGTCGTCGGTGACCAGTTATAAGACACCATCCAGTCTCTCCAGATTTTCGGCCGATCATCTACCCCTGAATTTGAGACCTAATAGCTACCCTATTCTCATCATTGATATTTGACACGAACAGGAAGAGTTGCAACCCGGAAGATTTGTTCAGGGCCAGATGCAGGGGCTAGGTGTCGGCAGCTGGGCGGATACAATACCTAGGTACCGAATTATGTGATACAACGGTTACAGCGACCTGCGGCTGTTTCACTGCTTCGAAATTTATGCGCGGCAAATCCAGACTTGCACTTATTATATTGACCTACAAAATGTCCGTCGTCGCAATGTCGAAATAACACCAGCCATGATATCATCGGACATTGACGTTATCTTCTCCACGGAAAGCGTTTGTGGCGTATTTTAGATACGCTATGACGGCAAGATAATGCATGTCATGCTTGACAGTACCTTTTTTCCAGCTGAAAGTTACCCGGCCTAGCGGCTAGGCTGTCAGATACACGGGATCTTCTCGATCTGGCCTTGTTCACCGTTCCCGCTTTCAGGTCCGGACCACGCGCAATATGATCGACGGGTTATTAGGACAATCCGAATATGTTGATTGCTCCGGGTAAGTTTGCCAGAACAGGCCAAACATACGGCACTTCTCACGCTTGATTGGGAAAGTCTCCTGAAATGCGTGCGGATCCAGCCGCTCCCAAGCATCCGGCACGTGCTACGCGTGTGCAAGAGGGACCAATATTATATTTGGTACGAGAATGAACTAAGAATAGCCATTCAGCCCTGTCAACGTCCATATTTCATCTGCACAAGCTGCTATAGCGCATTTTCGCATGAATTCGGTTCGAACCCTTATTTCTAGAAGCAAAGTAAATCATGCGGTAATCTATAAACATCATAGCGTTAAGATGTCCTCTTATGAACAAGGTACATAATTGACTACCAGGAAAATCCATCGCTACTACGTAGACGGCGCGAGGAACGACTCGGCCGATCGAGTTGCCAAATACGACCGGGTCGCTCTTTTGAACCTAGGGGACAGACTCTAGCAACCATGGTTGTTGATGACAATATCCTCACCAATCACTTAGTTCGATGAGTCTAGTCCTCCTTCGGCAAGTTGGGACCTGTAGGACTCCGTTGATTGGTAAATACCCGTGGGGGAACAACCTTGGATCCTTTCGGGACTTCGGGAGGTTGAATCCCTACCCACCCGATTCTACACTAGGCAGATCCATGGGTGGGTTCCGTCATAACCTACTACACTATAAAATACCAGGTGCATTGTGCATCTAGGTTAGGGTTCAGTGGCTTGGAGAATAGTACGAGTAGGTAATATCGCGTACGAGACTTGCGCGTATGGTCGAAAAAGGGGTCTTTGATCTGATCGGGGAGCCTTGCGTGGCAACGACAAGAGGATGCGAATAAGCGACGCTGGCTGACGACGACCAATTATCGACTCTAGGAAAGCAGTCCGTCATGCCTGTCACCTTATTACATAGCCGCTTCTAATTTACCTTCCTGCAATGCAGATGCAAGTGCTCACTCAGGTCGCTTCCACACTTTGCAACTCCTTCCAGCCAACTGCTCGCTAGAACTGCGTTACCTGCGAAAGCTCCCCCTGATTGAACTTTAGCCCATGCAGAACTGACCGCTAGTCCTCTAGCTAATAATGTCAGGAGCATCGAAATGTAATACAGGGCAGCCTGCAGGGGCTAATTTGCGTACTAATAGGAAACCAGATGATGCAAAAGAGCAGGAAGGTAAGGTGCCTGGCGGTTGTGGTCGGTTTCGCTATCGTTATAGGCGCTAGAAAAGGTCCCGAGACGTTTGCCGGTTGGCTCCCCACTGTATGCCCCTGATCTTGTTGATAGGCAGGCTTACATATCCACTTGTTGGAGTTGCATACATGAGCATTGACAGCTAGACGTCGCGTCGAATATGTATGTATGTAGGTTGGTTATGCACGCACCTTGCAGCCCTATTCCCCCAGGAACGCATACACCTCAGTCACCATGTCACTTTGACGTTACTTACTATTATCATGATTATTCCTGGGCGGCTATTGACCTGCCACGACATCACTTACATCAGTGTTGTAGGTAATCGTCGTATAGGAATGCTGGATTCGACATCTGATGCGCTTAATGCTCCTTAAAACGTTTCATGCTATATTACGTCTCTTAATGCCGTTGATGCTTGACTACCTAGGTACTTTGCAATGTGATCAAGTACAACTTCCGTTTCTCCGAATTCTTTTCTGAGGTGGCGTATCCTCTAGTAGCTTAAGGGCATTGCTAATTCTTCAGCAGCTAGCGAGACGTAATCACAGGTGGAAAGCCTCTCATAGCGAAACCTGTGTTATGGGTATATCGCTCGGTGTATTTCCGGGGCTAGACGCGCACAAATTTGTGAAGCACCAACACGATCAGTCGAGAAGCATTGTCCGGGATTTGATAATCATCGACGCCTCTGGGTTCTGGTACGATTATCTGTCGAATGGGTTCAAACCTTCTTAGCTTCTTGGTATGATGCACTAATGTAAGCTAGATATGTATGAGAATGGAACCGGGCAGTGGATGATACGGTACATGTGTTAAGGGCGGTATTAGCCCGCACCTGGACGGCTTAGGATCCTACGGACTCCAGCGATCGATCTTCAAGTATATTGAATAGTCCCCATAATATATCGAAGCGAGACTCCCTAAGAGTAAATAGTACCTAATTAACCTTATTGCTCCATAACTGACCTAGATGTAGATCCAATTGTGAGTTGTATAAAATTTAACGTTGTCGTTGTATACCTTTTCTTCAATGACTGCACGACAATTAGTCATGGATTAGACTATCGAACCAGCTAAATAAAAGGGGCAACGACCTGAAGGTTCTTACACGATCTGTTACCGTTACACAAATTATCTAAAAAGTCAGAAATAACATCAGTTTAGGTTAGGTACATGGACTGAGTACAGGTACGTAATCTCTAAACTCGTTTGAGCAGCAGGAACCACGCGAAAGACAAGGAATTGTAGGGGAAAGGACAAGCAAGACAGGGGGTCCCAAAAGACCCCCCAAGGCGCCCCTCTCTCGACTCCATAGTACACAATTAGTACAATGCAATACATGCAAGCATTATTGGCCCCCGGTTCTTTTTTTCTTGGGTTGGCGCCCTTCCACTGAACTCATGGGATAGGCATAGGCATGGGCATGGTTATCCCCTCATCTACCTGAATACCGGGTCCTCCCTGCGAAAAGCAAAAAAGGGCCATTTCCAGCCCACTGCTTGAACGTCCCGCCTCCCCCCAACTTACAAGCCTACAGCGTACAGCGCAGTGCCGGCTGTACAGGTTCCTTTAACCTTAAGCAACCCTTTGCAGATGCGCATACTGCCGTTAGACCTGTAGCGCGCACTTTTAACTCTTCTTCTGCCCTGCTTAATTAACTGCTGTACTTGCGCCCAGCTATATCCCGTTGCGCGATCAACGATAGTCGACGAGACGCGACGAGAAAACTCCAATCCGCTGTCGAGGACGAACCAATGGTCAATTATTAATCGGGAGGATCACAAGCTGGACCCGCGCTCAACGAGGGTCCCGAACCCGCCGAGAGAGACGAAGTAGCCATGTCGAATAACGATCAAAACGTTCGGAGGCTACTGCCTCAAAGCTCAAATTCGTCTTTAAACTCCTTTTCCTTTGCGCCGCCGACGTATCAGCCTCCTAGGGAGACTCAAAAGAGTGCGATCCCTGAACCTGCCCTCTTTGCGACGCTGTCCGGCTATTCTAACCTGTCAAACCAACAGATTATGTCTTTGTGGATGAGCATAACCGACACAAGCGGTTGAAGGGTATGGATATCGCAATGTTGACGTGATAACGAAAGTATCGCAACTAACAAGAAACTGGCTGTTAGTGATGAGAGCTTGTGAAGGGTGTAGAAGGAGGAAAATCAAATGCGATGCGGCGACGACAAACACATGGCCCTGCTCGGCATGTATTCGACTGAAGCTCCACTGTGTGCGACCCAATGGACAGTATGAAGGGTCGCCGACGGACACACAATCCTATGAAGCTTCAGCGTCGGATTACGAGGTCGCGCCGGGCCAAAGCAGCTTCAGACACATGCCAATGCAGCAACCGGCACAATCCTCCATGATGGCCGGACCGTCAAAGCCTACCATGTATCCGACGCCCGGGCCTTATCCCGAACATCAAGGCGTCTATCCTCCTATGCCGTACGGAGATCCCCCGCCGCCGCCGCATCAACTTCAATATGCGACAATTCCTTCACAAGTAGGCGTTATGGACCAATCGTACGCCGCCGCCAGCGTGTTTCCAACTCCGCCCATGCACCAACATTCTGCGCACTCGGAATCGTCCCCTGAATCTTATCACCAAGATCAATACGGACAGGGAGATCTCGCGGATATTCTAGGAGCCCTCAAAGTCGATGAAGCAGGCACAGGTTGGTATCACTTCTGATTTTACATACGTTTCTAGATGCTGACAGTTTTAGCCCCTTATCTAAATAACAAAATGGCCTTTGCAGGGCAAGAAGAGGAACCTGCAGTTGAGGACGCGGATGAGTATAAGACCATACTGCCGCCTATGCATTCAGGGCCTGGTTCGAAGATACGCATACCTCCGGAATTGATGCCAGATGATGGAACTATTTTGCATTACTTTGACCTTTACTTCACTAACGTACATCCCTATGTTCCAGTATTGAATAAGACGCAGCTATATCAACAGTGGCACACGAATCGAGAATCAATCTCACCTTTATTATTAGAAGCAATATTCGCGGTGGCTGGTCGTCTTGCTGATGAGCCGGCTCAAGGGCAACAATGGATTGCTCTCGCTTCGAGTAAGGATCAAATCGATTTTCAGTCATATTCTTAGCTAACCTGGCGTAGAACATGCCGATTCTTTCATGGATGTGCCGCGGTTAAGCACCCTCCAAGCTCTTCTTATAATCCTGAAGGCAAGGGAGGCTTCTCCAAAACGTGGTTATTACTACCGATCTTGGATGTCCATTGTACATTGTGTCGCTATGGCTAAAGACCTTGGACTTGACGAGCATCTTGATACCCACAAAGCTGGTAAATCGTGCGGTTCTTCCCCGGCCGAGTGCTTCACAAAGAGTCGCATATGGCAAACCATCTTCGTGTGCGAAACTATGATAGCCGCACCTCAAGGTAAGGGCGTCTGGCTCCTCGGCTGGTTAATTCTTGCAATTCTAAACGTAATTTAGGCCGAACAGATCTCTCTGTGGATCCGGATACCGTTGATTTCAGTGTCCCGAGACCTATGCCTGGTTGCGAAGAGTCCGAATATAATGCCAGTCGGAATTTTGCATATCTATCCCGTATTGCCCGGAACCTTAACCGGGTGAACTCCGTATACGCAAAGATCAAGAAGAAGAAGGAATGGGGTCTCGATCCCGAACTGGTGCAGCTTAACCCGACGATAACGGGCTGGCTCAACGATCTCCCAGCTGATTTGCGCATTACGTTCCCGCCGGATGGATCGCCGCCGTGGCTCCCGTCTCATTTTATTGGAAATATGCATTCTTATTATTATTTGAGCATCATCATCCTTCATCGGCCGCAGTTATCTTTCTTGGAACCGATCGACCCGCAGTGGAAATCGCATATGTGTCTCTGCTACTCGTCGGCCAAGGCCTTGTGCCGCCTTCAAGAATCAATGCTGCAGTCATTCGGTCTGAGCGGACTCCAATGCATGCAACGAGGCATCAGTTTCACAATCTACGCTATTCTTTCTTGCATCGTCCTTCATCTTGTGCGTTCCTACAACCCCTCCTGGTGTTTTACGATAGCACGAGAACGAAGCGAAGACTAACAATGATTTCTATAGGTTGCGTTGACTTCCCCTGATCCGGAACTCAACGCCGATGCGAGAGAGTACTTTACGCGGCACATGAGAATTTTAGAAAAAACAATGCATTCGTGGCCGCTACCTGAAATGTTGAAACAAATTGACGCTGTTCGCGAGGCGTTTTCCGCTGACACTAGGAAACCGTTCGTCTTGAAACCGAGCTTTCCCTATGGAAGCCCGCATCCTAGTAGTCATTCTAGCCCGCCTACTGCGAACACGTTCAAACCACCCATGCTCCAGACGAGCTCGTTGGACCCAAGCATGGATCCAGGGGCTGGTCAGCACTCGCAAGTTAGTTATGCAAACCATCCTATCACACCTGTCTCTGCTGGTTCCGCGGACACCAAGAGTGACTCTCCTTCTGCACAGTCGCTCTCCCTGATGACACCTGGGCCGAGTTCGCAGGCCTCGACGCTTTCGGGCGGGATGTCATTGGGAGACCATTCCGCATGGAATCCTTCGCGTTTATTTGAGTAAGTCTACTTGGGTAAATTGTTCGTAACAATCCGAATGTCATGCTGACTATCATTTCCTACAGGCAGTGGAACTCGACTTTCGGTACGCAACAAATCCAATCTCAGCCTACTTCGGTGGCTCCACAATCCAGTTCTCTAAGTATTGGTTCATCTTCAGGTGCCCCGGAGATCCCGACTTCTCAGGACATTCAAATCGGTGGCGGTACTCTACCGGCCGTAACGCAGCCTCTGCCCCATCAGCAGTACTCGGCACCTCCGATGCAAGCATTCGTTACTCCAGCTATGTGGCAAGAGTCTGTTGCTAGCGTCTACGAGGGTGGCCTCAAGCGGCGTTGGGATTACGACAGCGGCACTTCAATGGCCGAACCAGTGAAGCGACGCTGAATTAGCGGTATCTAGTACTGATGATCACGCACTTAGATACCACCTTCTTTCTTCGTAATCAGTGTGATCGATGGGATCTCAGAACGACCGACGATCAAGTGAAAAGAAGGTTGGCGAGGTCTTACGGCAATATGTCAATGATCTCTCTGCGCCTTTTTTTACTCATCTACAAACTACTATCTATAGATTTTGTCTACCTTAACCATGACATGTACAACAGGGGTATGAATTGAAATAGCAGGCTCGGATATGACGGGAGGTCAGAAAGGTAGCAGAAGAGAGTACCATTTACCAGGGAAGAAAATCTAACCATGACGCGTGAAGGGACCATGAATGGTATATACAAAACGTCTTGGTATGCGTATGAAATTGTGGGGGTTCATTCTAGGCCAGGGGTAAAGATCGGGGCCGTGGCCGATCTTATGGCAAATACCTCTTTTCCGTCGGGAAGAGAAAAAATAACGGCAGTTCTCCAACACTTGGCAAGGCGTTTCGAGGTAGCATTTGGGACCCACGACCCACGACCCACGAGGCGAAAAAAAGAAGAAAGATAAGGCTTATTGTCGTTTTTGCCTTGCTTGCTTTTGGAAGCTGCCTTTTTGTAACAATAGGATCTGCATGGCGATGGAGAGTGGGTGGTTTTCTGGTTGGATCTTTTTACTAAATGTATGTATGTATGTATACATGATACCACGGGATTTTCATGTTGGGAGAAAGGAAAGGAAAGGAAAGGACGGGGAGGGGATTATACCACTTTGTGGGATGGATAGGATGGATAGGTTAGATAGGTACGCAATGGAAAGAGAAAAATGGGGGAGCCCTTACTTACCTTGCCTTGCCTTTGGGTATTTACTGTTGCGGGATATTAAAGGGACTAGGAAGTATAAATAGTTGCGTGTTTGGGACGCTGGAATTTGTGAATAGCTTACGTATATGTGCATGTGTGGGTGTTGAGGCTAGAGAGATAGGTATCTGTAGTGCTGAAGAGCTTATGATGATGCATAGAGCGGGTGGTACGCAAGGGTCCTAGTTACGAGTCTCGATATGTTTGACGGGCGGAATATAGAGTCAGAAGATCCCGTAACATAATACTGTTGTTCAAGTCTCGCTGTTACGCAGATAGCCTATTCTCAGAGGATCTATATGCTTCCCACTTCTGAAGCCCGAAGCCCCAGGAAAGAGAATCATGTCGAGCTATTGCTATTAGTTGAAGACAGATTCGCAAGCTTGTCCCGTCATAGACTCACTATGAGATCGATACAGATCACCTCGCATAGTAGCGATGCAGAAACTTGAGGCATACATGTAGGGACATCCAGTATACTCTCTCTAGACGGATGCTATACCTGGTATCGAATTTAGTAATAATAACGTCCTACTCACATATCATCTATCAGGTCAGGCCACAAGCTGACAGAGTCCGTACCTAGTCCGTACCACAAATCAGGTGCCGGCCGGTCTAAAACCAGCGAACCAACCCCAGATGGGCAGGTAGATGGAAGAGAAGAAACTAGATTAACCGCTTGCGTACTTCTCGCGGCATAACCTACCTGTCGGAACTTGACCAATGGTTTATTTTGACATAATTGTTCGACCACGAGTCAGGTAAGGTGGTAGAAGGGAATTTTACCTGGATAGCACCTCTTGGAAGTGGAAGCATGTAGGTTGGTTGGGAGGCATCTGAATATAGATTTACTAGGTAGACGATGGTGAGGCGCGTAACGTGCATACAGATTACATCTGATTAGGTACCTATCGTATGCAGGTAGGCCAGTAGGCACCTGCATCTGGGTGTGTTGGTAACGTTCACCAACTTCAACCTCAACCCACCTAGCCGCCCACACACCCATACCCACACCCACATCCACACTAACACGACACGACGATTTCTTCTAGAAGCAGTTGGTGCTTCTAGATTACGACCTCTTCACGCAACATACCTACCCACCCCCCCTTTGCCTGCCGATCTGCCCACCCACCTACCAACCTACCAACCTACGAACATCTACCTATCTCAACGCGGAATAAGCGAATCCTTCAGACAGCGCATGTATGTACTATGTATGTTGGTGTATGCACTCACGAACCACAACCGCAACCGCAACCGTCCGTGACCAGCCGAACCGGGCCGGGCCGACATTTTGCGATGTTTTCCATTACTACCTAGTACCACAACCACCGCCACCAACGTAATGCTAGGTATGTAGATGTAGGTATGGGATGTAAGTCACATAGACACAGACACATGTCAACGATAACCTACATACCTAGGCACGCGGAGAAGCCGAGGCACAATTTCCCCTTCCCACCCCAAATGCAAAAGTCCGAACATCGAACGATGCGGCTACTCTTTCCATCCCATGACGAAAATACCTACCTACCTATGTACTATGTATGTATGTGCCTACAGGTAGGCATGTCGTGTAACATATATCACCTCCTTCTTATTTCTAATTCCCTTTTTTTAATACCCACGAACTTATGTATACTCATACCTACCCAAGAAAACCAAAGGCCTATGCATAATCTCTGATCCCCGGGCCGGCGTTCTATTGGTGGGATTTATGACCCCCGGACCGTCAGACCGGTTCCTGCCTGCTTTGTACCTAGGTACGGTATATATGTAGCTGCATGTGGTTTAATTGGTAAGGTACGGTTAGCTGCGTGGTACCTATTTGGGTAAAAGGTAGGTACATATATAGGAAGGTTAGGAGATAGGTACATACTTAGGAGCTGGGCAGTTTGCTCTCTTAGGAAAACGAGGCATGGGGATTGGTTGGCGTTTGCAATTAGCTCTTAGCTCTTAGGTATTGGGTATTAGGTATTACAGTACATGTAAACGCCTGGGGTGTAAGGGTCCTTTGCGCAATTACACAGCAGGTATAATTTCGTATTGGCTCGTCACCTCGCTGTATTCCGTATGCCTACATGTAATACTAGGTAGCCTATGTAAGGTAGGTTAGGTAGTACAGCGTATATGTACGATACAGATTGAAATTCTACATGAAAGAATCTTGATACCGAATCAACGCAGATAATCTAATGTAATGCCATGCGCTGCGCTGCGATGTGATGCAAAGTGATATGATGCTCCTCCTCCCCGCGAAAGCCGATCGGGACCGAATCCGTCGAGGCCGTTAGCCGCCTGCTCAGCTCAGCTCTTTCAGCTCCCATACGAGTCCCATACGCAAAACCATGCGGTGTGGTTCGTACGAGGCTACGACCTGGTATCTGGTATTTGGGTATGTAATTTGCGATCGACGACAAGGCTGCATCTAATACCTGCCTACTACCTACCTACTACCTACCTACTACCTACCACCTATCATATCCTTTCCCCCTTCTTTCTTCAAACTCACCGCTTCTCGCCTTTCTCTTTCCTGCTCTCGGTGAGTGTATAAGTGTATATCGCCACAAGTACCCTTCCCCATCACCAGCGTACCTACAAGTTCAAGGGGAAGGGCCGAATGGTCGAGTCCATATCGTATATGTAATTACGGCGGACAAGCACTCTGCGTCTCTAGCTCTAGTCTGTACGACGTACAACGGCGACTAAAGTATAGGAACCCAATACGACAAGGCTATTAGTTCTTCTCATCCATTTTCCCGGACAGCGAAGTGACTACGGGTACTCGGGGAAAAGGAGCTAAGGTAGACGATGACGAGAAGCCGCCAAGATTCCTATAACGAAATGATCGATTTCATTTCCTAGTACCTATGGATACAAACTTGCCAACGGCATACGGACTACGGACTACGGACTCGCCAAGAACGAGCCGCAAGCCCTGCCCTGCGAAGACTACCTAAGGTACCTTAATTATCCTGACAATCTGAGTAACACGGTGCCTAGGGAAACAACAAAGCACACTAGGTATCCCTCGCAGCATCACTCACAATCACCAGGACCTCACAGTACTATCAATTATCGACTCAATTCCTAGCAAGCAAGCATTGCCGGCTGTCGTTCCAGCCCGTGCAAATCGGTACTCTCTGCTCACTCGAAGAGTTTACTAAACTATAGGTACCTAGACACAACTAAACCACCAACGCCAATATTCTGTAACCGACTCATCCGGAGTCCGGTTTATGTGAAATCTCGCCTTCACGCCTTCCCTTTGCATTCCATTCCATTCCTAGTAAACGAACGACAACCTCCGTTCCGCAGCCATTCGCGAGGAGTTAATCACCACCCCTCCTAAACGCCGCATGCATGAAGTAGAAACCAATAACACAAAAGCGCAAAAATGCAGCTTTAATTCCAAGCCTTGGAAAGAGGACTCGCGACCTTGGGTGCAAACTGTAAGCTCTTGCGTCGCGCGGCCATGAGGCGCATCAAGATGCCCTGGTCCTTCTCCTGCTTCAGCACGCCTTGACCGAGGTCTGCGTAGGAGCTCTTGGGCGGGCAAGTGCGCATGAGGAGTTGCTCCTGCTCAAGTTCGTCATCTCCGTGGCTGACGGAGCTAGGGGTATCGGGAGTAATGTCCATGGCGAACTTCGCGACGTCTTGAGGAGCTGGGGTCTTGGGGATGGGAGACATCATGCTCAACTCCTTGTCCCAGTCGTGTTCGTAGGGTGCGTCCTCCTCGTCATCGTAGTCCGAGGGGGTGCGCATCCAAGCGGTGCTGTCCCGACGGCTAATGTGGTTGTTGGGGACAGTCTGGCAATCTCGGCCCGGTCCCGCGATCGGCTTCATTGGAGTAACCAGCGTACCGTTGAAGTTGGCAAGTGCCTTAGGCTCCATGCTCTTACGACGGTTGTGTCCTCCGCGGGGGACTAGGGAGGTATCAACATAGTAAGGTGCCTCGTCGAGCCACTGGTTCTCGCGTTCACAACTAGAAGATATGTTAGTGCTCTGATCGTAATATATCAGCAATGATTGACTTACTCTAAGACCCAGCCAACGCCGACACATTGGACGACGCCGCCAGTCTCCCTGACCTTCTCTAACGTTCGCTTGCCTCCATCCTTGAACACAACATGAGTGATGCCCACCTTGGATGATCCATCTCCATTAGTAGGGCTGCTGGGATTCCAAGGCCAACTCTTAACGCAACGAGCGCCCATCTGCGTGAGAAGTTCGATGAAGATAGTGCTAGCGTCCGCACCCTCGCTCGTGTGGACATCAACGAAGATGACCGCACCTCGGAGCAAAGAGGTGTTCAGATCCCGACGAGGAGTTCGGGCAGGGGTGCCCAGCGAGGACCACATGTCGGATTTCGAAGGAGTGACCGGAGGGTATGCGGGCTCCTCATCTTCATCGATGTCCATCTCATTTGAGTCCTTAGTCGGGGAGTACGAGATGACTGTCGCGCTTCTAAAGTGACCCATCGGGCGGTGCATAGGCGGAAGCTTGGACGCACTTGCACATCGCTTCTTGATGCCAGGAGTAGAGTCATCTGCAGGCTTCAACGGGACCTTGGAGACTGTGTGGAAACTTCTCTGTGCGGATGGTCGCACTGGAGTCACTGGCTCCAGACGGCGCGCGCCGGCATTCGAGCCTAGAAGAGCAGGATCAATAGGAACAGCGTTCTCATCACCATACTCCTGGCTGGCTTCCGAGACGGAGTCGTCGTGACCGGTTTCCATAAGAGACATCTCATTTGCCTCAGCAGCAAGTTCGACATCCTCGTCAATAATAGGAATATCATCAAACTCGGGCATTCCATCTCCATACGCGGCCTCGATTTCCGCCTCAAGAGCTGCTTCAATAGCAGCTTGATTCTCCATCTCAGCACGGATCCTCATCTCCTCGTCGAAGAAGCTTTTAGAAGGCGTAGACTCGGCCGGTGCGGTGTCGTTCTCCTTAAGCAACGAAAATCCTTCATTGAAATCCGGCGAGGGCTTTAGCGCTTCAGCGCTCTTCTTGGTTGGACTCGAAGCTTTCCACTCGCCCAGTTGACTGGCGAGCGGAGTAAGGCCGAATCGGGATCCCTTAGAAACCGAGCGAATAGCACGATTGGCCGCCTTGACAGCGCTGGATGGCATTCCACGGGGAGTCTTGAGAGTGCTAGGAGTGGGTGTGGCCGGAACGGCAGAGAAGGAGAAGGTTGTGTCGTCTTGGTGCTTGGTGGGTGTCTTTCCGCTACCTGCAAGCTCGTCCTCAGACTCATCCATGTCATGATCATCTAGCTCCCTAGCTCGAAGACCGAAAGCTGGATTGGTAGCTTGCTTGGGCGGTGACTGAGGGGGTGTGGTCACGGCTGGACCAGGAACATCACTAGGGGCATCCTCCTCCTTTGGTTCAGCCTCATCAATATCCATAGGATCTTCAACTGGCTCGTTACCGGCGACTTCAATGACCGGCTCAGCTTGAGCTTCAATAGGCTGAGCCGGGGTAGGTTCCGGTTGTACCATCTCAACATCCTTAATTGGAAGTGGGTTATCTCGGAGAGCCGGATCCGCATGTCGGGGAAGGACAGCAGATAAACGGCCCGGGAAAGTGAGTTGGGATGGAGACTCGAGCTGGGCTTCTTCCTCTTCGTGCTGCTCATCCTTCTCCTCAGCTTCAATCAGCTCAGGCTCCTCGGCAGGCTCTTCCACTTCTTCTACTGGTGCCTTCTCCTCGACAGGAGAAGTCTTGGGCGCGAAGAGGTTGCTAGCAACACCTTCAAGGGAGTGCACCGGTGGTCCCTGCAACTTGAATGGCGATGTGGGACGCTTAGCTGGTGATTGCAAGAGAGACTTCTTCATAGGAGAAGGAGCAATGTCAGACTCCTGCGAGGGGGGTTGGAGCGCCTTAATGGGGAGCTGAGGTCGCTTAGCGGGCGATTGTAGCATCGAGGTCTTAGCTGGGGATTGTGCAGCCTGCTCATTCTTCGAAGATTGGACTAGCAAAGGAATTGCCTCGACCTTCTTCGCGGGCGATTTCATCGTGTCCTTGAAGGGAGATGAGGGTGGTCGGCGTGCCGGGCTAGCGAATACCGATGAACCGACTGGTTCTGAAGTCTCTTGGACATTCTCATCGTCGTCGTTGCTGTCCTTAGCAGGGAGTTGAAGCTCGGGTTTCTTAGGTGGCTTAACAGGACTCTTCATCAAAGGCTTGAGAGGAGTCTTCTCCAGCGTAGCAAGCTCGTCATCTGAATCGGCATCTCTAGAGAGCGACAAGTTCTGTGCATCCTTCTTAGGGCTTAAAGGTGACTTGTCCCTCTTCTCGCTGGTTGCCGACTTCGCACTAGCTCTCGTGGTTCTTCCACCGGTGGCAGGCTTGCGGACAGGCTTTGCGCGCATGCCAGTGGCAGGCTCGGTAGTCTTGCTCTTGCCCTTTGCGGGGGCTGCAGGAAGTAAGTTCTCCTTCTCCGGTTCCTGGAAAGTCACCGTCTTCTTAATGGGACCTCCGATCCTGGAATCTGGTCTGGAGACGGCAGACTTCAGGCCTGGTGTGGGCTCAGTGGAGACCGTGGTAGTGATGACTCCGGTTGATGCTTTAGTACCAGATGTAGCACGAGAGCGGGTGGTCTTTTTGACTGGCTCAGCTGGTGTCTCGGCACTGGTATCTTCGGTAGTCGCCTTTCGGGTTCGTGCGCTCGCACGCGCACGTGTGTTCTTTGCTGGCTCTTCCTTGGGAGCTGCAGTTGTAGTCGTGGTAGCAGCGGTCTTCTTAGCTCGGCCACGCGTAGCTCTGGTTGTGGTTGTGGTTGTAGAGGTGGATGCATCGTCAATTGACAGCTCCGGTTCGGGTTCGGGTTTCGACTCAGCCACCTTCTTCGGTCGACCTCTGGTTTTGGCAGGTTTGTTCATGGTGCCTTGCTGCTCGCCGTCTGTCTGTGCGTTGTCCTCGTCTTCATTCTCGTCCGATCGAGTCTTTCGCTTGGCAGTGCGAGTCGTAGTCGTGGTGGGTTTGGTAGTCGCGGCAGGTGCTGCCTTAGCAGACTTGGTTGCGGCTTTGGTCGTGGACGCGGATGCGGACGAGGATATGGTCGCAGCGGTAGTGTCTTTCTCCTTCGCGGCTGCTCTCGCACGCGTCATCCGCTTGGGAGGACTCGTATCATCCATTGTGCACGAAGAGGGAAAGCACAAGCAAAATGCAAAAGATTAGTTAAAAAGGAATGACCTACTTGAATGCTTGAACAAATTCTTCAAGTAACCAAATTGGTCGGCGATGTTGACCGAAATGATGTTGTTAAAGGTTCAAGACGCGGTGACGTTTCGACGATTAACATGTGAGTTAAGGTCAGGTCAAGGTCTGCGCGGTTTCTAATTTTCCTTGTTTATATTTATCGGGTCATAGCTCTCTACCGCCTTTGACAATTGCCCCACCCGTTGGCCCCTCGACGGATTCGGTACGTACCTATCCACTCTAATTCCTTTTGTGGCCTGCTATTGGCCGTTCAAATTCCGCTCAATCATTTGCGGCCTCATTGAGTCCTCATTGAATCCTCTTCTTGTAGAGCAGCCAATTCTCCAGCAACGCTAGATGCCATTCCAAGTTGATCGAATCAACTAGGCTCCGTGGAAAACCCCCGATTCTATATCCCTACATACATACCTAGGTATAGATATTGATTGAAGCTAATATGGAAGTCTTTCACACAGCTTTTTTTCCGGGTCAAGTTTTGACCATGGCATCTGTTCACCGAGATCCTCGCTGGACTGCGGATTCTCCGCTCAAGACACTTGACCGGATTTTTAACACTGATGTTTGCTGAATTTTTTTGTGATATAGCCATCACATCTCGCATGATGTAGTGCCACATCTTCAGGCGATTGGAGCTGGATGACCGCCTCAATACACCGGCCTCAAGCTGTTCTACCTTGGGCTGAGGCCCCTTACTTCGAACTTTGAGGGCTGACCCCCCCTCACACTAGCAACTCGATGTTTGCTAGACAGGCTCGAAAGATGACCGAGTGCGAAGTATTGAGTGTGCGTGTTCATCATGGCCTCTTTAATAATACTATTAGATTCTGTGCAGCTCTCTCAATTTTCTCGTCTTGGATTAAAATGAACAGTGATTTCAATGGATGTTTGTGCGTGTAACAGCAAGCCGTTGTTACCTTGATAATGGATTCTTATTGCTATGTGCCTTTCGGTCTTGAACCCGAGTGTAGCCAGTTTCGAATCCTTACGTTGTTGCCCGGTTCGAAAGAACAGCCTTTGGAATGCATTTTGGAACACGGAGATATAGGCGAGTCGCCTCCCTACGAAGCCATCTCCTACGTCTGGGGTGATCCCCTCGACAAAGTTGAAATTACATGCAACGGCAAGGCCTTAGCCATCACTGCTGGCCTCAACGTCGTTCTGCGCCATTTCCGCTCCCCGACCGAGAGAAAGAGCCTATGGGCAGACGCAGTCTGTATTAATCAGAACGATAATGAAGAACGAGGAAGACAAGTTAGTCGTATGAAGGATATATACTCGAAAGCCAGTCAAGTCCTCATATGGCTTGGCGAAGAAGGGGATGATAGCGATGTAGGCATTGCGGCAGCGTCAGACATCGCTCACGCTTGTCACCAATACACCTCCCATGGCGGTTCGCTCCAGACCATAAGTTTCAACGACGAGCCCGTACAGAAGCTCTTCGGAAAGTTCAGAAACTCGTCCGAATTCCCACGACTCTCGGCCTTTGCGAAGATCGTCCGAAGACTATGGTTTACGAGGGTTTGGGTCGTCCAAGAACTCGCATTGGCGACACAGGCGACTGTATATTGCGGAAACTCGTCCATTAGCTGGACTGATCTCATGGCTGCCATCACAGCTCAAGACCACCTCAACCTGTGGCTTTCCGATCACGAACGTAATGCGTACGTCTTCATCCTAGAACGAGCCCGCCAGGAATGGAGCACCGGCGTCCGACGGAGCCTCCTCAGCGTCCTGTTCCGATATCGAATCCTCGATGCTTCCGACCCTCGAGATAAAATATTTGGCTTGTATGCCTTGACCAAAAGCGAGCTGTCAGGGGTTGAGGCTTTGCAGCCGAATTATGATGTTGATACTACCAAGTTATATACCGATGTAGCAAAAGAGATTCTGAAGCAGTCGTCAGATCTCAATTTGCTGTCTGTGCCTCGACGTCTCTCTGGCGTCGGTCCTACTTTGCCGTCCTGGGTGCCTGATTGGACTAATACTCGACTCACCGCACCTCTGGGACTAGCAAACTATTCCGACATTAACGAGCTCGCTTTTACCGCGAGCAAGTCGTCGAGGCCTGAAATCGAATTTGGTGGTACCGATTTGACTCATCTGGGCGTCCAAGGCCGTTGCATGGATCGTATTGCTGCTGTTGGTACAGTCCTGAGACTAGACCATCTCCCCCGGACGGACTATCACGGCGTTCGTCTTCCTAAATGTGCTTTTGTTTTAGACGACTGGTCTCGTGTTGCCAAAATCCGGGAAGAAAAGCTTTATATTACTGGCGAACCAATCCGTGACGCATTCATCCAAACATTAGCGACCGAATCGACTCATGAAAGCATCGAAAGGCTACGAGAGCAGCTAGACATCTTGGAGAGGAGCGCCACAATCACTAGGTGGCTTCGGTTTCTGCCTAAATTCGTCCCCGATTGGTTGCTAGACAAAGCTGTCTGTCTTGGCCATGCCGTACTCTTCTACCGTCGCAACGATCAAATGACCCTGGACTTCAGAATCCACTTGTCCTCGTTGGCAGATCGTCGAGTCTTTAGAACCGACAAAGGATATATCGGCTTGGGATCTGCTTTGGCTGAAGCTGGTGATGAGATTGCAGTCGTCAAGGGCGCGAAGGTACCCCTCATATTGAGGACCATGGGGTCTCAATGGACACTTCAAGGTGACTGCTTCGTAAAAGGGATAATGCGAGGTGAGGCTTACGGCCAAGATGACTGTGATCAGATGTGGATTGTCTAAAGCATTTATCTATCTCCCAAACCGTCATAACTCAGGCAGTTGGCCTAATCTAGACACCTGCTGGTTTAAGACAAGGATTTAAACTGCTCATTACATTGTACCAGCCAGACGATACGTCGATTTCTGCTAGTCAAGGTCATCTATAGTATTTAAATCTCACGATTCAATTAGGGACAGGCTTGACGCTTTAGGCATAATTGATCTTCTAACTATACCCTGATTAGTGGTCTCCATTATCGTCAACTTCCGGATCTTCGCTGCTTAATCTATGTAGATCTGGGTTGCTCGATTGGTACCACACTCGAGCAGCCACTGACGTCGAATATGCGATCTATCGAGCATTTTCCGTCTCATCATCACCAACATAAACAACCCCGTGGCGGTTGACGATACATGGGCTAAACCATTAAATCATGGCAGACTGGCTGATTTCCACACGATCTCACCTTTTGAAACTCTGCCAAGATGCGATTTTGACGAGATATGCTCGCGTAACACACGATACCTGACAGAGTGGGCTTTTCCCCTCAGAACTATTTCACTTGGCAAAATTTCATCAAAAACAACTGACATTAGAGAAACAATACTCTCAATAATATGAAGCTGTCACTAAGACAATATTCCTTCCTAGACTTACCGTCGGATCGGAATGTTCCTGCTACGATACTAATCATGATCTTTGCATCGTGGAAACGGCACTTGTACAATCTATCGCAACAAGGCAATAATTAATACCATGTTATACCATCTGGCCATCTGCCGCGAATCAAGAATCATCAAGCCGCAATACTGTCAGGGGATATCTCGAACCCCTAGCATCAAACAGCCCCTTTGTCAGGGCGCTGTCTCAACCCCTGCTCGCATCGGACCCCGGCCCCGGCCGTCCTTCCCGAGCGGGCGTTCGAGCCTCACCAATACGGGCAAAAATTTCCTTTCGGGCATCCCTGCACACCCATCACGAAAGCTTCATCTGCTTCAGCCCGCATGAAATTTGCCGTCTGTAATGTTAAACCTGCGTCCCAAGAAGAGGCTGCTAAGCTAGTCTACACAGCTAGCACCCCGGTCGAAACAAGCTTCAGAACTCGCGAAATTCCCTTTCCATCTAGGCATGGGTTTCTTGATCTGGATCTGGGCCGCGTGGTATGGCTCCATTGTCTAGCGTATGCCTCCCACTTATCGTGTCTGTCCGCCCAATTTTCGCCCGCTTTTTCTCTCTCAGACCTGGTGTTTCCTCTCTTGATGGCTTCAACTGTTTCCTAAGCGCCACGTTGGTTCCCCGTGATGCTTGTTGGCTTGTTTCGAGACTTGCTGTCGTTCATTCCTTTCGTTTTCTGAGTGTGCGTTCGCGCCTAATCTGATGTTTCTTCGGAACCGTCCGGTATAATTCTCTCATTTTCATAATATCGACAGCTCGTGCTCGACTGAAGATCTAAGCAAGCAAGCAATTACTTCGCCACGCTCTCTCGCTGCTGTCGGGTTGATCCCGCATAATTAGAAACGGCTGGTCTGTTCATCTCGTTCATTCATACTCGTATACGAGCATCATCAAGTGTGTCGCGAAGGGAGTGAGAGGCGTTTTGTAGTTCTCACATCCTAAGGATGAGGGCGACACATCCAGCTTTCATCTTATCCGTGCTGAGCTCCTTGTCGCTCGTCCAGGTTCGTACCTATCAACTCTACCATGACGGTGTAGAGGAACTATATTCACATCGTTGTAGGCCGGCACATATCGTTACTATGACCAACCTGTAAAGAGAGGGTTCTTGGACCAGCTGCTCGGCAGTCTGGAAGGAGGCAACAATGATAATAATGATGACAGAGGTGGTCATAGGAAGGGCAAAGGACAAGATGGCGCCGTCACCGTCACCGAGACAGTGAGGCAGACGATTACAGTAGGAGCCGCGGCGGCGGGCGGATTTAATGGCACAGCGGCTGTCACCCAGACAGTCACAGTCACCGAGACTGCCGCCGGCGCTGCTGGTGGCCAGGCCGGAAATGCAGCGTACGTATTCGTCGGCGATGGTATTTGAACTGGAACATAGGTGCTAACAATAGTCGACAGAGGTGTCCAACTGTCATTCGTTACAACAACCGTCCATGGAACTGGAAAAGCAGAGACTGTTACCGAGACAGCTCTCGCTTCGACCGTCACCCAACTCACTACTGTCATGCAGGCTACAACTGTTATGCAGGTGTCGACGGTAACCATGTACCAGATGATCGCATGCGGCACAACTGGCTCCGTGGTTCCAGCCGACCAGGCATCGGCCATCGCGTCGTCCGCCGCCGCCGCCGCTTCCTCGAATGCTGCGGAAACGTCAGCGGCATCTGCTACATCATCCTCTGCTGCTACCGCTACTTCTTCAGTCGACTCCACTTCTGCGGCTAGCACTGAAACAACATCGAGTTCTACGGAGGCCGCCGTAGTGAGCTCCTCTACTGAGGTGGCATCTTCATCGTCTGAGGCGACATCGGCAGCCGAGACAACCAGTGCCACGACCTCCACATCATCCGCGGTCTCATCGACCACAGAAGCGACCTCGACTACCGCTGCCGACTCCACGTCAGCCGCAGACACGACGACAGCAGCCGCCTCAACCACGAACGCTGCCGAGTCATCGCTGCAATTACCCGAAGTCTCTCCACCAAAAACCACTGCCGCGCAAGCCGTGACGACGCCTCTAGCCGCGGAATCCTCGCTTCAGCTACCGGTTGAGACGGCAACTCCCGCTGCTGCCAACAACGCCGGAGACGCCCCTGTACCTGCTGTCACGGCCACGTCTTTCGCTGGCGTGAACGCGGGCCCCTCGATCAATCTCAGCGGTGCGAGCTTGGCGAGCGTGCTTACACTGGGTGCCCTTGCTAGGTAAACTGCCTACGACTAAGGCCGGGAACACACGATCCGACCCAACAGACCTATATGATATAGACAAGAAAGGGTATATCAAGCTGTATAATAATCACCACCACCACACGCAACCTGTGTTATTCCTTGCCTTTGTTTTCTCACTTTTATTTCTCTTTCGGAACTCATACATACATATAAGGAATCGTGATTTTAGTAACCCCGTTCATGGATAGGAGGGCGAACGGTGTGTTTACGTTTAGCACGAACTTGCACTGCCAGGAGCAAATAAGATGATGTATATAGCCTTTTTCGCTTCTTCATCGCTGGAAAAATAAATGTGTGAAATAATTGAGTCGAGCTGGTCTTGATTAAGTAGTAACTTCGTTGGTAAATGTGAATAAAGGAAGTGATGAAGTAATGTAGAGTGAAGGTGAAGTAATTTCTTTTCTATTATCAGGGTATCTTTGGATGACCAGCCTTTTGTACCGAACGCCATCACCGTATGCAAGTCTGAATATCACTTTTTTCTATACAGGCAACTAGGCCCCCTTTTCTTCGACTTCTTTCCTCCTCAGTGCAGCCTTCATCTTCTTGGCCTGCCTCTTACTCATAGGTTGGTCTCCTCCAGCACCAGCACCTCCCTGCCCAGCGGCCTCACCCTCTCCATTCTTCCTCTTCTTGTTATCCTTCGCCGCCTCCTTCCCCTTCCCCTTCCCCTCCCCTTTCCTATTCTCCTCATCTCTCCTCTCCTCCTCACTCCTCTCCGCCACCCCAACAATATCCACAACCCCCCTAAACCCACTCCTCTTAATCCCCTCATTCACAACCACACCCCTCGGATTCGTCCCCAACGCCTCCATCCCCCGATCCGTAGGCAACCCCCACACAGCCAGCAAATTCACCACATCAGCCGGCGCCCGTAGCGCCAGCGCGCCACTCCCTCCTCCTCCTATTGCTTCTCCCCCGCTACTCACGACTAACCCCCGCCCCCTCGTCGCGCGCACTAGCTGCGCCACATTGCCTATGAAATTTGCCCGCTCGCGGGAGTCGGCTCCAGGCCCAACTACTCTCCCGTAGCAAATTTCGAACCGTAAGCCGCGGTTCACGGCCGCCATACACGGTTTCGGGCGGAGGTAGAACGGTAGCCGAGAAGTCAGGTCCAGCGAAATAAGCGAGATCTCAGTCGCGCTGACGGTCAGACAAGCCGCTTGGAACGCCTTCTCGGTCTGTGGGCGCAGGGCTAGGATGTCGTAGACTTGCGCTGCTTTGGGGAGTTGTGGGTTTTGCGCGGGGTCCGCGAGGTTGATAGTTAGGCGTCGTAGGACGGTGGGGATGCGGTGGTTGCGGTCTTCGGTCTGCTGGTTGGAGGGAGACGGGGAGGAGGAGGATGGGAATTTCGGGAGAGGATTCGAGATGTTGGAGGGTAGGGGCGCGTCGAGGGTGTGGTTTAAAGCGACGACGTTGTATCCCAGCTGCGAGCTGAAGCGCAGTGTGCGCTCGAGGTCGGCGGCGCTGGTCGTGGGTGACCAGGCGATGTTGAGGTCGTAGAGCATGGTGTTTTGGGGCTGGTGCTCATTGCCAGCTTTGAGTGGTTTCTTAGCTGTCTATCATGCTCCTTGATAGAGAGTCTCAAGTCGATCGGTCGGTTGGAAGACCCGTCGTCGTGTTATGGTTCAAGCTTTCGAGCCTCTAAATTTTGTCATTGATAAGACTGATACCAGTTGAAGGTGGGTACTTAGGTACATACTGTACCTTCTATAGTGGGTCTTTAGCGGGTAATTGCTGCCGGTGAGACGCTATCGATAATGCTGTGATGGCAAGCTTTAGAGGTGCGCCATTGGTCGAAAGTGTGCGCCGAGCTCATTGAGCTGGGAACACTGTCTTGGCCGCTGAAGCACAGCCCCGAAAGGTGACGCGCAGCTCGTTCGAGGAGGGCAACCATTTCTTTTGCCGGCAGCATGGATAAAGGATTGATTCAATTCACAATCGTTTCTTCTCCATCGTTCTACGGTGTTACTGTATTATGATAATACCTACAAATACATAATTCATTCGCCTGTTTACGCCGTTGTTTCCGTCGCTAGTTATCCTCGTTAGCGCACGAACCCTAGGCAGCAATTCGACCGCTTCTGTTGACACAAACGACGATTCCGTCCCAAAGAACCACCGCCGCATAATACGAATTGCCACGATGTGTCTAATATTCACCTGCGGCGAGCATACCTTCCGAAGGGAAGTCGAGGGATACGAAGGCGTCACCTGTCAATGTCACAACTGCGGTAACTGGGCTGGCCATGTCATAAAAAGCAATCCATGGTTCACCTTCTGCTTCGTTGTAAGTTCGATACTCTCCCCTTAGCTGATAACAGAGGATAGATGTTAACACGTAGTAGCCCATCCTCCCACTCTCCATCCACGGATACCAGGACGTTATTTGCAATATCTGCAGGTTTGCGCAACCGTTAGAGAACCGACCAGACGTCCAGGCCATGAGACGTGGCGCTGGTGGAGGGAATAATATACCCATGCAGAATCAACCGCCACCGCAACCACAAGGCGGGCCGCCTCCAGGTTGGGGACAGGGGCCGCAGCAAGGACCACCTCAGGGACAGGCACCTATGAGGTACGGTTGAAAAACGAGAAACGAGTCCTGAATGACGATTTGGGTTGGGTCGAGGCGGCGGGAGTCGGACGGCTTGGAGACTAATGAGGTTGGGTGATATGAGAAAAGGAGGCGTTGCATTCTACTGTGTCGCATCAGAATTGGAGTTCATCGGGTTTTGTGTGCGCCAGGATATCCCTCTCGAGGCGTTTTGACATGACTAGTGGATGAAGTGACGAGGAATTGACTTTGGGGTTTGAAGGCTTATTCTATATGCTGTACATGGAGCATCGGCTTGTTGTATCTTTAATTTTCATTAGCAGTCATCGACAGTGAAGTACCTCATCACTTTGGTGCTGTTCTCCCGATCTTTCCGGGGATAGCTCAAGTTCTACGATTATGAGTTGTCTTTGAGGATTCGACTCATTTTTCACAATATTGCTTGAGCTTCTGGGCGAGAAAATAATCCGTGGAGATGCCGCTTATACCGAGGTCTCCTCTGCTCTCGCAAGAGGGCCTGTCATGTACAGCAACCTAAATAGTACCTCGGAGTATTAGGCGACTCAAGTTTTCATGTAGTAAATAGTGCCATACCCACGCGTACATGGAATCATCGGGAGTCATGAACTGAAAGTGCTTCAGTCTCAGGCTGTAGAAATATGGCTGACCCAGCAAACTTAGAATGAAGTGGCATTGATAGTGACTAGGAAATTTAACATCTCTACGCCAGACAACCCTGAATGAGTAGCATTGTGTTTCCTTATAGTCAGAGACGGTCATGAATAGTGCATTTCGTGAGTGCGGTTCCTGTAGGGGCTCTAAAATGATGAAAGGAGTCATTAATGATGCTATCGAATCGTCGAAGAATGGTTTGTCACCTACAGGTCCTGATAGACATGAGTAGGTTTGACTTGAATTATTGGATTGATGCCACGAGGCCCTTCAAGGTACACTATATAAACGCTCGCTCTATCGTCGATTCCCCATTCAATGTTGACTTCTGGCTCAAAGATTGACACTTTATAACATTTCTCATCAGCAACAAACTACTAATCGACTCTCTCAACGTTCCCAGAAACCTCAGCAAACGACGTGCAGCTCAAACATACGCAAATGAGCTGTCTTTCAGTCAATCATCACCTTACCTTAACTCATAAACCTAGACCGAGGACTAGCTAACTACCTGCTAAAATGACTAATTCAAACGAGTTAAAAATCATGGCCATGAAGATCCTTTCGGGTGGAACCGCTCACTCGAAGGTCAAGAAGGACGAGGATGGCAACCTATACCACGAGAGGAGCAAGTCGAAAAGCGGCGGCTCCAAAAGTGGTGGCTCTTCTGGTGGTTCTTCCAGTGGTGACAAGAAGTCGTCAGATACCTCCTCATCTTCTGACTCCTCCAAGCCTAAGAGTTAGAGCAGGATACTCCCAGTCATCTGCGTGCTGTCATGAAGAATAGGGGCAGAATTCGTAAGGCTTAAATCAGCATATTTTGGCAGATAGGCGGGTAGAGGACTAATACACAATATAAATAGATACCATTAATGAACATGTAGAGGTATCCCTCTTCCTTCGTGAACACTGCATGTCACAATATTTCGCGGTGATGATCTAGGAGGTCCGTTTCGCCATCCAGTCCAGTCCTAAGCCTTGTAATGACGTTCATTGCTCCAATAATTCGCGCCGAAACTTTGTTTTAAGTATGGTATCTTCCCATCGCATAAGAATATGAAAAGGTATTCTGAGAGCTATCACGACGTCCTGTCAGGATGTAGACATGTCCATCCACTTCAATTCAAAATAGGTCGCCAGCCCTTCCGCCTCACATACCCCTCGACGCCCTCATCCTTCAGCACTTCAGCACCCGTCCGTCCCGTCACAACACTCCTTTCAACCTCGACCCCACGGACGTAGAATGGGAAGGCAAGCCTATTACCACCACCGGCTCCATCTTCCTGTCCCGTCTCTTTTCCGTGGAGCTCGGGTTGAGGCTCCCAGACCACCCGCCCTGCTCTCCTCCGCTTCACGAATCCACACGCCTCTCGGTCAAGCGAAAGGTACCACCGCCGTTGGTGCACACTACCAATTGAGTTCGTCGCACCCGTGTACGCATTCGTGCGGCGCACCTGTTCATCTTCGAGCTCCCGGATCTCGCGCTCCATCGCTGAGACACCGTCCAGGTCTGCCTCTTCCGCTGGCGCATTCACAATTTCTGATTCGTCATCATCCGCGGCACCTCCATCTAAATCAGAATCTGAACTCGTCTCAGGTCCTGCGGCCTTGCCCCTTCCCCTGCCTCTTCCTCTCGTTGCACCCCTTCCTCTCGCCGAACCACCTCGTCTTCGCCGTCGAGTAGGCGTACGCCTGCTCTTAACGCGGCCCGCTATGTCCTCGTCCTTAGTGAGCCGGAGGTTGAGCACGTAGTTGTGCGGGAGCCGGGTGCCGTTGAGTTGAATGCGGATCTTCCGCGCCTGGAAGGCTCGGTGGAGTTTCTCCTGCTCTGTAAGCTCGGGCGACGAGTCTTCGTCCTCTGACTGGGAGTTCGTATCTGCTCGCTTGGGGCTCTCACGTGATGGGAGAATTGTATAAGTTCCCGTGTCCCAGATTAGGAGGGAGCCGGTTGAGGCTGAGGCGGTCTCTATGAGATGGTTCTAGGAAAGGCGCTGTCAGCGGTAAAGCCTACAGTATAGACGCTATCTAGGTACCAAGTTTGAGGAAACTCACCCATAAGCAGTGAATTCTCGTCTCCGTGGCGTTCCTATTCAACCGCTGACTGTTCGGATCGCCTGGGAGTCCGTACATGATAGCCCAGGACGCACTACTCGTCTCATTGATCTGTAAACGAAGATCGTAGTGTGTACCCGCGATGGGGTGGTCATGCTGGTGTACGATGAAATGTGCACCTTTCCGACTACCTGAATTCGTCTCGTACAGCCTACGGTAACTTTCGATTGGGAGCCTTGGAATATCAGGTGGAAAAGGCGAGAGTATAGCCTTAGTTAGGTGTTCACTGAAGTAGCCTAAATGATCTTCGATCTTGGTCTTGCCAGCTTCAACCGCCGGTGCTCCTGGCCCCTCGTCGTCTGACGCTTGCCCTTGATCGTCCGGCTCGTCTGAGCTACTGCTCTCATCGCTGTCACGCCTTGCGCCGGAGAGCTCTAAATTCCATTCCAGATTTCTCTTTTTGATGAATGGATTGGCGACTAGCTCAGGACTTGGTCCCCGCTTCGCCGCCATGTTATCGCTCAATGCATTTAGACGGACGCCGGTAAAGTAGTTCTACCATTGAGCTGCTAGATTTTCTGGCAACAGTTCCTACCCCAGGGGCGACGGCGATATCACAGCAATGCTGAATGACTGATGTTCTCAACGATCGTGTTGCTTTAAGGGACCTCTTGCCGATACGACCAATGTAGAGTACAATTCATTGTCTACCTGGTACATATTAGGTGGCTAGATAACCGCAGTGAGACAATATGTAATGTACGTGAGAGTAACAAATCGATTTCAGCAATTGGTGTTGGTAATCAAGATCATGAGTGTATACCACAACGGAAAGTCTGACACTATTATGATGCGTCGTTGCAGTTGGTATCCCAATGGGTTCGCTGGAGGGGCACTGGATCTTGTACCCAAGTACCGAGTCTACTACCCGTGACGTCACTTGGCCTTCCTGCGTCCTGAATTTGCTAGATTTGATTCACCATAAAGTCTCTAGATGGGCAAAAAGTTAACTTATACAATAAGGTAAATCTGCAAAAGTAAATGTCGATGAGAGCTGTGGGACTCGAACCCACGCGGATTGCTCCACTGCGATGTTATATTCAAGGTAAACCTGAACGCAGCGCCATAACCACTCGGCCAAACTCCCGTACAGAATTGAAAAAGTTTTCTTAATTATGTTTTATAAATGTAGGAAACCCCGCCGGGTGCTGCGGGTTGTCACATGACCACTAGGCGAGACTTAGGGCATGGCCTGCTAAGTTCAGAACGTACCTGTCAGATTCTAACCAATACAACATCACTTGCGTATCGAATTGGTTAAAAACGGTTCATTCGTTAACTTCATTAGGTCTACAGTTTGCCTGGCTGCCAGTTCATGGGGCCGGCGCTTCCGAATATCCTTCAAAGAATAGGACAGCACATATCTGAGATATGACAATGACGTCCGCCTTAAGACTGAGGTTCCAACCAAAGAGCCGTGTGTTGATGTATCCGGTTGGAGCCGTGAAGCCTTGGACTGGCTCAATTGCCCGAGGATAATTATGATGACTGCTTTCTTTACCTTGATTATCTTATTGTTCGCATAATCTTTAGGAGTTGGATCTCCATCCTTTCATGCAGTTATGTGAGAGTTGTGCTATCTACAGAGCCTTTTTAACGCGTACCTATTGAGCAACCTGAATGTCCTGCATCATGATTTTATTTTTTCCCTATTTTATCTTGGCAGTAGGCTCACACTTCATGCATTGTAGTTTTAAAGGTCCAGGAATAGCCGCAAAGCAATCCAAAGTCTTTTCGTGCAGCAATGTACCGTCCTCACCTGGGGCGAAACTGATGTCGAAATTGTCGAACAGCACTACTGTCAACGTACGAATCTCCATAAGACCTAGATTCTTCCCAACGCATGCATAGGGCCCTATAGAAGAGAAGGGTATTGGTTAGTTTTGGTCTGGCTTGAAGTATTTTACGCGGGACTACTAACCAACACCCCATGGCATGAAGGCAACTCTGTTCTTCACCATATCTGGTTTCGTGGTCCAACGCTCTGGGATAAACTCATTCGCGCGTTCGAAACAATCTTTCCCTAAGCAGTACAAGTGAGTCTCCCCGAATTCGTCCTGAACTATATTCAGGGACAAGACTTACGGCGTGCAAGTGTATACTGGGGCACGAGGACTGTGGTGTAGCCTGGAATGTATTTTTCGTTGATCTTCAAGCCCTCCTGCGGCGTCATGCGTAACCCACCAGAGGGTATAGAAGGATGAAGGCGGAAGGTCTCATATATACAGGCATTAAGGTGATCAAGACCATTCAGCTGAGTGGAGTCTGAGTACGAAGTCAAGGTTGCAATCTCCTCGCGGACAAGAGCGGCATGATAGGGGTCGGCAATCAAATGATAGAAGAGAAAGACAATCGCGGAAATGACGGGCTCCCTAATAGAGTTGAGTATACTTCATTATCGTTGGATCATATACTCACGTGCCACCTGTCACGATAGTCAAAAAATCACCCATCAACCAGTTCCAGTCTTTTTCAATGCTTGAGTTCTTCTTGGCATCGTCAATCAACCACCCAATGGTCTATATATATTAGCAGCGTACATCTTAAGCTAGGAGGTTCGACGAACATCTTGTTTCACGGGACTTTTCTTCATGTCGTCGTTAGTCCAAAGAAGCTAGTCAAGATCGCCAAGCACGAGCAACTCACCTGGATCCTCCGATGAATAGACTGCTCAGCCCAGGCCAGGTAGTTATTCACACCGCTGTAAAAGCTAAGAGAATCCACTATGTGGATTAGCCATGGTGTCGGCGTCATGTACCCGAGGATAATGGTCCCAGCCTTGAAGACATCCAAGACCCAGTGGCTTTGCCCGCTCTCAAGCATGCCGAAGGATTGACTGTACTGAACAGCGCCCATAACATCGAAGCCATAGTACTCAAACCATTTTGTGACGTTGATTGGTTGATCTAACTCACGGGCAACGGCGTCATGGACTAGAAGAGCATGTTGCAGGATAGTCGTCTCATGTTGCCTTAAGGCCTTGATACTGAAGGCGTTGTCCCAGATTCGGCGACGCCAATCGTGCTTGTCACGCGAACGAGTGAGGACAAGAGCGTTTACCGGCGCAAGATTATCATACCAGTCCGTTTTTGTACAGCGCGAGTTGGAACCATGAATGGGAAGTATCGCGTCCGGGTGGAATATCGTGATCTCATTGGGACCAGTTCTCACGAAGTCTCCATACTGCTTATGCAATTCATCCAGAAATATGTGTTGCCGGCAACCACTAGCCTTCATCAAGTGATATAATTTGGATACGGCTGCTAACTTGGGTCCCGGGAAGGATTTCGTCCTATGGAAAAAGAGGCGGTATATAATAATACTGGAAGCCAAGGAGGCGAAGTATGAAGCTTGGAATATAATGATATGATAGGTACTCAAGCCGGCAATTACATTTGGCCGTAAAGAGTTGATAATATAAGGAAGAGCAAGGACGGCTAGATAGAAGCATAGGATTCTAGGTGCCTCAAGGTGATGCTCGCCGTGTCGAAAGTAAAGGATGTGTGAGGCAACGCCAGCGGACGAAGCCGCGATGCAAGCATATGAGACGTCCATGATAGAACTAGGAGTAGAAAGGGGAACGAGGTCGCAGGATAAGAGAAGTGTGTAATTGAAGTCGGGATAGGTTTATAGGTAGGGGGAGAGAGCGCAGAGATATCTGGAAAGGAAGAAAAATGAGGGCTGCAACGAACCCAGTCCACATCAGACGAACAACCTTTGGTGATTAGGCGATACTGTGTAGCGATTGACAAGTTTAAGCTCCATTGGTAAGTCTACTGTAGATTATGCGTGAGATACCTTGTACTCTTATCAATAAGGAGAGAATGTGATGTAGTGGCCGTAAGAGATATAATGCACTTACATGCAGCGGTTTTGGTAATCGCCAAATTATGATGAATTACACACCTGGATAATCAAAGTGAAGAATTCCAATTCGTTCAGGCTTGTGCCATCCCCAGCTCAACATTAATGCCAAGCAACCCTTTTCTGGTGTCAATGGTTATTTTTCTTGCCTCATAGGTCCCTTCAGGGTTGAATGTATGAGTCCACAATGCCTACCTAGACTTGCCACTACTACTCTTCGTGATTCTAGTCTTTCTCCTAATACCTCTAGGAATGGTCTGGTTCGGGAAGGCTCGTCAAACGCACAGCCCCCTATCTGCGTTCGTCCAGACGGTACCTAGGTAGCTGAAAGAAAAACTCGCGCTTGTCTCGCCAGAACTAGTAATACGGGCGCCGCCACTGATCCCCGCCGTTCTTACACTGAGCGTACAATTCCTGTTTGTGCTAACATCGATCGATATGGAACTGTTCCATCCAACATCTGAAGACCATCAGAATATTTTTATTGGCACTGCTGCACCTCGCCGCCCCGTATATGTCATTTATTTGTCATCGTTATCGACGTGATATATGCCCCTCCACCAGGAGCTGAATGGCGATCTACACGGCAAATATCGAGTCTATGGCTGTCACCTTTCGTCGTTACACCAGGCCAGCGTTCGCAACCCTAGCGACCATGCAATTCACCTGTTCAGGACGTGGGGGCTAGTCGACGTGGTTCAGAGCCGCATATAACATGGGGCGACGATTTCTAGAGTTGATTTGAAGGGTTGGCTCTAGGCAGGGGATCTTTACGATCCATTACCATGGACACCACACCGGCAGGGCTCATCTGCAAGTTGGTGGCGCGCGCAGGCGCCCATAATTCTGGTTGTTTGACCCCGGCCCCACGCCCCCTTATTTTAGTTGCCTATTGTCCTTGTTCTCTGCAAGTATATGCAATGGGTCAAAAAGGAGGCACAGCAAATATATCATAACAACCACTGTCACCGATTAATAGTGTAGTATCTTTTAAAGAGGACGCGATCAATCAGGAAAGTTGCCCGGCTGCTACTAACGGATGGGGGAATGATTCACTTGCCGAGTTACACAATATCTATGTTCAACCAGTCTCTTGATAAGTTGCGCTTTATTCTCCGGTTTTACTTTCGGAGAAATTTGGGGTTGAAGAGACTAGATATTACCTAAGGTACCTATAACATTACATACCTAACCTATGAATAGATTATTTCTACCCGGACGACAGTGCCTAACAAATTCACCTGTTATTGGATGTCCTATCCTCGGTGAACTGTCTGGGCTGTCAAGGTCCATTTAGGTGCTGAAAATATAAACTCGCACAGTAAGATCCAATATAGCCTCCACACCATCTGCTCCAGCGAATAATTCAGCTGGGGCTCCATTGCCGATGTGACAGAGTTATAACTGCATATGTACCTGCCTAACCAGTCAAATTCGAGTTCTATAGCTATTACTTACCTGCTGTAAAAGTGCAATCTCAGTGGCTCAACATAAGCCTTCACACTGCCAAGCGTCATGTAATTGCTGTCTCTTCAATGTTGCCACTGAATGGTACTCCTCTGTATATGCATCAGCCGGGCTTATCATTGGGGTAGAGTGAAACTTCAATTTCCTATGATTGGCGTATTCTCTCTGGTTGGTGGCCTCGTCGGATGCCCCCAAGCTAATGCCAGCGTTAAGGAATTAGGGATGCACCGATTTGAGCATTTAAGGATTTTGACATATCCTTTTCACGCTGAAGACCCTATGTAGTCGCTTCCTGAGCCAGCCTCGTAAAGCAGAACCCACGATTTCTCCTTTCTTGCTGTTCATGAAAACGGAAATATGTCGACTTCAAGTCCTCCAGCAGATGGCGATGTTAACCGCGGGCCAACTTTACTAGCTGTCTTCTGGACAGAGATAGGCATTTCGACCTTTTTCGTCTCTCTTAGGTTTTATACGAGAAGTAGGATGGGAGGCGTAGGAGCGGACGATTGGACGATCCTAGCAACACTGGTAAGGAGCCTCGATAAATACCTACTTAGCATGCTCCTCTAATGTTTCGTAGATCATGTATACAATTACACTCTCACTCTGCACGGTCTTGGTACACTACGGCCTCGGTCGGCATATTTACTACATCCCAGTAGAGTATCAGTCAGAGATAGTGAGATGGAATTGGATTGTGCAGCCTTTTGGCATCTTGACTCTCCCGATAGGGAAGATTTCGGTGGTCCTCCTGCTTGAGCGCCTCATGGGATACACCTCTACTAGGCGGAGATGGTTCTTGTGGGTGAACATGGCATTATTTACTGCTAGCATGATTGCTTCATCTATCCTCAGCTACGCCCAATGCAATCCGCCTCGGGCACTTTGGTCTCAAGTGGCAGGAGCTGTTTGTCTTGACCCTACCATTCAGGCGAATTTCGCCCTGTTCACCTGCGCTTATAGCTCATTCCTCGACTTTACCCTTGCTCTCATCCCCATCACATTTGTATGGAAACTCAGAATGTCAACTCAAAAGAAAGTCGGTCTCTGCTTCCTGCTCGGCATGGGTGTCTTATCCGGGATCTGTGCCGCGATCAAGGCGGCCCAGTCGACCGAGCTCGGAATTCGAGAAGACGTGTCATGGGCACTTTTCTCACTTTATGCCTGGAGCGCGTAAGTCCTTTGACCACGATGTTTTTCTGCCCAAGTGCCTACTAACCGCAGGTTGTCAATTGTGGGCAGTTCTGAGATTTTCCTCAATATTGTGTGCGCCTGCGTGCCCACCCTGAAGCCCCTCTATGATTACTTAACAAAGAGCAAGCCACTTCTGCGCAAAGACGGCAGTGATTGCAGCCACTCAAAAGATTCCCGGTCTCAGACTTTCAATCTCAAGCGGATTTTACGAACGCCGTACGAGGACCTGTCGGTTCTTCGGACTATGAATAGCAACCATTCGGAGACAGCACAGGCTCGAAGTGATGAGCACAGTACGAAAACTACAATGTACCAAGCCCAGTACACCTGCGAGTCAGAGGTTGGTAATAATAGATGGGAACCAGTGTAAGAAAGAACCTTGGGGGGCTTCCTCGCTATTGATAGCTATTGGTATCAGGAAGAGGGGACCTGGCTTTTGAAAGGGGGGGCACTTGTAACCACATAATTATGGGGGCACGCAGAATGCTTGGATTCAATGTTGGAGAACCGTTGGAACATAAATGCGTTTGCTGTGTAACTCAGACAGGGCTTCCTTGGAAGGTGTTCTGTCTATCACGTCGTACAATCACAGCCTGCATATCTAGCACAGTTCGGAATTGTTGGTCCCTCATTTACCGCTACGGTATCTTTTTCCCAGTAGAACTATTCACTCACCTACTTTCTGTTACGAAGCAAGATGGTATAAGAAAAATAAAAACCTAGACCTCAATTGAGACTAGAAAGAGTATGTCAGACATTGTTGCACAACTCGAGGCTCTCGCGGAGTCGCCGCCCGAGGACTCTACCACTCGGCTCAATCTCTACAATGCCGCCAAGAAGCTCATAGTGGCTACTGAAGACCCGTTCAATACCATCTGCCGTGTAAACGGATCGGTAAGTTGCTTGACGGCCTCATCTTGTTACCCAGTCGAAATTGACCCGCCTTGATGCCGCATAACTAACATGTGGCAGCCCATGATCCTTACCTTCTGCCAAGTAGCCTGCGACCTGAAGATCTTCGCACAGCTAGCAGAAGCAAACTCTCCACTTTGCACAGAGTCCCTAGCTGCTTCTTCGGGCGCTGACCCGGCGTTTCTAAGTACAGATCATTCAGCCTGGCAGAAGAAGGGCGAAAATCGTGTATTAACGTGAAGTGCGTAGGCCGTATCCTCCGTTTCCTAGCCTCGAACGACTTAATCCGAGAAACAGGCGAGGATGAATTTACCGCAAATGCGGTAACTCGTACGCTCGCCCGTCCAGGCTTCCAAGCAGGGATTGCTCACTCGTGAGTGCCATCTGATCCAGCGGCAGCGAGTGGTCTCTCTAACCTGAAGCGTTAACTTGGAAGATTCAAGGCTGCCATGCCATGTCTCCAAGAGACACCAAAATTCCTCGCCGAGACAAACTACGCAAACCCAACCGATGTCTTGCACGGCCCCTTCCAGATCGCCCACAAGACCGATAAGCCGGCTTATGCGTGGGCTATGGAGCAGCCTCAGCTTATGGCCGACTTCAACCTGTGGATGACTGAGCAGCACCGAGGCCAGAGGACCTGGCTTGATGTTTTCGATTTTGCCCAGCATGTGGGAGATTCGACTGCGAATACTCTGCTATTCGTTGATGTTGGCGGCGGTATTGGTCAGCAGTGTGCTCTTCTTAAGAAGACGCACCCCCGGGTACCCGGTCGCGTAGTGCTGCAGGATCAACCGTTTGTACTACCCAATGCAATCCCCGTAGATGGGGTTGAGAAACAGGCATTCGACCTCTGGGTTGAACAGCCCCTTAAAGGTAGGCCCAAAAACTCCTCGTGAACCATATAGATCATCGCGTGCTGATGCGATAATAGGGGCTCGGATATACTACATGCGGAATATACTGGAGGACTACCCTGATGAGAAGGCAATCATGATCCTTAAAAACACGATGCTTGCCATGACATCAGACTCACTCCTCATTATTGACGAGATGATCATTCCCAACCGTGGCGCCAGCCAACGTTCCACCTTCCAGGACATGACCATGATGACTACTCTGGCGTCGGCGGAGAGGACAGAGAGGCAATGGGATGCTCTTCTTGACGGAGCAGGGTTAGCTGTGCGGCAGAAAACTGCCTATAATACTGCTACAGGGGAGAGTATTATCGTGACGGCACTAACATGAGGTTTTCAACGCATGCAGAATTTGACGAAAAGTCTAATCAGAAGAAAGCTTATTGCAAAGTAATTGAAAGCTGTCCTGGCTTATATCGCAATCAAATAGAACTGTTCCGCGCCCCAAGCACCTGAAAGCTATTGATCAAAGGCGTAGCATTTGCCTGCGTGACGCGAAAACGTATCTGACTCGTTTCGACGGGTGTGTCGAGCCTATCAATCCGCTTATATCCTAGCGACGTGCCTCTGACAACCGTCTTATAAGTGTCGTTTACAAGGGCGTCGATCACATATCCGCCGATACGCTGGCCTAGTGCGATGTGCTCCTGTGTAATGAAAGCGTCGACGGTATAGTTGCCGCCCAAGCCAATCTCGAGAGACCCCGTTGTCTCATCACTGTGTACAGCCCAGTACGTATCGTGGTTGCCGTCAAGCACGTTGCCTGGTCCGTAAAGCGTATCATTTCCACCGCGGACACTGCTTGCGCTTACCGGTGACCCTGGCTTGAGTATCGCGCGGTTAAGGAATGTGTCACGCTGGGCTTTGAATTGCAGTAGGACGTCCATGTCACCTTTGTCGAGCTGCCCAGTCGTGTCTGGAGGGACATCGAGCAGAAGGTTCACACTTCGGCCAACTGACTGCAGATACATGCTCATCAGAGCATCCACCGTCTTGGGCTTGTCGTTAGAATGATAGAACCAGCCGCCTCGCAGACGCGCATCTGCTTCAGCTGGAGTCCAATATGTGCCGTCACGCACTCCCGTCTGTAGCTCGTCGCCAGAGTAGCGAGGTTCGTCCTGTGTTCGGCTGATGGTATGCCAATTGGTCGGTACTGTCACTCCGTCCTCATTGCCTACCCATCGAGCATCGACGCCTTGGTGTCCCCACATGATCGCACCTGGCTGGTACTCGCGGATGATGTCGCGGAAATCCGTCCAGTTGAAGGTCTGCACAGTATCAGATCCGCTTGCTCCATCAAGCCATACCTCAGACAGCTCAACAGGTGAGCCGTCGCTTAATCGCAGTGTCACCAATTCTGTCAGCTGCTGCGCATAGAACTCATTGTAGTCACCGGGGGTGCTATCCCCGAAGATCTGTGGCTCGTCATATATCGTGCCAGTAAGGTTTGGTTTCGGCATGGCCGGGTCGCGGTGAATGTCCCATGGTGAGAGGTAGATGCCGAATTTGATGCCATACTTCTTCGCAGAAGCGGCTGCCAGCTGCACCACGTCGGCATTGAGGCCTTTGGCAACACGATCTTTCGCCCATTTTCCGTTACCAATCTTGTACGTTGTCGTGTTCGTGTCCCACAGCGCCATGCCATCGTGGTGCTTCGCCGTCAAGATCATGCCCACCATACCTGCATCGTCGAACGACTTGGCCCATTGATCGGTATCCAGCGCCGTTGGCGCAAATACGTCCGGAAGACTCTGACTACGTCCCCATTCTTCGTCTGTGAAGGTATTGGGGCCGAAGTGCATGAACGCGTAGTACTCAAGCCGATGCCATTCAAGCTGCTGAGTGGACGGCGTCCGCAAATACGGGGCGGGAGGAGCTTGGCCGTACACTGCTGTCGCCAGCCAAAATGCAGTGCCAACAAGGGATATTGCCCATCGTCTACCTGACGCACACCACACTCCTGTCGGCATCGTAATTAAGACAAAGTGCACGAAATACCTTGAGATATGCACCAACAATCTATGCTTGGAGGAAGTGATTTACACTTTTCCAGGCCCATATTGGAGAAAGCCACTTGTAATGATCTCGCCATGTTGCATTCAAACTTGTTCTTCCGGTCCTTGTCTCCCGCACCGGGCGGGGATCTTCTTCGAGGTCGCTACCGAAATGGGCCACGACTTGGCGGAGGCTTGCCTGAATTTTGCCGTATTCCATTTCGGGAAGTTACCTAGAAAGCAGGGTGAGATGGAATGAGATCTTATAGAGCAAAGCAATCTTATAAGAAGAGGTAGTATCTTGTCTCACCAGAGAAATTGACTCTAGACTAGGGCATTTCGCACACTTCGCACTTGGATTTAAAGGAGTGATGTCGCTGAAGCAGATTTACAGCTCTCTTACAGAAGTTCATCTCAAAACCTGAACCCAGAACCAACATGGTCGAGAATGAAGCTGTAAATCAATTGAAACCGGGCTTTGATGGCCAGCAATACCGCTGGAGCATCAAATGAAGTGACTCGTCCCTTGCGTTTGCCATTGATGGGATCCTGAATGTTGATTGTTCGTATTCTTCCTGGTACGGTGTAATTCTAGTTTGTAAGCAGTCCTAAATTTCACGTCGCGGGGCCGCTATATTCGCATGCCGACGGTAGCACCAAATCACGTGCTGACGTCATTGCAGGATCGTTCCATCGGCCTTTAGAGCTCTTCCGAGCTTTAACACCTTGTTGACTAACCTCGTATCAGCAATTCCTTTCACACTTTCCTCAAACACACGGATCTCGAGGCCCTTCGTTTTCCGCTCAATTGACTCCTAGAACCATCTCTCCCACCCGTTCTCCTCGGTCCTATCCATATACGAGATGTTCGCCAGGTCAGCTTTTCGCGCGGCCCAGCCGTTGAAGCGGGTATGTTCATCACGCAATAGCTTCCGGAGCTCCGAGCTTGAAATCTCGAGGGTTTCTAGTGAAACAAACTTTTCAATTGGCTTCAATTGGATTCTGACTAATGTATTATGTGCTATAGAACCTTTTATCGCGCACATACGCGACCGAGCCCTCGAAGGGCATCTCCACCAACACCATCCTGTATACTCTGGGCGCTGCCGCCGTAGCGGGCGGTGCCTACGCCTACTTCGCGTCGGGTAAAGGAGCCGATTCGGTCTCGGCGAAAGCCAAGGAGGTCGTGACCGGCCAGCCGAAGAAGGCCTTCACCGGTGGCGACCAAGGCTTCATCTCGCTGCTGCTGAAGGACGTTCAGACCGTTAACCACAACACTAAGAAGTTCATCTTCCAACTACCTGAAGATGACATGGTGTCGGGTCTGGTCATCGCCAGCGCGCTCCTGACAAAATATCAGAACGAGGGACAGAAGCCGGTCATACGACCATACACCCCTATCAGCGATGAGGGCGAGTTGCTATCCAAGTGAGAAGGGGAAGTATGATAGCTAATGCGCAGGCCATACAGATGCTAAGGGCTACATCGAGCTGATCGTCAAGAAGTACCCCAACGGCCCCATGTCCACGCACCTCCACGACATGACGCCAGGCCAGCGCCTCGACTTCAAGGGCCCTATCCCCAAGTACCCGTGGGCACCCAACAAGCACGACCACATCGCCTTGATCGCAGGTGGCACGGGTATCACGCCCATGTACCAGCTCGCCCGCACCATCTTCAAGAACCCCGACGACAAGACCAAGGTGACGCTCGTCTTTGGAAACGTCACCGAGGAGGACATTCTACTCAAGCGCGAGTTCGAGGACCTGGAGAACACGTACCCGAACCGCTTCCGCGCCTTCTACGTCCTCGACAACCCGCCTAAGGAGTGGACTGGGGCCAAGGGCTACATCACCAAGGACCTCTTGAAGACGGTGCTGCCTGAGCCCAAGAGCGAGAACATCAAGATCTTCGTGTGTGGTCCTCCGGGCATGTACAAGGCGATATCCGGCACCAAGACCAGCCCGACGGATCAGGGCGAGCTCACTGGTATTCTGAAGGAATTGGGCTACTCGAAGGACCAGGTTTACAAGTTCTAAGTTTCTGTGAGCGCGCAGTCATAGACTAACTGATGTTGGCGCGAGGCCGTTGGCTTGGCCTTGGTCTCACTTGACTCTGCTTCGGCAAGTTGGACTGGTAGACTCTTGTGCGGAATAGATGGATTTTGCTTGCGAAAGGCAAATAACACACCCGCGTGTACTCTAGAGCTTGACCTTACGAAGGGTTACTCATAAAAAATAAGTTTACGAAATTAGCTCCTCCTTTTGCGCCATTGGTGACCAAGATTCTTGCGTTTTCCCGAGGGTGGCCGAATTTAAGGCCAGTGCCCCTTTTCTGACGATACCTTCTGCGAATCCAGCCCATTGATTGATTTCCAGGCGATGACTGATGCTCTCACCAGCATCTTCCGCACGAACCGATCAGGAGAGACGGCAGATAAGACGGCTTCATCACGTCTTGAGCTGTCCCACTGACGGAATATCACAAATGTCACCATCGTCGTCGTATCTCAACATTTCTCGCCAAGCTTTCCATCTAAATTGCTAAACGTCCAGACCATCATCCTGTCTCTCTCCCCCTTTCCCCCTAAATCCCAAGTCCTAAACCCAAGAAAGGTACAGTACAATCTCGGTCTCTTACCCGAAGACAGTAAGTATTTCGTAAAGATCGTTGAAGGGCACGTGGCGTATATACGGGGAAACACAAGCCCCGTTGTGAAATCACCGATGGAACGAATACGATGTACGAGAATAGTAGTACGCGTGGGCTAGGTATCGTCTTACTTGCATTTCCGCATGCATTTTATTTGAGGTTTGCTTTTCTCCTCGCCATTTCCATGTCCACAGTCTATAACATTCACAATCCGGTACTACATAACACTGGAGCACGACATCGCAATAAGCTTCTAGACTTAAGCGTCGAAGCATCCGGGCCAAGGATGGCTTGCAATATCAAGCTCGACGCACGTCGTCAGCGCAATATCGCTTTTTTTCAGCCGCGGATGTATGCACCTTGCAGGACAAGCTGATGATGTGAGTCCCTAGGGGGCTGGGACTGGTGAAGTATTTACTTTTACGTACTCGATGGAACGGGAGACGGGGCATAGTAGATCGAGAGCAGTCCGTCTGACACGTTCCAGAAGCGCCGCCGCGGTCCAAAGGCGGGAGTAGCCGCCGGCCCAGGAACGAGGCGAGACCCCCAGTGGCAGAGAGCTGGGTTACCTAATGTATGCTTACGCAGGCGCCGTAATAGCAGTTCACCATCCTTAAATTTCCGGTGCTCTCAATGTGGAGATGCGGTCGTAGTGACTGTCGCAGGAGGACATATCCTAGGTAATCTCGCTTTCCCTTGGGACAATGCGCCCTCCATCGCGAGATCTCGGGTCAGCAATAGGCGCGCCGGGCGTCTTGTAGGCATACCAAGATCAATATATGCCGTGAAACAAGCCGCAATTTACGCACCCTGCTCGCTCGCCTTTGAGGTACTTACCAATGCTTCCCTAATGACGGGGTGGGTTCTGAGTCAGATGAATCCTCTTTCCCAAATACCTAGTTGCATAGAAGTCAGTACCCCCAGCTAGCCACTGCCAGCCCATGCTTCCATCGACATTCGATTCACATGCCGGCTAAAGTGCGCCGACATGTGGCCGACGATACATTTTTTAATCTGGCCCGCGATTCCATGGCCGCATGGAGGCTGGGAAGCTAATATATAAGTCGTGCGTCTGCCTTTCGCTCTTGGCATCGGACCCACGCGATTCGCCGCGCAATCCACGTGCAAGGGGAGCTTGGGACGTCTCGAGGTCGCCCATTGGTTTCTGCGGATTGGTTACACCATGATTGGCGACATCCGCCTGCCGATTGACGAAATGGCTCGTGTCAAATGTTCCGCGCTGAAGGTTGGTGGTGTGGTGCAGTGCAGTGCATCGCAGGATAAATCGAAATCCCGAACTCGAGCAGATCCGGGGTTTGGGTGGTAGTTTGCGATGTTGACCAGGCTAGGGCTAGCAGCCAGTGCTTTGACCCAGGGGGAATCTGGATCTGGGGAAAGCAGTGCGGGACCGAGTGCGTTGCATCGAGGAGAATTTATCCAACCGCAGGATGGATTCGGTTCGGTGGTTAAGCGAGAGGCGCCCGGAAGACGGAAGAGAAGCTTTCCCCTTTTCATGTACGGTGATTTGATGAGGCGCCAATCTTATGAAAATGGGAAGTGTTAACTCCTTCCTTGGACCGGAGTTTTTAGTCAGCCCTGACAGTCCCAGGCGGTATTTAGATGCGGCATCTTGGCTTGAGAAAATGGCCCATGAAGCCATCTATTTTTGAAGCGAGATGGACGATGTAATTAGAAAACTTCATTGTGTAATGGATAGAGCCATTTCATCCCGTAGCCTCTTGTGACTGCAGCACCATTTCTGAGCAAATGCCGTGTAGCTGACTTAGTTCTGCGGCCAGACCAGAAACTCGGGATTTAGAGCACGACGTTATAAACCTTGAAGTTGACGCTAAAGACAATGGTAGGAATAGCATTAGCTAGTCTAGTCGGGTAGTTGAATGCAGGTACGACAGTTGCGCTGGTCGAGTCCAACTCGGGATATCCCATCCACCAGTCATATAAGACTATTCTGTAGAAGAGACTGGAAAGTGTTTCGGTTCCGGGACCAATGGCGTCACAAGAGAACGTGGCCGAATATGCTCAAGGTGTTGGGAGGTTAGGAGCTGAAAGATGATCTGTTCGAGGAAGGATAACGAGAAGAATATCGAATCGCATTTACAATACTCTCGCATGAAGAATCATGAGACGAAACACGATTTCCTGTTATTCTCGTTAGATTACTGGACTTTCCTTCAAGCCTGAACCGTGTATGACGTCAGGACGGCCTACACGGAGCTTATTGTCCGGCCAAGCCGGCAGCACATCGTCATTGTAAAAGGCATTATTGCCATGACTTATTGCTTGCGTTGGGAATTTTGTGGTTCATAATTGTAATTTATGGCCTTCATTGGAATTCGAAAGTCCGGGTCAATAGAATATTACGTACCTGGGTCTTGAAATCCTAATATCGCATTGCAATGCGTCTGTCGCTGCTAGCTATCAATCAGGACGGCTCACTTACACGCAAAAATGGAAAACGAAAAGTCGCAAAAGTCGGGTAGCCAACGTCGACAGCCAGGGCCGCGTCCACCACGCGAATTCAAAGAGCGACTGTTTCACACGCTGCCAGATTATGCCGGTCCATACAGCGTGGGCATGATGGAGATAGAGGTGCCGGTACGCGAGCCGCGGACGTTTTCACGCATCAAGCGCAACCATATGCATGCGCTTCGGATGGATACAGTTCTCTTCTCGATCTTCTACCCCTGTGATGCTTCGTCTTACGCGTCAAATGAAAGGGGAAAGCCTTCAAAAGCCACGTGGTTACCGAGGCCGCGTGCTCTAACTAGCAAGGGGTACGCGAAGTTCTTCAGTGTGCCACATTCGCCTGTTACGGCTTATATTGCGGCTACGACCATGTTCACCAAGCTTCCCGCTTTCCGGAATGCCAAGCTCGCCGGTAATCACGCCGGCACTACACCTCGTTCATCTTCTGGTACCTGCAGTCAAGACACATTAACTGAAAGTGGGGATGACAAATCCGGATTTCCAGTTATCTTTTTCAGTCACGGATTAGGGGGCTCGCGAACTTGTTATAGCACAATATGCGGGGAGTTAGCTAGTAATGGCTTCGTTATCGTTGCAATGGAACATCGAGATGGTAGTGGTGCGCGTTCCTATGTCAATATTCCACCAAGCGGTAAGCTGGCAGCCGGTTCGGAGACGGATAACACGGATTCGAGGCGGTACTATAAGGTGGACTACATATTCCCTCGAGATAATGCTCTGGATACATCGCCCCATAGCGCCCATGGCGTGGACACCGAACTCAGACACGCCCAAATCCAAATGCGTATGTCTGAGATCGAAGAGGCATATTACGTCCTTGAGCTCATTAACAACGGGCAGGGAGATCTGATTTACCAAAATAACTTGAGGAAAAAGGGCAATGTTGGATCAAGCTCCAAAGGGTTAGAAGGAGTCGATTGGGCTGAATGGGAGGGAAGGCTTTTACTAGGGAACGTCACGGCAATGGGACATTCTTTTGGTGGAGCAACGACTGTCGAGATCGCTCGCGAGAGTGAGCGGTTCCCCTACATTAGTCAAGGAATCATACTCGACGCGTGGGGTCAAGCAACTCCACAAGCGGGAGAATTAACTCACCAGTCGTTACGCAAGCCTCTCTTGGCCATCAACTCCGAAGCGTTCATGCATTGGTCTGAAAACTTTGAGAGATTGAGTGATATTGCCAAAGAGGCTAGAGACGGGGGTGCCCATTGCTGGATGATGACCATCAAAGGGTCTACCCATCTATCCCAAACTGATTTCGCCATACTTTATCCTCATTGGATGTCGTTATTTATGAAAACAATGGTTAACCCGCGACGAGCAGTATACCTGACGGTAAACTCATCCCTGGAGTTTTTAAGCCGAATCCTACCTTCTGAAATTACATCTCAAAAGGTCTGGATCGATGAGGGAATCTTACAAACGAAAATGCTCATTGCAGAGGAGTTGCCACGCGAATATCGACCTGATGACAGGTGGATGGCTTCTCGCCTTCGAATACCCAATGAGCTACGGCTCCGAATTGCCCATTGGTTTCGACGAAAGCCGAAAGCGTCAGTGGTGGCAACTGATATAAAGGGGAAGCCACTAATAGGATTAGTGAATTTTGCGCCTGGAAGCGAGGTTTGGATGCACCTCAGTCCAACGCGGGAAGAACTACCAAGTTCAGCGGAGCCAGATAAATACCTAGATGATTCTTGCGTGGCAGAATGATTTGTTGCCATTCATGGAGACCCCTATCGGATGCTCCGGAGATACCCTTCAACGAATCTGCAGTTAATAAAGCTTGCGTTCAGATTAAAGTCTATGAGTAATATTGGTATCGACAGCCAGTAAGGAAGCTGTATTGTGAGATGTTGTGCCAGGTAAAAAGCGGATGTGCGTCGAACCAGAATCTGGCGTGATCGATACATAATGTTCCCACTACTACATATGGAGCATGATACATAAGCGTGCAGAATTGGCGTCAAATAGCCGCTCTCGCCCTAATCATGGACAAGGATTATGCCGACTGTGGTCTGCCCTAGATAGGCCAAGATGCCAGGAATAGAAATACGAGATGAGGCTCTCAGTAATATTGGAGGTTGCGGCGCCTTAAAATGCAGCTCAGAGAAGTGCAGGAATACAGGATTTTCTGAAGTTTCTCTCCCACCAGCAGATCAAGTTCGCTAAATGCCAGTAGCTGGTTTGGCTCCGGAGTATCCCTACAGTAGGTAGGTACCGTACCTATGTTTGAAGTCGTTGAATGTCGTCAGATCTCGCCGATCTGGATCTCGAAGCGGTCAACGTGCTCCATTGGCTCTTGAAGAGATCACGACTTTGCGAAACACGATTTGTTTACCGGTCTAGAACAAGATCACCTAGAGAGCTCTCGCCGCAATTAAAAATCATGTTCTTTTGGATCCGTGTAATTTAATAGAGTAGCAGCTCTTGTGGGCTGCTTGCGCGTCTTCGACTGCTGATGGTTCGCGCATGTCGCTGTCGGCTTCCAGCCGTGGCCAGATCGATGTCCCGGTTTTGTTGCCATCTCGTGGTTGCATTGCGTGCAAGTACATGTAGGGCAGGATTGACAGGCGTGGCGAAATGCGGAGTTGGAGGGCAGCTGGAAAGCCAGAAAAAGTAAAGATTCGGGTCGTAGCGAATCGAGTTCGCATAGGAGCGCTAAACGGCTATTCCGGTTAAAAAGGTCATAACGCTATTCCGCTGGTATGGTTCGTACCGTATCGTGACGATATTCTAGGTGCCTATATTTGTTCTGAGTCGCGCCGAATTGGGGAATTAACTTGGTACTTCCGGATGAATATTATTATTTCGTCCATTTCTACTAATAGCAGAAGAGAGCTGTCGATCATGGCTTGAAATGTGAGTGTCAGTAGAGAGGCCCCTCTTTCAAAGTCCAGGCTGAACCTGGAGGCTCAACGGCAATAGCTCATGTCTTTCAAAGAGAGTGCCCTGACTTCTTAGAGCGATGGCTTGCAACTGACGATCCAACATAGGGAGCTCAGCCTAGAAGACTCAACTATGAATAGATATCTCAGGACTAGAAAGCAAGTACAGGAGAGTTGACCGTGATGGATATTTACCTAGTAAGTAAGGGTTTAAGTTGTGTTGGATTGAGTTGTCACAAGTATAAAAAATTTCCACTAAAGATCTCGTATTGGTTTAGATGGAGCCTGCCATAAAGGACCAACTACGCGGTAACACCTCAGCACGCTAAGGCCACTAGGTAAGGTAGCAACCTTACTTGGAGGGCAGCCCTACTACGGCAGTCACGCTAATCGTACAGTTGCCAGTCAATTCAACCTTGCGTAGATGCATTTACTAGGTATTTCACGTATACAAGAACATCAACAGGATCCACGCTACAGGGCTATACTTGACTGAGCAGATAAATATACTATGTTGTATTAAATGTAAAGATTTCCACTAAGCTTAATTCAAATCCCAAGTCGAAGTTTAATTCGCGGTCGCTAGCTACATGTTATGTTCTCTTCCACGTCTATAAATGATATCGATATGTACCGTACTCAAGCTAGTAGTACACCTAATATATGTTGCGCTCATCCCAAGCTGTGAAACTAACGCAGCCTTAGGATATTGAAGCTTAGAAACATCAATTCACTCACTGGGTCACTTAACTGTCATCTCCAAGTAGGTACCTGAGAATCTCCTCTTCAATGTGGTGGCAGTGGAGATTATCAACATGCAGCTTACCGAACGAAGGGCAGGCACAAAAGACACTGCGCCCTGCCACCTACGTAGTCTTCTAGGATCATCTTCTCGGAAATACCCACCTTGCATCGTGAGTATATCGTCATTGCATACGGTATAACGCAGAAGAAAATCAATCCGATGCGCTCGGGCTTGCAGTCTGCAGTGAACGATGACCTAATTCTTGGTGTATAAAAAGGTAGGTACCCAATACTAGATAGTAGGTAGTAGTTGCAGTAGATAGTTGGGTTTGGCGGAAGTCGATAGGGCAGTGCGATCCTGGTCACCCGGCCCGTACCTAAACCCACCGTTTCTGTTTTTGGCATCATTTGCTGTCCACTCATGCTTTAGGAACCCAATCGATGGCGTACCTAAGAAGTTATCGATTTAAGGTACATGGAAAGCGAAAGGCTACCGTCGACCTCTCAGCCCCCCAAAGCCCCGACAGATCGTTTCTGTTCCCCATCTCGTGTCGATCATAGGTCCACGATACTCCCTGTTCTTGTCTTCGGTTGGTAACTTGCATACAATGTCTCTCTCTGGCCCTGCGTGGATGCAAAGCCACCAAAAGTAGAAAACAAACGCCTTCTCGTTCTCGTCACTTTTTGTCAATTAGTCCCTTTCTCCCCTTTTCTCTAATTCCTGTTCCTCATTCAGCACACCCTAATATTTATTTCAGTCGTTCGTTTCCCGAAAGTGTGCTGCAAGTCTACCTACCGGTATTCAATGTCTAATACAGGACGAACTTGTATCTAATCTTAATCAGATCTGATCCCATCAACTCCCCTGTACCCCACGAAGTTTACAAAAGGGTGCGTTCACTCGTTAGTCACAACCACCACCAAAGCTCTACGGTCGTGATAACCCAAGACTGTATACCTCATGTCTTTCGTTGATTGCTTCATCCCGAGTGCCTGTTTAGCGCACTTCTAGCCTATCCTGGTAAGCAAACATAATAGACAGGGAGGCAAATTCATCTCAGCTAATCTAGAATACCACCAGTCAAGCAAGTCCCGGACTCCAGATAGAACCCGGCTATACGGACATACGTATCTGGAAGCCAAGACCAACGGGATATATTCAATTTTTCTCTTTACTTTTTCCCCGTACTTGCACTCCCGACTCTTTGCCGCTGCCGGGCCTACTCTCATTAAGAGCATCCAGTTGGCCTTTTTTTCTTACCAAACGTGCTGCATCTCGACCGCGGGCACCCGGCCCTTTTTTCCAGCGCGCAACTCCCAGCCCTCCCAATCAAAATATCTAGGAGCCGAGTTTACTAGCCCAGAACTATTATTGCGATTAACTTGCTACATACCTGTTGACGCGTAATCCTCAATATGACAAAGGTACAGAAGTCAGACCCAGGCCTGCCATCCAGGTCTGATAGCTTCCTGCGCATGCTGGAGCTGGAGAAGATGTACAAGGTATGTCAATTCTCGGCATACAACCTTCCTTTTGTACCATTTTCAGACACACCATTTCCCCTTTTTCCTTAAAGCCCCTCCGCTTTTCGACGCACCATTAATACGCTGCCTACTCACATCTTATAGATGCAACGCATCCAAGGTCATGACCCCGCGACGATCATATCGCCAAGTACAAGTTCACCCTCCGCCCAGCCAAATAAACCCTTTAAGGCTCGGCGTGCGAGCGGACATCCTCCGCTTTCGCACCAAACACAGATAATGAAAGCTGTGCGGCGGAGCTCTGCCCTTCCTTCACTTTCAATATCTATACCATCTTCACCGACTGATGGTCCTGCCGCGGAAACGAATGGGATTTCCGGGGATCTGCAATCGAAGGAGGAGCGTATCAAGACGGTGACATTCTCGGGTCCCGGCGAGGAGGAGGACGACGGCCATTCTTCAGATCAGTCTTCTATATGTCAATCACCTAGCTGGGAACAATTCGGTCGCAAGAAAAAGAAGAAGCCCAAGAAGCGTGAAGCGGAACAAAGCAAAAAGAGTAAGGAGGAAAAATCCGCAAGCAATCTAAAGAAAGGGGGGAACAAATTGAACAAGGTTCCGCCGCCGCATGTTCAGGGGGTTGAGCCATTGGCGGCGAACCGCGCACAATCGGCCCCCCAGTTAGATCTCTATTCTAAATCTGACGCTGCGAACCTAGATACTCCTGATACCACTCTGGCGGGCGCAATGGCCAACTCAAAGCCCGAGAGCAAGCCGAAAAGGAGCTTTCTATCTGGTTTCAGACTGCAGCATGGAAATGTCGCTGCCGTACAGAAAATCATTGAAAACCAGCAAACTAGTAGCGATGGAAGCCAGCATACAGCATCACCTATGCTGAAACCTCATCCGGCTGCATCTAGAGTCGAGCCTGATTTTACAAACCCCCGAAAGCCCCCTTCGATTAGATCGGCCGTCTCAAATTCGACTAGGTCAATTTCTTCGCTAGATCAGCTACCCCCGAGCGCTCGACATTCGTCCGGTTCAAGCCACGGACGTTCTCAATCATTATTATCGTCTACTCTGAACAAGTTGAAGGGGCCGTCTTATCTCTACTATCGTCCTGGTGAAAGTACTGATACCGCTACTTCCCATCGTCCTAGTAGCTCTCAAGACCGGGATGCGGCGAATTGGTTGAATGATCAGCCGATAAGGCGACCAGTGGAGAGACCGGTGGAGAGGCCCGTGGAGAAACCGATGGATCAACTGCCAGAACGCCCCAAAGAGCGGCCGATGGCTTCCAACGAGTCTAGTCAACAGCTTCCCGAATTTACCTTTCCACCGAAACCTAAGCGAGCAACTACTCAGCTTCCACCCGGTGCTGCCACTCGCATCATTCGAGATCAAGGCCACGAAGCTCACCGAGCTCATCTAGAGGAACCAGGCGATTTGGCCAGTGGGTATGAGGCCCCAGAACCCACCTCGTTCCGAAGCCGTCGCCCTCCGGTAGCACAGGCCCGTGCGCCGAGTCGAGAAACGACAGTGGAAAAGGAGAGACGACCTCGGCCTGAACGCATATCTCGAGCCCCGAGGCAGCCTGTTGAGCTGTCAGAAAATGGCGAGAACCGCCCACAACAAACTAGACAGCCTCTCCGAGAGGTTGAACACCAGCCTCATACCAACCGTCAGACTAACGGCTACGTGCAGCCGCAGGTAGAAAGTTGGGAAGAATCCAAGCACGGCCCAGAGGTCACACCTACTAGCGAACATGATGATGCGAACTTCACCAACGAAAAACCCGGCCATTCTGAGGTTAACCCTGGCAGGGACGATGAAGATGATCGAGTATCTGTTGGCACTCATGCATCGACTATACGCCCAGTCTCTCGAAGACAAGGCCGCAGTTCCCCTGGGACAGATGGGAGAAAACATGTGACATTCCCACCAAGTCCGAACACGATCGGAAGAGCTGTTACATCTGATCCAGTCGGTGAAGTACAGGAAACAATCGTAGAGCCACCGAAACTAGAACGAACAGCTGAAGCAGAGAAAGCCATTCCGACCGGAAAGCCACCAAGGCTAGACAGATCAGCCGATTACTTCTCCTTCATCAATCAATCGTACGCTCCTCCAACCCTAGAATTACGGTCACCTATGGAAGGCAAATTTCCATCACCACGAATTGATGAAGAGCCCGAAGATGATGATGACTTAGAGCATATCTTGAGGCATATCCCGGTCAGGGGCCAAGTCCAAGATATATACACCCCATCCGAAAACGGGAACCATACCGTTATATCAATTTCGAACGGTACTTATAGGATCACAAAACAAAGACTGCCGAAGAATTCACCTTCCATATCGTCTCATTACTCCGATAGCGATGTGCCCGCCTTCGAGCGCCTGGGACTATCGCCAAAGGCTGCAAGGATCCTCGCAGGTGCAGAAACTTCCAGCACGTCCACGACTCAATCAAACACGGACCCGAGCCGAACCAACTCAGAGAGATCCTCGTCTTCCACGTGTGATGATATCCCTCCGTCGCCGCCTTCGGCTCCAACGCCAGATAGCTTGCGTCCGCAATCACACAAAGAGCTTGTACTAAGTCATGCGGATACCCCAGGCAAAACTGCAGTGAGGGCAAGCATGGATGACGATGAGAGAACTCCAAGAACGACGTACCAACCTACTGCTCTAGGCCCATTGGCGAAACAGTCCTCGTCGTCTGCTAGTGCAGACGCAAATGTTCAGGATGATAGCTGGAGCCGGACAGCATTGCCGATCGATCTTGAAAACCATCATACTCCCTCGTCCGAGATGCTAAACGGCCTAACAGCAAGTCCGCAATTAATAGCAACTCCTACTTCAGCTACCTTTTCAGGGAATGCCAAGGAGAGCCTCGAGGAAGAGCTCATTAACAGGAATTCGTACCAACAGGCTTTACCACCTCGGGCCCAATCTGCTCTTGATATTCATTCAACAAACCTTTTGCCCGAACAGAAGCACCAATCGATATATCCGAAGAAAGCGAAGGGTGGGATATCGTCAATCAGTTTACCTAACTCGCCGCCACCAGAGTTAGTCGACGGAGGCTCCCGAAAGTCTGCAATGAGGACGTCCCGCAAAAACAGCTCGAACAGCGACGAGTCCTCGGCTTTGGTCTCCACTTCTACGGGCGCCGCTTACCTTCAAGAAGCTCGGAAAACTGCACCGATTCCTCCTGTTTCCGCATCACGGGCTATGCGACCACATTACGCACACAAGAATTCGTCTAACGGCGTCAAAGGTGCTGTGACCCCGGAGGGTCGATCAGATCCCTTGGCCAAGATGCTGGTGGAGTGCTGCAACTGCAAGTTCTTCCACGATATGCCGTCAAGGGTATATGAATGTATGGCCAAACCCGATTCGCTCGTCGAGGACAAGTTGCTCGGTGTTTCAGCTACCATTACCACGATGGTCAAGTGCCCGTGGTGTGCTCATGGTATGACCACACAATGCTGTTCGGGCTATGCTGCAGTAGTCTATCTCAAGGAAAAGTTACATGGAAAATGAGAGGTGAGATTTTTCGTTATGATCTCGCTGAGGTCTTCGATTCGAGTTATGATAACGGGAGAGGACCAATCCATGCCGCTCCTTCTTTACGTTCGGGAACACATAACATCTTTTTACCTTCGGGCTATTTTTCTCCTTTGTCACCGAACTACCAAGTCAGCATGCGTCTGTCTGCTTTGCATATTCCTTTAGCTTAAGCATTATGCTCTCGTCTGAAACATTATCTGCTGCGTTGCATTAACTGCATTCGGCTTTCGGAGTGAGGTGGCCGAAAAAATTTGGGTGTTCTACTTTTTAGCTCGAAAAACGAATGATAACTCGCGCTGGGCGGCCGGAGTTAGGTCGGCTTGGGCTTGCGATACGTGGCATTCTGTGTATACTAGAGGAATAAAAAGAAAATGGATGAGTTGATGGGAATATGAGAAAATGAGAATTGATATGAAAATTAAGGCCGTGTTGTGAAGACCCGGAGCGAGCCCCGCTGTCTTTTTCATTGGTCGTGATATTACCCTGCAGGAAGGGTATGATGCATCTGCACGATTTCTTGGGTAACTATGGCGGATGTCAGATTGATCAAGGGGATTTGATTAAAGACTGCCAAGTCCGCCTAGATTCTTCATTCGGATTTATCGAGGTTTAAGCGATGCTCTAGCCATGGTCATTGACCAGAGGTCTATTCTTTTCCTACACACCGCTGGCCTATAACACCGGTTCTATATCCCCAAGATTCTATCTTACAGCCTTCTAGTATCTAGGTATACACAGCTCTCTTGCACATGAACCACCACTCCGCCGCTAGTAACTCAAGACCAGACGGCCCTATTAGCCTCAACAAACTCCCTGAACCGCCGCGGTTCCTTCTTACACCCACCGTCCGAACAACATCATTCGTGCGGTCCTCAGCACCGTTCCGAATATTTGTGTCCATCGCCGCCAGCACCGCGGCGTACTCGGCCGGTACCCCTATGTGCTGGTACTGCGCCACGAGCTCCGCCTCGGTGAGCTCGTGGTACGTGATTTTGCGGCCGAGGACGGATGTGAAGATCTCGGCGAGCTGCATACCTATATGTGAGTCGGGGGTTGGCGCCATGAAAGATGGGGATGGGATACTTACGTCAGTGTATTTTAGCAGCTCTGGACCTAGGACCAGGAAATCGGTGTTGGGAGGCTGGGGGGATGTTAGGGCGTGGAAAGCGACGGCTGCGATGTCCTCCGCGGAGACCCAGGGGATTCTGCCGGGGCCTGTGGCGGAGTATAGTTTGTTCTCTTCTTTGATGGGTTTGACGTGGTAGGTTTCTAGGAAGTTCTCTGAGATGCAGGCTGTTCGTTAGCGATTGTCTCTACTGGAGGAAGCAGCTCACCACTGCCCAAATTCATTCGTCAGCTCTGAACAGACACAACTACACCCCTTTCTCGTATTGCATTTTTACGGCATATGCAAATCTAGAAAATTTTCCATGATAGACAGTACTTACGCATAAACCAACTCGGCCTCAACACAGCCCACTCGATCTTTCCCTCGTTGCCCAGCTCATGCAAACGCTTATGCGTCACCCCCATCAACGGACCGCCTTCCTCTACCGAGCTAGCGCTCAACAGCACGAAGCGTCGAACGCCCTTACCGCGCGCGACATCGATGAACTTTATGACGGGCGAGTGATCCGGCGAGCCCGGCCCAATGAGAAAGACGGCCCTCACGGAATCTGGATTGGCCAGGATGGGCTCCCACGTCGATTCGTCGTCCCAGTCGAACTTGACGCCCGTACTACCAGCGGGTGCTTTGCCGGAACGCGAGGCGACGAGGGTGGGGATGCTGGCTTCTGTGAGGAGCGGCACGAGGCGACTTCCTACTTTGCCGGTGCCGCCTAGTACTAGGACTGTGCCGGATGTTGATGGGGACATGTTTTATTGTGGCGGTCTCTAAGGCAATTCGGGTTTAAGAGATAAGGTAATCAGAAAAATGCTGCAATGAAATGATGATATCACCAACGTTGCATCCCGAGTGTACGCCGTACGTGCCCATAGTACGGAATCTGCTCGGTATAAGGCTTGATTTGTTTGTTTAAGTGCGCCCTTGCATTGCTAGGCTTAGTGCCTGAGCGCATAGCGACGCTTGCATTATACATTTCTAAACCGACCAATCAGGTTAAAGGAGCTTTCTCGATCCCGTAATTCTCCTGGATGGAATTGTGCCGTCCATCCGCCTCAAAGCGTTGGAATTCCGGGGTTAGGCCGGAGTTTACCGGATCCGAGGGACTGTGTTAGAATACGGTCGAAATATTACACCGGTGTGGTCTGGGTATAACGGAGTTAAGGCTTTAATCGAGACTGTTGGAAGTAAGTCTCTAACTGAGGCAAGTTTAGAGTATCGTTTTCAAGACGATAGAAGATGCTGTTATCGTGATTGTCTTTTCGTAGGTTAGTTCAGAAGTAGTATATAACCAAGCTCCGGCCAGTCTTGAGTAGTATGTGTATCGAATTGCATTGACAGCGTAACCTCATTTCACACGACCACTTACAAAAAAAAGAAAAACGCATAACAATGTCGGCATCATACGATATCCAGACATACCTGCTTGACAGGGCCAATGTCCATGACACAGTAATCCGGCTCGTAAGTGACCATTATCCCTATAACCTCTAGAAACCTTCCATCGCCCGAGTAATTAACAAGTAATAATCAAACAAGACTCTGAACTTCGACTTGAAGTCGTATGAGGGCCTTGTCAAAGATGTCTACGCTCCGCAGGTCGTCATCGACTACACGTCCATGTTTGGCGGACAGCCACTCGAAACGACGAGCGAGGAGTGGGCCAAGTCCCTCGATCCGATGATGGCCGCTTTTGACGGCACGCAACATGTGGTCGAGTAGGTCGCTTTTTTTCAACGTTAGGTCTCCCTTTTTGGCTCTAGAAGCTGATCTCGGTATTTCAGGGGTTTGCTGATTGAGCTTCCGCAGCCCGGGAAGGGGGCTGCTAGGCCGGACAAGTGCAAAGTTACTGCAAATGTGAATGGCCATCTGTGCCGTAAAGCAGCACGAGGTGGGCATATGATGCATAATGGGGTAAGTGTTCTCCTTCTTGCCATCTCGAGGCAAGGAGTTATCTGGATCACGAGATAGCTAATCAGGAACTTAAATCAGGGCCGATATGTTCTTGAACTTGTGCGACTGCCGGAGCTGGAGCAGAAAGGGGAAAATCCGTGGAGAATCAGCAAGCATGCCACCATTTTGAGTTGGGAAGATGGAAGCCCTGATGTTATGAACTCGGTTTCGAGCATTGGACATTAATAATGTTGCAGTGGACGCGGTGTAAATTCTCAGAAGTCGAAAGTATACTACCTTAGGTTAGTAGTTTCATAGCATAGCTGCAAGGAAATTCGCTTTAGTATTCCTGAGTTTCCCTTTTCGAAAATTGAACAGCAATTTAGATGCGAAATAAGATATTGGCACCTAAGGTAAACGAGAGAGTGGATTTGTCATCATTATATGATAAAATAATCGTGATGCGGTCTCAGTAGTGATGCGTTCTAGACTCCCAAAAGCATAAAGTTCTAGACGCTGGTGGAGCGCCCGTTTCTCAGGAACAGGAACCGTTGAGGAATGAAAAATAGCCAACAGTAGGCTAAGGATAAGAAAGCAGCCAATTGGTATTATTTGAACTGGATGGATTCGGTAAGATCGCGTGGCTAGTTCCTAGAACCACGTCCAGCTTCGGAGACTACCAATTTCTAGATTAGTAAAATAGGGGAAGTAGAGCCTAGCTCAAGCCGCTAGCAACGTAGCCTACTTATAGTCTTCAGCTGAGCTTCCAGATCAATAGCTGGACTGTTAAACAGTTTGGGCCATCTAATTTCGATAAAGAAGACCAAGACTAGTGTTGACGTGGCCTTGGAATTTATATATCCTTCGTGCAGAGTCTCATTGCTTGCCTAGGTACCTAAGGAGTTTATACTGGTCTTATCCGGTGTTGGAGGAAAAGTGTCTATCGTTCGCTGTATTTCCTGTTGCTTCATCGAATTTTATCTTGCTAATCCTCTCTTAATATTTAATCATGTTGTTCAAACACATCCTCTCTGCCGCCGCTGTGTCGGCTATCTGTCAGGTGGCGAGTGCGAGTAGGTGTAAGCCAAGGACGTCAAGCAGTGGACCAGCGTCAACAGTTTCCTCGTACAGTTCTATCCCCTCAAGCACGTACGCGGTCTCTGTCACTACATCATCATCTTACATCATTCCCACCATGAGCTCTGCAGCAAGCCCTTTCACGACGAGTTCTGTAGCTGTCTCTTCAACAACCAGCGAAATTTCATCAAGCTCAAGCACAGATTCCTTACCAACCGCGTCTGGGACAAGTTCCTCTGAAATCTCGTCGACCGTCTCTCAGACGAGTTCCACCGACGTTTCGTCAACCGCGAGCGCTCCGGTGACCGAATCGAGCTCCTCAACTAGCAGTGTTGAAACCTCGTCAAGCACTACTTCGTCTGAGACATCTTCATCTTCATCAGCAGCGCCCACCCCTACTCAAGTAAGCCATGAGATACCAATGCATATATAGAAAATGAGTCACTAATCCCGGCGCAGCTTGTCGTGAACCCGGGCTTCGAGATCACAGACCCCCTCACCTGGACTTACTCAGGATACCAACTTAACATGGCCGCGTCCGGTTCGTCGGATGCTGACGCCTACTCGGGCTCACGATGTTTCATCGCGCAAGGAAATCCCGGGCTCTGGCAGATCGCCCTGAAGCAGACCGTTCCTGTCGTTATCGGCCAATCTTACCTGTTCCAATGTGAGTGGGAGCTGGTTCCCTAGCCCGAGACCATTGACCATGTAAGATAGCTGACTGAAAAACCAGACGCGCTCAAGATGGACCCGCCCGCGAACTGTGTCATGGACATCCTCATCAACAACGTCCGCACGAGACGGCCGGAGTTGAATGCGAATAGTGGGAGTTGGGTGGCCTACACGGACTCGTGGACTGCTACTAGCGACTCTGCTGCGATTATGTTCAGCTCTCAGTGCTATAACGGCGGCCCGATGAACAAGCTGTACTATGACGATGTTACATTGACTACAGTTGCCGCTCCCCAAGTCTCGGACTGAAGTGTCTTGGGGACATGAAGTTTAGCTGAAATGGGCATCTCATTGGATAGTGCCTCTATATAAATGATCTATCCCCTTCATGTGGCTCTCCGATAGACCAAGATATATTAACCTTTATACGTACATCTTAATAGCTAGAACTACAGCCTAGAAGATAACATTTGCTACTAGGTTGTCAAAATTGAATACACTGAGTTATAGCACGAACATCACCAATTATTTAGTCCATTTAGTGTGGCGGGAGAAAGGTCTTTTAGTTTGTGCTGAACTTAACAGAAAAAATGCGGGCGCCTTCTCCATCGGCTCCCTTTCTTAACGTGAACTGGACCATCCTCTCCGATGTTGGAGAGAAAGGAGCATGATCTAGAGAAAAACGATCATCCAAGTCGTTATCTGAAACGACATTCGCGGCTGAATTCCACTGAAACGGCTTCTCGAGCCGCTCAAAATCAACCTCGTCGAAGTCTGGTTGGAGGAGAAGCTCCCATGTAGTGGTAGGATGTGATTTCTGCCTAATCTTCTGTCTAGGACCATTGAAGGCGATAGCCATAGCGGCACACTCTCCAAGTATCTGTGGGGCATCACTAATAGGGAGAACATCCACGTTGCAACAGTATAGGAGAAGTAGGTCGTCGATATGTTTATGGCGGAACCGTAGTAAAAGGTTAATTCCGTCGCTGCTGTGGAAGAAGCCGCGGTAGGGATACGCCGGATGGAATTTGTTGGATGGGAAGTAGTGGGCGAGTTTGTAGCCGTGCTCGTCTAGACGGCGCCAGTCAATGGTATTGTTAAACTGGGAGTTGGATGTCTCGTTGGTGTCGGCATCACGGAGATACGGAGTGGTCAGTTTCACTGAGGGTAGTGTTGTAGTTGGCAACGGCACCATAAATGAAGATATGCCACGGCATCTTGTTCCGAGAGGAGAGGCATTAGGATGTTGTCTGATAGTTAGCGGCAAGCCTGATCGATCGTCAATGAAATTTCACGAAGCATCTTAGAAGAATATTAGTAGTGGAGCTAGTAGCTCTTGCAAGATACACCCCTTTTCGAACCAGCGACTTCTCCGAAACGAAGATTCTCTAGATCCAGCGCTTGAGGGTTATCATCATCCCCTGACAAGGTAGTGACGTCGGCGAGGTAAGTGTAACAGATAGCAGCCCGGTGATACCATGTGTACATCGAATGGATAATTTCGGGGAACTCGGCGCTATTAGATTTGTTGATGCAACATGTATCTACCCAAATCCATTCATATCGATCTTCCAGCGTTTGCAACAGGCACCCTTCAACTTTGGAAAATCCGAGCTTGCGTCGGAAGTCGTTGCTTCCCTTACCTGCCAAATGCTCAAATGTGACCTCTTCCCTTTCCCAGGTATGAGATGAAATGCTATATTCCGGGATATCACGGCCTATAAAATTGACTAGTTCCAAATTGTGGGCGTTCAGGAGACGCATTGCGAGCCACTTTAAACTTGCAAGAAACTGTTGAGAACTCAGGAGCAAGGTACAACTTGGTGGTGACGGTGCTTCAAGGTCTCGCTCAAGAAGACGATACCGGTAGGTAGGGCCATGCCAAGACTCAGGTGAAGCTCAAGAGCTGGTGGGTATAGCGTTTCTAGTAGGTACGAACTAGAACTCTATAAGAGGTAACGCTCCTTAAAAATTAATCGAGATACATGTTTGCCTCCTATAGGATGCGTGGGAGGGAAAGGGGTTTCCACTCTATCGTAACTTTCCACCTGGCAGCGACCTCTATCACAGAGAGGAAGCATCATGAAGTGTAATAAGTGGTATCAGATCCCTAATTTGCTCAAGTGTGACAGTTGCAGAATAAAACTTAATTTTCACAGCCCCTTTTGCGTTGTAGATCCCTCTAGGTACCTATGATGTAGATATTTCAATTATATGTGCACATATAAGTAGAACGAGAAGCTTGAAAGCGCGACTACATGTAGTTTCCCTCTCTACGTGAAATAAAGCAGGTGCAATACCGAGAAGACGATACATAAAGCCAGAGAATGTCTGATGAATGGACGGATGGAAAGGAGACTGATTAATAGTTCCAGGAGGAGCTTGAGATTGGCTTTCTTTACCGCGTTTCGTCAGACTATTCACGATCGCGAAGTCCTATTGATGTTTTGTAGCTCGAATGAGGACAGAAATGACGTCTGGTACCTGTTTTCAGTCACCCTCAGTTAGTGTGGGCAACTGATATCGAGCGCTATGAGATCCAAACTTCCTCAGCACGTATTAGAGCAGGCACATATCGCGTATGACTGTCTTTCTATACTGGAGACGTCATTAAAATACTTAAAATCTTATGATTCTCATGGCCAGAAGGTTTCATGGTTGAGTCATTTCCAGTGTGTGGTAGCCATCTGATTACCGGAGGTCTTTCCACCAGCCCGAGCTGCTTAGTTGAAGAGAGATTTGATGACGTTTTGTGGCCATTATGGGCCGATCTGGCAGCCGTAGGACGTAATAAAATGTAATATAGGGAAGTCTTGACTGTGGGTGTCACTTGGGTACATTAACGCGTCTAGACAATAGTGTACATGGCAGTGAACTGTACCATACATTACTCTACTGGCTAAAACGCCATTGAACACGCGTACCGTGCACGTACCAATGCTAACCGGATGTATAAATGTAAGGAACCCCGTAGACTCGTTGTTACCTTCGGTATATAGGTAATGTTTGAACCCCCTATTTCCTTAGTGACTCAGGGGGAGCGATTTCCACCTGTTGCCTACATCCTCTGTCTTGCCACGTCGATCGTCTCTCCTTCCCTTCGAATTATTCTCACTCATTAAGCGTCCCCAACCAAATTCCGTTAATTTCCCACAATCTCACCCCCCAAAATATTCTCTTCTCATTTTGTCATTCTTCCATACCATCTGCCATCACACTTGTCTGACATCGTCTCTTTATCATCAAAGCTCTCTATCCTCACCTCGCTTGCAATGTCGTCTCCTGCAATTTCACTGGCAGCATCTTTGGTTTGTTATTTCCTACCAGTATTATAATCGTCACTGTTTGAAAGATCGCCGACCGTCATTGATGTATAGGCATTGTTGTACGTCCATTCATTGATGTGAATCATTGACAGCTTTCTATTACGCCTTCCTATGTCATCTCTCCATCATTGAAATTCGAACACCCCAATAGCGGACTTCATCACAGCAGACGACAAATTGTCGTCAAAACAAAGATATGCAGTCATTTCCTGAGAGAAATAGACACGAATGTGTTATAGATGACACTTATATGCCTGTTCTTCTGGTAGTTATGCTAACTCGAAGCGAAAATAACAACATGGCGGCCTCGTCCATACTAATTCGAAGCCGTTCCTCAATCCAACCCTCACGGATTCTACCAGAGAATACCTAAGCGACAAGCCCGACGTTCCTTGTGGACAAGGTCAAGACCCCAGCCGGAAAGGAGGCTTACTGGAAGAAGAACATTGGGGCGTCGTCTGGATACAATAACAGACAGACAGACTTGGTAGATTGGAACAACAGCGATGACTTTGAGTCATTTCTAAATTGAGGTAAGTCTTCCACAAGTCCACTCCATCCATCTCCTATCTTATCCTACTCCATATGATCCATTTTCTTGCGAGCGTCGAACAATGCTAATATCCGCCTAGCTCCCAATCACAAATAGCGTCATGACCTGTTCCAAGCCCGACAACCATAACAAAGGCTAGAAGGGTCCCAAGCAAGACCTAAAACTGTTTCATCATCCCCGACAATGCGACCGTTCAGCAGCTCCTCTCTGCTCAGGGAAGAGTTCTTCAATTTTGAAGTTTGCCGAGAAGACTTCCTACACCAATCTTCCTTTCTTTTCTCGTCGCATCCTGTTATTCCCCAACCCAGACTTCAAATTCTCATACATCTGCCCCTTGTCTCTCACATTGAACATGGCACGATGCCAACCTTGGGTAGGGGTACGACGCATGTTGTTCCGCAAGGCACTCTAGACCTTTGTCTATGCTGCCTTAGACCCTAACTTCCGACGTCCAGGCCCTCTCGGGTTGAACCCTGACAGGTCACCTCTGACGGGTCAGTCCTCTGACAGTACACAGGAGTACTGCAATTACCATTGGGTGTCGGGCATACAGTGAGTTGATCCTTTACCTGCTGCGGGAATCTACGAAGTTCTAATCCAACGCAAGCTAAAGCGACGCTCTTTCCACAGAAGAGTTGTTTCAAATTCTTCATTGCACAGGATCTTTTCGACCATTTGCATCATTTGAAGCATGGTCGCTACACCAAGAGGGTCCTGAGTAAGACCTTAAACTGCTTCGACATAGTCCCTCTCGTCGGTACATTAACCTACAACTTACGACGAAACAATTCACTGACCCAAAATCTGGCTTCGTCGCTGGTTGCAGGTTAATGTACCGGCGAGAGGGCGTATGCGGATTTCTGAAGATTGTTCGGCCGAGAGTGGTGACAACGATGTCGCCGAGCATAGCAATGGGACAAACAGGAGTCTAGCGTGAAAGAGGGAACAGTCAACTTCTTGTTGTCTGATTTCACTGTGAGTCGATTCAAGTCCAAGATCCCTCTCCCTCGGCAGGCTGCAGTTACTGATGGATCGCAAGTTTTTGGAACATTGAGTCCCTGAGGAATCTTGTCGGGACGAAGACGAGTAGAACTAGTGAGTTTGTGAATTTCTGTCTCATCTTCTCTCATCCGCTTCCACCCCTTGCCTGCGTCTCCTATCTCATCAACTCCCAAGCATGCTGCTCTGCTCGCCTCATCACACCGGATAATTGAATCCTCTACTCTGGCATCTCGTTCTCTTGGACCACCACTGCGACTACTCGATCCCTTTCTCCATTCGCATACATCCTTGGCTCTCATCGACATCTCATAGTTATCTATTATACATATTTCTCTCCTTACGTCTTCCAATCGACATCTTCAGAGGTCAAAACACGTCCTCTCTCCTACCTCTTTGCCCCCCAACCCGGCGAAGACTATAATTAGGGGAGCAATCAATCTATTTCAGCATCATAACAGCTGGCACAGGGGTCACTACGACTGCCATCATGGAGCGTGTTTGATTAACTGTTTGCACAGGGATGGAAAGAGAATCCTCTCGAGTACTACCACATCGAAAGTATGTGCAAACCTTCAACACCCCCTTCCAACATTCACCATCTACAGGGTAAAACAAGGAACTATGGGATTTGACGAGTTACAATTGAATATAACTGACCACACTCTGGGGTAGGATGGGGATGGTTTATCCGGCGTGCCCGACTCGGGCTACGAGACGGAGGGACGGAGGAGGCTGCCAACGCGACTAATACGTCTGGCAACGACGCTTTGGCGGGCCAAACTGTCGGCGCCAGTACTGCGCCTAACATCGACTGTTCGAAGGTTGAGCATGAGGCAGTATTAAATAATGGATTATTCGAGCCCTTGGGTGGGTGGGTGGTTGGGCACTACCCTAGGTCGCTGACCACTTCTCAACAATTGAAGCTGAGTGGCGGGCCCACGTCAGGGCCCGGCCATGCGGTGCAAGAAGGGCCAAGGCCACTTCGGGCCGGGCGAAGAGGATTCGCTAACCTGTTGTCACAACCAAGGGCATGAGCGAGGAAGGGGTGTGATGGGGGTTGCGATGAGGGGGTGCGAGGAGGGTGTGTGAGGTTCTTCTTGGTGATTATGGACTTGGAGGGGAGGGGGTGAAGTGGATAGAAGAAAATTTCCACTCCATCCCCTCCCCTCCAAGTCCACAATCACCAAGGAGAATCCAAAACCTCAAGAAGGCATCCATCGAGATACGAAAGAAGTTGCAAAGAGAAGTCAATGATCGGCGAGGCGAGGAGGGCGATGATGACGGGGAGGGGAACGATGGCAGGGAGGGGGATGGTGACGAGGAGGATGTTTGGAGACTGACCTGTCAGAGGTTCGACCCGAGTGGTTCTGGAGTTGGAGGTCTGGACGCATTGAGAGGATAAGGACCTGAGACAGTGTAGGCGAAGAACACTACCTGTACTTATATCGCAACCCTTGGCAGATGAATTTAGGTCTTCTCGCGTTAACAACATTGTTCTTACCCCTTTGCAAGATCCGCGTCGTGGCCAGACAAGATACCTCCCGTAAAGGAGTCGTCTTGGAAGGAGTCAGGTTTTTAATTGTATTTTAACTCGTACTCTACTGCCTGGGGGCTAACTGCGAGCCTCTATCTACTGTCTTTCACTCCCCGCACGAATCACCTCTAAGGCTACTCTGAATTCCCTTACGGCAGTATGATTCATTGACCCTCTAACTTGCGTATTCTCAACGCATTGATACTAGCAATCTGTACTAATACAATCACACGACTTTAACCACCTAAACATCTTAACCTTGTAAGACACGCCCTCGACAATCATGAAAGTCGCCATAATCAATTTAGGAGTAGAACGCAAATTGAGCTCGTCAAATTGTAGAATCGTACCGTCTATTCGAGATATCCCGAACTACCTAGGCAAATAGCATCTAGATAAACCCTTCATCCTCATGAGCATGACCTACTCGTTGGAGCCCTTGTGACTCGCTCGTGCGCTTTTAGCATACACGTATTCCAATACCCCCTTTTGCGACAGAACTCTATGTGGTGGTATTCGCTAGCCAAACCATGCAACTTCGTACAATATCCAAGTCAAAACATATTAAACATCGCTTCAAGACTGTATTCCGAGTCTGAAGATCGCCGTCATCAAGACCAAAATCCTTTCTAGGAGGCGAAATGAGGAGCATTAATGAACACCCCCATAAGTATACCGCCCAGGGTACCCGCAACAGGAATCGTAGCGATCCACGAAAGCAATAACAACCCCACACGCTGGAAATTAACCGCCTTCAACGTGCCATTACACAAGCCGACACCAACCGTCGCACCCGTGATACACATAGAAGTAGACACAGGCAGCGAATACTGCGAGAAGACCAAAACCGTAACAGCAGCGCCCATCTCCATCGAGCAGCCGCGACTAGGGGAGTGGTAGGTGATTTTATTCCCCATGACTTTCATGATATTGTACCCGTACGTAATAAGGCCAACTGAAATCGTCGCCGACAGAACAGCTAGTTGCCACACTGGTACCGGCGCTTTCGAGGCGGCGGCGTTGCCGGTCGACCACGCGGAGTATATAACAGCCCAGGGGCCAACGGAGTTCCCGATATCGTTTGCGCCGTGCGCGAAGGACGCCGTGCACGCGGTTAGGATCTGGACGAAGGAGTACGTGTGCTCGACTTCGTTGGGGTACTTCTCCGCGTGCGCGTACACGCGCTGCATGCGCTTGCCCTCGGGGGTTCCCGCGATGCCCGTCTGTGCGGCGTGGATGTCGTAGTGTAGGCCGTAGAGCGCGCCGCAGACGATCATGGCGGGGATGCGCTTGAGTAGGATCCGGATGTTGTGTAGCTCGTACATTTCGCCCGCGCCTAGCGGGTTGTCGCGAAGAGTGCGCATGGCCCAGCCCATGGGCCCGCGGCGCTGGAGGAGTTTCGCGTGGAGCTTGCTTTCGCCCTGTGCTACGATTTCTTTGTATGAGGTTTGCTTGGCCTCGATGGCGACGAGTTTCTTTTCGTGCTCTGCGCTGGGGTCTGTGGTGGACTGGTTCTCGGAGAAGGAGCCTGGGGAGTGCAAGAGCGTGGACGAGGTGTGGTCCGTTTCTTCCTCCTGGACGACGGCGTAGTTGGGGACGTTGGCGCGCTCGGAGAATTCCGGGGCGGGGCGCTTGAAGAGAAGGGGACCGTAGATGAACATCCATGGCTTGACGCTGTGGTCCTTCTTGATTACCTTGGCATGCACGAAGGGCACGAAGAAAATGGCGGATAGGAGCCCGAGGCCGGCGCCACAGCCCATGGTTACTGCTGCTACGTACCAGCCGGGCTTCTTGTTTAGGCCGAGGTTAGGAGAGCCCTTGTATACGATAGACAGGGTGCAGACAGTGCCGGCGATGAGGAAGAAGAAGGGCGACGTATACACGGCCCAAGGAACAGGGTTCTTGCGGATGTGCACGACGAGCTTAATAAGCATGAAGATGGCAGCGGCGAAGCCACCGGAGATGACGGGAGCCATTCCCAGACCGGCGAAGATGGCACCGAGGCCCTTACCATCGTTCCAGCCCCACTGGACATGTGAGGCGCCGACCGTTGCGACACCAACACCGGCAACAGCAGAAATAAGCGAGTAAGTAGACGAAACGTGGGCAGAGTGCCGCGTGCACCACATGACCCACGACGAAGCGGCAGCCAAAGCGCAAGTAAAGGCGAGCATCTGCACGCCGGCGTTATCTGCGAAAGCCGAGTTGGGAATGATACCGTTCTTGATAGTTTCGGCCGTGCGCGCGCCGACCGTGATGGCGCCGAGCATTTCGAATATTGTGCCGAATATCATGGCTTGTCTGTACGAGATGGATCTCGACGAGACGCTGGTGGCCCAGGAATTTGCTACATCGTCTATTGAATGGTTAATATTTGGACGTCTCCTTAAATAACGAACATATATAGGAGTAGTTTTCATGTGGTTAGAAAAGTACTTACTGGCTCCGTTGTTGAAGGCATCGAGCATGGCAAACAGAGTGCCGATGACGAAAACGTAAGTGTACTGATCGAGAGCCATTTTGACACACTAACGTATATATCAACGTTAATATCGTGCCGCTGGTCGATGATGTCTCGATGATAGCCGCTGGTTATCAAGGGCAGGAAAGAGAAAGGGAGACAGTGCGATAGGGCGATTATATATGCCCTAAGTTACCTATCTCCGTGGCATCTGTCACTGGCCTCACCGAGTGGCGCAACGGTTAAGGTTAGCCCTTGCAATCTTCTGCCCTTCGCAGAGTGTAATTCATGCTACTGCCAGCAAGCCACTTTTCACAAGCTAGACCTCTCGGCCCTTTACCCACGTTCTTCTTGGCCCGTTCACCTGGGCGGCCGTCCAGGGAAGCCGTAAACCGCACGCCATCATCGAGGGAGGATTAATTGACTTGGCGCAGCTTGGCGGCAGTGAAAGAGGATTTAAATATCCACGATGATATGTGAAGGTTGAGAATCTCTCGCTCTGGTTCGCCGCGTCTTCGCGGCTGAGGCTCTTGGCGGGGACTAGCACTCCAACGGCCCCCAGGATATGCACGAGCCAATAGGAGCGCGTGAAGCCCCCACGTGGGAAGATCTCCCGTCGTGAACGGCTTCCTATGGAGTACGGGGGACCCTGCGTGCCCAGACGCCCGGGTACCTACTGACAGGGGGCCTTAAAGATAACCAGACCTCGGGTAGGGCGAACCGTAAGAGTCGAAGCGAGGGACTGCAGTTGCCTTTCTGCAATGGAAACATTCTAGAACAGGAGAAAAGAAACGGTCGCTCGTGATTAACGTGCAGCCCTATATCGGAGACACGTGGGAGGATAGCTCTGTAACGGCGCGCTGAATGTATAATACTCAAAGTAAGACCGTTGAAGTGGAGAATCAGTGAAACTGTATCTTGAATTACCTATACTGGCCGCTATTGTTCACCCTGTATTCAATGTTCGATTAACCTACCAGTACGTACCTAGTGAAGTTGCGAGATTTCGTTCGTTCTTTTTTAGCTTGAAGACTAAATAGACACTAATCGCGACACGTCGGAAATGCCCACTGAGTTTACCTTGGCAGCTTAGGATCCCATACGGTTATATCTTGTGGGTGGTGCCGTAGTCAGTCAGGAGATTGAAGAATCTAAGAGAAACCTCAGCCGCTCGCGTAGAAATCGAATAATTCGCGATGGGCGACTCACTCAACTTTAGCTCTACAGAGACGTCGGTTACGGAAGCGTGGGGGTGCGGATGTTCGAAGTTCAAGCCACAGAAGTGAATAAAATTCGTTAATAACATCCCACTGATGGCTTCGTTTATTCCGCCAAGCGAGGCAAGGGATACTCAACAGTCGATAATCTCCGTGACTTGGGATCGTCTGGAGATAAAAAAAAATTCCCTTCAAGGAAAATCGCCTGCTGGTATCTCCGACCAACATGGTCAAATCGTCGACACATATGCTTCGAATCAACACGTGCTCGTCTGAAGTGTAAACCGCCAAGAGCCAAGGTCTTGTCTTGTTAGGTTTCTTATAAGTTGCTGCCGAGAGTGGATATCATGATTGGTCTACATAGTAGTTCAGACGTCGAGCGTTTTCTATCGTGCACCCCATCCAAACCTAGTCCTGCGTTAGTCCTGTCTAAGCTGAAAATCGTGGCAATAAGATTATGAGTGAAGTTTAGATAAAATTGACATAAACTTACACGTTTAAACGCACTCACTGACTTCATATTAGGTAACTGTACCTAAAGCAGCGCAATTGTGAGAGGCTAGCAGTGTTGGCATTAGTAACGAAGACAGAAAACAGTATTTTCTGCTCTGAAGGGGAAAGACGATGGAACGATTATTCAACGGAGAGTTCATCGAGCATATCGAATCCGACCATCTCCGATTGCCTAGTCGAGGTCGTTCCTGTAAACTCTGTTTCATGACTAACGATACCGTATCCCTCATAAATTTGCTGCATATGTAGCCCATACTCAGCGAGGATCTCAATCACGCTTGGATGGGAATGTCTCAAATCATCCCATAACGTTCGGTCAAAGCTTGTGGAAAGGGAATGAACATCGGCACCATGGTCGAGCAGTTCCGTAACCGTCGACTTGCTTCCTATAAGGCACACCAGATGTAAGGCTCTTCAAACTTAGTAATGCCGCCTTTGACATTAGCTCCGTTCTCGAGTAGGAGACGAACAATCTTTTCGCACTCATAGACTTGTCGGACGCTGACGGGATGCTCTCTCCAATTTTTGAAGTGATGGCGTATCGGCTGATCCGTTGTGACTAGGCATTCTTTCACCTTTTCCGCTTGCGACTTCTCGAGGAGAAGTACGGCGCAGGCTTGTATTGCGGCTAGGAGAGGCGACGGGAGCTTGGAGCTCTTGAGTTGGAGGTTAGCGCTGAATTCAATAAGAAGACTGATAATATCGGTGTGTAGATTAGATGCTGCGAAACATAGCGAGTATTCGCCGATTTGTTCATCCATTTGGTTGATGTCGATATTCCCTTGTTTCACTACCTATGTGTTCCACGTCGACTCACGAACCTGCCTTGCATGCCTGGCAGTAACGCTTCGGCGTCGGCGGACAGTAGTCAAGAAGGAGCTGGACTACCGCATCATTTAGATTAGGAAGATTAAAAACCTTGTCCATCATCGGCTCGGGATCTTCTTTGCTCTAGAGAGATTCCAGGAGGAGCTCAAGGACCACGAGTTGCCTCCAAGTGCAAGCGACTAAGAGAGCATCTGAGGCTTGCCACGTTTTCACCTCAGCTCTCGTCAGCACCGAAAGAACCTCGTTGTAAGCATTCGATACCGGTTCCATGCTGTCGGCTGCCGTCTCCTTTATTAGCGAGGATACGTTGATGTCGGCTCCAGCAGCAAGGAGAATCCTCACGGCGTCGACATGGCCGTTTCTTGCTGCAACGGTAAGTACCATTCCATGTCGCTCCACGACCTTCCCTATGTCTGCCCCGTGTTTAAGCAATAGTTTAATGGTGCGAGTGTCACCATTAGCAGCTGCCGCGTGGAGAGAATTCTCATTTTCGGGTTCTTCGAAACTCCAGCGAATCGTGGGATTCCCAAGATGGTCGAAGAGGTGACGATATTTCATTCCCCCTTCAATATTCGCCGGTATCTTCGCGTCCAGCAGCTGTTGGACTATGTCAAAGCTACCCTGCCCTGCGCTTAGAATAAGCAGGTTTGGCATTTCGCCCTCGTCTTCCAAAAGGGTCCCCACCAGCTGCTAGAAGTCCCTTCACAATTGCAGCATTGTGAGTATCCATGGCAAGTTGCAATGGAGTCATGGTAGAGTTTCTCTCATAAGTCCGCCTCTCCCACAATTGCTTCACTCTTGGTTTCGAGTGGACATCAGCTCCACGACTTAGAAGTAAATGAACAATCTGCTCATGGCAGCCAACAATGGCAGCTCTGAGGGGGTTCAACCATCTGCCCTGAAGAATATTGACATCTGTGCCTGCTCCAATGAGTTTTCCTATCATATCCTTGTGCCCACGGCGCGCCACGGCTTGTAGTGCGGTGCCATAATAATAGCTTACGACGTTCATATCTACACCACGAGATAGTAACAGGTCAACAAGAGAATGATTATTGAGGAATGCGGCCATCTGGAGGACTGTGCCGAATCGTACGTCATGGGCTCTAGCCTCTGGGAAATAATTCAAGAGTATTTAAAGAGCAGCCCCCAGACCCTCCTTAAAGCCGTACTCCAGAGAATGGGGAAACCAAAAAACGACCGTGTATGTCGGGGCTCAATAGGTCGGCTTTGGAAAGTGGCAGTATCGCATCCAGCAGTCCTTGAACACCACCTTGATCATTGGGCAGAGTTGCACCAGCTTCAAGGAGGACCCACAATACCCTTTCCGAAGATGATTCTCGTCCCACAGCTAGATAAAGAATATATTCGCCCGTACTTACCGTATCGATCTCTGGACCTCTTGCAAGGAGATGCTCGATTATAGGGATAGAGCACTGTCGAACGGCATTTTAAATCGGAGACAGTCTCTGAGCGCAGAGCTCGTTGGGGTCAGCTCCGTGGCCAAGAAGCATCAAGACGATTTTTTCTTGTTGGGATAACTTATTCGTATAAGAAAAATGTTGCAGCGATGCCTGAAGCGGCGATATAAGACTGCCGGTTCCAGCAGAGCGGACATTGGCATCACCTGCCAACTCTTCCAATAAACATAAGATGCCATCGTTATATTGGGTTTCTTCAAATTGAGAATCACCCTCCAGCCTCAAAGGTGTCGTTCAGCATCGAAGCGATGCTCACGCTGTATAAAGCTGCTGTAAGGTGGCATGCCCCAAGGGCGAGCCACCTTACTGAGGCTTCATATCATGATATATGGAGGCGTCCTGAAGGCAGACGTCCAAGCTCTTGACGAATAAGCCTTCAGCCCTTTGCCCATGAACATGGATTGCGCCTCAGAGCCGAAGGATTATCATGCAGATATCCGCTGTTAAGCTTTGCCCGACTGTAGGATCGGTTGAACGTGACCACTATCCTGCCTATAATGACAATAATAAGGGAAAAGGAGGGGGCGGGCCGGTGCTTGACGCGTATCTATTAGATACCGACATTGCGTAACACAAAAACATGCACTGATACGACTTTTGAAGCGTTTAAATGCATGTATTTGCCAGGTAAGCACATAGATACGTTTTAGTGAATATGAGATAAGAACCGTCGAATTGTGATGAGTCTTGGGATGGGAACTTCAGGATTTCTCTTTGAATCCTCATCTTCGACTCCTCCTTTATGCCTACAGTCCTTGTTCAATTGCAACGGCGGCTTCGACATACGAGATATCCAATAGCATTAGCAATTCAATGCTGCTGGGATTCGGGCCACCGAACTGCAGTCTGGGCAGGAGGATTTAGTGCTCTCCACAGCGGACCGTTCCGTCAGTGTAAAAGTCCGACGAGCTAAGACCCTGTGAAGCAACAGCGAATCGTGACAAGCAAAATCCCCTAGGTGCCGCCGTTGATATCCTTTAGAATATATGGAACTAGAGACTTAGCACTAAAGAGGCTATAGTAAAGGGTTATATATATCTAGGTTGATCATAGCTGGTGCAAGCAGTAGACTGCGATCACAGCGAACATTGCGATTCGTCTGCTTAGTCGCCACGACGTGTATAGATCAGCTGACGTATACCCAGGTTGCATGTATGGCTCCCATCCAATTTAAACCACTAACTCTAGATATTTGTGAGGCCATCACAACCTTTGATTTCGATAAGGCTTGCTTTTCTTACTTTATGCAAGTAGGCCACTTACATAGTCGTGATCTATGCACCTACTGAAGCGAGGGGACTTCCTTATAGGGCAGGTGGAGCACCTTGTTAGGGCTGTATTTCCGCAAACAGCAATGCCCTATATTCCACTTTCAGCACACGGGTTTACCTACAAAGGTAGTGGCCGACCACTTGGTCACATTTCACCGTCTTGCTCTTTGTCGGCCTGTGCCCGTGATGCCGCCACTAAAATCTCACGTCAAAATCAGAAGAAAAGAGTGACCTCTACCTAAAGTAGCATTAATATGGAAGAGTAAATCCTTCGTCCTTGGCGCAGATACGCGTATGCGAATCGTTTCCCTATTCCGTCATTGCTAACGTGGGCTTACATAACATACCTTGTTCATATGTGCGTGTCTTAGGACTGCTTGGGTTCTATTAGGTTCCAATAAGCAGGTGGGAAATCTGAAGTAAGAAAATACCTAGGTATTAAACTCTTTTCTCGAAATTATTAGAAGTTAAAAGATAATAACGACGACGACGGCAATAGAAGACTGCGGATATCAGCTACTCTCAGCTATTGGTCCTTGCGTCAATTGCTTAAACACCATGCGGCCACTAAAGATTGTTGAAGGCGTCGATCGCCCCAACCATGGCGTTGAGACCCGAAAGGAACTCTTACTTTTTACTGTGGGAATGGTAAGTCCCCCCCCGAGAAGCCAATACGTATCTGCCTGTCATTATATTAAATGTTCTTGATACCTTAGGTTTTGTTATTGGGTACCTCCTTTATAGTCTATACGCTCGGCTTCCCACCGTTGGCAGGGTTCCCGGGTGATAGGTCAACCGCGGCCGGGAATGTCCGGAATTCGCTTCACGGTCTGTTCGCGGGTTGATCTCCGAGCATGCTGTAACCCTTTTCCGCTGGAACATCTGAAAGTGGTGGTACCTTACCATGTGTTGAAGTTACACGAGGCGCTGCACGGGAAATGCGGTTGGTGGGCGGTCAAATCAATTGATAGAGGGAGGGGGAACGGGGGTGTCTACTCAATGGCTCAACCCGTTGAAATTTGGTATTGGGTTCTCATACATTGACTCTCACGGCATGGCGGTATTTTGTTTAACGGGTGATGAGATATATGTGTTCATTTGTCGAGGTCTACGGCGTATCTTGGATGTTAAGGGCGCACACAGGCAATATGTTGGGTACGAATAGCATTTTCTAGCTTAGTCATTTAGCGGATCTATGGTAATCAAGTCTTTGAATTACAGAGTGAGATGGCCTTGCGCAGATGATGGTTTTGGATGTTCATTGGTGCTGCCAGTTTAACTAACCGCAGCGTGTCGTTAGTCATGTACGTGACAGCCGATGCAACTCTGCGCAGTTTGTTACGACACAACGTTAGCCAGTACCGGGTTGATTTTTGTCCAAAGAGATATCGCATGTATGAGTGCTTTCATTCCGAGGAGGTATCAGCATAAAGTCTCAGATTTGCAGAAACCGGCAGGCAATTAGGTTGGACATCATGTGAGATGAGCGAGAGTTTGGGCCTAGATGCCTACGAGAAGGAACTTTGGCCGCCTAGAGACGCCTACTTCATGTATGTGAAATGCTAATCAATCATATGGGTAGAAAGGCGGGTCAATATAGTCGTCATCACGTGTTAGCTGTATCGAGAAGGTTGATATTGAGTGTTAGCTAAAGAATTCATGCCCACGAGGACCATATACTACCCTAGCATTATTAACATAACCATATTTGGAATATCCGTCGTCGTAAGGAAACATGTGGCGACTTCTGAGGAAAACGGGTAGAACTGCTAGCTTGTTATCAACAGTGTCATTGTTTTCGATAGTCTACACCCAAGACTGGCCTAGGGGCCTAGGAGTACCGAGAGTGACCCCCCATTCTCTTTCAACCCCTATTATTCTATTCATGAGTCTATATCTCCGCCTCCTCTCCCGTCTCCTTCTCATATATACTCTTATTTCTTTCCGCTCGACCTCTCACGGCGCAGAATGTTGCACAGGGGTGCTGATAGTTAACTTCGGAAGGCCACATAGAGAATCTACAAGCTTATTGCAATCGAATCCTTAATGATTTACCCGGACCCAAGCAATAAGTAGCTAGCTCATGATAAAACTGTAAGAGATAACAATACCTTCCTAAGAGGCCTATACACAGTCGTTGAGGCGAGAAATGAAGATGATGAATACAACAATAGATATAGATAAGCCTTAGGTAGCCAATTGCAATGGAGAGGTAAGGTAACACAAACGGCTTGACGCCGAGGTAGCCAATAGTGGCACCCCCAATTTTGGTGAACTCGCAAGAGAGTGACACATCTATGATAGACCACGGTTGATGGCAAGGCGGCGATAGCGTAATTCACCAGTCATAGGGGAGGAAGATTTGCCTTCATACCATCGCGTACACGAAAGCCCATGTCCACTAATACCATGCGTAGTTGTAATGAACATCTACCTAGGTTACCTACCTAACCAATCCTGCAATTCGCCCACTACCGAATGACAGCAGCTGAATCGCCTTCCCAGCCAGCCATCCGATGACAAATTCCAGCCATTATCCGCCTACCCAGGAAAGCCTCGTATGGTATACATATGCAGACGATCTCATCGAGCAGCAGATGATGATAAGAATACCTAGCTAGCCAGCTAGCTGAGCCCACTACCAAATCGGCTAACCGGCATATGCAGTCCTCGCTACCGCGCCGAGGGCTCTGGAGAGAAACGCAAGTGCCGTGGGAAGCCTTGTCCAAATTATAAAATTATAGCAGACGCAAATAGCGGAACGCGTGTTGTGTGGCAAGTTTGGGCTCCGGTCGAATATCCCGAACCCCAGTCCCAACATGGTGGATAAATGTCAAATGTCAATGGATGTCAAATGTTAAATGGACGGCCCTGGGAGTGCCGTGTGGTCGCTCCGGGCCTCTTGATATTTGGTATTTGAGTTGTGGTACCCCCTGGATCGCGATTCGGCCCAGCATACTAACAACCACTTAATTAGAAAATCCGTTGTCCGGTATTTCGCTGGCCCCTTTGGCCAGGAAGGGGAACCGTTTATTACCTACCTAATGTACTAGAAGGTAGATATTATGCTCGCAATAACTCTCCCGCGGCAGAAATCAAGTGACCTTTCAATCAAGCGGCTCGGCAACGAGTTCTGCACCAATCGCGGCGCCCGTTCCGCCTCGCTATTTAGCCCTCCCCCTTCGGGCAACCAGATAGCCGGCACTTCGTCCACAACCCTTTCCCATCGCTAAGGCGCCGATCAGCGAGCGCTCGGCCAATAACGTGCATCGGAAATTAATATACGCGAAGAGAGGCACTGAAAAAAACTGCCTCATCGTATATTGCTCTCTTAGGTAACGCTTTAACCTTACTTGAATTGTCGTGGCCTCGCTGGATCCTCTGAGTCGCTTCTATGCGGACATGGGTTCCCCACATTTTGCCATTCTGCCATACTCGCAGTCTGGCGAGTCTTGGCGGATAGGGGGTATAGAGTGCGCGGCGTGCTTCTCCGGGTTGGCGAAAAAAATGTAAGATATAGGAGGGCGCATTTCTTGTCCTCCCCGGAGGACAGAACGAAGAGGTAGTCGTTGTTGCAACTGTTGCAATGGGCTTCTTCAAGCAACTACTGGCATTCGCCCTGGTGGGCGCGTCCCTTCGGGGGCTGGCTCTCGGCGCCGACTACCCTCAGGCGGACATCGACTCGGGCAAAGTTCTGCAAGAGCTGGGTAAGACGGCCAAGGAGACTGCTTTGGCTCGCCTCGAAAGCTCCACTAATTCAAAGTGTACAAAGGAGAATGTCAGAGTGCGCAAAGAATGGTCAGTCGAAGACTAATCTTAGCGTCGACTCAGAAAATTGACCGTCTCAACTAGGAGAAACATTCCTGGACCAGAAAGGACAGCGTATTGGAAAGCCGTCGAGTGTCTGATGCATGAGCCGCAGGTGTATCCAAATGTGACGGGTCCTAAATCGCTGTTTGACAGTTTTGGCGTCTTGCATTACAAAGTGACGCCTTTCGTCCACAATTCGGTGAGTCGGCCTCATCTTCGCATTTCAGCTGCTTAGAATGATCTCTAACGGGACGATGTAGGCATACTTCCTCCTCTTCCACAGACTGTACGTCTGGACCTTCGAGGAGAAGCTAAGGACCGAGTGTGGCTATACGGGTGCCATGCCGTACTGGGAGGTAAGGAGAACTTCGGATGACCTCTGCTTCCCTGAGACCATAGACCTAACAGTGCCTACCATAGTGGGGCCTCGACGCCGCCAGCGTCGAAAAGTCGCCCATCTTCGACGGATCCGAGACATCGATGGGGTCCAACGGGGCGAAAGTCAACTCGTCCTTCGCATTCTTCCCCGGCGGTTCGGGCGGCGGATGCGTGACCCACGGGCCCTTCGTCAACTACACCGTCAACTTCGGGCCCAATACCGCCAGGGACCCGCTGGCCTACAACCCGCGGTGCTTGAAGCGCGACCTCAACACGCAGATCTGTTCGCAGTGGGCTTCTATTCGGAACACCACCGAGACCATCCTCGAGAGCCCCGACATCGCCCTCTTCCAGGCCAACGTCCAGGGCGACTTCCGGTGGGCCGCCGCTCGAAAGTGGGGATTCGCGGTCCACGGCGGTGGACACTTTTCCATTGGTGAGTGAGCCCCTATATACAAGCACGTACCTTGGATTGTACTGATGATTACTCTCCAGCTGGTGACCCGGGTGGGGACTTCTACTTCTCGCCTCTCGAACCCGTATTCTACCTGCACCACGGACAGATAGACCGCATGTACTTCATCTGGCAGAACCTCGACTGGGAACAACGACAGGTGAGCATACCCCCTAATAATTAGCTTGGCCTCAAGTGCTAACTTTGACTGCGCAAAGACCATGGCCGGTACCATCACCATGATGAACATGCCGGCGAGTCGCAACGGGACCCTCGATGATGTGCTTGACATTAGGCCGGTTGGTGGAACCTTCAAGTACCGCGAGTTGCTCGACACTGTAGGGGCTTCGCCTTTCTGCTTCGTATACGAGTAAGCATAAATCGGATCCGAAACCCCGGGACTGACGAACGGCATGAAGGGCGTTAAGAAGGCGAAGGTGGCTCGAAGTCGTCAATAGCATTAGCTGTAAACGCGCGAAGCAGTTGAATCCAATAGATCATGAATCAGACGAAGGGAATGCTTTCTTATACAGCTGCACTTGCAAACAAGTTTAGGTGAATAGTCAAGACAGAAGAGAAGTACACGTGAATTTGAAAACTTTGGTATTATTCAGACATTCCATCGTGAACGTAGATATGACATATATACGGGGTACTGGTACAGGATCACCATAATGTCCCCTGCACAAACGAGAGTAGAGTCACCATTCGGGTATCTCGCCAGGCTTTGGCTTTTGGATGCGAACAACTTTGTCTGCGTTAAGGAGGCAGAGCGGGTCAAGCGCTTGCTTGATTTTTCTCATAGCATCGACCGTAGTCTCGCCTAGTTCATGCGGTAGATAGTCCCTCTTGACTAGACCAACTCCGTGTTCACCCTATGCTAGTCAGTTCGCATGTTCCAAAGAATGTTAGGTCGCTGGGAAGACTCACCGTGACGGTTCCTTCTAACTCGACAGCCCTCTTTACCATACGATGTACCAGCTCCTCAGCAGCGTGCCTTTGCTCCTCGTTCGAAAGCAGAATGACTACCGACCCGTTAGCGTTTCTGGCCAACCAATATGCAGTCGTTTTGTTGCTTGATTAGCCACTTACTGTGGAAGTTCCCATCACCAACATGTCCAACAATAGTGCCATACATGCCACTCTTCTTCATATCCTCCTTCGTCTCCTCAATAAGCAGCGGCAACCGGCTCATCGGGACCGCTACATCACCAGTCCACACTTTATCGTCGGGCTTAGCAACTGCCAGAGTACTCCAGAGAGCTTCCTTGCGCGCGCTCCACAGCTCCGCTTTCTCCTCCTCGGAGCGCGCGAATTCGAAGCTCTTGCTTCCCGCCTGGCGGGCCATCTCCTGGACGATCTGAATCTGCTCCTTGACGCCGCGCTCGGTGCCGGAGAACTTGAAGAAGAGCGTCGGAACCTCTTTCCACCGCTTCGAGGTCATGCCGGCTGCATTGATGCACCGCATCTGCTCATCATCCAGGATCTCAACAGCGGCGACAGGTACGCCTTGGCCTACGACCTTGGCCACGCAATCGGCAGCTTCTCGGATCGTGCCGAAACCACAGACAGCCACGCTCGTGCTAGCGGGTTTGGTGGTGAGCTTCAAGGTCGCCTCAGTGACGAGACCGAGCGTGCCTTCGCTACCGATAAAGAGCTTCGTCAGATCGTAGCCAGCGGAGCTCTTTCGCGGGCGTTGACGGGTCTTAATCACGGTGCCGTCCGCAAGTACAACGGTAAGTGAGAGCACCCACTCTCTCATAGTGCCATAGCGGTACGCATTGGTACCACTGCATCCGGTCCCGATCATGCCTCCAATCTGAGCACCTGGGCCTGGGTCAGGCGGGAAGAACAGGTTTTCCTTGCCTATTACTTCATTAAGGAGCTCCCAGCCAACAGCCGGCTGCACGACGACATCTAGGTCTTCCTTGTGCACCGCGAGGATCTTGTTCATTCTGCTAAAATCCACGCAGATACCTCCTCTCGTTGGCGTGAAGTGCCCTTCTAAGCTAGTACCGCCGCTGTAGCCAACCACCGGTATCCGTCGCGAATGGCAGACTTTCATGATCGCGCTAACTTCCTCCGTCGAGCCCGGATAGACCACCATGAATGGCTTCTGTCTCTCCTCGTTGCGGTAGCTCGACCAGTCGGAATTGGCGTGGGTATGGAGATCATCTTCCACAGTGCTAACATTCTCCTTGCCAACAATGACAGCAAAGTCAGCCCAGGCCGCTTCGAGGTTCGCCTTATCGGTCCTGTATTTCGGTTCGCGGGTGAGGGCCAGTGGGAGAGTGGAGGTGGCGTCGGGATCGCGGGGTGCTTTTAGACCTAGGTAATACGAGCTGGCAGCGGTGGCGAGCACGACTAGCAATTGACAAACATTAGCCATAGCCTCAACATATTCCTCTACTCAGAAGTGCCCTTACCGAATGTCATAGCCCACCGTCTTGTTCCCACAGACTCTTGCCGTTGTCGCGCAAACTTTGCTTGCTCTGCCTTCTCGCGCGCTATTCGTGAACTTATACTCTCAAGCATCTGGCCCTGGAACGTAGACCCCGCCTGGTCTTTCTTCTCCGTAGCATACGATCGCACGCTTCCCGTGAACGTGACACATCTCGAAGTCGTCTGAATTGGTCTTGGGACGCCAATGCCCCGGATTCCGGCGTATGTCGACCGAGAAACGAGACGCGACATGTTTGGAAAGTGTGCGTATTCGGAACTGGAGGGGTAACGCCTATGACATCTTAATACGCCGTAGGGAAGCGAGGTGAAACCAGGAACCTGAGACCGCCTCCAATTTATACAGGGTGAATTGAGTATTACGACAGCTTCCCGTGTGTATCCCTTGTCAGCACAAAGAAAGCCTATTTCCATTAGCTCGGGGCTACCCGCTACCGATTTGTGGTGGAGTTCGGCATCCGATGCCCCACAAGTGCTACCCTCCCAGCTGCCTCCCTCTTCGTCATTCGGCAACAAAGTGACGTGCCAGGAGCTCGGCCATTGGTATGAGGATATTCCCAATGAATTGAAATCGTACTTGCATTATATCCAGCCACTTCGTATAACTGTTTCCGTAGCTGCTAGTCCTCTTTAAGATCGTCATGTGCGCCGTCACCGGAGATCATCTAAATCCAACAGGCGATCATTACTTGGATAAAATACAAATCCACGATTGATAAGAATTTCCAAATATAGTGAGTCAAGTTATAGAGTATGTAAGCATTCATGGTATTACTAGACTCTGAGCACAATCTCCAAGCATCATGGATGTAGCTATGAACATGCTCAATCCCCAATGCCGCTCCATTCACTATCATCTCCCCCCTGGGTATCACTAACAGCTTCCTGAACCTTTCTCTTCTTGCTTCCAATAATAGCACCACGCCTGTTGTGTTCCTTGCGCCTCTCCCAAGCACTCTGAGTAGTAATCGTAGCCTTAGCTCCTCGTCGTGATTCCACACCTCGCTGCTTCAACTTCTTCTTTTCTTCCTTCTTAACCTTTGGGAGTGAATCCATCAACCACTTGGGAACACCTTCCTCGTTACTCTTCCCGGCTTGCTTCTCACTCAGAGCAATAACATTAGCTATGCTCTTCAAATACGCGACGTCTTCGGTGGTGTAAAAGGTCACGGCCACACCACCCTCGTGGCCAGCTCGCCCGGTTCGCCCTACTCGGTGCACGTAGGCCGCCGCGGATGTTGGAACATCGTAGTTGATAACACCATTGACCCCGCGGAAATCAATACCTCTCATGAGAAGGTCAGTCGTAATAAGGACCCAGATCTCACCTGCTCGGAAACGAGCAACAATGCTAGAACGTGCTGAATCCGACATTGACGAGTGAAGAGCTGCGATGCGGGAGGAGCCGCCAGCCTCGAGGGGTATATCGAACTTCAATTCGTTATGTAGTGCTGTAGCGCGTTCGATTGTCTGCGTGAAAACCAGGAAAGGAAGTCGCATGTTCGGCACGGTGTCATCCGATGACTTGGGATGAAGGAGCTGGCGGAACGCAAATAATTTGCCTTGTTCAGTCGCGGTATAGATGAGTTTATGGTTGATGCTTGGTACTGCCGTGTCTTTGAGTCCGACTACAAGGCGAATAAGAGGAATACTTGAGTGAGACGGTCCTCGAGATTTCAACTGCTCCAATATCAGTCCTTCGATGTTGGACCCCATGGTCGCTGACCAACACGTTAACCGTAGAGATTCGTTCGTGCAAGCAGACCATATCCCTAGAGTCTGGTCGCGGAATAGAGGATCAAGGAGAACATCCGCCTCATCTAGAATTAAAGACTTGACTGTCGGTAATTTTCTCGACTTTAGGAAATTCTTTAGAAGCAGAGGTGTTGTGACCAAGATATCCGTCTTCGTTATTGTGGTCGCTTTCTTTGGACCATCATCCTCCGCATCATCATCGTCAGAACTGCCTGTTTCCTCTTCGTTCCCAGAAGCGTCTTCGTCACCAGAATCGCTATCGGGCTGACCCTCTGTGGGTATTTGCATACCCTTCTTCATTCCCACGATCTTAACCCCTGTGCCTTGCGCAAGTTTCCTGCCCTCATTCACGATCTGGTGGGCGAGTTCCCGCGTGGGAGCGACAACCACTACCTCTAGAATATGGTCCTTCTGCAATGCATCACCAGCTCTCCTACGTAGGATGCTATTGATGGCCGGAATCAAGAAAGCCAGTGTTTTGCCGCTTCCAGTGGGAGCAATCGCCAAGAAATCAACGCCATTCTCGGTTTTGAAGTTCGACTCTTCTGCGAAAGACGACGGTATCGCCCTGTCTGGTTGTATTAGCAGTGGTAGACTGCCCAGCTGTACCTCGGTAGGTATCCGATATCCTTGCTTCGCAAGATTCTCCCCCAACCTAGTTGAGATGTTGTAGGTAGATCGAAGTTCAGAGAACGAGGTCAATGGCTGCGGGAAAAGTTGCTTCTTGCCATCTTTTGCTTTGGGTTTGACTTCCTCTTTCTTTTTTGACTTCTTCACCTTTGCCTTTTTGGTCTCGTGCGAGGAGAGAAGGGTGAATTTTAGGCGATGCGACCGAAGGATTTGCCGAACTTCGTCTTCATCCAGCACTGACTTCGACGCAGTCTCTTTGGGAGAATCTCGACTCTCGGGCTCAGGACTAGGCTTCTTTGCAGCCTTTGGTGCAAAGAAGTTAAGTTCGAGATCATCGTCAGCTTCTAGGTTCGACGCAAGCTGATCCTCATTCCGCTTGCGCTTAACTCCTCTCGTCGGATCATTGAAGAGCTGCGGATTAGAAGGTTTGGTAACGGGTTTCGGGATTGCTGGCTGAGAAGCGGACTTTTTCGTCCCGCGGGACAGGATCTTGAGGATATCCATTGACTGCGACCAGTGTATGCAACTTTTGTGGATGAGAATTGATCCAGTTCAATTGTTCCATCGGCTCAGTTTAGGGCGGTGTAGAGAAAATTCTTGGCGGTGTACTTTCTGCCAGACAAAAAGTCGGCACTAAATCTCCCACCTAATCCACCCCGCAGCCCCGCAAACTGAAGGACCCACCATTATATTTGCGCTCCTATCCAGTTGAACCTCTTATCTTCAACTCTCTTCCATATATCTCGCTGATATCAAACTGCCGCAGACGACTTAGTTGAGGATACTGACGTCTCTTTAAAAGCCACTGGCACATCATAACCCAAGGGAAGAGTTAATATATTTCCCTAAGAGCTTCCATCGCTACCACAATGCCAGGGTTCGTTCGCTTCCCAGACTGTGGCAACCCCCAGCTAGCACAACTGTAGCTTCAAGTGGCTCCCTATGACACTAGTTCATCATATCTGGACAATACCATCGAGCTGATTGGCCCGGATAAAACGCTGGTTAATCACAACGTGATTCTAGCCCGAGAAAAGAAGCCTGCAAGCGTTAGAAGCTTCGAATGCCAAAGTTCCATTACAGACCGGGGACGAACCGGGGATGAACACCCCACTACGCTTCGACCTGGTGGGCGGGTTACAGCTGTCCATTACGACATTCTATGTTAGAAGAGATACTGACCCCTGCCCCTCAATCGTGTAAGCTATAGCTTTCACGAGACTGCTATGCCTTAGCTAGAAGTCTAGCTCTCCGAGTACGGGGGTGTTGGCTAGAGGAGAGTGATTTTTTCTTATGCTTGGCTCGTGTTTACTTTGGATCACCTGTTCACTCGCTTGTGTTCCTTTGTCAAGTGTCACGATATAATACCTCATCCCATCTTCAAGTCAATCAGCTCTTGATCTCAGACATTGAGCTTTTAATAAGTAATTTACTTGATATTCTCCTATCCCCCGACCCAATAAGATATGGATCCCAAATCCGCGAGCGTGTGTGCCTCCCCAAATCCCGCCTGATGGACAGCTCTCTAATATCTGCTCCTAGAACCTCTCCTTTATCCTCAATAAACCACATGATGTCCAGTTCTCGGACAGACCCGTCCCCTCCCTTCAAACACCCCACGATGTTCTTGTCGCCGTGAACTACACTGGTATTTGCGGCTCAGATGTCCACTATTGGGAGCATGGTGCGATCGGTCACTTTGTGGTTAAGGACCCCATGGTCCTAGGCCATGAATCTTCCGCCACAGTTGTCGAAGTTGGCTCCGCAGTCAAGACCTTGAAGAAAGGCGACCGTGTTGCCCTAGAACCTGGCTATCCCTGCCGGCGGTGCCAGCCCTGCCTAAGCGGCCACTATAACCTCTGTCCCGAAATGAAGTTTGCTGCGACGCCTCCCTATGACGGTACACTGACAGGCTTCTGGGTCGCTCCGGCAGATTTCTGTTACAAGCTTCCCGACAACGTTTCCCTACAAGAGGGCGCTCTAGTCGAGCCTCTAGCAGTCGCTGTTCACATTGTCCGACAAGCAAACGTGACACCAGGGCAATCCGTCGTAGTTATGGGAGCAGGCCCAGTCGGTCTTCTCTGCGCAGCCGTTGCACGAGCATTCGGGGCGTCGAAGGTAGTATCTGTCGATATCGTCAAGTCTAAGCTCGACTTCGCTAAATCGTTCTGTTCCACCCACACATACATAAGCCAAAGAGTCCCAGCTGAGCAGAACGCGGCAAACATTAAGAAGGAAGCGGACCTAGAAGACGGAGCAGACGTCGTGATAGACGCCAGCGGCGCCGAGCCCAGCATCCAGACCAGCCTTCACGTCGTCCGCGTGGGTGGCACTTACGTCCAAGGCGGCATGGGCAAGACGGACATTACATTCCCTATTATGGCCATGTGTCTGAAGGAAGTGACTGCAAAGGGAAGCTTCCGGTACGGTAGCGGTGATTATAAGCTCGCCGTCGAACTGGTCGCCTCCGGCAAGGTCGAAGTCAAGAAGCTTATCAGCAGCATCGTGGAGTTTAAAGAGGCCGAGGACGCCTTCAAGAAAGTCAAGCAGGGCGAGGTCATCAAGATCCTGATTGCGGGCCCGAATGAAAAGATCGGATCTAGCAATGGCGCTGCCGCTGCTTAAGGAGTGATGAAAAGAGGTATTGCGGGCTATGTCATGTCTATGCTGGGCAAATGAGTACGTGTAAGCGTTGGCGAAGGCTTTGTTTGGCTGAGCGGAATGGGCGGTTGTTGGGTGGTGTAGGCGTCGAGGTGTCTAATACTTATTGTGTAACCGGGATGTGGGAAGAGTGATGTAGTTGTTCACAGCGCTATATATCGGATATCATAGCAGGCAGTACCATTGCCACGCGCGAAAGACAGGACAACCTCTTCAAATATAAGCAAAAAGCAGATACGCACACAAAACAAGGCTGCTGTAATACCACGGCCGCATTTAACCTCCCGAAATCGTCCGCATGTTCCCGGCTAATACGACCTTGATGGAGCGCTGAGGAACTCCTATAGGATCGGTCGCTTAGCCGCGCAGGAGTTGGAGTACCCCATTACCCGGGGGTTTTCGAACGATTGTGAGATCATGGTGGTATTTAGGCAAGCTTTGTAGAACCCTGGTTATCTACCTAATGTAGGGCGGGAAGATGAGATGCAATCACTGCGTAGGTAACTACGATGTAAGCTGGGTATGCGAGAGGGAGCAAAGTAGCCAGCTTGGATGCTATCAATCTTCAGCTGGAAACCAAGCGATTATAGGCGAGGAATACAATATTCTCAAAGTGGCGTCTATATATACCATCTTCTCTCTGTATACCTCCTATCCGCCGCTAGTAGTATATACCGTCAACCCCTTTTCCCACACAGCCTCACCAACCATAAATCATCTAACCATCTACCTCTAAACCATGCCCAAATACCTAGTCGTAACCACACTCCCCTCCCTCGCGCCCTTCACCTTAACACTAATAACCTCCCCCGGCACAACATCAACAAGATTATCCTCAAACCGAACACCATCATCCTCGCTCTCCAACGCAACGCCCTTGACCGGGACCTCAGCCGAGACGTTAACAGTAGTATACTCCTCACTCAGCTCAGCACGTAGATGCTTCGGTTTAGGCAAGTGCAAGTACTTCAGGGGTTCAGGCCAATTAACGTAGCGCGCGAGCTGGACGCCGTTTTCAGGATTGACTAGGTATGCCGCGACCACGGTGCGGTGGGCATCTATCCCCTCTTCCTTCTTCGGCTCTGGGACCTTGAAGGCTGCGATCTCGGTGGATTGGTTTTGGGGTAGGATAAGCGGCTCCTTGTTAATTGTCTCGCTGTACGTTTCCCGGCCGGTCTCGACGTCCCAGGCTTTGACCACGCAGTCTACTGTCAGGTCCTCTAGAGTCAAATTACTACCCCAGATCTCGATTTGGATCTTTGTCTCAATGTCTACGCGCGTGTACTTGTTGCGCGGGTGCTTGTGTTCTCGGCGCGTCATGCCAACTGACAATGGTGCCATCTCCCGCTTGACGGTGAAGTAGGCGTGTTTGGGGCGGAGGTAGTAGTCGCAGATGGCCCAACTGGTGACTGGCCAGCAGTCGTTGATCTGCCATACGAGCGCGCCTGCGCAGTATTCGCGCCCGGGGCCCTTCCATTGCCGCTTCCAGAGCCGGTAGGCGGAGGCCAAACATTCGGCTTGCATCAACTGCGTGCAGTATACGAATTGCTCGAGCGGGTCCGGTGCGTAGCGCATGTTCTCGACTAAGTACAGCGCAAGACGTCGCTCGTGCCCTTCTGCTTTATTGTGGAAGTCCACCGTTGAGGACTGCGGGTATCGATCCGGATCGTCTTTTCCAAGCGGGAGGTAAGCGTCGATTGTTTTCACCGATGGGAATGCCTCCATGCCGAATTCTGATACGAAACGGCCGACTAACTTGTCAAAATTTTGATACTTCTCCTGTGTGCCATGCCACACATTCCACTGGTGGATATCGCCTACTGTCGGGTCATGGCTGTCGACTCCTCCCCAGGGGCTTCCGGGGTGGTAATGGACGGACGGGGAGTACTCCCGGCAAACATCGGGAAGTATCTTCTCGTATATATAGCGCGCCGGGAAGTCAGTCTTGAGCCAACTTTCAGCGTCCTTGTTGTCCTGTTCCCATGTAAGGTTGACGCTCTCAGCGTATTGGTAGTCCTCATTGTTCCCGGCGTATATCACGATACACGGGTGATGTCTTAGCAGTTTGACGTTCTCCTCCGCCTCACACTTGATCGACGCCAGGAGGTCCGGCCAAGCGGGATAGTTACCGCAGCCGAACATAAAGTCTTGCCATACTAGGATACCAAGTTCGTCGCAGGCGTCATAAAAGGCTTGTTCTTCGTATATCCCGCCTCCCCAGACGCGGATCATGAATTGGTTGCCATCAGCTACTAGCTTGACCCAATCATAGTATCTTTCCCTGCTAATCCGTGGAAGAAAGTTATCCGCCGGGATCCAATCGCTACCGCCGCAGAAGATAGGGATGCCATTGACCTCGAAGAAGAACGACGTACCAGGCTCTCCCTTCAGAGGTCTCTGGATAAGTTCGGCTCTCCGTAGGCCAGTCTTTTTTGACATGGTATCTATGACCTTGCCGTCTTCTTCTAAGATGGCCGTAATCAAATATAATGGCTGCTTACCATATCGAACCGGATACCATAGTTCTGGGTTCTGAATGGTAAACGTGGCGCTCGAGTCAGCGTTTACTACCTGGCTCGCAACTGGCGATCCGTCTAGTGAGATCTCGAACCCAACGTTTGAGGCTTTGCCTTCTAAGGAAGTGTGAGCCATGACAGTAGCAGTTTTCAGAGATTTGTCGACATCGATGTCGAACCAGAGATCGGCAATACGCGACTCGTAGACCTCGAGATTGATAGGTCTCCAAGGGCCACAAGTCAACAACGCCGGACCCCAATCCCAGCCCTAAATATGTCAGCCTTTTCTCAAACACAGCCAGCTTATTCGCTTAGCTACACCCGTCTAGACGTACCCAATGATACTGCGCTTTCCGCACAGCCAGCCTCGAGTTATCGCCGTTCCAGCACCCCCATTTATGATCGGGGTATTTCTCAACCAACTTCCAGCCCCGCAAGTATGCGCTGTCAAAGGTGATAACCAGTTCGTTTTCCTCACCCTCCTTTTTCAAGTCGGCTGTGACGTCCATACGTTCAGGGATGAACATATTCTCAGTCTCGAGAATGGTCTTCCCGTTAAGCACCACAGTTGCAAAGGTGTCTAATCCGTCGAAGGCTAGAACTGCTTTAGAGGATTGACCGACGGCGGGAGACTTGACGCTGGTCCTATATGCCCAGGCCGCTTCGCCGACCCATTGGACGTCGAGTTCGTTCTTGCCGATATACGGATCTGGGATGAGCTTATGCGCCAGTAGGTCTAGGTGAACATTGGTTGGGAATTGGCTGACGGGGAGGTACTCGCTGCCCTCTTTGTCGGCTTGCTTGAATTCCCAATTCTCGTTGACTGGGTACACGATGCGGGACGCCATCTCCATCTTACCGAGTTTGGAGATGAGGGGAAAAGAAGGTAGAGTTCCACGAGAATTAGGTGTAGGAAGTGTATGGGAGGAAGAGGAAGATGAAGAAATATTTAGGTTTATATCGAGATTGGCCTTGCTTAGATCAACAATTCCAGAACGAGCTCCGTTTGATGGTTCGGACCCATGACCGGGTCCCGCGGAAGCAGTTGGCACGGTCTGTCGCTCAGATGTGTACTTGAACGACATGAAGCAATTGGAGGGATTAGAACAAAAGGAGGGCAGCAAATGAGCAAGATGGCTCTTCTTATTTATTAGAGAGCAACTTGAGGATTGAATACCTACTATCGGCGATGCTGGCTTTCAATGAATAGGATACCTTATACAAGGTCAATAGCAACCGAACAGGCGGGATAAGACTTCCCGAGAATAACATGGGAAGCAACCTCCTACCTACTAGGTGGGTTGGATCTGACTATGGATTGCTGCTATGCGCCAAGGGCTTGGAGATCTCAATGATGATTCGTGGGGTCGCCTGCGGCTGCCACTACCCGGCCTAGCTATAGGGGATACGCATCACTAGTTGCAGGAACCTGCAGCAGAGGAAAGGTACCACGGTAGCTTTGTTGGCGGACTGAACGAACATCAAGTAAATGAAACTCGAAATAGCAGTCAAGGCTGTCGAAGTGGGAGAGCTCTGAAATCGGATCCACCCGCCAATCCTCTTAAGTCGCCGATTCCACGCCAGTGGTACCATATCGCGGAAGGTAGCACTCCGCGACCGTATCGGGTAAGCCACGTGCAGGCGGAGCGGGAGATTCTTCGGAGACAGGCCCGGCCGATAAGTGCCAACGAATCCTATCTACCTAGGTATTTCTTGGACAATGGATTCAATGCGTCATTATTTAGCGTGCTTCCGGGCATAAAAATATCCGAGTCTGACGGGAAACCTTGGAAGACAGCGTGGGAAAAGCCCGCATATGGAGGACCACCCGCCGAAGAGCAAGGGTGGAAGACTGTCCGCCGAAAAGGACGGAGCATCATCCCCCACGCCGCTTATCGGCTCTCATCGCGGCATCGTGGGATTATCGGTCAGTTATCCATCTAGCCTAGATACATGTAACTCAATATCACCCGCTGATAAACCGGTATGTATATCGACATGTCCTTTATAACAAGGTACATATATAGGTAGATAGTATTGTAAATCGATAGCGCACCAAAAGAAATCTGTATTACTCTATCAGGTCTTGCGAGTCTTCCTGGTACTAATCACGCCTCCAACGCCCAAAACTGTGAAAAAAAGCGAGCGCGCATGCAGAATAGGTATCATCGTAGTGTAATCGTCAGGCCAGGCCAATCCCATCCAGCCCAACCCAATGCCTGTCATCGTCTTATCCCAGCCTACACCTTGCCTCCCCTTTCCCCATCTCGTCTCTATTACGTATCAGCAGCAATTATTCCTCCCCCGTCCCCGATTCAAAGTAAACACCTCCTCCCACTCGCGCATCCCCCAATTCTGTCCGCGGTTCTTGCCTCTACGTCTCCTCCTCATGCCGCCGAGGCCGACCTCGTCCGCCGTCATCGAGCTCTTAATGCTGCCGCCGTCGCTAGCCCCGGCATTCCACATTCCTCCATCTCCGTACTGGATCCCGCTCATCGGGTCGTCCGGGTCGATCTCGCCCAGCTCGATCTTGGTCAGGATCATGCGGGCTAGTCGCCCGAATATCTCGTCTACGCCTTCCCCTGAGAAGGCGGATACTTCCATGGTCACGGGTACGTTGACGCTGCTCGCCCAGCGGGATGCTTCTGTGGTTGATACTTCGCGGCCCTCTGGGGCGACTGTGGCCCTCATCTGCGTGCCGAGGGTTGCGCCGGCGCTGGTGCTGGTTGTACCGACGGAGGTGCTATATGGCATAGAAGAGCTCGTACTCGAAGGTGTGGGGGGTGGAAGACTAGTATCGACGAGGGTATCGTTTGCGAGATCGAGCTTGTTTCCCACCAGTATCATAGTCAGATTCGGGGAGGCAAGCGCTCGCGCGTCATTGAGGAAGGGTTGTAATGCTCGGAATGAGTTGTGCGATGTGATGTCGTAACATAGGATGGCGCCGGCGGCGCCTCTGTAGTACGATCGCGAAACGGAGCGGAATCGTTCGGTACCTGCCGTATCCCATAGCTAGTAGCGATGTCAGCCCCCGTCTCGTCCGGGCTCGATCTGGGAGGAGTAGGTCGTAATACCTGTAGCTTTATCCGCTTCCGCCGTGCGCCGGTGCCGACTTTGATGATCTTGCTTGCGAACTCGACACCGATCGTTTGCGAGGAGAGAACTCGCCATTCGTTCTTAACAAAGCGGTGAAGGAGGCACGACCTATCGGATTTGCGCCATCGTTAGCCGGTTGCTCGTAACGTATCAGGGCTCAATATTCATATCCGTTTCCATCTCTATGCGCATGGTTCCGGACCTCTCGCCAGGAACGCTCTCCATCAACTCGGATCGTGGGTATTTGATCGTACTCACTTTCCCGTTCCACTTGGACCCAGCAAGATAATCTTAGCCAGGTAGTCGTACATACTCCCGAGCTCCTAAAAACAACCATATTAGCTTCTCCCATGCTCCCCGCTTCCGCCGGCATTTTAAATTTCGTTATCGCATACCTGATCGCCCGCCGTCCCCGAGCTCTCCTCGCTGGCGCCCGATGAGCGTCGCGGACGCGTCATCTTATCTGGCCCTCGGTGCGAGGTCCGTAAGCACAGCGAAAAACGTAGTCCCAAAACAATAAACTCAAAGCTCTTCAATACACAACAAAGCAAAAGAAGTCAATCAAATCGATGGGTATTGTAGAATCGGAATGCAATCAAGACTCCAGATTAGCTTCGCATTACTGTATCAACTAAAACACGGCCTTAAAATAGCCCATGCCATGCCTGAAATGCGCTAGTTTCAGAGATCCTTATCAGTATCGTGATCGGCCGGCGGTGACGAAACAGGTTGTTAAGGTGTGAGTTGACGGTGGACCATAAGAGTAAACCCGCCAACCCGCCAATTTAATTAATGTATTAAAATGTATATTATATAAGTACTGTAATGTATTATATAATCTACTATATTTTTTTAAATTACCATTATAATTATAATGGTTATAACGTTATAAGCCGTTATAATTATAAGGCTTTATAATATATATAATTTTATAATTATTTAATTAATTAAAAGGTAAACTTTATAAGCTTTATAAGTTTTATAAGCTTTATAAATAACTTATATTATATAATTTATAATTTTATATTATAACATATATAATGGTTTATTTAATAATTAATATAATAATTAATATAATAATTTATTTAAATATTTAATTATTATAAATAGTTAAGGCTTTTATTATAAAGCTTGTTAATATTAATAGCTTTTAATAACCGAACTGATTATTTAATAGCTAATTAAGTAGTTGTAATTATGTATTTAAAAGGTAATTTATCGTATTAAGTTTAAAAGAATTAATTTTTTTTTATTATAAGTTTATATAGTAACTTTACTTCGTTTAATTAATTAAGCTTTAATTAATATCGTAATAAAGTAATAAAAGTGGTTTCGCGTTTATTTAACGCGTAAGAAGATAAGTTAAAAATTAAGTTATAATAATTTTAAGTGGTAAAAAATTTACGAATAAAACCTTTAAGCTTTATGTTTAAGTTAAAAAGCTTACGTATTAACTTTAATAATTAAAGGCTATAAACGATATTAACGAAAAGTTTAAAAAAGTAAAAACCGTATTAAATTAGTATAAATTTAAATGAAAGCTTTTTAAAAGTTAATATTTAAAAAGATTTAAAAATTTTCTTATTTAAAAAAATGTTAAGGTTTTAGCTTTTAGCTTTATTAATATTTAAGGAAAGGCTGCTTATAGATTAACGATAGCTTTATCTTTAATTTTCATACTTTTATTATAATAATTAAACTTCCCTTTGTTATAATTTATAATATTTAACGCTTACTTTTATAAGCCGATTAATTAATTTCTTCATTATTTTAAATTACTTTTATTATTATAATTAACTTTTTTTAAAAGTCTTTATAATAAAGGGAAGTTTAATTTAATCTTGTCGAAGCTTTTTGTTAATTACCTTATATCCGTAATAATATTAATATCATGTTTTACCTTAAATTATTATAAGTTAACTGTAAGTATATAATAAATTATTAAAGCTTTATAATAAAAAGAAAAGGAATAATAGTAATGTTAAAGATTAATTATTAACTAATATAAGTTATTACTGTTAAACTTAACGATAACATCCTTTTAAATCAAATTAAATTAACGTTTTTACTACGTTTTTTATAAGATTTATTTAACATTAAAAGTTATTTAACATAATAGCTTATTTAAAGTAAGTTAGGTGGTATCCTTCCTTACGATAAGATAGTTAATAATCGTAATAACCGACCCTTTTAATAAGCTTATTAGCTACTACGTTAATTATTAAATAGCAACATTCTTATAAAGCTTACGATATCTTTTAACAGCCTTTAATACGTAATTTAATAAACCTCTCGATAAATTAATTTAATGCGCCACTTGATACACCGGTAAATATATTAATCGATACGTAAGCTTTACATATAACGCTTACGGTATTATTTAATAAACCGGTCGATATATTAATCTTAATATATTAGTTAATAAACTTGTTAATATATAAGTTAATACGCTAGTTAATATATTAATTGATATATTAATTAATACGCGAGACGATATGTTAATTAATACGATACGCTAGTCGATACGAATACGTTAATCGATATGCGAATTAATTATTATTAAAGTAAAATAAAAAATAACCTTAATAACTATATAAAGTTAGCTGTTAAGTTGTTAATATATAAGAAAAAAATGATATATTAAAGAAAAGTTATAAACTTATCTATTTATTATTAAACGATATAAATAATAATAATAAAGAAAGGCGTGTTAATAAACTTATTAATCGATAGCTTTTTTAAAAAACTTATTAATTAATAACAGGCTTAATTTATAAACTTATTAATTAACGATTAAAATTAACAGTTTTATTAATCAGTAATAAGCTTAATTAATAAACCTATTAATTAACGATTAAAATTAACAGCTTTATTAATTAATAATAGGCTTAATTTATAAACTTGTTAATTAACGATTAAAATTAATAGCTTTATTAATCGGCAATAGGCTTAATTAATAAACCTGTTAATTAACGATTAAAACTAACAGCCTTATTAATTAACAATAAGCTTAATTAACAAACCTGTTAATTAATAACTTTCTTTCTTTAAAAAATTCATGGATAAAGGGGAAAATGTTAAGGTTTTAACCTTTAACCTTATTAATATTTAAAAAAAAAGCTGCTTATAAATTAACGATAACTTCATCTTTAATTTTCATACTTTTACTATAACAACTAAACTTCCCCTCGTTATAATCCGTAATAAAAAAAGTATTTTTTATCGCTTTTTAATTAATTAATTATATATTAAATGTGGCGCTTATTAAGATAAATAATTTAAAGATTGTTTATATAATTATTAATAATATTAAGTTAAATTTAATAAAGCTTATTATAAAGGAATGTTATAATATCGTAATAATGAAAAGATTAATATGCCCCGAATTTATGAGGGGGTTTTGTAGCAGGGGGGTCAGTGAAAGAAATTAATTGATAAGGTAATTGATAAGGTAATTGATAAGGAAACTGATAAGGAAATTGATAAGATAAGAAAAAAAACCGGAAAGTCGTTAATCCGGAAAAAAAGTCCCATCGGAAAAGATTATTACGTATTAACATTTTTAATCATAACTCTACGGGTTTAAGTCGGATAAATTTCGGATGAACTTTATAAAAGCCCTTACGTAATAAGCTAATTAATAAAGTTAACTAGAGAAAAAACGGACTTAAAATGGTTAAGTTATATATATAAATGATGTTCCTTAAAACTTAAAAGCTAATAACTCTACGAGGTTAAGCCCGATTAGGAAATAAAAATATTAATAAATAGCTTACCTAATTACCTATATAACGATATACGATGCACCGCGCCACGCCTACTGTAGCTGAAGTTATTGAGGTTTAAACTCTTTCGATATAAGAAAAGCCGTTGGAGAAATGTCTAAGACTTTCCCAACCTACCCTATAGTACTGAAAAATAAAGCTTTTATATTTACGACCGTTTTTATTTATAACCTTACGGAATTAAATCGGAAAAATCCCGGACAAGTTTTATAAAAGGATTTATTTAATTAGTTATTTAATAAAATTAACCAAAGAAAAAATAAACTTAAAATAGTTAAGTTATATAAATAAATATTATTTATTTATATTTAAAAGTAAATATCTCGACGAAACTATATCGTAATAAGAAATAAAAAGTATTATTAAATAGCTTATAAAATTACTAACATAACGGTATTAGATGCACCACGCCACATGTTACTGTGGCTGAGGTTATTAAGGTTTAAACTTTAAAGGTGTAAGAAAAGCTGTTGGAGAAATGCATGACTTTCCCAACCTACCCTGTAGTTTATTCTATTTGATACAGTTTTTACTTATAACTCGACGGAAAGAAATCGGAAAAATCTCGAATAAGCTTTATAAAAGAGCCTATATAATAAGCTTATTAACAGAATTAACTAGAAAAAGCCCGGACTTAAAATAGTTAATATATATAAATAAATATTATTTTTTAAAACTTAAAAGCAAATATCGTTATAAGACTAAGCCTTATTAAGTAATAAAATATATCATTAAATAGCTTACGTAATCACTTATATAACGATATATAATGTATTACGCCACTTTTATTATAACTGAAGTTATTTAAGTTTAAACTTTAACGATATAAAAAAAAGCTGTTGGAGAAATGCATAAGACTCTCCTAACCTACCCTATAGTCCTCGAGCCACTGGAGCTACTAAAGCTACAGCAGCCACAAGGGCCTTAAAGCCACTAAAGCTACAGATTTCTCGAAATTTCCACGCTAATCTTCGGATTTTATCCTTTTCCATTTTAAAATTAATAACTTGACGAATAATTGCCTGATTGGGAAATGGTTTAAACAATTATAAAGCTGACTTAATTCCAGTTTTAATGGTTTTAAATGCACGGTGATGCGGCCATTCTTCGTAAAGATATTAAATGTTGAAATAAAAGGGTGATTTTTACTGCAGGCTTCTACAGGGTAGGGGGCGTGAAACTTAAGCTTTTTTTTCAACTTTTAATATTTCAACGTTTTAATATTTAAATGATAATAACTTTACGTATGCCCCGAATTTATAAGGGGGTTTTATAGCAGGGGGGTCAGTGAAAGAAATTAATTGATAAGGAAATTAATAAGGAAATTGATAAGGAAACTGATAAGGAAATTGATAAGATAAGAAAAAAATCGGAAAGTCGTTAATCCGTAAAAAAAGTCTCCTCGGAAAAGATTATTACGGATTAACGTTTTTACTTATAACTTTACGGAATTACGTTGGATAAATTTCGGCTAAACTTTATAAAAACCCTTATATAATAAGCTAAATTAATAAAATTAACTAGAGAAAAAACGGACTTAAAATGATCAAGTTATATATATAAATATTGTTTTTTAATACTTAAAAGCTAATAACTTTACGAGGTTAAGCCCGATTAAGAAATTAAAAACAATATTAAATATCTTACGTAATTACTTATATAACGGTATATAATGTACAACGCCACGCCTACTGTGGCTGGAGTTATTTAAGTTTAAACTTTAACGATACAAGAATAGCCGTTGGAAAAATGTCTAAGACTTTCCCAACCTACCCTGTAGTACTGAAAAATAAAAGCTTTTATATTTGCGAACTTTTTTACTTGTAACCTTACGGAATTAAATCGGAAAAATTCCAGATAAATTTTATAAAAAGCCTCACGTAATTAGCTAATTAACGAAATTAACCAGAGAAAAATTGGACTTAAAATAGTTAAGTTATATATATAAACATTATTCTTTAATACTTAAAAGCGAATAGCTTTACGAGATTAAGCCGAAATAGGCAATAATATATATCATTAAATAGCTTATAAAATTGATAATTTAATGATATACGATGCACTATGCTACGATTATTGTGGCTGAAGTTATTTAAGTTTAAACTTTAACGATGTAAGAAAAGCTGTTGGAAAATTGCATAAGACTCTCCCAACCTACCCTGTAGTCCTCAAGCTACTAGAGCTACTAAAGCCATAGCAGGCATAAAGGCCTTAAAGTTATTAAAGCTATAGCAGCTACAGGGGCCTTAAAGCCATTAAAGCTATAGATTTCTTGAAATTTTCACGTTAATTTTCGGATTTTCTCCTTTTCCATTGAAAAATTAATAACTTAACGAATAATTGCCTGATGAGGAAATAATCTACACTATTATAAAGCTAACTTAATTCCGGTTTTAATGGTGTTAAATGCACGATGATACAACTATTTCTCATAAAGATATTAAATGTTGAAATAAAAGGGTGATTTTTACTGTAAGCTTTTACAGGGTAGGAAGTGTGAAACTTAGCGTTTTTTCAACGTTGAATATTTTAACTTTTAATATTTTAAATAATAATTACTTTACGTATATAAATCGTATAAAGGTATAATATATATTAAAATAATATTATTTAAATAGCGGTTTTAATATACTTAAATAAGTATTATTATTAAATTTATCCGTTAAGTAATTTAATTAAAAAGAAAGGATTTTTAAGAAAAAAGTAAAAATATATAACATGAAAACAAAAAAAATTAAAAATGAAAAAATTAAATATAAATAAATAAATATGCCGCTTAAAATATTATATATTAATATTTTTATTTATAACCGTATAAAATTAAATTAAATAAATCTTAAATAAGTTTACTTTAAATTTATAAAGAGGTTTTATAATAAAAAGGTTAAATTAAGAAATAAAACTAATTATTTAATTAATAAAGAAATTAAATGATAAAAAGAAACGGAAAAACCATTAATTTATAAAAAAACTTTTTAAAAAAATTATTATATATTAACGTTTTTACGTATAACTTTACGAAATCAAATCGGATAAATTCCGAATAAACCTTCTAAAAATGCTTACGTAATAGGCTAATTTATAAAATTAACTAGAGAAAAAATGGACGTAAAATGGTTACGTTATATAGATAAACAATGTTTTTTAATATTTAAAAGCGAATAACTTTACGAGGCTAAGCCTGATTAAGTAATAAAAGATATCAATAAGTCGCTTAAGTAATCTCCTATATAATAATATAGGATATACCACGCCATAGTCACTGTAGCTGAAGTTATTAAGGTTTAAACTTTAAAGGTGTAAAAAAGCCTGTTAAAAAATTACATAAGACTCTCCCAACCTACCCTGCAGTTCTGAAAAATTAAAAGCTTTTATAATTAATAACGTTTTTACTTATAGCTTTACGGAATTAAATCGGAAAAATCCCGGATAAGTTTTATAAAAAGCTTTATATAATTAACTATTTAATAAGTTTAACTAGAGAAAAAGTAACCTTAAAACGGATAAGTTATATATATAAATAATATTCTTTTAAACTTAAACATAAATAACTTTATAAGATTAAGTCCGATTAAGTAATAAAATATATTATTAAAAAGCTTACGTAATTAGAAATATAATGATATAAGATGTACTGCGCCACGATCTTTATAGCTGAAGTTATCCCGGAAAAAAAGTCCCTTCGAAAAAGATTATTACGTATTAACGTTTTTACGTATAACTTCACGAAATTAAATCGGATAAATTTTAAACAAACTTTATAAAAGTTCTTATATGGTTAGCTAATTAGTAAAATTAATTTAAGAAGAAACGGATTTAAAATGGTTAAGTTATATAAATAAATATCATTTTCTAATTTTTAAAAGTAAATAGCTTTACGACGTTAAGCCGGAATAGGAAATAGAAATTACTATTAAATAACTTACGTAATTACATATATAACGATATAAAATGTACTACGCCATAATTATTATGGCTAAAGTTATTAAGGTTTAAAATTTAACGATATAAGAAAGGCCGTTAAAGAAATGTATAAAACTCTCTCAACTTACCTTATAGTCTTTTTTATTTAATAACGTTTCTACTTATAACCTGACGGAATAAAATCGGAAAAATCTTAAATAAGCTTTATAAAGTAACTTATATAATAGGCTTTTTAACTAAATTAATTAAAAAAGAACGGACTTAAAATGGTTAAGATATTTAAAGAAATATTAATTTTTTATACTTAAAAGCGAATATCTTTACAAAGCTAAGGCTAAATATATAATGATATATATTATTAAATAACTTACGTAATTATTAATATAGAAATATAAAATATACCATGCCATAATAATAGTAGCTAAAGTTATTTAAGTTTAAACCTTAACGATATAAGAAAAGCCGTTAAAAAAATACGTAAAACTCCCTTAACTTACCCTGCAGTATTAAAAAATTAAAAGCTTTTATATTTAATAACGTTTTAACTTATAACCTTACGGGATTAAATCCGAAAAACCCTAAATAAACCTTATAAAAAAGCTTATAAAAAAGCTTATAAAAAAGCTTATAAAAAAGCTTATAAAAAAGCTTATAAAAAAGCTAATTAACGAAATTAATTAAAAAAGAAATAAACTTAAAATGGTTAAGTTAAATAAATAAACATTATTTTTTAATCTTTAAAAGTGCTTAACTTTACAAGACTAAGACAAAATAAGAAATAAAAATTATTATTAAATAACTTATATAATTATAAATATAATAATATAATATATATTACTTTATAATAATTATAGCTAAAGTTATTAAGGTTTTAACTTTAAAACTATAAAAAAAACCCGTTAAAAAATGCTTAAAACTTTTTCAACTTACCTTATAATACTAAAGCTATTAAAGCTATAAAATTCTTAAAATTTCAACGCTAATCTTCGGATTTTTCTTTTTTTTAAAAAATTAATAACTTACCGAATAATTATCCGATTAAAAAACAATATACATTATTATTAAGATAACTTAATTACGGTTTTAATGCTTTTATATATACGGTGGGACGACCTTTCGTCGTGGAGATATTAAATTATAAAAATTAAAGGTTATTTTTATTACAAGTTTCTAAGTTATTATAAGGTAAGCAGTATAAAACCTGACATTTTTTTAAACGTTTAAATAGTTTCAATAATAATAACCTTACTTATATACGTCGTATAAAATTAACAAATATATCATTATGAAAATAAAATGATAGTAGATTTAATAAAGTTAAATACATATTTTTATTTAACTAATATATTAAGTTATTTAATATAAAAGAAAAGTTTTCTTTAAAATAAATTATTTATTAAATATTTTAACGTTTTATTTATTAGTAAAATATAATTACGTAAAGATTATAATCGTAATTAATATATAAAAATATATATTTAAGTTATACGTAACTTAAAAAATTAAGAAAATTAAAATAAAAAGAAGTTTAAAAAGAAGTTTAAAAAAATTAAAAAGATTAATACGTTTAAAAATTTATAATTAATTAAATAAAAAGGTTATAAGTTAATAGAAATAACATTTATTTTGATTAATATTATTTTATTAATATATTTAACGATGTATTTTTCCGATTTATTTTAAAAGGTTTATGATTTTTATTAATAAAATGAAAATATTCTTACATTTTTTTTAAATTCGGGGTTATTGTGTCCACGCCGCGCGGGGACCTCATGTAAATTATTAAATATAAAGCAAGTAATAAAAAATAACTTTATAAAAAAAGTTTATAACGATTAAATATAATAATAACGACTTTATTAAATATACGATATAATTTACTTACTTTATTAATCGTAACACCGATATTAATAATAAAATTAATAAAGTATAACAACGATTAATATTTTTAAAAAGTGTTAAAAAAAAAGTTAAAGATTAAATAACTTATTAACGTACTTTATTATAAGTTTTTAACTTTAATATATAAGTTTTAAAAAACGATTTTATTATTAAATACCGGCAGTTTATTAAAAAGGAAATAATTAAAAAAAAGTTAAATAAAAAAGCGTATAATGTTATTAAATCGAAAAAATATAAAGATATAATTAATTAAAACCTTAAATAAAAACCGTTTTATTATAATTATAAAAAGTATAATTATATAATAAAGAATTACCTAAAGAAAGATAAAAGAAATAAGCTAATTAATAACTTTAATAATTAATTAATTAAATATAAGCTTATTACTATAAGTAATAACGGTACGTTTATATGTTAAAGAATAAACTTAAAGTAAAAAAACGTCGTAAAAAGTGTATATATTATAACATATATATTATAAAAAAGTGGCGATATAAATTTATTACTAAAAAGAACGTTATAACGTTTAATATTATAAGGAATAAAAAAACTTATTAATTAAGAATTAAGTAAAAGCAGTAAAGATTATTATAAAAAAGTACGTTAAATTAAAAGAGTAAAAAAATATCGTTAACTTAAAAAGCATGTAAATAGTTAAAGCTTTTATTATAAAGCTTATTAATATTAATAACTTTTAATAACCGAATTAATTACTTAATAACTAGTTAAACAGTTGTAATTATGTATTTAAAAGGTAATCCGCCGTATTAAGTTTAAAAAAATCAACCTTCCTTTTATTATAAGTTTACAACTATTTATTTAATTATTTATTTAATTATTTATTTAACTATTTATTTAATTATTTATTTAATTATTTATTTAATTATTTATTTAATTATTTATTTAACTATTTATTTAACTATTTATTTAATTATTTATTTAACTATTTATTTAATTATTTATTTAATTATTTATTTAACTGTTTATTTAATTGTTTATTTAACTATTTATTTAATTATTTATTTAACTATTTATTTAATTATTTATTCGATTAATTAATTAACCGGTTAATATAATAATTAATTTAATAATTAATATAATAATTGATTTAATTATCGATTTAATAATTAATTAATTAAGTTAATTAAGTTAATAATTAATTAATTAATTTAAATAACATACGTACGTATTAAATGTTAAATAAATAATTAAATAAATAATTAAATAAATAATTAAATAAATAATTAAATAAATAATTAAATAAATAATTAAATAAATAATTAAATTAATTATTATATTAATTAATTAATTAATTAATTAATTAATTAAATAACTTACCGTTTTATAAATTAATAAGTTAATAAATTAATAAATTAATAAGTTAATATATTAATATAATTATTATTATAATTATAAAAAAATATACGTTATAATACATTATAATTATAACGCTTAATAACGCTATATTACCTTAAAAGAAAAAATAATACAATGCTTATTTATAATACGTTACAGTGTTTATACAATATACGTTTTAATACATGAATTGAATTGGCGGGTTGGCGGGTTTGCTCTTACGGTCTGCCCTAGAATTGCCCTGCAGGGATTGGCCAGGTACATCTGGTTAGTCAGCTGTGAGGCCCTGTTCCCGCCGGTATTTGAAATTGCCGAGGCTCGCTGCGGTCCAGGTGCTCTCCTCGGAGCAACCCCAACGGCTGGATCCGGGTTAACCCCGATTCATATACTACAACATATCATGAATCTTGTCTTTGTCACTTTTCTTAGTGTCTTATATATATAAGTTTAAGTTAATCATTAAATTCAATCAATACCAAGTCGACTCACTATGAAGATCGAGGGAAGAACTTTCGTAATCTCTGGCGGGTACGTAAAGCGCATGCTAATTGTACTTCACATGGCAAGCTGACGCCTCGAAAACAGAGCCTCTGGTCTCGGCCAAGCATGTGTAGAAGAAATCTGTAGGAACGGAGGCAACGCTGCCATCCTAGACTTAAACGAAGAGAATGGCGCCGCAGCAGTTGCGAAGCTCCCCAGCGGAACGGGGAAGTTTTTCGTCTGCGATGTCCTAGAAACAGACAGCATCGCAGCAGCTGTGAAGAGGACCATGGAATGGATACAGCAGACAGGGAAGCCTTTAGGAGGCGTTATCCCTGCTGCGGGTGTGGCAACCCCGGCTACAGTATTAAACTCACCTTTATGCCAAATATATACAGGAGGTTGATGAATTCCACCAGATCCTAGACCGCGATGGCAACGCCTTCAGCCTGGACAGCTTCGACTTCGTCGTCAATATAAACTTACGAGGGACCATCGACCTGGTACGACAGTGTCTTGTCCACTTAGCCAAGACCGAGCCCGTAGGAGCAGATAAGGAGCGAGGCGTTGTCATCATGGTGGCCTCAGTTGCTGCATTTGATGGGCAGAAGGGACAGGTTTCCTATGCCGCTAGTAAAGGCGCAGTTGCAGCAATGACTTTACCAATGACCAGAGACCTGGCACGTTATGGTATACGCTGTGTAACTATTGCTCCAGGCGTGTTCGAGTCACGGATGACAGCCGTGATGCCCAAAAAACTATTCGAGGGCTTAGAGTCATTCATGGAGTTCCCACGACGAGCGGGACAGCCTGAAGAGTTTGCACAGTTGGTCAAACAAGTCATCGAGAATGCCATGCTGAATGGCAGTGTTTTGAGATTAGACGGAGGCTTGAGGATGCCGAGCAAGATTTAACAGCACTATGGCAACCATCACAGAGCAGATGATGAATAGGAACTTCCTTTGCAATGCCATGTATTATTTAAGAGAAACCATTATGTGCAAAGTGGGTATTACGGGTACCAAAGAAAATTCCTCGTTGCCTTTCACATGCATCAGGAGGCAATCCTTTGAGGAAAGGGGAAAAAAAAAGAAGTAAAAAACACATCGCGAATCGAAAAAAGAAGCAACCATAACCCTCCTCTTCCAACTGGACTACTGACGGCATATCCCTTTCGTAATCCGAATCTAGACCCACGAGTTCATGAGCAAGGACTATTCAAACCCGTGCAGTCTGCAGGCGAATCTCTGCCTAGGTAATGAAGTCCGTGGATGAACTAGTTACCATTAAAGGCATCTCGGGGGCCACGAGAAGGGCATCTCTCTTCTCCGCCGAATCGCGGGAGAAGAGACTCGGGCTCACGCGCAGCCGCTCGTCCTCGGCGAGCACGAGAACGCGGCTCGACACGGGAACGCGGGCCAGTACGGGAACGCGGCTCAACACGAGAACGCGGCTCAACAAGAGAACGCGGCTCAACAAGAGAACGCGACTCAACAAGAGAACGCGGCTCAACAAGAGAACGCGATTCAGCCGAGCGTTCTGGGAAACGAGAGCCCGGTCGCTCTTGGCGACGGAGAGCTAGTGGGGATCGTTCCCTAAGACGCTCAGGGGGGTAGTAAGACAGAGGGGATCGCTCACGGCGATCAATGGCAATGTCCCACCCAGAGCGTGCCGTAGGAGGTCGTGGGGAACTCGAGCGACCACGGGCCTCGGAACGTCCACGCATGTTGTCAAACAGTCTCGAACCCAAGGCGAAGCCTTCGAGAAAGGCCTGGGAAGTCGCGGGGTCCGCCAAGATACTCTCGCGTGGACGGTTCGAAGATGGATTCAGAGCCATAATGCGCTCAATGATGAAGCGCTGCTCCTCATAGCTGGGGTAGCTGGGGGCGTAGTAGGACGGCTCGATGTTGCTGCGGCTTGTAGCGGCAGGACGATGGCGATCATGGCTAATACAGGTCATTCCGCGAACAATTGCCAAAGCCCGTTTGGCAATGACCTCCTTGGCCTCAGCCACGGATCTGCACTCGCTATTTCCATGCATGGTCTGGTCACGAAGGTCGACGTCACAGATGTAACCGCCACTGGGGCCGACCCGATCATGAAACTTGGGATTGAAGCCGCGCAGTTGGCATTCTCGACTAAGCTTAGTAACTGCGTTCACCTTGCCAGCTTTATTGCCCCGTCGGCCACGATCCTGACCACTGCCCGGGGTAACGGAAGCCAGCGGAGGCAAGCTGAAGGCAGGGTCGCGAGGGCCGTGAGAAGACTCAGGTTCACGCGGGCCAGCAGTAAGGGTAGATAATGACTGCCTGTTCGGAGCACTCTTGGGACGGGTGTTTACTAGCGACATCATGGCAGCGATTTTGGCTTGAAGGACTGTTAGCGCCATACCGACCACCGACGTAAATGACGGGTAGATCGTATTACTTACCGTTGCCAAGCATGGTTGCAGCATCAATCTTCGCAGGGGCCGCGGGGAGGCTCATCTGATTCTTGGAATCACCGGGTTGGAGACTGGGGGGATCGCGCTTCGTGATGTTCTCGTTGCTTTCAGCGACGCCCATTCTGTCGGTGGGCATAGGGAGACTAGGACCAGGACCCTGTTCGTTGCCGAGTGCCGCGAGAATAGAGTCGACCACAGATCTATTGGCAGCTAGGTTGGGACGAAAGTATTAGTTGGGCTCAGAAGAATGAAGGGCAATCAACCTGTTTGCCAGCTTGGATGAAGAATGTCTTACTTGGACGGTGTCCCTCTCCAGGACCGGGACCGGAATTGTTAGGTCGATTCATCGTTGCTAATACCTGCGGATTGCGAAATATCACAAATGGGAATTGTTTGAGCGGTATGGAAAGGATGGGAAATGTTGCGCAACGCCGTTAGATTCTTGTAATTGGGGTCGGCAACATTGAATGTTGTGGATGGGAACAAAGAATCGATGAGAGAGGAAAGCTGAGATTATGCACGACGCGTTTGGACGTGGGGTGCATCAGCGTGAATCTGATTACAACAATAGGCAACCACGCCGCTGTGCAGTTTGCACCTGCCTCTCGTAAGGAATCAACGGCCCTACCCGGACATTTACCAAGTACCACTGCCAAGTACCTAACCTCACTGTATTCACTTCGGTTTACATGTACAGATAAACAGTCTGAACCAATCGTGACTTAATAGATACCCAAGACATACAGTGACCAGCCTCTTCAACTTACACAACGTACCTACCTACCTACCTATATTAGGTAGTTGGCACTGTGATCTTTGACGACCCTTTAGTACCCGTTGTCCTTGAATACTGTAGTTAATGCTTCGCCCCTTTGCCATCGTAGTATGTTTTCGACCTGCTGCTCGTACCATCCTGTAATGATCTCTTCCTCGACATAACCCATGTGCGGTGATAGTACCACTCGACTTCTACCTCCCTCTCCCCATTTTGTCGTTCTCCATTCGCTATCCTTGGGCAGCGGCTCAATCTCATATACATCCAACCCTATACCACGTATGCCCCCCTTTTTGGCTACCTCAAGTAGGTCGCTTTCTACCACAATCGGTCCTCGCGAGGTGTTGACGAATATCGCTGATCTCTTCAGCTTTGCTAAGTCATTAGCTGTTATCAGACCCCTCGATCGGTCTGATAGCACGAGTTGCACGCTGGCTACATCAGCAGAAGTGAACAGCTCGTCTCGACTGACCACCTTAAAAGTCTTCTCTCCCGTCTCGTCCTCTACCGGGAGGCTAGCAGCCTTGGCCTTCTCGTCGGCGGCTTCTTGAGTCAAATTTGTACTCCAGGCCACAATTTTCATTCCGAAAGCTATGTGCATGATCCTCGAAACTGATACACCCAATCTACCGAGCCCAATGGTACCAAACACTTTCCCGGCGAGCCCTGTTGCAAAGATTGTCTGCCATCCTCCAGCCTTCATCACAGCGTCGTCTTGCGGGATGTTTCTCGCAAGGGCAAGGATCAGAGCAACGCAGTGTTGCGTAGTGCTGTCCGGGCTTCTACCGTGTGATGAGGTGCCAGCCACGGGGATGCCACGCGCTGTGCATGCATCCACACTGATGGACGCATTCCTAGGACCAGTTGTAAGGAGAAGCTTGAGGTTTGGTAGTCGGTTAATGAGTTCGGCTGGGAACGGCGTTCGCTCCCTCATCGAAGCTGGACCTGTCAGACCGTCCTTGCAAGTTTCCTCTAACAAAACTCACAAATGATTTCAAATGGCTCAAGGCGCTTTACCAATTCGTCTTTGGCATCCTGAGGGGTATTGGGATGATTGTACGGGAGAAGCGTATCGGTGAACGTCGTCACCTCAAACCCGGAAGCCCGGAGTCTATCAAACAGGGGTTCTGACACCTTTTGATAATCGTCCAAGACAGCAATCTTCGTCGGAGCCATGATGAATAGGGGTATGGCAGTGCAATCGACACTCTTACGGGGGATTGTGGGTAGAACTTCTGAGCTCTTCGTTCTTGCTGCGTAATATATACCTCCCTGTTGTTTGGAGGCTTCCCCACCCCGAGCGGGGGCGATCACGCCTTCGCGGCTATATGTGTCTCCACTTATGCCGAGTACAACCTCCGGTGATGCCCTATCCCCGAGATTATATCCAACACTTGACCTAGAATGGTGATCTAGGGCATGAAATTTCTAATAAAATACTTTAGGTTTTACTTCATCATACAAGAACCAATTCGGTGAATAATATTACTTGTTCTCATATCGCTCATACTAGTTCGTTGGTGGTAGCTCAGTTCGCACTGATCATCGACTGTACCATCAACAGTGTAAAAAGATAATGCTGACGACGACTGAGTTATAGGACTTAGGTTGGGATCATGTTCGTTTGGTCATTTTATATAAAGATATTAAAAATGAGGGAAAGGGAAATTTCAGTAGGATGAATTCATCACTGTCATACCCCTTTTCCTTCAATAACAGTCAAATACAGTACGTGCACAGTACGCAACTCCCTCGTCGTCTTCGCATTACACCTAAGGGATCTCTTGAAAGAAAATACAGCACTATGTAAGTTTCCAGGTGTCTGAGTATGTCTCTAGTTCAGCGGCCGAAATCAATGGCCAAGCTACAGTATTGATCTCTACCTTGTACCTGTTTGTTGCCCAAATAGGTATCTAACTTGAGGAAGGTAGGTAGGTCCCTATGGTCTTGCCCGACTTAGGATGGACAATGCATTAAAGGATTTCTAGCCAATCATTCTATAGGATCGATTGGTAGGTGCACACAGTGTTGGCAGGTGCAGGTGTCTTTCTGTTGCCAGGCGTTGCCAGTGTAAAATGCGGCTCAACGAAATGCAACTTCCCCAACCATGCGGTGAGAAAACCATTCATGGAATAAATGCTACAGCGAGAATAATCCAAATCAGGTCTAGGTGCTGGCTGATTATTGCTGATCACCTCAGGCACTCCTTTCTGAGATTCACTATTTAAAGAGCGGGCACCCAACCCTTCCCAGACCTCTTTCACAATTCTTTCAACCCACCTCGACAAGTAAACAAAACACCTTCGGACAACCATCCATTGTCCCATCCAAGAACCAAACCATACTTTGTCTTCATTCATCCCTCATAATGGATGGTCCTCGCCCATCATTAGGTATGTTATTGATATGTTCTACATCTCATCGACCACTTCAGCTCACCACCTCATCACAAGCAACCCATTCTTCTATCCCCATTGATACTCGCTCGTATCCTTGGGCAACATGGATCATTTCAATGAAACAAACCTGCAGCGAGGTAAGTCTTAATACTCCTGTTCTTATTTGTTTACCTTCTTTCCCTAACCGCATGATACTGTAGTGAACCATTAGGGTACTCTCAACAGCAAATGATTCAATTCAATTGCATCCCTTCAGGTAAGTCGCGTCGCGTCAATTCATTGACAACATTGTCTTCGCGATTATCTACCTAGGTAACGACAGAGACATCTAACGCGTCCTCTTCTAGTCCCTATTCCAGCAACACCTCTGCCCTTCTTCCCATCCCATACCATGATATTACCTGACCCGTTTTCATCAAGAGCACCTTTCCCTACATCTCAGCTCCAAGTACGGCATCACCATTCCGGTGCATCAGTACCCTACGCAAGCTTGCAATACAGAACTCCAGCGCCTTCGTGGCCGCCAATGGCTCTTCTGTGCAGCGACTTCATCTCTGCTTGTTAGTCAAGCGCGCTCCGGCGCTGCCTATTGCTTAGCAGATTTGATTTAATGCTAGGAGGAAAGTGACCGGATGGTGGTATCAGGAAAACGGACAAACGAGTGCGGGATTGCACTGCTCTAGTGATGACGGTCCTAGTAATACCGTGGTAGGTTTGGGATGAAGACACAGATGTACTAGCTCGAAAACTCAAGGAGATTGTCTAGAAAAGGGGTAGACACTCATGATGCAAACAATGCCGGGGTGGGGAACAGGGTCACTCTCGAGGCAAGACTCAAGGAACTAGAGCATGACTGTGATGTCTTCAAAACATCACACAGAGCTGAAGATGGATGACATACAATTGAAAAAGGTACAGTACCACACCACGGCAGATCTGGCGGCAAAGTAACTGACGATACATGGAAGATTAACAATCTCATCAGCGGTTACAATGGGAGACGTCGTCAAGACATTGACCCAAAAACCTACAATGCGTCCCCATCGCATACCACGTCATCAGCGCCAAATCCGATTTCTGCGCAATCCACCACTGCTGCAGCTGAGCCAGCCCCAAGGCAGTTTCCACCCAACCAGGGTGAACACAAGGCTATATTCCTGGGAGATCTAAGCCTATCCCTATCTTTTAGGGATCGCGGTATGTATACAGGCATCAATCCTTGTCCATGCTATCTCAACCCCTAACTTCCTAATGGGTGTAGACCCCCGACAGGTCAAACCTCTGATGGACGACGATGTTCTGCCAGCATCAGTCACGGCTATTGGCCAGAGAAAAGAAATCCACCGCTCAATGGACAGAAGCAAGCATGGAGTGCCCAAACAGCAACGCCCCAACGTCAAGCCGAGTAGTCACCACAAAATACGCAGAATAGCTCAAGGAAATACCCATCCTACATAATCCTGGACGACAGAAATTGCGCTGATGTCAATCCAATTGTGGTTTGACGCGGAAAGGTCTTCAAGGCTTTAATTCACATCCCCTGAAGAATAATAGTGCATCTATCTACACAAGGCTACTCTCACGCTGTTGAATAGCATGACGCTATTCATACTCTAGTCAATCACACAAGCCAAACAACACACACACACACACACACACACACACACACACACAAAAAAAAAAAAAAAAAAAAAAAAAAAGGAGAGAGAGAGAGGGAGGGAGGAAGGAAAAGGGAGGAATGAGAAAGGATGGATAAGGGAAGGGAAGGAAGGAGAAAGGAAGACGAAGGTGCGGGAGGAAAGGATAGTTTCCATCGAGAATGGCCTTCTCGGCCCCATGGTTAATCTACGGATTTGTCAGTTGAATTATGTCCGCTTTGGGATAGATAACAACTGCCCACGAACACCAGCGAATACCACACACTGGGATATCATGACCTGTAACATGGACGCGTTTGACTTTGAGGTTGAGTTCTCATGACGCTCTCAGATACCTTCAGAGTGAATCCAAGTTCCTCAACATGCCGCAATATTCACCACTACACGGTTAAGCATGGGAAAAACTTCATATGGATACTCGAACTTTACAATAACCCACAATCCACCTTTGCAACTTTGACACACCCTAACTAGCCCCCCCAAGAGCCGACTCTGCAGTTTGGGAGGCATCTTGCCTCATTGCCCGAACTTCGTTTCCAACTACCAAGATACCTCCTACTATCTTGGCCTCAACCATAGGCTTTAGAACAACGTGAGCATATCTTTACACCTGGAACTTCTATCCGTTGACAGATATCTAACAAGTCCCCTTATTCTAGGTTCTCTGCATTGTGTGGAAGTGCTCTAGAGCTCCTGCACTATTAATCAGTAAACACTTGCGGAGGCGGAAGAAGTTGACAAGACGAGAGGACCATGGACTTCCTTCGGTTTCACCATAAACGACGGGAAATCTCCTCTACAGGGACTCTGAGAGAAGCCGGCCAAGACTCGGTATTCAGGAGGTCTGCTGACTCATTGCGGCTGCGGACCTACACTGCCTCTTGAAATGGCTCTGACTACTTGGGTACCTGGGTAGATAGCTACATAGTTTAAGGACTATTCCAAATAAAACTTCCAAAAATAAAACAAAGGCACGTGTTCAAGGCTTTTAATCATTTAACCCGCCGTCATTTCTGCCGGCCATCCTGCCAAGGCTGGATATAGATTGTTGGAGGGGTTCACCATATTCCCCAGCCGTGCACTTCAGAGTCTGAAAACCGACATAGTATAGGATGCTAATTCAATCCAGTCCTTTTGAAATATCAGGTGATCTATGGCGGTAGTAGGGTTAGATAGATCTTATCATCTAGCTCGGAGTGAAGTTGAACGAGGCGTCGGGGCAATTAGACGAGAAACTATCAATACATTGCAAGACAATATGCCGTCCCTATAATACTGTCATACCTATACGCATCACGGAGAACGATAAACTAAGTTCCAAACCCGGACAACTAGGTCTTCTTATTTGCATTTTCTTAAGTATGCCAAGCACAACCGGCAGTTTCCCCAGATTCTTTCCACCAGTCGTCGCATTCGATTCCTCCTCGCCAAGGCCTAGCAAATATATGAGTATTATCTCCCCGTTAATGTCTCTTTAGCAGTTTTCCCGCTTAAGCACGATTGCCGAGAGGGAACGCCTATCTAGACTATGCGAGGCTGGAATGTGAGAACTGAGCTCTTGGTTGTAGTTGTATTTGCCTAGTAAAGCACATGGTAACGATGCACATAAAAGGCTTTAACGTCCGCTGGTTCTGTCGAACGCGTTTCAGATTCTTCGGTTACACGTTCTCTCCCAGGTTTGCTCACTCGTCAACATGGTTAGGTCTTTCATTCTCGCCGCGGCGGCGGCTCTGCTGTCTGCTCCGCTGGTCAGCTCTCACTACATCTTCAACATTCGTAAGCCCCCTTCTCTCCCCAAGTTGGATGCGTAGATACCATCGCTAAATAGCTTTATAGTCATGCACAATGGCAAACAAGTTGGCGGTGAATACACATACGTCCGAAAGAACTCCAACAGCTACATGCCGTCTTTCATGGAGATCATCGACTCGTTAGTATTCCCTCCACTACAATACTATCCTTATATACACTAAAAAAAGAGACAGCAACGACCTAAGATGCAACAAGGGTGCGACCAGCGCCGGAACCAAGACCTACATGGACGTCAAGGCGGGCGACAAGATCGGTCTCAAGTTGTTCAACAACGAATTCATCGAGCACCCAGGTCCTGGCTTCTTCTACATGTCCAAGGCCCCCGGCAACGTGAGCGACTACGACGGATCCGGCGATTGGTTCAAGGTGTAAGTAACATAGACGTCCGGCGTGTGAGGGTCGATGGATGCGATAAACTAATGAGTTCAGTTGGGAATCTGGTCCAACCGGAAGCCCTACTAGCACCAGCGGCTGGCCAACCTACGGAAAATATAGTATGGAATTCACCCTGCCGACCACTCTTGAAGATGGCGAATACCTCCTCCGAGGAGAGCACATCGGTATTCACGAGAATCGTAAGTCTCTCTTTTGCATTCCTCAAGGGGCTTGTACTAACTCAGTATGACTAGACCAAGGAAGGCCACAGCTATGTGAGTTACTACCATTTCCCTGATGGTAGTGTATATATGCTGATAACTGTACCTACACAGACATGGAATGCGCGCAAATCCGCATAACTGGAGGCACCGGCACAGCCAAACCATCGCCACTCGCTAAGATTCCCGGAATCTACAGTAAGACTGACCCTGGGCTCACATTCAACTTCTGGGGCGGCAAAGGGGCCTACGTGATGCCCGGACCCGCCGTTGCGACGTTCTAGAGGCTTTTAGAGATATCCGTCGAACGGAACAGTTCAAAGGGTTGAGCATGTGACTATCGACTCGACCGACGATGGGTTGTTGAAACGTAACGCTTTGGGACAATATATGAATCAATTTGTCGTATAGTTACGGTACTTAACCGTCAGATGAAATCCAGCATTGTCATGTGCCACTCGTGATCAGTGCCGCCCATATTGCCTGGTACTAAATTTGCCAGCTGATATCTGCTGGCACCATTGAAGAATTTGGGGGCCATAAAAAGCGAAAGTGCATTTCTACCGGCCCTACAGGACTGTCTGGAGAAACGTACAGCCCTACGAGCAAGTATCTCTAGAATATTGCCGAAAAAGGAAATCTTACTAGGACATCTTACCAGGAAATAAATCACTCAAATGTAATATTGTACAGAATAGAGCGCATTCAGAGCAACAAATAAACCATGGGGTATCCAATTGATCTCGATCTACCTGGTATACAGACAAGAGAAATATGAAAGTAATTAATGAAAGTTATGAATCTACCAATTCGACTCCAAAAAAAGAAAACCCCTTATCCAAACGCACTTTTTCGCTTCCCCGCTCTATATACAGTATTACATTAGTGATTGCGATTGCAGAGGACAAACTCCTCAGCACTAGGTACTCGATCGCAAGCCACAAAAGATACCTCGGCACGCTTTGTGACGTAAGCAAACCAATAATAGTGCAGATTGCAAGTCCTGCCGTATGCTGAATGAGTGAGCTGGATGTTAGCCGTCAGTGTTTGAACTCGGGGGAGGAATCTCGTTTTACCTCAGATGACTGGGGCGTTGGTCACATAATGGGCGCCCTCAGTAACGCGCCATGTCTCGGTGATAGAACCCGGCGCTACCGTTCAGCATCCCGTGTTCTAGGGATGACTGCGTGGAGGACGTTCGAGAAGACGACGACCTTCGCGCTGTGGAGACGAATGTGGGCATCCGGTATTGATCAAGCTTGCTGGCGCTGTGCAGTGAGAAGGGCCAGACGAATCTCGAAGATCGGCTTGATGAATGTGATGAGCTTGATGATGAACGCGGCATTGTTCTTCTGTTTCTTTTTCTGTGTATGGCTTTCTTTTCCCCTTCCTGATTGGTAGCAATGTGATTGCGTTGTGGGCGGAGAGGACAGATAGATAGATAGATATATAAGAATGAACGATGATCTCGGCAAATTGTAACTCTGCTCTGGAGCTGAGTGGAGATGCTTGGGAAATCTCAGAATCTCGAAAGTGAGGGCCAAGGTGCAGGGGTATATAAGGGCCGCACCGATCGCTCATCGCTCGTCATACGGAAAATTTCTCCCGCTAGCGGCGACAGTCAGCTGGTATTAATCTGGCGGAGCGCCCAGTCTTACTCCCTAACGTAGCCAATATGGCTGACAGTCTTTCGGGGAGGACGAGATCATTCGACGAAGTAGGTGTCATACATCGATCGAGAGGGAGTATGGGGTTTCTCGGTATACGATTGGCTGGAAGAAGACAGGGAAGAGCAAGTTGCGTTGGAGTGAGGTAACGCCACTGGAAACCTGCAGACCGCCAGCTTAGCCCCCAACATCGAGCCAATTGATACGTGCCACATTAGTAGTCGTGCTTCTCGAATAATACCGTCTGGCGTCGAGTCGCATATGCTGTGCGTCCCGCACGTAGTATTATATGCAACGCGGATAAGGCGGAGACGGAAATGATGGAGAAGAATATAGAGAATATTCTCAGAGCCTACATATGGCCCGTCTATAGCCTGCTTACGCTATACAGGAGGCTTGGCCGGTATAGAGGTCCAAGATGCAAGGCATAGTAGGGGGCGTCCGGAGGTCGTCTGTGAGGCTCTGTATGTAGATTGGCTCGGGAACAGATTGCGAAATGCGTAAAGCTATTGGATTTCCAAGAGATCTTCTGGTTCCTCGCCCGGGACCGATTCCATGGTAGGCTTTCCAACTCGATAGTCCAGTAATTATCATGGCGTCCTTTCAGGTGGGGTTTTATACCATCACCATTCTGGCGGCTTGCAAAGTTATTCTCATCTCGCTTGAGATTTTGTTCAATTTAAAGAGACCCAGAGCTATCTTTCTAATCTGGTTCGGATATGCTTCTGCGTTTCTGGCCCTCGTTCTTGGTTGTGTCTCATTCGTGGGCTTAAGAGCAAAGGGGCCGGATGAGCCTGGGCAATGTGAAAATGCAGATGCTGATATAGTCGGAGACGGCGTTCGGGCAGCGGCCTGGACCCAAGTGGGCATCTTATTCTTCATAACTCTTACAGGAATATTTCACTTCTATAAGACGGCAGTGAAAGAGATTGGTGGAGGGTTAATTGTCACGCATGTGTCGTTGGCCATTGCCCTTCTTGTTCCGTTGGCTCGTAAAGAGCTATCCCCTATTGACGCAATACTGGGATCCTTGATCCTAGACGCGCAAGGGAATTCTCTCTCCATTCAACTAGTCACGAAAGAGACATTGGCTGCTCGATGGCAAGTAGCAATTGTTCTAATTGCTCAGTTGCTCGGCTTGATCATAGAAGGTACCCTCGTGGGCACCTTTGACACAAAGCTGCTTCCCACCAGGAGTTGCAATTGCTTCTCTGTTTTCTGGTGGACGTGGTTCAGCAATTGTTCTTCGGTGTCGCCGAATAATGTCGAACCTTTCTGGATATATTTCGGCTATCGGGTTCTTAACATAGCCCACGGGGCTTACTTCGCCATCACCCGTACCGCGACCTTCGACGATGCTGAAAAGTGGGACAGGGAAAACCCGTGTGACCCCTGTGACAAAGTACGGAAAGCGAAAGTCCCCGAAATGATTTGGTCAAGTTACTGACAACCATGAGATAGTGTCGGATAGGACCGCCGAGTGTTCTCTGTAAATGCCATCCGTGCGAGAAATGCCTCTATTGCAGAGTATGCAAGAGAAAGGCGCGCTGCCATCAGCACCAGCCTATCTTACCGACCCAGAACGCTTGGAATGGCGCCCTAGTCCTCAGGAACGGCAACATATGTCGAGATTGCTACAGATGTAGGCTTTGTGGTCATAGCGATCTGGACGCATGTTACTCCGTCCTATTGTCTGGCGAGCGCTTCTCCGAATCCCCGGTGACTGTCAGCGCAAACTTCTTGGAGAGCAGTGTATTGGCCCTGCTTAGTATGATATCAGCCGAAGTCACGATGAACGTCAACATGGTACAGAAGACGTCTCCGTTATACGCTGTTGGGCAAGTCACAGCCCTGATTATTGCCCTCGGAACGGCCGCTCGAGCACTTTGGGTCTTCTTGTATTTGTTTGATGGCAAGACCCGTGAGTAACCCTAAGACTTCCAGACTAGGCTGTGAAGTTATTGACAAGCCATCGCAGACTCAGCCTATTAGGAAGGCAATTTTGGCCGTCGTTGAATTCATCTCGAATGTGACTCTGCAAAGGCGCTACGGCACACTATGATAGACTCGGGCATGACATGGCTTGATTGGCGGCCATTTATGATTTATGACAAAAGGTAGCATATCGGATGATTATGAAGGTCTCATATAAAGGTTCAGTGCTGGGCTCGAAAAGCGAGGTACCAGTTGGGTTTATATAATACGTACCTTACATATAAGCAGGGAAAAGCGTTGTTCATTCATCCCTAGGATGTACAAATATAGGTACCTGTACATAAAACGAACCAGACTCATATTTATGGAGTACTGAGGAGGATCTCGAAGCGTACCTAATATGAACTTCTTTTACAACTCAACTACTCTTCACCTTCCCACCCGTCACAGCTTCAATCCCCCTAACCACCAACCAGCTCGCCATCAGCGTATGCAGCCACCTCCCTACCTTTCCCTCCAATATCGTAGGCTTCCCGCCCTCCTTCCTCCTCCACGTCACCGTCTCATTCACAAACCTCAGCTCATCACCCACACGATCAAACCCAACATCCAGGGCTCCCGTAACAACAGGTCCCTTCCACCCCTTCGGCGGCTCCAAATCCAGCACAACCCTCCCCCCCTTCCTAGCCCTAACAACATAAACACCACACACGCGATCCCCCACCTCAAACTTACACTCACCCAAATACTCCGCATCAAAAGTCCTTCTGTACCCCTCCGCATCTTCCAGCGAGGACCCCATGCGCGCCATAATCAGCGCCTGCGGCGTCCAGGAAAAAGCTTGCATGGCGGCGCTCAGATACGCCTCGAGTAAGCCATCCAGCTCCCCTTCCCCCTTGACAAACTCAGATCTCAGAGCTGTGATTGGGACCGGGGCCGAAGTCACGCGCTCCCGCGCCACGACGTACTGATCCAGCGCGACTTGGACATCTGGAGATAACACGTCGTCATCGCTGCAGGTGGAGGAAGTGGATGCGGGTAATTCATCCGGTGGCGAGACCCGCGCCGAAGCTATGGTGCGCTTTGCGAGCGAGCGCTTGAGGTAGAATAGATACGCAGTGGGCAGTGCGACGGGGGCGAGGGCCAGGAGGACGCGGATAGTAGTAGTAGCACCCCTCACACCTGTCGCGCCGCCTAGCGGGGAGGAGGAAATGGGAAAGCCCATCTTCTCCCTATCCAATTGCCGACGAATTAAATATGCAACAAATCGGAGTAAGCGCTACGCCGATTAAATACGAGCCAGTAATAATATCAAAACCACCTAGGCGCCGATAGCCAGAATGATTCAAGATGAGAGCGAGTAGAATTGTCTGGAATGCGGCTATGCTGTGGCTGAAGCTTGGATCTAGATTCTTTATATCCCCGCGACAAACCGGGAAGTCGAGTCAACTTGCCGTCGTATTTCGCATTGAGCCAAGACCCAGAATTGGCTATGCCAACCTTTCCCGTTGACGACTTCCAAGGTTGTCCGCCAATCGAAACTACGGCAGGCTAGTGCTAGTACTTATTGGTAGTTAGTGCATAGCGGGCTGAAATTACGGCTTATAGACAATGCGAAAGGTTCAGAATGAGAGGTCTTGTACGTTCACGTATTTTGATTTGTAGATACTAGAAGCTATGGACATGGGGAATATGGTACACCAGTAGTGGGACTGGACCTGACGCCCTTCAACTCCTCATCGCAATGCACACCATAAAAAAGCCCTCTGACAACACCTTTCCCCAAATCCAAATGAATCTAGCGATACAGACAACGAGGCCCCTACACCTCCGAGTTGTCCAAGTTTTGCAGAGGGACGTATCCCTCGTCCTTCCTCGACCTCCTGCCCAGCACGGCACCTGCGATGTCTTGGGCCCTAGTGACAATACCATCCAGGCCCCAGCCGCGGCCGCGCTTCTTAATGCCACCCTTGTCCGCCAGCAAAGCTTCTTCCATCCACTGCGGTCGCTTCCAGAATTTCAGGAGGAGGGAACTAACCACCACACTGACACTACTGCAAGCCATAGCAGCGCCGGCAGCCATAGGATGGAGATGCCAGCCGAGAGGGAGGAAGACTCCCATAGCAAAAGGTAGGCCAATGACATTGTATAAACAGGCCCAGGCGAGGTTGAGCTTAATGCGCATGAAAATAGTTCGGGCAAGGTGAAGAGCTGCAGGGATATCCATAAGGTCGTTTGGTCGCATCAGGACAACATCCGCAGCTTCCATGGCGACATCCGTACCGCTGGACATAGCGATACCAACATCAGCAGTAGCTAAAGCGGGCGAATCGTTGATACCATCGCCAACCATGGCGACGCATTCGCCTCGTTGCTGGATCTCTCGGATGATATTCTGCTTCTGGTCTGGGGATACACCGGCATAAACATTGTTTTGCGAGATGCCCACCGACGAAGCAACAGCCAGTGCAGTAGAAAGCTGGTCACCGGTAACAATAGCAGTTTTGATTCCCATGCGGTGTAGGACAGAAATTGCTGCTGCTGCGCCCTCCTTGATGGTGTCCGAAAGGCAGAGGTGACCAGCATATTTGCCGTCGATAGCGATAAACACGTTGGTGGTCCCAGCGGAAGGAGCCTTTGATCTATTTGCTTTCGTGTTGATCACTTCTGAAGCCTCTACCGCATCCTCAGGTACCTCGACATTGTTCTCCCGCAAGAAGCGAACACTGCCTACAAGCACATCATAACGGGTGCGTTTGGCAGCGGTTGCTGGTTCAACACGCGCACTAATACCTCGACCCACGACGGCGTTGAACTCGCCAACGCTGCCATCGATACCCGCTTCAGGGTCTAGGCCAAGATCATTGCGTGCAGCTGCTAGGATGGCTTTGCCAACCGGATGTTCGCTTCCCATTTCGGCGAGTCCCACAATTGACCACCAAAGTCGCCGCCGCCATTCGCTGTCTTGCCAGAGCGATGGCATCTTGATGCTTGCGACACTCATCTTACCGTATGTGAGAGTTCCTGTCTTGTCGAGAACGACCTGGCTAATTTTAGTCGTAGTCTCCAGAGCGGCGCCACCTTTGACCAGAATGCCGTTCTCTGCACCTATGCCTGTGCCGACCATCACTGCGGTAGGAGTCGCAAGACCCAGCGCACAAGGGCAGGCGAACACGATCACAGAGATGCAGAGCTTGACGCAGACCATCAGCTTACCACCACTTTCCGCCTGTAGGAATATTTTGGGTGGGTTTTTGAGAGCATGGCTGAGCACCATCCAGGTGACGAATGTCAGAAAACCGAGTACCAGGATCGTGGGGACGAAATAGCCAGCGAGTGTATCAGCTAAGCGCTGAATAGGGGCTCTAGTCGTCTGCGCATCTTGCACGAGCTTGACAATCTGACTGAGCTGAGTGTCTCGACCTGCTCGGGTCACGCGGAAATCGACTCGACCATGCCCGTTCACGGTTCCACCAATCAGGTTGCTACCCTTCCTCTTCTGGACTGGGATGGCCTCTCCGGTGACCATGCTTTCGTCTACGTAAGTTTCGCCTCGCACGATAATTCCGTCAGCAGGAATCTTATCTCCTGGACGAATGATGACAATATCACCAACGGAGAGAAGTTCGGTGGGAATAACCTTCGCCTCTGCCGCATTACCATCCCGGGCCGGAGTTTCCGGCTTCCCAGAATCTGTGATTGCATCCCAACCTTCGGCGGCCTTTTCAGCAGCGATGGGGTCGGCGTATATGGTAGCCATGGATGGAGCCAGGGACATGAGTCGGGAGAGCGCCTTTGAAGTCTGACCCTTTGCACGGTTCTCTAGGAAGCGGCCGAAAGTGATGAAAGTAATCAACATAGTGCTGGTATCGAAGATAGTCCTTGGTCGAGTATGCGGTGGGAACAGAAAAGACACGATCATCGCGAAGATGCTGAAGAAAAAGGCCGCAGAAGTTCCTAGCACGACGAGGACGTCCATCGTTGGGGACTTGTGCTTGATGGATTTATAAGCTGAGACGTAAAAGCGCTTGCCTATGCCAAACTGGACGGGTATCGTTAGAATCATGCAAATAACGTCGCCTAAGAAGAGACCCGGGAGCAATTCCAGGCCGCCGAAATCCAGAACGGGAATACACATGGGGAAAATCATGCCGATAAAGAATACCGGTATAGCGAAAGATAACGACACCTGGAAGGCCCTCCTCCATTCCTGGATCTCCCTCGTCTTTGCTAGAGATTCTAATTGCGCGTTATTGTCGTCGTTGTCTGCAACCAAAGCATTGAATCCTAGTTTTTCAACTTCTTCCACGAGGGCGCGCAAACCCGTCACGGTCGGCTGGTGGGATACAGTGAGCCTGGATGTGGACATGTTCAACCTAGCGGAGTTAACGCCGGGCAGAGCAAGTAGGGAATCCTCGATAGTCTTGGCAGCCGAGGCGTCGGGGTTTCCGTATATCTTGAACTGAGCCGTAGAAGAAGTCCCTGAATGATGATCCGTTGTCTCGAACTGTGTCGATATGATTGCAGCGCCGAATCCGCTGTCCTCAATCGTTTCTGCTATCTTCTCGGCGCTTAATTTCGTTGTATCATGAGTGATGACAGCCCGTTCAGCCAATAAACTGATGTTGAACCGTAGCACGCCATCAAGACTAGTGACTCCTCCCTCAACGGCGGAGGTACAAGCACCACACGTCATACCCTCAATCGCCACGGTTGTGGTAGCAATGGTTGGCTTCGGTTCCGAACTGGCCAATCCTGCCTTCTTAACAGGCTTCGATTCCTCGCTAGACACTAGAGTTGCGCCAAATCCTCGATCCTCTATAATTTCGATTATCGTGTCAACAGGTAGCAGAGCAGCGTCGTGCTCCACGACGGCTCTCTCCGAAAGCAGCGATATGCTGAAGTGCCTTACTCCTGTCACATCCGCAAACCCACCCTCGATAGCCGATGTGCAAGCCCCACAAGTCATACCCTCGACAGCAATCGTAGTAACGGTAGTTGGCGGCTCGTCATCGTGATTGTCTATAGCCTCGGGTCTCGGGGTCGGTAATGGAGATGGTAAATCCGTTGCGAGGACTTCTGCTTCGAATCCGCGATCCTCGATGATTTCTTGTATTTGCTCGGCGGGAACTCGTTGCGGATCGTGCATTACCACTGCGCGTTCCATTACCAGACTCACTGACACACTTCCAACTCCATCGACACCCTTGAAGCCCGCTTCAACGGCTGAAGTGCAAGCACCACATCTATATAGTAAGTTAGTCTAGAGGTTCCTTCGAAATTGCGCAATAGAAGTATTGGGACCGTACGTCATGCCACCAACTCTCAAAGTTGTTGTCGCCCACCGAGTAGGGTCGGGACTCCGTAGGGAAGATCCGGCTTGCCCTCTCGGTGGTACTTTGATATGTTCTGGAGCCATAGCTGATGAGGATGAGCGCAACTGCGTGATAATCTGGGAGAGATTGGAAAGCGCGCAAGCTATGTCGCTGGACCGGGTTTACACGATTCGCGGGTCCCTACACAACGGCCGACATGATCTAATTATCGCAGATCATTTCCAGTAGACAAAGGAAACCTAGATATGCGGTAGGAAACACGTCGAGACGACCATACCCCAGCGCCAGGCGGGTGGTGGGCGAGATATATTAAAAGCAGTCTAAGTTGTATAAGTGTGTGCTGCAAGTGGAAGAACCAAGTAGTAACGAAGGAAGAATCGAAGGTAAAATGTCGAACGATGCCGGTTCTTTTGGGGTTTGGAAGGGGTTTGTAAGCTTCCGGGACTAGGGGTATGCAAGCTAAATGGTACTTTATCGGGTCGGGGGTACACAAATGATGAAGCGCCCTAGGTCGAATCGGGTGTTTTGTTCATATATGTGACCGTGTAAATGTCACAGACCCACTGTATCTGTTTGCGCATGACCGAGCTTACGTACAGCCTGGCTGGTACAGTGTGGCGCATCCAAACTGTACAGTAGTTTTATATGCTTGGCATGAACTACGGACGAGACATTGCGACTGTATTCGTAACCTTTCCAGACGCGGCAATTCAAGCGATCTCGGATTTGACCATAAATAGAGAATGGGGAGATTTAGACACGTACGCAAATCTCGTATACCTAATTATGAATGTTTGACAAAGCCTTCATCCGAATAGATAATCCAAGAAATTAAACGAAATCCGAAAAAGGAGTCAGCACTGAAGGCATGGGATATGCCGAACTACGTCGAAAAGCGCCCGGTAAGTTCGGACCGTACGGAGATGTATGCGAGCTCATTTTTTTGTACCCCCGCTAAATTAGGTACATCCATTTAGGTATGGCTCAGTTCGATTTGTTCCATATTATCCGATAAATGTCTCTTTTTAGCTAAAAGAATAGGTATCGATGGAGGGCTTGTATGACGTCGCTAGTACTGTCCTTCCGTCCGGAGCTGTTACTAGTACCATTCTTGAATGAAAATTCAATGTCCAATATCAAATGCTATACCCTATAGATTCGTCAACTAGAGCAGTGCTATGTGTAAGCCGAATATTGATATACGTACATGTATTAGTTCATAGGGCGCCTGAATAAAGCTAGCAGCAGCATGATGCAGTGTCACCAACTAAAGATGACTTTACCTTGCTCACCGTACCATTGTGCTTGCTGTAGTTGGCATCATACGACTGGAAGAGAGCCTTGGTTTTCCATCTCACCTACATATGCAATGTCACAACCTAAAGAATCCTCTGCGAGGGCTGCGAGGCAGCGAGGTAACTTGAAAGTGACAAACAAGGAACAATTAGCGGGGAGCGATAAGATAAGCTAAGCTTCTGATGTGATGCCCCGCAACAGCGCTAGGTAGCAGACAGGGGCCTTAGCGCACCAGGGGACTGGGAAGCTCAAACAGTCATGATACAGCGCCACTTCCATGTTAACCCTTTACGCCAAACATCGACGAATCCTCATTCAGATTCAGCGTGTTCTAATTCACTTCCCCCCTGCTCATTGTTCAAGCAAGGAATAGACGTTTCGGTTAATTCTTGCTAATTCGTTGAGACGCGTGAGAGAAATCAGCCCACAGTCTGTCCGCCAAGTCCTTACTCTCCCGTCGTTTCGTCCCACAAAGCAAGGCGAACCGGTCCAGAAGCTTAGCTATCGGGCCCTGGTCTCCTAGCTTTCAGCCTCGTGCAAGCCTGACGTCGATACAACCATAACAATAACGGCAAGGCTATTCTCATCATGGAGCAGACTAAGGCGTTAAATGCTCTCGAGGTAAGCATCTCACACTCGGCCGTACCTTGTGGTTGCCTGGAATCCCTTTAGACCAATAACTAACCCTCTCGCCAGCCGTACCTAGCTCTCACGAAGTCCGCCACAGCACCTCGAGCAGCAGCCGACCTCGTCACGCAGGCTACCTCCAACCCCAACACCTACGTCTTCGCCGAGCTGCTCCAAGCACCGCAAATCCAAGGCCTCAGCCAATCCCCCGAATATGCCCCGTATCTCTCACTCCTCGAGATATTCTCCTACGGCACCTTCGCAGCCTACACACAAGCCCTAAGCAGCACTCCCTCTCTCCCCAAACTCAACGATGCCCAGACTCTCAAACTCCGCCAACTCTCCCTCCTAACCCTCGCCCGGGACCCGCACAACCTCAGCTATGCCGCTCTCCAACGCGCCTTAGGCCTACCCGACTCCCGCGCAGTCGAAGACCTCGTCATCAGCGCGATCTACGCGGGTCTCATCGAAGCACAACTAGACCCGCGCCACCAAACCGTCCACGTCTCCAGCGTATCGCCTCTCCGCGATCTCGAACCCAACTCCATCCCCAGCATGCTCACAGCCGTGCGCTCCTGGTCCGGCCGCTGCAGCACCACGCTCGCAGACTTGGAATCACAAATCAGCGCCGTGAAAGCCGCAGCCGCGGCCCGCGCCTCCGAGCAGGCCGCCTGGGAGAAGACGCAAACCAAACTCGTCGAGGACCAGCGCAAGTCCGAAACGGCAGGGGCCAGCACGACCGGCGCCCATGGACGTGGTCAGAGCCGATTGCTCGATGCTGCTGTGGCTAGACTACGAGGCGGCAATGCAGGACAGCGGAGCGTCAAGCGGGGTAGTGGGAGCTTGGAGCCGGGCCAGGAGGACGAGGCGATGGATTTGGATGAGGAGGAGCCGGATGACGGAGAGTCTGCCGGTGGAGTGGGAGGTAGCTCCGTGGGCAAGAAGCTGCGGGCGAGTCGGCGAAAGCTTTAGTAAACTTATGAGATCCGTCTTGTGTTGCTACGATTTGATGAACGAGCGGGGAATTGCTAGTTTTGATGAGTGTTAGTTTCAGGGCGTTGGTGGCAGTAGGACAGCCCAAGGGTTGTCTAGACTTAGGTAGGAGAGAAAGTCTAGCATTAAGGAACAGGGAATCACATCTGGTTCTTTACGAATCATAGCAGTGGTAGCATACCAAAAATAAGGGCGTAGAAACGCCAATAGAGCAGATATGATCAATGAAGCAATATTACGAATGAGGAATAACATCCTTACTAAGACTTGGATTGTAGAACTCATATGTATAATCAATTGCAGCCTGCCATGCCAGAGAATCCGATGGCCAGACTGATGAGCTACAATTTGCGTACTATTGTACATGACGTTGGCAAAGCAAGACAGCAAGGTGAGAGATATTTTTGTCAATGGAGACAATCTTCGGCTTCTCATCTCACACCTGACAAATCCACCGATGAGGTAGAACAACGAAGGGGAGGATTGCTCAACAACCTGCCGCAAAGAACAATGCCGATTCAGCTGGGACTTAAAATGCGATGAATCCGTACGCCATATGCCCGACTCCTCCTTTTCCTTCGCGCATGAATGTTGGGCACATCCCCTTCCAAATATTAAGAGAAAAAAACAAAAATGAAACTTGCTGGCTCGTGCTCGATGGTATCACATTATCCCCTCCCACTCAAACAGTAATAAAGTAGGCAATTATTCAAGACTCACAAGAAGTCTTTGTAGGTTGAGGCTCAACTCCTAGAATAGAAATGGTCGTAACGTCGTGAATGGAACCCCGTAGCGCAATGATGAAATCAAATGGAACGACTAAAGCAGAGGATCATGCTCCTTGCTTACAGTCGGTGACCAGGGACAAGGATGAACAACACACAAAGTGCTGCATCGATGACGGCTGTCACGGCGAGAACCATGAGAGATCGCTTAATCAGCAGCTTGCGCACATAAGGCTCTCGAATACGTATGAACTCAAAGGGTGTGAGCTCAGTATAACCGATCAACGCCATGATGGGATCCAGGGAATACTGGTAAGAGGCGAGGAGGTACACGCCGATGGTGAAAGGTAAGATTTCCTATAAACAGATTAGACAACGATTCTCATACTACTGGAAAACAAGGTGTACATACCCAGCATCGAGTCAGACGAGAACGGTCAAGCAAGATGAGGTTGAATCCGGTCCAGAAAGCTCCAAAGAGAGCGATAAGACCAATGATCAATCGCGCAATGAGGGTAGGAGGAATGAGGTTACCAAAGGCACGAGCGCGCAAGAATCCAGGGAAGGCATCTCTCTCCATTGCCTGGAATACGTAATCCTTAGCGACGTCAAAAAGCTCGGGGTCATCACGGTTGTTCTCCTCGATCTCTCTGGTAATGTCGGCAGCGATAGTACCATCCAGAGTAATCTCACGCTCGGCACCTGGGAGCAGGAAGGTGTAGAGAATCTTCTCGGCGGAGGCTCTGATGTCCGATCGGGCAACGGTGTGATCTGGTGAGTTCGAGTCGGTGATCTGATGGGGCGTGCTGGAGCTGAGCTGGGTGCTAGCGCGGGCTCTTCGCTCCTGGCTGCTAGCCGGAGAGTCGTGAACGTTGCCGCTTGAAGCAGACTGCTCTCGCAGGAAACTCGAGATCTGTGCATCTTGATCTTTGTCCTTCTCATTGCCAAATCTGGCAGGTCCAGCATGAGAGTAGCCCATGTCGCCCATTACGTCCAAAACTCTGGAGGATCGCTTAGACTCCTCCGTCTCCAGATCAGGTGTGCCCACCAAGACAGATCGACGAAGTTCTCGGACGTAGTGACGACACAGGGACATATGCTGTGCAACATCCAGCCTGTCTTCTGTGAGCAAGACTGGGTGTCAACTAAGTGAGGAAAACAACATACCAGAAGTCCAAGTAGTCAACAGATCGCTGCTGATCTCGCATGTAGATGTAGAACGAGAACAAGTCGACCGGAGGTTGTGTACGACGGGAGAGAACCTCAAAGAGGGTAGGTAAGCGATTTCGTACCATGGTGTCGGGAAGCGTAGACAACTGATTCGCCTCCTCCAAAGTATCACCGGTGTACGCCATATTGACGAGATTTCAATGAATCGTCGAATTGAGAATTCGGGTAGGTTAACGGAAGTGAAGAGAATTGACGACCGATCGTGTTAACGAGATGATTGGAAATTAGCGCTCCCCCGAGGAGAGGCTAATTACTGTGTTTATCGTTTATGTCGCGTGGAAAGTCGGATTGAAAGGGGTAGAATAAATCGTTCACGTCGGTTATTGATTGTCAGCGCGTACAATTTATCGATTGAACATATCGGGTCAAGTGTTGTAAGTTCTGGTTGCGGATTACAATCGGAACGAGTGAAATTGCGCTCGGCGCAGGGTGGTGATTGTAAATGTTGAAAGGAAAGGGTCGGCGTTGGGTGGGAATCAAAAACTGGGCAGAGGTGAGATGAGTACGATTGCGAGGTGTAGATCGTGGTTGCCGGTTAGGCGCCTGGACCATTCGTTCCTAAATTGCTGGCAGAATGCCAGGTACCTGCCCTACCAAATTAAAGGGCTGGGGGTACCTGAATTCGTGGCACTGCACAAACACGTCAGCCACAGTACAAGTCACACAAATCACATTGGATTGGATCACGAAGCATCGAAAAGGTAAACGGCGTGATATTGTTTGAGAGTGATGTGTTTCACGATAGTATGTGTACAATAAGCTATCTTGTCAAGTCATTACCCGTTAGACTATCACTCTAGTCTGGCTGGCCGGTTGTGCAAGTACGTTTAGTCCAAGCCACTGACCGATACAGTACGTACCACCCCTAAAATTGATTTAGCAGTCCAGCTAAGAATAAAGCCACACACAGCTCATAATAACGAGCCACGCAGCCACATGCACATTCTCCACAACCACAAATTTTATTGGTTCGGCTAGCGAAATTCCTCCTGCCCTCAGTCTCCCACATCAGTGCCTCTTCAATTTTCAATTTCGCAAAGCCAAACAACATCTCGACCGAAACTTTTCGACAAACATCCAGACATCTATCCAGTAAGACCTCCGAACCCGAAGCCATCCCTCCGATCCCGTAATCGAATCTAACCATCATTCTCTATTCAGAAATGTCGTCGAAAGGAAAGAAGCCCGCCACCAAGTCGGCCATTGAGCAGGTCGTGTCCCGCGAGTACACCATCCACCTCCACAAGAGAGTACGTCCACACGCCCGTCGCGCAACAGGATCGAACCTGTTATGGTGCAAGATATTTGGTTGAAAGGAGGAGAAAGTGCTGACGGATTGAACAGCTGCATGGTGTCACCTTCAAGAAGCGCGCTCCCCATGCCATCAAGGAAATCAAGGCTTTTGCCCAGAAGGCTATGGTACGATAATTCCCGCATCACCTAAATTCGCCCGTCCCGATTCAATCAACCTTACCTCTGAACGAATAATTCGGGGAGAATGCAACTGGGCTAACTAATTATCTAGCAAACCTCCGATGTCCGTCTCGACCCCCAACTGAACAAGAAGGTCTGGGAGCAGGGTGTCAAGGGTGTCCCGTACAGACTGCGCGTCCGCATCAGCCGAAGACGAAACGACGAGGAGGATGCCAAGGAGAAGCTCTACAGCTACGTCCAGGCCGTCAATGTCAAGAACCCCAAGGGTCTGGTGACGATCGTTGTTGAGGAGTAAGGGATGGCACAGGCAAAAGCAATGTTTCGTTGAGATACCGGCTGGGTTCGAGAAGGGCATGGTTTCGGAGTTCCTTCTGGCTTCATGACACATTTAGATTCATCGATTAATGAATCAAGAACCGTGAACGACATGTGCCTCGCCTCTCCCGTGATCATTTTGCTCCCTTGCGATAATTGATGATACGGTGATTACGAACACTTTTCCTGCAGGATGATTCCTGTCACATGGCAATAGATAGGTAATTCATGACATTGCGTTCGATAGAATAGGCGGCAATGCTCCGTAATCCCATTGAGATGCGTAAGGAATAGCATTTCCTAGCTTAAAACAACCTGTAAATGCAAATTGTACGGGAAACCGAGACCATAGTGGTCCAATGCGACCAACCATGCAAGTAATGACTCCGATTCTCCATACCGGGTGATCCCAATCCCCCAGATATACGATACTAGACCAGTGAAGGGGTATAATGTAGCAATCTAGTCGTCGTCTACATCACGGTGACGACCTAGAACTTTTCGCTTGAACTCCTCGGCATCCTTATCCCAGAGCTCCGCAGCCTCGCCGTTCAATGGGGAAGCGCTGTGAACTGGTTAGCACAAACATTATTCACACCAACCTAGGGCACGACGCAGACACTTACTTGTTCGGCTCTCCTAGCAGACTTTGCAGACTGAGTAGGACAGTTTGCACATTGTAGGCAGCAGTCCACTTATCCTTTAAGATATCTAGACAAATCCGCCCAGAGAAGTCCACATTGGGGTGGTAGATGGGCGTCTTGAAGAGCACCGTCGGCGGGGCGTAGGGGTAGTTGGATGGAAAGGCGAATGACAGCTTGAAGGTAAGACCGGCGTAGGGAGTGTCTTCTGGGCCTTCGATTGTTGCAGACCACGACATCAGGTTCCCGTCCGCTGACGGGAACGCCGAAACACCAGGTGCAGGCGAGGTCATCAACTGCATGAGCTCCGTCTGTAATCTATTGTATGTTAGTACAATGCATCGCGGGTGCGAGCCCCGAGTAAAATTGCGCTGTACCTCTTCGTCACACTCTGTGCATCTGGCCCCCTTCGTGTGGTGCCGAGCTTAGCGGCTTGCGCGCTGCCAGGTGCCGAGTTTTGGTTGTCTTCGGTTGCGAACTCCATGTTGGCTAATAATTGACCTTCGCCGTCGATAATAGAAGCAAGTGAATTCTCGAGTGGATGCCGAAGAACGAAGCAAAATGAAATAAAGACCGAGTCAAGCGGCTGATGCTGCTGAATTCGGTGATACCGCAGTTAAGGGATTGCGGTCAAGAAGAAAAAGAAGACGAAGCGAAGTGACCTGGAATGCAGTGGTGTCAATGATGAAAGATCCAGATCGGAGGCACCACACCTAATTGATGTAAGTGCCAATTAAAGGCAGAAAGAAACTCGGGGTGAGGAATGCTATACGAACCTCTTTGAGTTAATCTAGGAAATTGGGATTTTTAGGAGGGAGAATTGAAGAGAGGTTAGAAAGGTAGGATCAATTGCGAATTTGTAAACAATCGCTGACGTCCCGCAGGCCAAACTCCTATGGCAACCGCGATAGAAGATCCGTTGATTGCCCCTAGTCTAGCGCCATTCTCGCTTCTTCTGGCGGGTCTGTGGCTCCCCTGTTTGGACCAGAGCCGACAAGCCACCAACGCCACCAGTCACAGCTTGGGCCGTGACCCAGCAGCCCAGGCAGCCGCAGGTGAACCTAAATAGGCACTGCGGGGTCCCCTAAGTCCCCTAAAAAGAACAATCCGTAGCCAATAAAGTCATGTCGTCGCGAGACAGTCTCAAACACAAAACATTTAAACGTTCTCGACTCACCTTTAATTGATTATTCCGACGCGACAAAAACGCGTTTATATCAGTTATCATGGTATGTTTTCCGTGTATACGTCCCTGTCAAATAATCCCATGTATCAAGTAGTCCAACGCATCCCGTCTCGTGTCATTAGATATCCTACTATATTCCGACCCAATCCCCACGATTTCCATCATATGTTACATGTCCACTTTTGTACTTAGTCCACCTCGACGAATCATCTTATATGAAAGTGCCTCGATGAGATACCGGGTTCGACTAACAAGATGATGCAGTCTCAACTCGATCCTCTACCAACCGATCTCCCCTTCCGAATTATTTCCAAGACTATAGGAAGAGGAGCATATGCATCGTGAGCTTCACGACTTCTTATTCGCCAATTTCCGCCTAGTTCAAAATGCTGACTAATAATCCAGAATCAAGAAGGCCATACCCCTAAATGAATCATCACCAGTCTTTGCTGTCAAGCTGATTCACAAAGGCTACGCAGTCAAACATGGCCGCATATCCGCTAAGCAGATTGCCATGGAAGTGTCCTTACATTCTCACGTCGGACAACACCCGAACGTGATTGAATGGTTTGCCACAGGCGAAGACGCTGTCTGGAGATGGATAGCAATGGAGTTCGCCGAAGGAGGCGACCTCTTCGACAAGATTGAGGCCGATGTGGGTGTCACGGAGGACATCGCTCAGGTCTACTTCTACCAGCTCATCAGCGGAGTGAGCTTCATACATTCCAAGGGAGTTGCGCATCGAGATCTCAAGCCAGAAAACATATTAATGTCGGATAACGGCAACTTGAAGCTGGCAGATTTTGGCATGGCGACAATGTTCGAGTATAAAGGCCAAAAGAAGCAAAGCTCGACGATGTGTGGCAGTCCGCCCTACGTTGCCCCTGAAGTCTTGGCATGCGGCCAAGTAGACAGGAGGTCTAATGAAGTAATTAAATACTCACCCGAGCTAGTGGACATATGGTCGTGCGGCGTTATTTTATTCGTCTTGCTGGTAGGCAACACGCCGTGGGATGAGCCGACGTCGCAAAGCTGGGAGTATATGGAGTATAAGAAGACGAATGGTCGGAGTTCAGACAGTCTATGGGAAAGAATCCCGCCAGATGCGCTATCGTTGCTCAGGGGTATGATGAACATCGAGGCAAAGAAGCGGTTTTCTTTTACCCAAATACGCCAACACCCCTGGTATACGCGTCACAACAGATTCCTCACCACAGATGGTCAGATCAATGATCCCCTGAACCTAGCAACGAAGATGCTAGAGAACCTGCGTATAGACTTCAGCCAGCAACCCTCCCCGTCTCAACGTCAATCACAATCATCGAACGATGCTATGGATGTAGACAGCGGTCATGGCAGCAAGCTGTCTTCAACTCAGCCAGAAACGCCGATTAACGACGTCATATTCGACTGGGAGAGGCCAGCACTTCGTACTCTAGCCATATCTTCCACGCAACCTATGTCCCGACTGGACGCGACATTGCCCCCTTCCGCAACCCAATCAGCCAACTTCTTCGACGCCCTAGCCGAGGAGCCCTCCATGAGCCAGTTCTCGCAGACGCCGGGTGTGCCCCTAACACTAACTCAGCGCGCACAACGCTTCAAGGATATTGTTCCCGCCCACTCATTCACGCGCTTCTTCTCGCATATGCCGCCGCAGTTGCTCGTGCAGATGCTCAGCGACGCACTTCACAACCTCAACGTACCCCTGCCGTCCGCGCCCCCGTACGTCGGCCAGGGTGATCACGTGTCCACGCTGAAAGTGCGGACCGTAGATGAGCGCAAGCAGGGCTTACACGGCGAGATCCTCGTCGACAAGTACTACCTCCCCGAGTCGCAAGAGCTACTTGAGGTACGCTTCGTCAAGCTCAAGGGCGATCCCCTGGAGTGGAGAAGGTTCTTCAAAAAGGTTGTGTTGCTATGCAAGGACGGCGTATATAAGCCGGAGGCCTAGAGGGACCGACCGGTTGACCCGCTGGGTAAGAAGAAGCCGTTAGCGCCGTGAGCAGAGTGGAAGGGTCTGCTACTACATGAGTATTACGATTATCAGGGTCGATGGATTTGTTGTATGTTTCTTTGCGCATGGGTTACGGGAAATGGCATACCAGGTTGCTGTTACGTTAGGGGATTTGCTTATGATAGACCCGGATTAGGGTAGACTGTTTTAGTCACGACTAGACAGCATAATACGATTGTATTCCTGCGAATTTGCTTTTATTTGATTAATAGACCGCATGCTGCTCCACTCGAGCCAACTTCGAGAACTCTTCCTAACCCATCTCCCAGAATAGCAAATTCCACCAACGAGTCTCCAGTCCGCCCAATCCATCTGCTCCAGCTCGGTGCACTTGATCTAGTTGGTCTCACTCTCCACCTCCTGTCCAGCGCGGATGTCAACGTTGAGATCACGGACTCCCAGCTAGATATCCGAGTTCCAGATCATGCTGCGGTCCTTGATTCCAACCTGAGAGAACATGCCATCGATCTCGGTGACTTTCTTCACACCTTCGTCCAAGCTTTCTTGTGTACGGAAGATGCTAACATCTGTTTGCATGGCCTTCTGCATGGCCTTCTGCATGGCGAGTCTGATTTCGGCTGTGCTCTTGCAATGGAGATCTCGGAGCGGGTGTAGAGACGAGGAAGGCCTTGGGTAGAGACGCACAAGACGAAGGATGGGATTCTGCTGAGGAGATTGAAGCGGTTGTAGTCGGCAATAAGACGGTTCAGCTGTAGCTCATAGTCGACGGGCGTTGCGGGTTGAGAGTCGACTTCACTGGCATAAGCCCGGAGATCAAGCTGGGTCGGGTTCGCAGGAGGAGCAGTGGAAGTGATGCTGCTGACCGGGATATCGAGGAGAGGTTCCAGCTCGTCGATCCTAGCGTCCTATAGGTAGAGTGTTAGTAAAAGATCATCAGATTAATATAGGGGTATATAAGTGTATTCTAACTTGAGGTGGAGGCGTCAAGGTATCAGCAAGTCTGCGAATTTTGATGCTCACCCGCTTCATCGTGGAGAAGCCGTTGACTAGAGTATGCTCCAGGGCTATCTGCGTAGGTTCGAGGTCTTGGAGCTCGGCGGTAGACGTAGAGCAAGCTTCGGGACAGCTGCTGATCTGACAGGCCTCCAGACCCTCAAACAGGCTGAGAGCTGCCAGGAGCAGAACAAGATAGTAAAGGAATTTCATGATGATGATGATGATGTTGATGTTGATACTTGGTGGTTAAAGAGGCTTAGAAAAAGAAAGAGATTGAAATGATCATAGGAATCAAAAGAGTGCGTAAGAGAGTGTGAATCTTAGGGAGCGGACGGAAATGCTGAGGAGATTCCTGGAGATGTGTGTAGCGAACTGACTTGGAGGATCTTTGGGAGAAAGAAAGAAGGATGAAGGAAAGGAAACTCGAGAGTGGACCTCAGTACAGATGTGAGAGGAATAGTCTGTTTGGTAGAGGCTATTCGTGCGGCTATGACCTCCCTGCCATATGCGATTGTGGCTCGGCACTGAGCGCCTTACGGGTCCCCCTTTACGTCTCATGCGTATACTTGGTCTAAACCGAGTGAGACGACTACAGCCTTATGGGGATAACATTGGTAATCTCCTAAGTGTCGAGCAAGAACAATGGCTGGACTAGGCGGCGAACATAGGCTACCTCCTTAGCCCATTAGTTTCACATCTTGAAGCTCTATGAGCAGAAAGACGACAGCATGCTCCTCTGTAATGTTCGCCAACCACAACTGAGGTCTGTCGTCGAGCAGGCGGATCTCGTCAGTCTCGGCATCTTCACAAATCACCCCCTACTTGATTGCTCGAAACTATTTCAACGGCAATCAATTCTCAGAAGGGGGGAGCTTTCCACACGAGGCGATGATGGTTTAGAGCTGGCCTTCATCTCCTTTGCGACCTCTGAAGACCCAAGACTAACATTCGTATGAAAGAGTCTGGGAAGGAGTTAAATAGCGTTAGTGAATGATCTTATTGCATACTGGGATTTATCACATTTAGGCCTATATCTGTTTGTTTCTATTACGAGTCTTAAGTTAGCAAATGCTACAAAGTCCTTATATATTAGGGTAATGTATCTAGAACTTTCTGTAATATAGGATATCCCTTTGTAGAAGAATCTCAGAATGTTATTAGATTTAAGTGAAGGGTATACTGCGAGGATTACTGCGGTATCGTTGTGAACAAGTGAACTGGACCCCTTGACGAGAGTGAATTTATATCAAAACTAAAACGCGACAAGATCGGGAGCAGGCCGGAATGTTCTATTGGCTTGCTTTATTAGAAAAGACCTCCTAGGAATACCTTGGAGTTCTAAGTACGGGTTTTAGTTCTCACAAGCTGAAGTTTAAGGCCAGTCTTTGTTTGCACTTAAACACACTAGATGCTCAGATCTGCAACCACATTTACATCCTTGTTCTGCCATTATATGAATAGGAAGCTATTTGTAGGTCTATCTAAACCGGACTTACTAAAGTCCTCTAATAGACCATTCCGTTGTTGGGATTTTGGCTTTAGCTGAACCTCATTACATTAACTTCAAGCTATCAAGCTTTAAGTCGGTCTTGTTCTTATATGCTTCGCATGAAATGGGCGTTGAACCTGAGGTTTGATTCTTGTCTCACCCGCCAATTTCATTCTCTATGAAAAAGGGACTTTGTAAGGGATGAAGATAAGTTATTGGTCGACTACCTTCATTCAACTTTATCAAATTGTTCAGAACGAGGAAGAAACAGCGAGACTTGTTCTCTGGGTTGTCTTATTTGAACTGACTGTACCTACCTACTTAATCTATATCGAGATTTTCATACCTTGGGGTATAGGACTCCGGGCCTGAGTTTCATTACATCTGCAGCTCTTTGAAAGCTCCATTTTCGTTTAGAAGGGGAAAGAGCCGACCAGGTTCCCACTTAAGATCTGAAAGATAATTGGAAATTACTCGAGTCTATCATGCCGGGTATACTTGGCCTTGGAAAAGGCTACGGCTGATATGGCAGGACAGAGTTGTAAAAAATGCAGTCCCCTTAAATCCGAGTAAAGGGGAAGCAGCTTAGTCATGCATGATCCACATTAGCCGCTATCGATAAGCCGCCAAGCTGGGCTGGCTGGCCGAGCCGCCCTAAAGCTCTAAATTCCATCTTCCGCCAAACCGATACGTCATGTGAAATAGCTTCTTTTCCCCTTTGTCTCGTACTTTTCTGATTGTCTTACTACATTAAGACTTCGCATCTACCAGTCCTTCACTACTTACATGATTCTAATATCTAATCTGACTGTTCTGCTTACTAAGCGGTCTACACACCCTGAACCAGAAACCAGGATTTTGACGTAAATATTTACTCCAATCCAGCTTTGGTGCAAACAGTCTGCCTACCTGAATAAGGCCAATTCACTTCCCACTCCCCACCGATGCAGAAACAAGATTCGGTAGGGTAAGAGGATTCAAAAGGATATTTCTTGGGCAGCCCCTCTAGGGTTTAAATTGTTCTCTCACAAGAAGGCAATCTCGCCGAATATCCGTACGCTGATCAATTGATTCGACATGGCGGCCAAGGGGGACTCTGTTCGCGGAGGACAGAGAAATTCGCCGATGCGCTTCATCTCCGTCGACAACGTCCTACAATATGCCTCCGAAATTCCATCGGGCCAGCCACGCGTTCCTCCGCAACGCGGCCCTCGAAGCATACCTGGGGTACGACGTGCGAGTGGAGGAGGCCTTCCTAATCTTGCCTCACGAACAGGACAGCAGAACATGCCGTCACGGACCACACGGATTAGTGAAAAGCTAGTCCTGTTACCCGAGACGGTTGACGAGACGGAAGGAGGTGAAGAGGAAGCCGAATCTATTCGTGAAGATGAAACAAGGCCCTTGAAGGATGAAGAATTGGATGTTCTGAGGAAAAGAGGTGGAGTCCGTGGAAAGAGCTACGCCGAACGACTACCGAAGTTTGAGAGAGCCCAGAAACTGTCAAGGCTTACTGCATACTGCACCGCGCAGGCCTACAGGATGAAGTCGACTTCGGAATTTCTGCGGAAGAAGCACGATGCGAAGACGAAGCTCTACGATGACTGCCTGTACACGGTCTACCATATTCCCCTACTACCTGGCGTGGACGGTTATCGTGTGAGAAGCCGACCGATTCTCAAGACCCCGGGTACAGGCAAGACGGTTCTTGATCTCGAAATCGAGCGGAGCGAACAGAGCGATGAGCATATGGGATACTATGAGGATGACAGATATGGGGATCGAGGTGAAAGTCCTAATCAGGAGAACGGTAGTTACCGATCTGAGTCTGAGGACAGGGGTCGGGATACTGATAACCGTCATTCCCAACAAGACCACCAATCCCTAAGCCCCATCAACAGACTCGCTCCAGATGTAAAGCAATTCGCCGAGATGTTCGTCTTCTCGTATGGCGTTGTCGTTTTCTGGAATTTTACAGAAGCACAAGAGAAGGCTATCCTAGCCGATATTACCTTTGCAGAGACTGAGTCCGGGCAATCACTTGTCACACGTCCCCTCGACCAAAGCGACGTTGAGACGGAGGAATTCCATTTCGAGTATAACGCGGATGTGAAGAGACCTCGGATTTTCAACGATATGATCACGCTTCTTCCGCGATCGGATCATATGGTCAAGCTCACCATCAGCCACGCCATTGCACAGAGCACCAAGCTCTGCTTTTTCGAAGAGCGAATGTCCGAGACTATGTTAAGCGCCCAAGGTATACCGAAGCGGCTGGCTCTCACTGGTGAGCTGAACTTGACTAGGACGGAGATCGTAAAGATACTTGGCCGCCTATTCAAGAGCCGCGTTGAAATCAATCTCTGTAAGTAGCACTAATCTACGTGACACATTTGAGCCAGACTAATGTTTTTCTATAGCCTCGAATATTCTGGACGTTCCCAACTTCTTCTGGGACTCGGAACCTACATTGCATCCACTTTACGTTGCTATTCGCGAATATTTGGAGATCGATGAGCGCACAAAAGTGCTTAATGAACGGTGCCGGGTTTTCCTTGATCTTGCCGAAATCCTTTCGGACTCGGTCGCCGACTCCAAGATGAGCGCTATCACGTGGATCATCATTGTACTCATCATTGTCAGTATCTGTGTTACTGTGACCGAGGTCGCCTTGCGGTTCGGCATCTTGACGAAAGAAAGAAGCACCGGTAACAACATCATCAGTCCGGATAGTACTCTCGGGTCAGGATGGATTGCCGTTAGATCAAACGCCACGCTTGAGGAGCTGAGACAATGGGGTGTAACTTTAAGCGAGGAAGAGAGAACCGCCGTGTGTGGTCGAGATTACATTGGAACGACGTTTGCGGGCATTTAATTTCTGCACGTTCATGGCATTTTCATTCAGCGTATGCATTCCAGGAGCATGGATACTGGCGTACCGGCTTGGGATTTTGATACCCATTCAAAGGGCATTGGGGCATGTGTCGTTTAGCATTCTGAGTATGTCTACGTTGCTTTCTCATCCCAAATAATAGCTTATTCTACAGCGGGGGCCTCGGGGCTCACGAATGCTCAATATCTGGGTGACCATTTTACGGATTATCTATATCGTAAGTCGTCCACACGTATACAACTAATGGATGCAGTGGATTCTATCATGGTATCTTCAATACATCGTCAACATTGACCACCTGCCCCGTAGCAATGGACCTATTCGCAGCGATGCCAGTCAGGATGGACAGGGCGCCGTCGACATGGCTCGCAGCCCGCATGTATTCATCAGTCGTGGGCTCACCGAATAAGTCATTCAGCAGCACCGTATCGCCACCGCCGTGGGCGCCAGTGCCTTCGGTAATCTCTATCTCTTGCGGCTTTTCGAACAGCTTCCTGAGGACGATTGACCGCTTCTCCAGCGAACCCTCAGCTGCCTGCTCGCCGCCCGAGTTCACATAGCTGTTCTCCACAACCTCCATCTCCAAACGCCCACCCGTGCCGTTGAAGCTCACCCGGAATCCCTCCCACGGTGCGTACGCCGTCAGCGAGTACGTCAGCACGGCACCGTTTCTGTATCGAACAAGCAAATTCATCGTATCCTCAATGCTGATCCCGTCTCCAAACACGCTTTGATCCCGGTAATACGCATCCTCGTGCTCCGCATCGAGATACATGACCTTGAGCTGCGGATGATCCTCCAAGTGCAGCGCAAACGGGTCCTGCCGCGCATTAGGAGCCCCATGCGCGCGCGTGTAGAACGACGACGGAGGTGCACCTCGCAACTCGGCGTTCTCGTGGCCGTAGAACTTTAGGTCGCCTTGCGCATACACGGTCGCGGGCCGCGTCCGCAGCCAGAAGTTTACCAAGTCGAAATGGTGCGTGCTCTTGTGCACGAGCAAGCCTCCGCTGTTCCGCTTATCCCGGTGCCATCGCCGGAAGTAGTCCGCGCCATGCGATGTGTTGAGCATCCACTCGAAGTGTACGCTCGTCACTTTTCCAATGGCACCCGATTGTAGGAGTTCGTATACCTTGGTGTTGTGCGGCGCATAGCGGTAGTTAAAAGTCACGCGAACCCGACGCCCCGGGTTGCGGTCCACGGCGTCGAAGATTTCGCGGCATCGAGGGGCGTCGATCGTCATGGGCTTCTCGGTTACTACGTTGACGCCGAGGTCCAGTGCCTTGACGATGTATATGTTGTGCGTGCGGTCGATGGTCGTTACGATGACCTCGTCGGGTTTTGTCTCCTTGATCATCTTCTCGAAGTCCGCGGCTGCGTATGTGGGCACGGCGCCGTGGCCTAGCGATTCGAGCTTGGCGTTGGCGTAGTTCATGCGCGTCTGGTTCGTGTCGCAGAGGCCGACGATGTGGGAGGTTGCGGAGTAGTCCTTCGCGATGGCTGTGTAGAAGAATATCGCGCGCCCGCCTGTGCCTACGATGGCGTATTTCTTGCGCGCTGTGCGCTGGGGGGTGGTTATGTCGACCATTGTGGTGCACGGCTGGGAATTTACTACTTCTGAGGCTCGTGTGTATGAAAGCTACTTGATACTGAAGTATCAGATTCCCAGAATAGTCGAGGGTTTGGATGAAGTCACGACAATTATTTTAACAACGCTTCACTCCAAAACTTCTATATGAATCGTTGTTCGACAGGCGGGAGGGGCCTGTTACCACCTCATTTGAGCCGCTATCGGGAAAATACCTGGCGAAGCATGCAAGGTGGGAGTTGGAGAAGGTTGGTGTTGGAGAAAGGGCCCCGCTACTCCCCAAGGACCGTTCTGAATCGGGGAGCTCGAGTCTTCTGTCAAGCGCAATGGCATCATTCTATACACGCCGTGCTACTTATCTAGATATCTGCCGAGAACGATGAATCGGGGTCAAGAAATAGCGGGGTGATCCATCCAGTTGGACTCTTCTTTTAGCCGTATCTGGGGTTGGACTGCTAGGTCGACCTCAGCAGAGCTCCCTAACTATACCCCTGATCCGAGTCGATAAGTAACATAATCCGGTTAAAATGTCCAAGCTGCACAGAGAGTGTGCAGACTCGGAAATCTTCCAAGCGCAAACAAGAATTGGAGCTTGGACAAGACTTCGACTATGGTCTACTTTGTCTCTTGGGAACGCCCTTACGGAATCTGGTATTTCCACCAATGACGAGGCATACCACCTCATGAGTTACACGATTTGTAAATTCAGGTCAACATATCCTAGGTCGTTTCTTATCCGGTACTGAGCCTTGCTATAGGGTTATCATAGTACTGTATGCCGAGTTGGGTAGTATGGTACCTCCATTTACGCAGATCTGCAGTCCCTGGGCTCGACAAGACGTTCTAGCTCTGCTATAGGTATTACTCTGAGCCTGACCCTGTAAGTGACAGGTAATACCCAATCGCCATACTGGCGGTCGAGACATGGTAGCCATCCCGGGAAATACTAACACGCCCAGCTCACCAACGTTCCGTTGAACAAGGATCTCCGCATCCCCAGCCTGCATATTCCCAGGTGTTTGGAACCACTCATCATATAAGAAGGCATATTGACGTCCAATCTCTTTCGTGTTCTCCTTTGCTTACCAGTTCCTCGAATATTTTGTTCGGAGTGCGATATGGTGGAGGATAGACCAAAGCAAGTTTCAGCGGTAGCTGATACCGCCGACGCTATCACACCAGTCGAGGAACCCGCTCAACGAGTCCATGCCGTAAGTTCCCAAGCAGACAAAGCCGCCCAATTCATCGCCGAACATGGCGAGGTCAGCTTTACCTACGAGGAGGAGCGTAAAGTTCTGCGGCGCATCGACGTACGGATCCTCCCTCTTATTCTTGGCGCCTACTTCTTCCAGCAGCTGGACAAGTCTTCGCTCTCATACGTTTCCATCTTCGGCATTATGGAGGATGCGCATCTCAAGTCTTTAGAGTACTCCTGGCTTGGGTCTATCCTGTACCTGGCGCAACTCATCTTCCAACCGCTCGCCGCTTTCCTCTTGGTGAAGCTTCCCACTGGGAAAGTCATTGGGACGGCTGTTGTCTGTTGGGTAGGTAGTTCGTGTCTCCCTTGACAATTACTTAAGGCGTCAATCTTGAGTAATATAGAGAAAATAAGACTCATATATGTCTCTGCAGGGAGCTTGTGCGGCAATCATGGCGTCTTGCACCAACTTCGGTTCACTCTTAGCTATGCGCTTCCTCCTAGGCTCATTCGAAGCGATGATCGCTCCATCGTGTCTAGCAGTAACGCAAATGTGGTGGCGGCGATCTGAGCAAACCCTACGAGCTTCATACTGGAACGCAATGAACGGTGTGACGTTTGTCGTCGGTAGTCTGGTGACGTACGGCCTTGGCCACATCGTGAGCACCAAGATCTATCGGTACCAGACCATATTCATTTTCTGCGGCGTGCTAACCGTCATCTTCGGAATTGCGTTTCTGGTGTTTATGCCTGACTCGCCCATGGAAGCCAAGTATCTGAACGAGCGCGAGCGACTTATTGCTGTGGAGCGGCTGCGGGCCAACCAGATGGGTGTTGCAAGCCGCCAGTGGAAGTGGGATCATGTCAAGGAGACATTTACGGATTTTAAGACCCTGTTGTGGTTCATTCTTATTGTCGCTATTTCGATTGCGAGCGGTGGCATCAGTACATTCGGAAATCTCATTCTCAAGGACTTTGGCTTCACCAGCTTCAACGCCATTCTCTTCAGCATGCCGACAGGAGTTATCCAGGTCTTCATTATTATCGGGTCTGCCTGGCTTGCGACTAGAATAGGTCGCAAGGGCATTGTTATTACGGGACTTGCCTGCCTTCCTACCGTCGGAACTGTCCTTATGTTGACGGTACCCCGAAACGAGCATAACAAGGGGGTTCTCCTGCTGGGCTACTATTTAGTTCAGTGCCTGGGCGCGATCACTCCAATGGTATATGCATGGTCTGCTCAGAATACCGGTGGCGATACTAAGAAGAAGACGAGTTCGGCTATGATGTTCATGGGCATGTGTACGGGTTAGTCAAGTCAATGCGGTTTTCTTGCCTCTTTCGTTCAAGAGCCCCTGGACTAACTTGGAGTAGGGAATATTATCGGCCCTCTTTTATATAATACGAAGGACGCACCGCTCTATCGCCCTGGTCTCGTTGCCAACTTGGTTATGTTTGTCACCGTTGGTGTCCTTGGATTGTATGTTATAATTTGCGCCTGGCAGAACTCCAACTACACGAATTCACGGCTTTTTACACAGCTATGTGGTTTATATGCATATATATGCAGGTTAGTGAGAATGTATATGCATGTAAATTACGTAGTTTCGTAAAGAGCTGTGGAATAGTGTAATTGGTTGGAGTCCTGCTCCCCCTGTAAGCCCTCCAGTGTCAAATAGCCTACTTACAAGCGAACGCAGGCTTATTCCCATGTACCTCATGGTTCTGAATAGATGGCATGCCAAGAAACGGGAAGAGCTGGGAAAGCAAGCCAATGTGCTCGACGAGTCTATGGTGAGGAGGAAGGATATACAGGAAAGTAAGGCCGTAGAGCTGGAGCAGAACGAGCGGGCGGAAAGAAGCATTGAGGACGACAACGGTTTGAATGATCTTCCCGATCTGAAGAATGAGGACTTTATTTATGTGTACTAATAAAAAATTACGCGGCCCTGGCCCTGATGCTATCGCCCTGGTTTACCCGAGGATGGACGGCTGCTGAATTCTTCGCCGCGAGGCGGGGGCCTGGTCGAGTAAAGGTTCTATTTAAGTCCCCCGACGGCTCCAAAGAACTCTGCATCAAGGATCTCGAAGACGAGGTCTTGGCGCCAGTTAGAAATATTTACCGGGGTAGGTTCACGAATCTGCCGCACCTCGTAGCGTCCGAAGTCATCCGGCAAGTCTCCGGTGACGTCTACGATCCAACGACCAAAGCAGGATACCGTATATCCGAACTGAATGTACTCTTGCGTATTCCCAGGCCTAGGACGACGTCATGGGCTAGAGACAGGATGGTCCTCGGCGCCCTCCTGACGCTTCCCCGGAAAGCGGTGAACACGTCGCTACAGAGCCTGAACTAGTAACGGACATCCTACGGAAAATCAAACACTTACCGGGGGACGGCCATTTATCATGGCGAGATACCCATCGCCCAGCACGGACCGTGGTCCTGGTGCCCGCCAAGCGTCTTCGATCTCGGTCGGACCGGAACCGTCCTCATTCCCTCCCATGCGGAGGGGTTGGGCGAGGGATGCGAATTGACGGTCGGAGATAACGGGACCATCGAAGGCATATTCACCATATACCGCCTGCATGAGTCGGACCTAGGCGAATTATTGCCGTACGGCACTCATCCCAGCATGGAAGCCCGTATCAGGAACGCGCTCGTGGATTTCGCGGCCGGTTGTCCAACCCTGATCATGCAAGTAGACGGCCAGGTCTTGCGGAGACACATAGATCTGTGGCTCTTGGCCGTGCCCGTGGATGCTCCGCTATACGGGGGGACGGCAGATCTCACACAAGATTACCCTGCATATGATCTTGCGAATCGCTGGAGATGTCGCTGGGTGGGATGCGTGTATGCTGGTAACACTCGAAGGGGCGACTTTTATGGAGAGATGTTGGTGACTTTCGGTGAAGATGTAGACGATGATGGCAGTCCGCTTTCTGCTGTTGTACCTCCTGACGAGGCCGTGGAGGAGGCTAAGAGCGTTGTGCAGTTGATGGAGAGGCATAAAAGAGAACGTATGGAAGCTGATGAAGCGAGACTTATTGCAATAAGGGATTCTCGATAGAGACTTCCTTTGGTATGTCTTTTCTTAAATCGCGGTAAGTAAAGTTATTGTCTTACGGGAAGGATGACTCGACTCGCAGCGTACAGTGGATGGGCGAAGCCTCCAGTCCAAGGAGTACTTCCGGCTCTTTAAACACATGAAGGAGCCGGGAAGGCTAGGTCATTCTAGGTCTATGTCGGAAATCGGGTGAGATTTAAACAGACAGGATCATCTCTAGGGCATCGAGAGGCTACTCGAGAAGGCGAAGCCGGAATTCGAGAAGCGACTCGAAATTCATGACAACTGTCTTCTTAAGGATTCAATACATCTAGACTGTGTCTGTTCTCCCCAATGGGAAAGTACTAAAGCCTATGAAGATTTCGAATCCGTTCTGGAGAGATTTTGCGAGCAGACAGAAGACGGCGATAGTACTTCAGGTGTAGGTAAGTTCTGGTAAAATCTCAATCAACGCCGAAGACTTAAGCTGACATTCCCCAAGTGGTTACGCCTACTTTAGGCTGCCTTTGTGTATAGTGAGTCGGATCTAAAATAATATAACATGTTGTCTCCGTTCTAAGACTCCAGTAGGGAACAAAGCCAATACCACTTTGTCTAAGAGAATAATCAATTGTACTCTTTTGAAATATTTCTTTACTGAAGGAGGAGCAAGGTCCTTGACAAAGAAAACCAGGTCGGATAATAACAGTACATCTCCCTAGTCACGCTTCTGATAAACGTATTGTGACTTTTTGGCCTCCCCGAACAACATTCTTTACTCATACATACAGAGCGGACCGCGTGGCAGGCACCACGTCATATAAACTATTTCTCCAATTCTGAGACAAGCATTCGTTGCAGTTAGACCTGATTAATCACAAATCACAGGCCACAACGAGGCTGCTGGATCGTCATACTATATCACCCAGCTACTTGGATAATAAGATTTTAGTATAAAACAACACAGGGGGGCAAACATGTGTATGTACAAGGAAGTACGCAAGTACAACTGCGGGCACGAAGAAATCTCCGCCAACTTCGAGCAGAGCCCCATGTGCCTCTTCTACAAGAACGGCGGCATATGCGGGCGGGAACTCGGCCTCTACCGCATCCTCGAGATCGTGGTCAACAACTGGTGTCCGCGGTGTGCGCCCAAAGCATCCACGATTCCAATTTCCATAGGCCCAGTGCAGCCGCCGACAGGTCCCGGGCAGCGGATATCGACAACACCGCATGCGCTCGCGCATGAGTTAGAGAGGCAAAAGATGGAGCGCGACAAGCTCGACCAGGCCTCGTACACGCCCCAACGCAGACCTGAGGACAGGCGCCTGGAGCAACTTAACGGAATGGCACAGCAAAATCTCGACACACAGATTAATAACAAGGAGGCGTTGGATGCTACTGTGTACTCGTGGGTGATAAGGTATATCGCCTCGCTGGCGCCGTGGATCGACCGACAGGCCCTCGTGGACAAGCTGGCCCCTTGGTTCGCCGAGCTACTTGACGAAGACCATCAGATATGTATAAGGCCGACGCTGAAGTCGATGGGGTGCGAGCATATGCTTGATAATATTATGGTCTGGACGCGAGATGTTTTAGTATAGTGGATTAGGTTAGGTAGATTGGCTATAAGGAGACATATGTCAGGACCTGTATATAGTTCGGTGAAATGGTTAAAATGGAGGAGTATCGGAGTCCTTTTTTGCAGCGTAACCTTTTTAATGAATACAACACGTTTAAAAGAAATGATATGGTGTGCCTATGGGTGCAAGAGGGAAAGATGATGTATTCGTGAGCTATCGAGAAAAGCTGACTGTATGTGGGCTGAAGATCTAAGAGCTGACAGGTGCAACTGCAACGTAATATTATGAGCCAATTGGTATGATATGCGTCTTCGTGACTAGATATACACTATATGATACTGTCAGGGGATTAGTGTATAGGGGGAGGAGACCTTGGCGTAACCCTAGTGTGGCCCTTGCGGAGCTCTTGCGAGGCACATCCGTGCGAGTATATATAGCGAGGCGTTATCCCTTAAAGTTGAGAAAGGATTAGGGGTTAATAAAGTCAACTACCCATCCCTTTACTACGAACTATCTGCGAATTACCTTTGCGGTTATCTTCTAGCCGTTCACCCTGTACATGACCATAGATCACGGGGCCCAACAGTTCCTGACAGTTACGTAGCTGGAGGTACCGACGTGGATCTGTATGAGCAGAGGTGCTTGAAGAAAACCCGCGCAACAACATCGTCGTTTGCTTTGAAAACCATTAGTTTAAGTACGAAATGAACGGGATCCGAAAGCATCTTTCCAAATGTGTTCTACGACACAAAGAACTATTGTCGAGTTGCGCTTAACAAGCTCATTCCGCATGCGAACAGCATGAATATTGGCAGACAAAGAACACGCAGCACTTAAGCGGCATTAGCAGCAGTCTGACACTATGAGTAGCAAATTGGAGCATTCCTCGAAACATTTAACGACGACCAGTTTTACTCCAGTATTGATATATTAGCAGATAGTCACTTATTGCTTATTAAGCCATGGCCCCGAAAAAGAATAATGGACCTCGGCTGGACCTAAGACGCACATATGTTCTGGACGATGCACAGGCTAAGACACGGCAGGGAAGAATACGCTATGGCAAGCGTTGGCCTAATAAAGACGCAGATGCTGCTGGGAATACAATATTACCTGCTAACTGGAGGAATAGTCGGAGGACATTGGATGCGTGGGATGCGCTTCACATGCTCCGTAAGTAATTCTTTCTTTCTTCTCATGATCTGACTGCATATGATGGAACCAGAATTCTCTCGTTAGACTCCTGATAAAATGACGATCAATACCCCGAGAACACTTAAAAGAAAAGTCTATTCGCTAACATGGAAGTCTCTAGAGTACGCGCGCGGCCAGTTCTTAGATCCGCAATGCATAAAGGAGCCTTTAGCTTACTACATCCGAACACTGCCGGAGTTTGTGCAGGCAGATATCAGAATAATGGAGCCGGGCACAGGAGACGTTTTTGGTTGTGACCAGGACACATTCGACGATTGGCTGGACAACAATTTCGACCCTCGTCTAGAGCCCAGCTACGACAAGACCCCCAAAAATTTCCGACCTCTCTACGAAAGGCCGTATGTCTTCTGGCCAATAGACAGTAAACCAAGGCACACTTACAGATGGATGGCGGTTATCATCCACCTCGAACAGCGCTTAATAACGAACCCGAATTGGAATGAAGGAGACGACGAGGCAGATCGCCTTATAAGGGATCCATTGTTCAGGCGTATAGAATCTATCGCTGTTATCGACCCAGACGTACGAAGGCCTCCTAGACACGCCAACAGAGTTTATAATAGGGTCTTCGCGATCCTCGAAGCCTGCGGCATTACCGCCGACCCAAATTTCACAGGCAGATCAGATTTATGGGTACCGCCGCAAAACCCGGTTCAGCACGAAGGACCAGATCGGCATCTAGAAGGGCCCGATAAATTCAGCTCCGGGCTCCACTGCTTTGACATAATCCGGCAAATGTGCATGCGCGTGACCAACCTCTACTGCACCGAGCCAGGAGTGCATAACGAGGCTGAGTTCTGGAGGCCTCTCAGCGGCTGGTTCAACCCGGACGCTGTGCGGGCGGAGATGATCGGATACGCGGCTATGCGGCTCAATTATCACATGGAATACACTACACGAGTTACCATTGAGCCAATTGCGGAAATGCTTATAAATCACAAGCAGAAAAGGGATATCCAGCAATTAGAGCCCGATGGAACCTACGTGAAAGCGTATATACCTGGTGATCGAGATAAAAATGGGCATGCCCTTATGTGGGACGACCCACTGGATTCGGACAAATCCTCGGTCGACGATGATGATCTGGATGACGACGACGTATTTGGCCCACCTGGCGGAGACAATGGTCCTGGCGGCGGCGACGACGACGACGACGACGATGATAACAACCGTGATGGCGATGATACTGACACCGATGACACTGACACCGACGACACTGACGGCGACGACCCTGACCCAGGACCTGCAAGGAGGTCTACAAAGCCTTCAACGAAAGGTGAGAAAGGCAAATCGACAAAGGTGCAAAAGAAACCTCGAAAGGAGCCAGAGCCAGCTCCAGCTCCAAGAAGAACGCGTCGTTTAATGAGAGTAGCTGAATCAGTAAACAGCGACATCCTTTCAGATTCTGAGAGTGATGACAGTGGCGACGAAGTGGTAAGCAAAAAGAGGAGAGGAGGGAAGATTGAACCGTCGAGAGAAAGAGATAAGAAGCGTAGATTCGAGTTGTAAGAGAAAAGGGGAAAAGGGGCCAGGCCTTGTTGTTCGCACCTACTTATATGCAAGGTAGTGCGAAAGTTGCAAAACTACCAAGTTTGGGATATTGACGTTGTTTTATGAAGCCAGATAAAGTCAGATAGTTAGGTAGCTGTTTTTTCTAATTACAAGTCTGGAGTTTTTGGCCGCTTGTACATAATATTGCACACGTTCTTGTCCATTCCATGGTGATGAATACGATTGGAAGCTATTGCCAAATGTATTAGGCTGCAACCTGCTCATTACGAGAGTCTCCAGGTTGTTCTTGCCAAAGGTAGGTACGTCAGTCTTTCCGCTCTGACAACATGTAGGTATGTTAGGTAAGTAACTGCCGTTGTTTCCACCTACATGTGTACATGTATATCCATGCATACTCGGCTTGACGAAGGAAGGGGTGTCTTGAGCACCTTACGTTTACCAGGAGGAGAGTGGAGTAGACACCTCATGGCAAACTATCTCTAACTTGCTCTATCTCCAACTTGCGCATCATGAGCCTTTAGGCAGGGACAGTCGAGGTTGATGGCTATAAAAACCGAGTTGTGTTCTCACAATTTGTCACTCTCTTTTTTTTCCAGACTTCATTCTTCGCCTCTTCGAAAGCCAAGTCTGTTACCGCTCTTTTCAGATTACCCAGTTACAAATTCCAAATCTCAATCAATCGCCATATCACTCTGAATCAGGTTCCATACCTATCGTCTTCACCATGAAAGCCATCATCTCTCTTCTCCTTGGTGTTATCACTGCCGGCGTGACGGCCAAGGTAGCATCTAACCTCAACTACGTCGAAGTCCTAGCCAGGTCTGACTTAAGCTTCTAGGTTGAATGTGCCAAGAACACTTCCGCGGTCGTGCCCGATGGATACACCTTAGTGCCCTTCTCCATGAAGGGAGTCATTGAGCCAGGTGGCGAAGTGATGGAGTTCAATGGTACAATCACGGTGAGTAGTGGACGGACCGGTACAGTAACTTAACCTCGAAGCTAATACTCTCCAGGACATCTTCAAGCAGATCCAGGGCATCAAACCCGACTTCAAGTGGGGTGATTTACAGTCCACTACGCCACGGACTGGACGACGTCTGTCGAAGCGGAGCAAGGTAAGCATCCATAGGTTAATCTTGAAGCGCTTAGTATTGACGTCTTTGATAGTCTCACATCGATTGCAACGTTCCTAACGTTGAGCGAAGCGTCAGAGTGCGCTTCCTCTTCGCTCACGACTACTTGAAGTTGGTCCACCAATCCTGCGAAATCGGTGGAGGTCCTCGTAAATGTGCTGTGCTCTATTGTGAAGACCAGACGACGGTCTGGATGTGCAATGACAACACTGATTCTATCAGCCGAGACTGTGCCGAAATCGCTGACTACGTCCTGGACCTTCTCGGTGATTTGGACTGTGCAGACAGGGTAAACGACACCGAATTCGGTGAAGCCGATGCCATGCTTCGGGGCCAAGAATTTGATACAGATGGCTTCAGTGTAGCTGTTGGCAACAGTGGCTGCAATTAGGGGATGAGAAGTGGCAGTCTTGCCACTGGTATGAGGTCTGATTTCACGAGCCTATCATTCTTTTCTTTTCACTGTAGCTCCGCCGGCAACGTTCTGCTTCTCTGATTTCTGTGTTGAATGATTCATTCCTAGAATTAGGACGGGGGCTTATGTGAGGCCCAGAAACAGAAGGGGATCTCTTATGAATACTCTACGACTCTAGCTACCTCCATTCAGTCCTTCATATTTTCTATGCGCGGAGCTTATAGATAACTACCTAATTAACAATCGCGATGCATTCAAGTTTACCCCTATCAATCTTCCCCCCTTTGATGCGTAGAAAATTATACAACTATGCACACAATGAGCCCATGGGCATACTTCTGTCCTATGTCATCACTGGATCAGTGAACTCTTGCTGTATCAGAAAATGACGCGAAAGAAACATAAGTGAGGTGCTCAATAACTCAAACTCTTCGCTGTAGCCCTGATACTAGCCAGGTACGTAATCTAACGTAACTAGCGAAATGATAGAAATTTACACTACTTACCTAGACATAGCGTCTTCGCCATGCGTGTATGGCGTGTTGCGCGTTCAACGATGGATGACGTGCAGTCATTGTATAACGTTGCTTATATCATGGTAGGATATAACGTGGAATGAACCACAATGAAACGGCCTTACAGATACATTCCCTGTAGAGCATACGTCGGTTTGAATCTGGTGGTAGCTCATCTCTTTGATCTAAATGTTCTCCATTTCAAATAAACCTATGCAAAGTCAACTGGACGTCGGTAATTCAGGCAGCGTGACTGGATGGGCATGCGTGTCGAAAGTGGGACAGCAGTTACACGGGGGGCGATGGCAGTTGGAGACGGAGTACACAAGATCGACTTGACGAGACGGATTTCCTAGTTAGGTATCGAGGAGGTGACTGTGAATATTGGACGAGACACCGGGACATCCTCCAACGGGGCAGCGGAAATAATCTCCGAACCAAAGACAATGGGTCTCGACCATGTGGAATATCCCGGTTCGCCCACGCTAATGCAATGCGACGGCACGGTACTGCGCCGCAAGTAGCCTCTGCGGAAGGATAGTTGCCGTCGATGCGGCTGGGTGCGCCGCGAAGGTGCGACGCTAGCTAATAAACTAATATACGACGGGCAGGCGAGGCGCAACGACGTAACGTTCCAGAAGGCTTCCATGAGCATCGCTCGGCTTCTTCAGGAGCAGGGCTCGTCTAAGTCGGTCCACAAGGATACGGGGCAGGGCAGCAGAGATGTAACCGGGTCTGCCGACTTTGCCTTATCTACGCGCGTAAATAATATCTAGTGTATGTGACTCGAAGATATTGAACTGGTTAAGAACATGGAGGAAGTGCTGAGAGTAGATAGTAGAGAACGATCCCATTGTAGGGCAAAATCTGGTCAGCATCGTCATCGTAAATTTGAGCCACGGATTACGTAATCTCACAAGAGCACGTGATATTACTGTGCGACAATTAGGCTACAATGGAAGGTACTGTACGCGTCTCACCATTTCGACACTGGCCTCATCTGACAGCTTCAGATCTAACCTTTTAATTCTCTTTCAATTTGTAATGTCTGTCTGTATATTGATCTTTTCTCCCACATTCTCGTAGTATTTCGTGCAGGAGGTTCTATATGAGGCTATTAGGTCTCGGGGCGCGTTTCGGAAATGACGTCAGGCCCAAAATGGTATCCGTTGCCGGCATTTCCAGACCTGCCGGCTCTCATGATTTCACCGCGCTTCGCCTCTTCGTCCTACATAATTCATGTCACCGACCTTGCCAACGTATGGGTGGAGAACCTTGATCGAAGAGGCATCCTGTTGCGAAGCCTACAGGAGAATACAAGCATTGACTTGAGCGACGGTGATCTCAATCAATGGGCCGTTTTTCTCTCCAAGCTCAACGCAGCCTTCGATCCCACGTTACCGGACCACCATAGTACCAGTCTCAGTATCTCTGCCTCGTCAGCAGATAGGTCCTCTGGGGACGGTCTGGTCCTCCACGTCACGTGTGTGCTACCCAAGCCTCTCAAGCCGCTTAAGTGGCCCATCTACTTGACAAAATGTCCACCGGTTGGACTAGCCTCTGAGCTTGTCTTACCTCTCATCCAATCACACCATGCACGTACGATGGAGATCGAAGATCTCATAGCGAGGCTCAAGGAGAAGGATGCCGTGATCACAAAACTGGTTGACAAGTTGGAGGCCAACCAGACCGGGTTGGAACATGTCTTCAACTCGCTGTCTGGCAAACGTAAACCTTCCCGTGCACTAGCCGAGGAGAAGGTGAAAGGTCTTGCAGTTTTCAATGAAAGCGACTGGAGATCGACTATCGCCGCCAAACAGCAGCTTCCCAAAGACGTGTCGTCCCTGATTCATGAAGTTTTTGCGGAAACAGGATTGCAATGTAGCGTAGACGCAGAGATCGCTCCCTCCAGCCAACTCAACGACTGGTGGACCAAACTTGACTCTCACCCTAAAGGTGCAATCAAACCCCAGAAGGAGACACCGAAGAAAGCCCAGAAAACACCTTCACCAGGGGCAAAGACGAGCGAGGAGAGGGATGATGATGACTTCCAGGTGCAGGCTACGCCGCCCCATCTGCAGTCTCGCAGAAGAAATCAGGCTCACTCGAAGGCTGCTGATGGTTCCATGGATGACGATGATAGCCCAGAGGAAGTCCCTGATAGCCATCCTACTCCATCACAAGAGAAATCTCGTTCACGTATTGGGGCTGTTGGCGGTAGGAAGAAAGCTAATCAGGACGCCTCGGCGAGCCAATCTTCTCGCACTGTTCCCGCCGATGAGGACGAAACACCCTCGGAGTCTGATACAGAACCGATGCAGTCACGGCACCAAACACGACCCAACACTCGATTAGGAAATATTGGGAAATCTAAAGGGTCTTCGCCGCCCCCGGCAAAGTCTTCATCTCCTATACCGCCACCATCCAAGGAAGACGATGAAACAGCATCGGGGTCTGATTCTGACGGTAATGACCGGGGGCCTTCCAAAGCCCGGTCGTCTTCGCCTGCCCCAGCTCAACGAAGGAAGGCTGGGTTAGGGCGGATAGGTGGCAAAACCAAATCCCGCGTAACTCCAGAGCCGGACGTGGCGACTCCCGAAGCGGCGAGCCCCGATACTGTTAAGAGCCCTGCAAAAGCCGCGGGACGAAAACTTGGGGTCATCGGGAAGAAACCTGGCGCGGATGGAAAGCGACAACGATCAGATTCGCCAGCAACAGTAGCAGAACCCGAGACCGAGGAACAGAGGACTGAACGCAGACGAGCCGAGTTAGCAAAGGAGCTTGAACGCAAGGCGGCAGCACCAACGAAGAAGAAGAGGAGATTTTGATTCACATTTAGGGTTGAATTGCTTGGCGTTCAAAGTAGATACCCATGTTATCGTCGCTCTCGAGATTGAATACGACATGTTCACCAAACGCCACCTGAAGCTATTCTGTTGTTTGTTTCACCGACATGGGACAGCGTCCTTCTAGATCATAATGGAGATCAACTATGTCTTGTTGTCATTGCGCTCGAGATTGGATGCCACACCTTTCTGCATAACACTCCTTTGAAGCTATTTTAGGGTTCCTTGATTAGCATGAAACTGCATTCCTCAAGGTTTCGTGATGGAACGAGTGGTCTTTGGTGTCTCTTACCAAGATCGCTTTCATCCCTTCGAAGAGCGCCAAAAACACCCCTTACAGAAACCGTCACTAGTAAGATACTAAATTCACGAATTTAGTCCACAATAGCCGCGCTTGAGGGAGGATCGTCAGAGAGTCAGCCTATTGGAAGCTTGGCATTCGACCGACAGAGTACTAAAAGCCTAGATTCTATTTGAGGAATCGTAGAATCTTCTTATTTGAAACTCAAGATTTAGTTAGCATGCTAACCTCTGTAGGTCACACTGTTTCACGAGACTACGACAACGAAGCGAACTCCAAACATGAAATTCTAATTCCCATAGGACATCTTGTCGGAACAGACGTCAAGATTACTAGGAGAGCTTACAATACGAGAGATTAAGCGTAGGAGACAAACCATCGTCAGAACGCATTGTGGGAATATCTTCATTTCGGATTCAGCAAATGCCGTTAATTTAGGGGGACTAGACAGTCACATTTTGATACAATTCTGGATAGCTTGAATACCATATATGACTTGGGTTTGATTTGAGGATTAGACAGAGCAGCTCTATACGTCGAGGGCGGCTAGCTGATGGTGTTGAATACTTACATGCGACTTCTGCCGGCGCTACTATCCCTTGACTCGCGCACAACTAAGCCTCCCGCTCTCGTATAATAGTCCACTGCGTCTAATTCTGCATTGAGACAAGACTACTGCAACGCTTGACGATCTGCGCTAGACAGCTTACCTACCAAGGTACCGGTAAGGATAGTAATTCAAATTAGTCGACATCATAATATGCATCAAGGTCATGTGGGAGTTTCTGTTACGCTCTACCGAGGAGGATCTGATCTGCACCCAGGCAAGGGAACAGTATACTCCTCACTAGACGTAAATAGAATTACTATGTGGCCCTCGTCTAAACGGGTCTCCAAAGAACTTCGTTGGCTATCGCGCCCTAGACAGCTAACTAAATCCAAGATGCGTCGCGCATTCTGCGTTGGACGTGTTGGCTTCACTCCACGATGAGGCTCCACGCCACAATGCCTTCTAATAGGTATACAAGGCAACTCATCTGTGCTAACGTACGACGTAGTGAGCAAAAAAAGGCTGACTTGTAAGCCAACGGAGGGCGTTACTCTACGATGTCGAAAAAGCCGACATTAGCACCGCCCGGCCAACCACGGGCAGCATTGGGGGAGCTAGCTAAGTGCTGCCTGGTCTGCGCGACTAACTCAACGCTGTGTAACGGTACCCGGTCCTTGTTAGGCCAGAGGCAGGACGTGCTAATGCAGGATACGAACGGCCTGTAAGTAATTCCTCCCCTACGCGTCCAGTAATGCTTGATGCAGAAATTCAGACACATGCGGTTGGTGATGCTCTACATCCCACTAAGACGACCGGGATTTCCTCTTTCCGGTATGGCAGAGGAAAGGAAAGAGAGAGAGAGAGACGGTGGGACGGAGGTACGCGCGGTATTGGTATGGTATGAGGGAGATTTAGGGGTCCCTCTAGAACCCCCCTCGGCAACGTTACGCAACTAATTCGGTTCGCACACTGGCGCTGCGGCACCCGTACGTATCTCTGTGGTCCGTGTCGTTGTAGGTAGAAGTAAAGGTGGAGGTAGAAGTGGGCGTTGAGCAGAGAGATACGTCGTACAGGGCACTGCCCCTGGCCGCTGGAATTCGCTCCGCTCCCGTACATTGCTACGCCCCGAAACGTGGAGAAGGTCTTTCCCTATTCTGCCTCTAAATCCCTTCTGGATAGCTACACTAACTGCTCACTTACCTACCTGAGTAGTTGGCGCACGGGTACCATGTAGATCTGAGTCAAGTGGTTTCGGAACATTTCCGTAGATAGTTAGAAGCATATACCTACCTCCAGGTTCATCGTTCGACGTTTCGTGATATTTAATGAGTCTGTACATTGTGTGTGCGACCGTAGAGTACGTGATGCTCCCCACCTATGGCGACCGGGTACTGCTATTCAGATATTGTTATGATAGAGAGGCATCGAAATGCGCGCACGGGCTAGAACGCCCAGATACATACCAGGCCCCGTGATTCATGGGGCATGCGCAATATCTGCGCGCCCGCCCAGCCGGTCTCATCTCATCATCTCCTTCCATGTCGACAAGGCGAAATTGGGGCGCGTTTTGAAAGCCGAGACGGGCACCTCAACCAACAACCCTACGCCCATCGGCGTCAGCGTCAGCGTCATCAACCAGCATTACTGTTAATTACTGACTTCTCTGACTCCGCTGGTGTGGTTGAGCCTGTACATACATGGTATATCATCGGTGGCACGAACATGTAACGTTGGGCACTAGCTTGGCCGTTGACATAAAACGGGCTGTTTTAGTTGATAATTCCCCTAAATTCCCCTAGTCTTGGACTACCTAACCTAACCTAAGTAGCTTAAACGTCAACTAGGACCTCCTGTTCAGTGACCTGCTCTGCTCTACTCTGCTGCTGCTTCCTAGTGGGTCGGCACCTTTGCCGACGGTACACAAGGGTGTCCCTGATGGGCCATTGGGGGGACGATAGCCAGCCAAGCTTACACTCACACTCACACTGTTAGGAGGAATTTTTGGCCCCCTCCCCTTTTACACTTACTTCCTAACCGGCGTGTGCAACGCTGGAAGGGTTAGAATGCGATACGTGCGTATCTTGTAGGTAACAACCTTGACGATGCAGTGATTCGCAAGATCCTCCAACTGCCAGATCCCCTCTACTCTGCCCATCTCTAGTGCTAAAGGGAAGGTGTTACGGGCGTTACCACGTGGTCCTTTGGCCACTGGGCATGGGTAATAATAAGGAATACCTACCTTACCTAGGCAAGTACCTGGGGCGCTTGGGCCCTTCAGACAGATACAAGGAGGAGGATTAACTACCGGTAGCAGGTCTTCGCTTCGTTTTGAATACATGGGGTGGAACCAGTGTCCTGGGCTTGTGTTCAGGGACCTGGATAGAAGGTCGGGCGCTAAAAGGCCCCTAGGTTGGAAGTCTCCAACGGCGACGACTGGTACTGCTTGGGACACCTATCCCTGGGTGTTGGACTGTTCCCAGAATCCCGAGTGCTGGGAGATCGCCACTTCACCCCCAGCCACCATGTCTTGTTAGCGATGCTAGACATAGGTACCTACTCACCTAGGTAGCTGCTGGGTAGGGCTTTGGAAAATGACGAGGAAAACCATGTATTGACAGCGATTGCACCATCACATCATCCACGAAAGCTTCGAAAATTTGTTCTATGATGTTCTAATTACTAGGATGATAGCAAGGAGACAGCGAGGGAAGACTGGGCCAGTAGATGATCCAGTACCTCTAGCAAAATAGCAAAATCCTTCTAACCACATGTAGCCGAGGAAGGCCATAGCTGTTGCCCATAAAACACGACACTATTTCGCTCGTTACACGACAGATTTTGCAGAAGATTAGGTCGGGGAAGGAGGAATAGCTCCTCTAGTGCTATTATTCTATTCGACCTACCAAATACTAGGGGAGAAGGCGTTGGATGAGCCGGAGAGGGCCGGGCGGGTAGGAAAAGGGGTGATCATTCAACGCGTCAGTAGTGGATAGTTGTAGCGCGTCAACCGCCGCGGCATTTGGTTGGAAGTAGAAGCACTAAGTTAGTGGCTGTCGGATAGTGGACGGATGACAGAGTAGGTACTCCCATAAGGGCAACAGCTAGTTTCGCATAGATGATCAGAATTCGGAGTCGTTAATTTTAGAATCACGGTACTCTCATGATTAATATCTGCGGTCCTAGATAGGAAGTCCGTACTATGAACTATCTCCATTTTCCTGTATGGTCCTTTCGCCTCCAGGCGCATATTTGAATCGTCTCAGCCATTATTGCGATAGATATGGCCATTAGGTGACTAGCTGGCAGGGGTAGATGGGCTGATGTCAAGCGCTACGTACATAGTGTTGAGTTCTGGGCTTTAGTGTCTCATGGTTTTTGAAATAAGAAATATACACCATGGTGTCGGCTCGGAAGTCCGTGAGCTGTGCCCCTGAAAGCTTCGGACGGGTAGAAGAGGGAAGGCCCGTTTAAGGTATCCCGCGCTTGTCTGGATGCATTTTCGAGCAAGGCTGAATGACAGTTTTCAGCATCGTGCACCCTTAGCGTGACGAACTAGTCCAGGCCATGTCTAAATGTCCATTATAGTTTGGGAATTCAAGTGTTTGTCAATGGCAAAACTAACTACAGACTGACATTTTGGCGTCGGGGCGTCCCGAACACTGTATGCCTCTCCACCTGGACTAAAGGGTGTTTACTATCTGAGACTCACTTTTAAGCTTCTCTTCTAGTACGTTATGCAAACAGCGCGCACGGTTGGGGTTCCAAGGACATGCTATGGGATACGATAAGCCCTATGTAAATTATACCCAATAGAGAGGTGATTCGCATACCCCAAAATCCGTTTATTAGCTTCATTTAAGGATATGAAGCTCAGGGGCACATCACCGATCTGCTGGGAAAAACTCGCGATCTCTTTCCTAACGCATCTGGCTACAAACTTACGGACGTATCCTCCGGGCTCAACATGTAGGAGTCTGTTCTAATCACTCATCACGATGTTATAGGCCGAATTATATTAATATATCTATTTAATATTTCTTGCGTAAGCGCATGAATTAGTTGTTGAACATGCAGCGGACTTATTCTGCTTAATTTACCTAGGTAGGTTATCTAATTGTCTGATGATGGGGAGCCAACAATAAGCTTAGTTAGGACCACGACCTAAATGTTATCAGAACTACACGTCTCTTTCAGTTAGCCCCCAGCTGGCCCTTAAATCATCCCTAATATTAACCTTAGGCGCCTCCCGCGATCCTCACTGCCGCGGCTATAAGCAAACAATGCAATAGGCACCCGCTGGCGTTTCTCGTTCCTTAGCTACGGTATCTCATATCTCACCTACAGCTGGAGAGGGTCGTGCCGCTACAGAACACGAGGGGCAAAAGAAAAGAAAGAAGGTGTGTTGTCATGTCTATCCGTGACACTAAATCCAAAGGGGTGACTAGATGAGTTTAGCTACCGACCCTCTAAAATACAGGCATTAGCTTTGGTCGACCGAAGGCCCCAGGTTCGAGACAAACAACGCTAGAAGTATGTATTCCTTTAGCGTAAATATCCACTAGGGCTTCAGCGTAGGGCTATATCTCAGTAGCTCCTCTAGAAATTGTTACTAACCTGCAAGGAGGTGACGATTTAGAGCCGGTAATCGTGATATAGGGTCCTAAAATCTACCCTATCTACTACATGAGGTGGCTTAGTATTCCGGCTGAAATCTGAGTGGCTCATCATTGTCCCAAAATTGCGAGTTTATGCGAAAAGGCACGCTTAAAAACAGTGGAAATATTGTCTCTCAGCGCTGTAATTTTAATTAGAGGCCTTAGCCCTTCTGGCCCTCCAAGCCAGGAGTACAAACCGCCCCGTTGAAGTCTCCAGAAAGAAAGAGCCACAAAATAAAACTTCCGGCGAACCAAAGGCGCGAGAGGGCTAATGGTTCGCATTGGTGAGACATCAAACGGGACACGACAGATGTCATCGAGAAGCGAGGTTACATCATGATCATACCCATTTTTTCGTATAACATGTCAGGAGGCTCTGCGGTCCGAGTTCCAGCAGATACCCTACGCCATAGTTGTCTACGTAGGTAGGTTCTGTGCGCGTCGAGCGCCAGCAATGTCCGATAAAGGTAGGGATGGTAGCAGAAACACCAAGCACTCTGTGTCTCGCCGACCCAAAGACGGAAATATTTCAAACTCCGATTACTTAAAATGTCTGCCTTGCTTGAGTTACCGTCCACGTTAGGGAAAAATTCAACCACGATATGTCCGAGTTCCTTTTCGCCGCTGCAACGCAGGAATACGTGTATGTGAACCGCCAGATCATCTGATGCGACTTGTTGATCTCAGCTACTTACATGTCGCTCTCCGGCTCGTGACAGCTCGACGCGGAGACTTTGTGCTTGAGTGACCCGATCACGGACCGTTTCGCTTTCGCTACGCGGAAGGGAGATAACGGCAAGACAGGAGCCGACGGGTTGCAGCATGAGAAAATGATAATTTTAGACTGCAGAACTTGTACCAAATCATGAATTTTGTCGCAAAAAACCCCTTAGAACGAGCTAATGATACGAAAAGGGGAACATGTAGAGTAAAGGAAAAAGTCATAGGAAATTTGAAAAATAACAGTAGATAAGCCACAATAAGGCCAACGAGCAAAAAGAAAGAAGGTTATCTTAGAGGCCAGCACAGAATTCCAGCTACCCGGTTCGATACCACCCGCCCACGCGGGCATCAAACTCCCATTAGATCGTTATACGCGCACGGATTCGTCAATCGGTCAATTATCACTTGCCCCCAATCTAGATTTTCCACTCGATCAAGATAACGCAAGCGACCATAGGATGCCATTCCATGCTACCCTGCGGAAAGCTTACCGACTTGATAAGAACTGTTGAGGCGGCACCATGTAATATTGGCTCAGGTTGTGTACCTAAGAAGAATGGAAATTGATAGGTGATTATTGTACAAGGGATTTGTAGTTAGGAGGTAACTACCTCCTAGGTTAGAAGTTCAGATGCTCGGATTGAGCGACGTAGAGCTCGTAAGAGCAAGAAAGCAAGAATATCCGTTGGCGCATTTACGCCTACGATAGCAACTACAGCCATTCTAGACGAAATCTCCGACGGGTAACTCGTCACATACATACATCCATACATACCTACATACAGTAGGTAATTCCCCGGCGGGACACCGGAATCCGTTCCTGTCATCTCTCATTCGAGACGCTGTATCCGGGCCAGGCGATCCGGTTCTCCTTTTAGAACACATCCGCGACGCCACTCGAGACTCGCATGTAGGAGGTAGGGTAGGTATGAAATAGCTTAGGTTAGATATGCGCGCGACAAGTGACGAACGTCTTATGCGGAACGAAACGATGTGGCTGCTCCATCATGCAGGCGATATGAAGCCTGCGCAGAATACATAAGGTTGTAACGTAGCAAGGCCGACTACATATTCTACCAACAGCTCTACGGCTCTACTCCAACTTAGACGCAGCTTTATCGCTAATTACGTACTTAAATATAACATGATGTAGTCGTGACAACCCATGTTGCTTCGCAAATCAGAGGCAGGATTTTGCGGATTACGTTCGGCCGACATGACTTGCAGCAGCCGGGGGAAATTATCTAGGAGGATAGGGGAACTATCAGATGCTTGAGAGCGTTTTAGACTTCATGTGTGGTAATCAGAAACGGTCGTTGGTCGCCGACCTCAATCTATTCCGCCTGCTCCCCGTAGTGTAGCCGCGTCAGCCGGGCAGGTTCTACGATATAGCCACCTTCTAACAGGTTAGAGGGCTCCTACAATAGAAATTAAATGCAGAGCAGCAACCTAACCCAACATGCCTCCGCTCATGTTGGACCCTATGTAATTATAATTGTGCAACTCGCGACACTTGCCGCGTCTACCGACCTCCTTTTTACACCTTCGTAGTTATCAGCTCTCTTGGCCGCCATTAGGTCGACTCGTCCGCTTCGCCTCGTCTCGTCTCGTCTCGGTTCGGTTCGGCTCGGTTCGGTCCATCTACCTCGAGAAGATTAGCCACGACATCAACCCAAATATGTTATACCTGTGCCAGCATCCGCAATCAATGTGCGCGTGCGCATCGAATAAGCTTCGCCATCACCCGCGCGCAAAGGACCGACACAGCCACGCCTTGTCCGACGCAGACCACGTAGAATTAGGTAGGTACGTAAGGCTAGTTGAGGTGGAATAGGCATCGTCATCTGCAACGGTAGTTCAAAACGGCAAGACCTTCTCTGTTTTAGCGGGCAGAAGGGAGACCCGTACCTACACCCATACCCAAGACAGCTATGCGAAAGCTTGGACTCCCCGGGAGCATGGGGCGTGTGGGCATAAGTGGGCATACTTGTGCATCTGTGTGGATGTGTATGTGTATGGGTTGTATGGATATGCTGCGTGTGTGTATGTGTGTATGTGTGGAGAGAGAGAAATGGGAGAGTGTGAGACATGACTCCCAAGCCCACTCTGGGGAAGAATGGGGGCGCTGTGAAAAGCGGTGATACCTACTGTGGACCTTTGACTTGGTTAGATATTTGCTTTCTCAGTCTACCTCTCAGTCTCTTTTCTTCAAGAGATTATTAGTTCGAGGGGGGCGCTAGTTCACAACAATGGGGGACCAGTATGGACAGCGGAGCTAGGTCACCCCTGAAGCAGCAAGTGGCATGCGTCCATAGGTTAGTTAGGTAGGCAAGTAAAAGCACGCGCCAGGTCCACCAGGCGCGCAGCTCCCAGCTTCTCTTCTCAGCCTAGCAGACGCCTGAGATAGAGTATTTCTTAAGCACGTAGCTGGAGCCCCCCAGAGAGCCCGGATAAACTATTCGAGGACTCGGTGTGGCCAGAAATCCAAAATGGGCATCGAAGGATTACGAGGGCTACGATGAATGGGAGAATAGACGGACAGGACGCATGGCTCGTCTGTTACACGCAGAGAACGTGCATGAGAAGCCTGGGGGGGAAAATTAGAGGTTCCACTGCCACTCTGCACCACCACATGTCAGTAGTAGTAATCGACTTGGCCTTCGTGCGTAGCAGTAGTAGCAGTAGTAGCAGCATGCAAGTAGTATCGACAGCAAGATATTGACAATGGTGATGATGATGATATTCCAATTTCTTCTCCCCCTCCCACCTTTCCCATCATGTACGCTTATGCGCTCCACCGAGCCAGTGCAAGAGATGGAAAGACGACATGATCAACACGGCAGCACCGACTTGAGGCATTTTTCCTCGCTAGTATCCGCCATGGACCAACTGATGTCCTTCTAGCACCCCGTTCCTCCAAGCTTTGATCACCCTCGCCCCTCCTTTCACGTCATTTACAGCGAGGATCATGGGCCTTGATGGGACCGAAATCTCGGGTCGTGTACTGTAAGTGTATTTGGTGGGAGGGTCTACATATGCCCAGGCCGCCACCATGTGCCACAGTACAGGCAAGTCAAAGGACCGGATGTCTTGTCACTTGGATTCCATACCAGTCTTCCAAAGTCCATCTCCACGAATACACCGGCAACCTGTCACGACCTAGTCATCGTGTACCTTTAATCGTGTTAGGGCTAATCTACATAGTATCTTCACCGGTTATGTTTCATTTAGGACCCACGAATGTACCGAGCAGTCGTAAAATATCTCTTAGCGGGTCTCCGAGCAGGTGGTCTGTTACTATACCCTTAATTGTACCCAAAGTCTGAACTCATCGTCGCCTTACGACAAAAGACACGTACTAGTGGGCCGGAGTTGGGTGCGCGAGCTTCAGTTTAAGTGGAGTTTGTACGCGGGCGCAAATGAAGTCTGTGAGAAACACCTCGTGGGATATTAGGGAGTCGGGTATGTCCCTGTTATGCCCAGCATTACCCGCATCCACTGATGGGAATCCGTGACTGACTATACATCGTGTCACGCGGTGTTCTCTGCCTTGGTGTTCGAGGTCTACTTGCGTACCTAGATCTCTTCTACCGTAACTAGCTAGGTCGGGTTAAATCGATGGCAACTCAGCAAACTCATCAAATACATGTCTCGTTTTATTAAGGTACTCCCGTCTCCACGCAAGGATAGACACGCGACAGAAGGCTAGGGAGAAGGCTGGGCTAGACACAAGCACGCGGGTCTGAGTCCATGAAGAATAGAACCCGTTGTGCCTGGGTAAGCACTAGTAGCCCTGTGTCAGAAGCTTGTCTCAGGATATCTTTTCTTGGGATGGAGGACGCTTTATTAGAGGGCTATTTTATGTCCTATTTTCCTATTTGCTAGATGATCTTAATTCTATAGTCGCGATATACGCCTGGGAAGCATACAGGCCCTAAATGACTCTCTTGCAGGTTCGTCTTGTTCTGCTCTCGCTCGGCGTCACGCTATCAGCATGGTGCCAACGAGTTCTTCTGGGGTAATGTTACTAGCTATCAGGATCGTGATGGGACGACATGATTGTAACAACGTAGCGCCCCAAAAGTGACAAGACCTATGAGAGTCTCAGGCCATAACGGCTTGGTCGTCTTGCCTTCACCAATGGACTTGGCCGGACCTCCTACGACTTACTACCTTGTCGGCTGTATCAATGGTTGACGAGTACCTTCGTACCCACCCGAGGAACAAAGGCAAAGTCTTGTCCTCTACCCCACAAATTTCACGACATGCAAGTTGGCAGCCCATTTGCATTGTCCAGCATGTCAATGAATACCACCCGGTGCCGAGGGTACCCCTACCTTGTAGTTGGTGCCATCGACCAGGTCGAGATTGAAACAAGACTCGCTCAACAAGATCTCCGCGCGACCCACTCCAGTTAATCCCGGTTCGGCGCTCCATTCCATCCCAGCCAGTCCACAGAACCCTACCCAACTTGGTAAGTCTAGGTGGAGCAGATATAAGGACGGTCTACCACCCCCGGTCCCCCCTCTCACCAACGACGCCGATCTAAGATCCGACAGTCTGGGTAAGGGAGGAGCCCCCTAACTTAATTTGGGAGGGCTGGCAGCTAGCCAACCAATGGCAGGAGACGACCGACATGCAGCATGAAGCACTGTAGAAATGAACTGGGCACACAAGCACTCATCAAAATAGAAACTCAAGTCGCTTCGATTCGTTGGAGTACTGTAGGTAATACAACGATACAGAGAGAGCGCACGCCCTCTAGGCACTTCGTGGTTCCCACCATCCTCCTTCCGTTGCAAGGTCGGTGAACCACCCTACCCAATATCCACTATCCAGACGCGCAATACAGAAGGTACCGGTATCACCTAACCTCCCTCTGTCGTGAATAGATCTTTTCCCATCGTGGGCCCGTGTCCCTGGCATAATCAGCCCCAACCATAGCCTCCCCTAGAAAAGTTCAACGCATGAAAACAATTCAGAATGTGGTATCCGCGTCCTAGTCGCCCGGTCCCCAACACCACACGCTCCTCTATCCCGAGATAATTCTTTTTGGAGTCAACACGCTTTCCTCCCACACCGATGTTCATTCCCTCATGCAAATCGATGAATCATGATGATGGAAATGCAATAGAGTGGCGAATGGGAAATGAACAATGCAAGTAGAGAAGTTTTTAGAAAAAAAAAATCAAGAACAGATGGGGTTAGCGGGAAAATATAGAAAAATGTATCCGCGAGCCCACGATAGAAAGCAACAAAAGTTCAGAAGTGAAATGGGAAAGAGAAACAAGGACGCTCGGATATTGTCGCTAGGCGCATTGTCCTTCGAAAATTGGGAGTCCCGAAAAAACAATCGCGCTCCCGTCTTATAATGGAGAATGCCTATGTCAGGTCTGGGTATAATAACTTCTGCCGCTGATTAACTACCTCCACCGTCTTTCAGTATGTAGGGTTAGGCCTTACTTGCTTACTAGCAGAGCGACCGCCTGACGATAGTCTCGGGCATTTGCGACTTTGTCATAGAAATATCTCGGGTCGTGAGGTGGATCCGCCGCTCTGTCGACGACGTAGACAAATCCGAACAAGTCGGATTTTCGGTCGTAATTCGGCGCCGTCCCTTATTCGTCGATCGTATTGGCGTGTACCGGTGACGCTCACCCATATCAGTGAGGACTATTGCGACGTGATAATTGCCAAGTCCCTCCTGTGTAGCCTCTCTCCGTCCAGTAGGATGGTCATTGGGCATTGAGACAATGGAGCCAAAATTGCAGACACTTGCTTTTTAGGACCAAAATAAAGGTTGAACCGTTTCGCTGTCCCCTTGCCGTGGACCTTTTTCCCTTTTCCTTTTTTCCTTTTTATAGATTCCGCTGCTGAATGTCTACCGCTATATCATAGGGAAGACTCCAAAACTGTAACTTGACCTGTCATTCGCTGGTAGGAGCATCGCTACGGCTGGTAGGGACCGCCCGTTGCTGGGTCACTCCAGTAAGAAAACGCAAGCCTTTGACTGCGACTTTCTTCAGGTTCTTCGAATTGGAAAGCGTTCAGGTCTGGGTGCATTGCCGATGCTAATCCTTGACCCCCCTGTATCGGAACAGGCGCTTGTTGACTGTGGTATATTCCGGCCACGTCCTCGAGTGAATAGACGTGTTGCTGGTGACCCTGACTATACTGAGGTACATTATGCGCGAACGGAAACCCATGATTTGCGTCAGTGGCTGGTAGCACTGTAGCTTGCATTGGGTTTGTCGCTAACATTATTCCTTCGTGACCGGGATCCGAAGGCGCCATCGGTTCGCCCCTTGGAGTGGCAGGATGGGAGTAGTGAAGACCAATGCGATGGTCATAACTAATGCTATGCATTGGGTCGTGCAAATTTCCATTGCTATTGCTAGGAAATGCTAGGGTGCGATTATGTTGATCCATCATCGCTTTTCGTGTTGCTGCGTTCCGCTTTGAATTGCTAGCGGCTACGCCACCCCTGCGGCCGGAGTTCGCTCGTCCTGATAAGCTGCCACGACCCCGCGAGCGAGAGCCTAGTCCGCCACGACGGGTAGAAGTCCCCTTGCTGCGGTATCGTGTCGTACTTTGCACTCCATGCACTGCCCATTCCTCCAGGACCCATTCGGAAATAGTTTTCATCTCCCCTGACTCACTTAGAGGACCACTAGGCTTTACTTTGCGATCGCGTCTAGCAAATGCCTTTTATTTGCAATCAGACAGTTAGTCACATGGCCAAACAGCAAGCAATACAAACTTTGGTGACATCTCCCGGAGACAAGCAGGGACATCAAAGGAACTTACTTGGTTCATGCTCAGGTTGTGTCTGATGCTATTCATCCAACCCTTCTTGCTCTCTTCGTCGTCCTTGGCTTTATCAGTATGGTCACGGAACCATTGGTAGAGTTCTTGTAGTGTCATTGAGTGTGTAGGGGTACTCAAGAACGCTCTCCAGATTAGTTGCGCATAAGGCTCGTCTGACTTCCGTCCTTCAGGGCTATCTTGCTTCGACCTTGGCGACTCGCGCTCGTGAACTACGGCTGGACTAGGTTCAGCGGCACCGGGAACAATAGTCGGTACCTCTTGCTGTGTCATAGCTCCTGCCTCCAAGTTGGTGCTTGGATAGTTAGGATCGTCGTAAGCCATGTGAACGTGTAGCTGCTGGTCGTACTGCAGGGAAGGGTAGTGACGAAAGTGGTGATTCGGCATGTGGTTAGACTCCTTGAGAGGTTGTTGCGGGTAGTTTTGTTGCTGGGATTCCTGAGGCGACCAACCGTCTGGACTAGGTGCTGAAGAATGCGCCGAACAGGGTGCAACGGGCTTGATGGCGCAAGAACCGCTCGTAGGGGATCCGTGATAAGAATAACAATCGGGGTCTTCTCCTTCACAGGTAGTGGAAGGCGGAGTGGGCCATACACCCTGTGAAGAGCTAGCTGAGTGAACCTGGGGATGATTGTACGTCGCAACAGACGTATTGATGGGGTGAGGAAAGAAGCTTGACGACGAGGGTTGCGACTGGGTCTGCTGGCCTATTTCGGTAAGTTGCGAAGTTGGCGAGGGTATGTAGAAAGAGTCTGTTCTGGGAATGTCTGCTGATCCGCCCGTTGATTGTGTTTCGCAGTTTCGACTGTGGTTATGAGCCGCGTCGTAAGTGGAGGAGCAAAGGACGGGCAAGCCGTCAGAAAAGTTTGGCTGCATGCCGGGAGTGCAAGACGCTATTCACCAGAGTCAGACCTGGGTTCCCGCGATGCCACAATAAGCTGGAAAGCAAATCAAAGCTGGCAAGGTGAGAGACGGTAGTGTATCGTAGTTGTATGTGAGAATGCCTCGAATTGACGCAAACCTAAGAGAGTATAATATGAGCGATGAGGAGGAGGTAGGTGAATAGAGGCGGGTGAAGAGAAGGACGAAGTTTGTATGCGTGTAGTAATAGTAGTAGTAGGTAGTAGTAAAAGTGCGGAGTAGTAATAGTTTAACTGTAACGACTGTTCAATTTCTTGACTCTGAGGAGAGAAGTGTATGAATGTAGGTTGTGGGTATGGAAGTTCAAGTTGTATGTAGGTGGTGTGGGCGTGTATGTATGTAGGAGGTAGGAGTGATCTGGTGGTCTGGGTACCTAATGTATGTACTTACAAGTCAGAGAGATAAGGTAAGTGCTATGAGGTGATATGGTGATTTGGGACCTGTGCTCTCATCAACCTGAGATTAAGAATAATTGGAACAGATCTGGACCCTAGTACCTAAGCTACAGATAATCTAGTCGACCCTGGGCGGTGGCACCTGGCAGCATGAGCTAGGCAAGTACCCTCGTAGCTATTGCCCATGTACACGTTATGGTCATGTACCTCACTTGTAGGCAGGGTGTGGACAGGGTGTAGGCAGGGAAGGCACGGTACTAGGTGTACTAGGCAACTACCTAGGTACATACATGTATGTAGAGGAAGGAGAAATACAGGTACAAGTAGCCCCAGGAGATCAGACGCCCAAATGGGAAATGGGAAATGGGACCTCAAATGGGAAAGAGTGTACGTACCAGTTAAGTTGACAGGGAAGGTGAGAGGTAAGTTAATCCTAGAAAAGTCCCCAAGTCCCAAGGAAATCCCAGGAAACCCCAGTCTAAGCTAGTCAGGTCAGCATGTACAAAATGCACTGGCTGGGGTGGGGCCCAACGGTGCAAGAAATCTTTCTCGTCTGCTGTGTGCAAGTTTAATGTTGTTAATGACCCGAAAAGATAAAATAAATGGAAATCTCTGGTCACTAGGACCAGTTGGGTACGTAACAGACTGGGGCAGGGCGCAAGTCAACCTGAGGCACTTGCACGACACAGAGCTATTATGTATCGAGGATGACCATCAGACAGGTATGTATGTAGAGATGGAACTTGTAACCTGCCAACGCATTGGTTGCCTTCTTGACTGACGAGCTGCTTTTGCAAGAATTCCACCCCTCTTTTTTTTTCTTCTCTCTCTCTCTCACTATCTTTTTCTCCCGTTTCTTACTTAACTGCTTTGGCTACGGTTTGGCTTGATCAAGAAGCCGGAGCTTTTGTGGGGTGTCAGTGTTATCCGGCATGTATTGTATTGTATTCCAAGTATTTCTCCTACATTGTACAATCGTGTGTATGTGTGTATATTATATAGATGTGTGTGTATGCGTCAGCACATGTATGTATGTGTGTGCGTACTATGTATGCGTGCGTGCTGCCTGTACATTATAGCTACATGCACTTGCATGCATGCAGCATGTTTCTCCTTGTGCAAACGGAATCGCGTTTCGTGTGTCTAGGATAAGTCTGTCCACGGCATGGCTGTCGGGGATTTGTTGCTTGTAAGAGGGATCAACTACAAAGCTATAGTAAAGTCGGATATCGTATGTCACTATATTACAATCTCTAACCTCAACATAGCAAAGGTACGGAAGAGACATCGGCCACGGCTTGAAACCCGAAAAAAAAGTTTTTAGCTAAAATTCGACACCTGATTAACAATTCCATTGTTTAGCGATGCAAGCCACCATAAAGCTACGGTGTGCGGCATAGGGACGGGATTAGGGCTCTCTTCCCGCTTCCGGTTACTTGCATCGTGAGTGGGAATTTGGCAGATTCGCCAAATGTAACCAATCATTGCCTGAATATCGTAGCCTACTGCGGGATCATCTATCGTAGCCTTGCTAGAAGGGATCTGAAACTATCCCGAAGAAGTGCCCCTGGCTATTTCCGTCGCGTGCATACCATCGCAAAGGCTTCTAGAATCTCGATCGAAGCTTCACATTTGCAAGGGGTCCCTGGACTGATTCGCGCGGTAAAGATTAATTAAGAGAACTTCATGTCATAGCGGGAATGACGACGTCCGCGTAAGGCCTACTGATACGAGTGTCCTTGCGTCCACTCGCGTTTGGAACATAGTAGAACCTGGTCACAGGAACAGCATTAGCTTCACACCATAGGCTGCATCTGGATACATTGCCATGACATGCCTTTGAGAACCTCCTCGTAACATTCTCTACTGTACTAATTCCAGCCTCCCAGGAACTAGCTGGATCAGGGAAGCGAAGCAGCTCTCCGGGCGCTGTGTCACCCAAGAGCAGGACAAATCATTGATTCGCCGCCGCACTTCCGCTAAAAAACAAGACCGGCAAATCACTCATTTAGTACCGTGCCTAGCTAACAAATCCCGACAATTTCTAAGCCAAGTGCCCGAAAGAAATTCATACGGTACATAATCCAGAGGGTAGGCTTACTTGTGTTTGCCATCAGGAATGAGCTGCCTGGTGAATGACAGCTGGTCCTTTTACTTTCGATAGTAGATCTGGAAGTAATGTGTTAGTACTTATCAGGTTGTCGGCGATTGTCAAGATGCTTACCTTTTTAAACTGGAAGTGGAGTTGAAGAATGCCCTATAGATGCGGAGAATTAGTTAAGTTGTGCTCCAGGGGTAATTCAGGAACAGGAGGGGATAGAAGTGCAAACGAGTCCGGAACAGGAAATTGAAACCCGCGCGTCAAGCGGTAAAAACGGGCGTGGCTTGCGATTAACGTCTTTGAGCTTGTCAAATAAGATTCGGCAGTAGACGCCATCAGTGTTTGCCATGTCTGAACCCCAACTTTTCCACAGTCTGGTGCCTCCTAGCCACGTGGAATAGATGTAGGGGACTGCGAGTCTGAGCCAGATACGAAAGAAAGAAAAGCAAAAAAAAAGTCACGTACCTTGTCGAAGCTGCTTTTAAACCCACGGTCCTTCTTTGCGCTGTAATCCCATTCGCGGTCCACGATCCGAAAGGCAATATCCTCGTATGGCGGTCCTGCAATGAAGCGAATCAAGCAAGTATCTTCTTCCCCAGCGGGCGCAAAGGACTCGCCCCTTCTCCTACCGTGCTCGCGAATAATCTTGAAGGTGGGCGCCTTCGTCTTGTCGATGAGGTCAGGGTAGAAGATGTTGAATTTGTACCCTTGAACTACCTTTGGAGGCGGGTTATCGTGGTCGTAGTGCGTCTGATTGTACTTGTTCCATTCGTAGCCCATCTGCACTCGATTGAAATACCGCGGTTTTCGAGGTCGGTACTTGTCTGCCCACTGCGGCTTTGTAGCACTCGGAACGGTCTCTTCAGCTGTGAATATCTCTTCGTTCTCGCTAATTCCTCGTGCAACCTCTCGCTCATACAAAGCTTTAGTTGCTTGGGAGAAGTCTTCATTCCCGGCCGTGGCGAACCTAGCAGTACCAGGTGGCGCGCTGGTAGAGTTGCTAGCTGGAGTGAGGGCCGCCGCGTTGGATTTTGGCTTGGAAATAGAAGTCGTGGCGAGATCCTTGGATCCGCCACGATTAGTGCCTCCAAGAGGTTCGGACTCAGCAAGTGCCTTCGCCTTTTCCGGATCTCGTTCTTTTAGGAGTCTGATCCTTTCCTCTCTAATAGCCTCGTAGATTTTCTTGAGTTTGGCTTTTGCTTTGAAGATCTGCAGACTCTTGAGTAACTGTTCCCAGTAATCAGTATCTACGACCTCATCCGAACGTAGCTTGGCATGTATCTGGCCCTCCAGCTTCTCCAGCTGTTCAAGATTTTTGGGACCCAGTATCTTGTCCACATCCGAAATGACGGAACTGACTGCGCGTTCCTCGGGGCCCATGGGTTTAAGGCGCTGTCGTCTATCCAGGCATAGGGTTTGTAAGGCCTTCCAATAGTCTCTATTCCTTGTATTGGACTCGAGAGTAAGATAAGGCGTGATGTCTGCATCAAGTTCGTCAAGCTCAGACTCTTTCAACCCATCAATAACGGCGTCAGGCGGCGGTACATTGATATCGACGTCGGCATCGTCATCGTCGAAAACATCGCGGTCGGTATCAACGTATCGCAAATTGAATGCCAAGAGGTCAATAGGTTTCGCTCGTCCTTCCCGGACGCGAATGTCTGCCTTCTTCTTTGCTTGTTTGAGAACAAACTTGTCTTCATCTGCGATGAATTGTCGGGACTGCTCGTCTTGGCTCTGCCAGTTCTGTGCAGCAGGATTCGAGGGTTTGCTTTGGGTCGGTCGCGAGGGCTTCGTGATCCTGGTATTGGGATCCCGTCTAGGAGATGCGATGTCGCGGCGAGGGGGTGACTTACGGCCGTAGATCATAGCACGCCTACCAGGGTCCATCTCTGCAATGTGATCTTTTCGCGTACGCGGTTCTTGGTAGAATAGAAATCGATGATTTAGGCAGTACCTTGTTAAATCGCGAGATGTAGTCAATCTGGGCTTACCTGGGAACAAGTTTGGTTGGAGTTTTGACCCACATTAATACGGTCCACTTTTACCACCGAACTCCCTGCTTGTTCACCTAGGTAGGGATGATTATGTCAGCCACGTTGTCCCTTCACCGAGACTCACCGAGCCACCGAACTATTGAAGTTGAACCACATGACATCATAATAGGGAATCTCCCCTGTGCCATTGGAAAGAACTGTTACTTCAATTTCAGCTTCAATTCTATAGCTCTACTGCCAGTTGCAAGGAATTGTTCAACGTGATTAACTGTTGGGCAATAGCAAATTGTTTGACCCCCTATTTTCAACGCCACAGAACATGTAAGGGATTGGACTTTCTGAACGCAAGAGCGAGCTCATTCACGAAAGCCTTTGCTTAATATAGTAGTCACCGTTGGTTTGGGGGGAAAGAAGCTACGTTGGAGGTCACCCGCTAAATACTTAGGGTAATAAGAATCAACAGGAGAAGAAATAACAGTAAAATATAGGAAGTAATTGGGGGATAGTCCTTTCAAGTTGTAAATTATCTGTCAGGCTGTCAGGTGGGACCCGGGAGGGCCTGGGGGCCAGAGCTAGGGGTCTGTCAGGGTCCGAGACAGCGCAGACAAAGGAGGTCCTCTCTATGTATACCAAGAGCTTGCTAGAAAGGTTTAGAGTCCGTCGTGGACCAACATGGTTCGTACTCCCTGCGTAAGGTTGGCATCGTGACATTGCCCATCGACTTGTCAGTAAGAACTGGTATGTATTCAGGGCCATGAAGTACAGAGAGAACAGTGTGATGACTACCTAGGCAATTTCCTAGATTAGTGTATACCTAGGTACCTACGCTATAGGTACCTAACAGCGCAAGTCGTGTGTTCTTCTTATCCCAAGGTAGATTCTGGTGAAGCTCGATTCATAGCACCCTGATTGCCATCGGTAACACGACACCTTTCCACCGAACAAGGCCAAACAGAACGAGTACGGCCATACCCTAGAGTCAGTTAGTATTGTTGTTAGTAACCCCGTATAAGGATCATTGGAACATACCACACCGATGCAGAACAGGATCGTCTCAAGCTTAGCCTTGGCGGCCTTCAGTTCATCCACCGCCGCTTTGAGTTCCCGAATCCGCCTCATGCTCGGGCTCTGTACTAGTAGTTCAACGTGGATTTCGAGGTCAACCGGTTCGACTCGCGGGATTTGCTCCCGGTTGATTGCTTCCAGCGTCCCGCCGACATAGTTCTCGATTAAAATGCGTATATCCCGTCGAAGATCAGCAACGAGGGCTCGAATGGGTTGGAACTCTTCATGCACGGATTCTCGCACGACTTGTCGGACGAGTTCTGGAACGAATTCTTGGACGAATACTGTGAGGAGGCGCATATCGCGAGGCTGCAAGCCGGATTGAACCTAAATTCCCAAAAGCCCAGTCAGCAGACGAATCAACTGAGTAAGTAAAACCTGAGATCCTAAAGGTCGCTCTATCGAGTCTTGAGTCTCATGTAGTTCCCCGTTAAGCAATGCAATGGCACAAAGCGCACACACGCTTGCAACCCAAGACGCCACAAGAGCCGGAGCTACGTCGCCACAGAAGAACTCTGAAGCGCGTTTCTAAGACCATTAACGCAATCCACATACAACCATCCCTCTGGGGTGTGATGGAAGCCGGGCTACGCCCCAATCGGGTGCTCAAGACTACTCTCCAAGACCCAACCCGGTCCAACAAAGCCCACTGTGGCTATGAGAGACGAGGATGGCCGGCATGTATTGTATCTTCATGACTTATCGGTAACCCACTGAAGGGCAGCTACCCCCAACCAAAGGAGGCGGGTTGACCGGTAGGGGTCAGTAGCCACACATGCCTCAGCACCAATAACCATTCATGAAAACCCCCATCTTCTTGTGCCCAGGCCGTTTTACAAGATCTTGGAGTGACAGGATCATAGAATAAAGAAAAACAAGCTTGGACATGGACTTACCGGTGCAGTATCATGGTGTGCTTCATCCTCCTCCCGTGAAGGAGACTGATTGGGGGAAGACATCTAGTAAGATTTATGATAGTTAGAGATAGAAAGGGTAATTGAGGAAGACGCGCTTTTATATATACTTACCATAGAGTTTGGGGCTCCATGCAGACCAAGAAGCGAGGTCAAATGGATGGCTTTGGTGTGCTTTGGTAGTATTAAGATTTAGTTGAAAGAAGAAATTGCTGGCAGCGTCCGTACGAATTTATACCCGAGTAAGGAATTCTGCCTGCTGCCAGAGTCAGCCCCTGACCGCCTGACACAATAATTCAAAATTTACCTAATCTGCGTACCTGCCGTTCACACGTCTACCGCACCCAGGTAGGTGCCTATATGGACGTGCCTAACGCGCACATGTGCGCGTACCCGGAGTTACAGTATGGAATTACCTACCAGGTAGGTAGGTGCTTAGGTAGATACATACCCCAGTCCCTAACCCTCCAAGGTACGTGTACGTACAGGTATCTGAGGTTCCCCTTTTTGCAAATATTTGAAGGCTTGTGCAATTCTCGAGTACAAATTTACATTTTAACTAGAATGTTCTTGGGCAGCAGCTCCCTTAGCAGACACCATGAGCAACCACAACAAATTGACGTGTTGCTTAACTGTAGTACGTCCTGTACCTATTGGAAATTGTTCGTGACTGCCCTGCCAGATTAAGTAAACGGCTGATTGCATGTTTGAGTACGTGAGTAAAGATGGACAAGACAGAATTAATTTACTAAGGCTATAGAAATGGTAGGTGTGAATTAGAAGGAGCCTCCTCGGATGGCATAAATATAGTCTACAGACAAATCTTGAAGCCACGGTCATAACCACACGCCCCCTTCGTGAATACTTCTCGACTCACAAATACTGGGAAAATGCATTCTGCGCACAGTGGTATTATTGCCTACATGTATGGAGTCGTTTCATCTTCAGGATTCATTGAATAGGTCTGTGTCCAGAAATCATACAATCCCCTTGTCAACTCACAAGGCACTGCCTGTTCCCTCATCTAGCCGATATGCTTGGCTCCAAGGAGATACACCATGATGGCAGCCAGCACGACGACACAAATGGCACTGGCAAAGGCTACATACATAAACTTGAACAGTCAGCATAATCACATGTTCGATAGATACTGCTATCAATAGGAGCAACTTACTTTCATATCGGCCTCAATCTTAATCTTCAGGAGCTTTGGCGTACTCTGGGGCGCGACATCGCGGATGTTCATGCCGTCTAATCGAGTGTTCAGGGCACGGAACAGGTCAGCTATGTTCTTATTCAATGTGCGATAGTTCCTTCGATTCTCGATCATGTTGTTGTTGAGTTTTCGGCGGAGGACGTCGATGTCTCTTTGCGGTATATCATTGATAGGGAATTGGTTGTACAACTCATCCAAAAGGGCGTCGACTTGGGGGTCCGGTTCCTAAGATTTCCCAAGTCCAGTCAGCAGATGAAACCACGAATCTACTGAGTAAGAACAACCCTAGATCCTAAATTGACCACTCCATAGAGCTCTGAGTCTTTTCTATTTTCGCGAGATTCAACCCGATCGCGAATAAAACCCACTGTGAGTTGAAGGGCAAGGTCGGCCGGTCATACATTCTACCCCCTTGGACTCATTGGCTGACAGAACTCAAGGGCAGCTACCTCAAGCTAAAGTAGTGAGGCTGGCCGCTAGTGATCAGTAGCCGCACATGCCTCAGTGCTGGTTAGCGAACTAAGGAGACAGTGTCGTTGCCAAGGCCGTTTCATCCGTTCCCAAGTGATGGAGGGTTCTCAGCAACTGGTCAAGGAAACAAGCGCGGACATGTACTTACGGCTTGGTTGTCTTGGGGACCAGCTAGGCCGGGCAATTCCCCAGTCGCATTGCCAGAATCTTGCTCTTGAGACATCTGAAAACTTAGTTAGATTAAGAAGATTTTGGCCAGTAAGGATGATAAGTCGGGGAGGGAAGGGCAGAGTAGAAATATAGCAGAGGCTAGGTTCTTCTCCAGATAGGGAAGCGCGATGAGGAAGAAACGTCGAAGGGAGGGAATGGGATATGAGAGGTAATACTTGCAATGATGACGGCCGTCTATAGTCCAAGAAAAAAAACCATGTCAGAATCCGCGGCTCAGTCTCTAATGGTTGAGCAAGGTAGGTAACTTGAAAATAATTTGGGGAAGCGTCGCATAGAACTTACTGTGTAACGCGGTCAAGACAGCTGAGAAAACGTCAGGTTGCTGGAGAAGCTATCTCAAAGCAGGTGGCAGGCGTATTTGTAGTGCATGCAACGCCTACAATGCACCGACAAGGGGATAAATTACCACGCCACTGGTGTGCTCTGCCAGGTCACAGTGTCCGAAAGTCTTGTCGGGTAATATGGAAGGTTGAGGCTTCCCTGGAGATTTTGCGCAACGTTAGCCTCTAGGCTACCAGTGACATGACATGTGAATTATTGGAATTGTGGAAGCATGAAGAGTAAAGGCGATATTAAAGGAAATAAACCAGAATGTCAAGGATCATACTTCCGAGTTAGATGAAAGCTGTTGGTGGAAGGAGAAAAGGCGAGGGCAAGAGATTGTGAAGGAGCAGAGTTGGCGTAATAAGTCTCTAGGTCCTGAGTAGGTACCCTTATATAACGCACTTTTCACGTGCTGAACCTGTTTCGGGGAACGAGGAAAGAAAGAGTGCCCAGGTGGGCAGTGTGCAGTAATTTGTACCTTAGGTACGGTTGATGACTGATCCCACTGATTGTGTGAAGGACCATGACTGGACGATTCTAGCAGAAACGTACCCAGGTACCTAGGTAGGTACTTCACAAACGTCAAAAATACAATATACATAAAAAGCCGGCCTGAGGAATCGATGAGCGCATATACGTCGAAGATACTGTTACCATAGAACAGGACATTGGTATCATATCGGACTACGCCGGTAGCTGCACTGATACTTCCCTAAGTGGTGTTTTCAATAAAACTTGAAGCCATACACAAGTCATATAATCAATGCTCGACTTGATGTATCTGAGAAACTTCTCAACATTTTGATGTAAGAGCAAGCCCATGTTTAGTTAAAAATTCAATGTAAGGTATCCTACCTAGCAAATTATGATGTTAAATAATTCCATTCAGCCATCATGAATATTTGCCACAAATATCTAAGCTTGTTTTCTTGCTTTCGAAGAGGTAAATTGTAAAACTACTGTCATGTCGAAACACATTGAATGCCTTGACATACTGAAGGCGATGTTAAAGAGACCACACGCCGTTCCCACGAAGTAACAATGTTTTCCAATGACGATTTCCTATTCCAGCTGTATGAATTTAAGAATACAAATCGCTCAAGTAATTTATGATTACCTTACTGATTATTAGGAAAATAAGGATATCTCGAGTACCTTATGTAGGTATGCAGGCCGTTAGAAGCCAATCATGTATAATTGAAAATTCAATGATTATAAGAGTTCAGTACGGAGATATAGTTCCATCCCTCAGGTACTTGGTTGCGTGTGTATACCTACCTACTATTATATTTGGCTTAGGATTAGGCACAATTCATTTATGTCAGAATGAACATCTTTTAGAAAAGAGAAGAGACTGATATAGAATAATAGCATGGCCCAATAAAGATTAAAGCAGCAATGAAAGCCGCAGTATGCGTACCTAATATATACAGACCTTACTACATGCATTCAACGGTTTAAAATCATCTTGATACGTACAGCCTTGAATAAAGGAGTATCTCCCTCACGAGGCATGGATTTATCTAGAGATCAGGAGACGTCCCCGGAGCATCCTCAAGGAGCTATTAAGGAAGAGGACAAAAGGAAATTATCTGCATGTTTTCGACTTTGCGCGCCAAATAAAAAAAAGGTGTCAGTATCACTTGGAAAAAGCCCGAGAAAATGCAAGTAAGCGTCGAGAACGCGGCGTTTGTTCTGAATGTATACAGCCGCCCATTCCGGGCAAGAGGATGTGCTACAAACACGCCCAACAGCATCGAGAACGGCATGCTAGGCTGCGATCCATTCGTCATGAAAACCACCTTTGTCAGACGTGTAATCAGAAACTCCCACTCCGTGATCCAGGGGGGAAGTGCGATAAATGTAGAGGACAAGCTAAGCAGTCTACTGCTAAGTGGTACGCCAAAACTAAGTTGCTAGGCCGATTAACCAAACGAGTCAATCGAGCCACAGGCCAAAGACGACTAACCCACTCAGAAAACTCCGATATTGAGAGTCAGGTAAAAAGCGGCGAGGAGGAAATGAGCACCATCTCTTCGCATAATTGAAACTGACTGACTCTGCTACCCGACCCAACTTAGTAGGACATACTCTTCATCTGCAACTAGGATAGTCTCGAGATAATCAGACTTCTTACTCGGGAAGAGTATTAATTGTTAATAACGAAGGATTTATGGTCATTAAGCACCGCATCGTTTCATAATTTATACATTGTCTCGGGCTTGACTCCATGGCGCTCTAGATTAAATGCCATTTTTTGTTTAAAAATAAGGCGCGGTTGAAGGCCTAGGTAGTGATGTAGATACCATATTGTTCGAATGTGCCTTACTCCTTAATCTCCTCATCTGTGTATAGCCTTAGTTACCTTGTCTACTTTATCTACGACCAATCCTTCGAAAAGAGGACTGGTTTCTTGAATAAGCCGGCAAGGAGTCGCTACGAACTCGAGCAATCTAGCGATATTTTCGTGCTCATCCATAAGTATTCAATATCGTTTCCTTTCCTTCCCCCTGATATTCTGCCTCCAGAGGCAAATGACACTTTTCGACTCACACCACTCCTTCACGTCGAAGGGCGAGACCTCACCATCATACCCCGCGCCGCTCAGCGCTCCGGCGTTCAACCAGGCCGCTAGATCCTCCAGCACGATTGGATCGTAAAGCAGCATTTTCTCGTGCCAAGATGGTTGTGATGGATCCGTTGACCGTGATGCAGACGTCACGGCTTTGGTTATGTGCTTGAACAAGTCGGCCTGTTGGTCGGTAGGTGACAGTGTCAAGGACATATTTACTTCCACTGAGTTAGAAAGATCTATAGCGGGTGGAGAGGAGAAGATCCGGTCTCTGTCTGGTGATGACGCCTTCGATGATGCTGATGCTACAGAGTTATCCAAGTCAGAATCGGCAATCTCAACAGGCTTCGGAGCATCCTTTTTTGGACGACCGCGAGGTCTCTTTGGGCTGGTTTCTTTTAGCGCCAACGTCTTCATTGAAGGCGTTTCTGTCGTTGAGTCCTTCTTTGGACGACCACGACGCTTTGGGGGATTTTCCGGCTCTGTGATGGCCGCCTGTTGTTTCCTTTTAGGCACATTCATACTAGATGAGGTCGATATCGCCTTTGATTGGGTAATTGAAGTTCCGGAGCTTTTGCTATTCCAACATTGGTCAAGAAGTGCAATCATGGCTTGGCGTTTCTTCACTGGCTTGAACCCGTACGCCGCGATTTGCCTAGATAATTGCGCATCGCTGAGAGATTTGAAATCTGGTTGCGGGTTGTTTTCTCCGGCCGTACCTTGGGATCCTTTGTCCTCTTGCACATCGATTTGAGGAAGTTGCGCACCGGAGGCGGCTTGAGATTGAAAGGAGTGAGAATTAAGTTGTAGGGCTTGTGCTGCTGACTCATCAGCCCCTGATGATCTTAGTACATCGTTAATATCGACATATTCTTCGTGCAGGGTTTGCGCTGCTTGTCGAACCCCTGGGAGCGAAGGTAAATTGTCAACAATCTCAACATCGTCTGCCTTCATAAGTTCGCCGTCGGTATCTCTTGCTCCAGCATGCCAAAGTCCTTGACTGTCAGATTCAGCGAAGGGATCAGAGTCGACCTGGTTCGAAGCCTGTATCGCCAGTTGAAGATCCCTGAGGGTGGTTGGGGATTCTTCCCTGACTAATTGGCTTGACGTTCCGAAAACAAAATCTTGGTTCGAAGATTGTTTCAACGCGGAGCTCGGGGACAAAAGAATGGGATTATTCACTGTCCCGGATTTCCTTTTGCGCTTCGGTTTCGCGGGCGCTTTGGATTCTTTGGCCTTCTCTCTCTTCTGGGACATAACGGCCGTCTGGTGCTCGACGAGAGCCTTGACAGCGCCATCCGAGTCGAAATAATCTAGTAAAGATTCCTGGGTGGCTGGTCCTGCTAGGTCTAGTTCCGGGTTAGTTGGCAACATGTAAGGCGCAGTTGCTAGTTCCGTAATCGTCCTAGTTTTCTTTTTCATATTAACTGCCCTCGGCGGAGATACCTCTCTTGAACGGTGGTCAACCTCCTTGCTAGTGGAGACGAGCTCAATCAATTTCCCCTTCGTTAAGATGTCTACTTGCTGTAGTCGATTTGACGCGACAGATGGTAAGGTAGCTTTGCGCCCATAGTCATCTACAAGGGTTTGGAATACATCTTTCGACTTCGGCCCTCTTTCGATAGATGAAAGTAACTCCTGGTTATCCGATCCAGGCCCGGCGGCAATGGGGTCATTTGCAGGCGGTGGGGTCCAGTCACTTCGTCGTCTCATAGCAGGTTCCGAACGAGAAGGACCGCTCATAGCCTGACCTTCCAATTCATGCGATGTTGTCTCATGATCTGACCTCTTCTCGGCGTGTTTCACAGCGCATTCTTTTACAGCAAAATGCCTAGAAACCGTCTCAGTTTTCTCCCTAGCCTTGCCTTTGGTGCTCGGCTTCGTGACTCGGCTCTTCGGAGCGGGTTGTTTTTCACTCTGGGACGTCGGCTTCTTGTTCTTGAACTTCTGCCAGGGCTTATCTGTTGGCGAGGACTCAATAAGGATAGGTGCCTGCGCTGGTACGCCTATTACTGATTTTGGCGCGTTCTTCGTCTTGGCTGTACTGGGATTTGCTTTGCGTGGTGGCGAGCGCGTGATTTTTTCGGTTTCTATGTCAATCTCGGGCGCTTCTCGTAATAGGCTTGCAGCACTAGTAAATGAGGCTCGGACATTGTTGGGTATCGGCGTCGCGTGGCTTCCACTTCGGAGAGCCGGCTTCTTGGAAGTATTCGTGAATATCTCATTCAGCGAAGGTAGATTCGGCGACGACGAAAGAGCGTAGGAGTCGATCCTCGCCGAGCTCGGAGAAGAGGAGAGGAAGACACCAGCTGCAGACATACCTAGCCAGTTAAGCTGGAGGGTGATTGGGATGCGCCAAGCGCAGCTCAACGTGTTTCTGACCGACAGGTTTACAGAAAATTTAAGAAAAAATTATACGTCTTCCAATATGTGCATGTCGCACATCTTTTATTTCAAAATGCCCGAAATACAGTCACTGGTGTTGATGATGTTTATGTTTGAAGGTAACTCGTCGTTACCCATCAACAACAAATGATGGGACCCACCAACAAAGGCGCAGGAGCCGAGCGCCAAGACTTGACCCCTGTACACCGGCGCCACAAAACCAACTCGAAAGCGGCTGACTTTCATTATCACGTGACTGACACCCGAGCGCAAGCCCCACTGCCCACCACAACAATTTTCTCCTTTCGAGGGGTCAAAATCCTCGGACCAATTTATTTCATTTACTCCCACGACAACATCCATCCGCCTGCGACATCCACGATCACAACAACCACAACAGCCAATTCCAAACATACCGTTGACAAGTCGCAAAAATGGAAAACGACAAGGGAGAGATCGTGGACCTGTGAGAATTCCCTACCATCATGCGCATTCCCATCAAATCTCGCTAATCCAGATTGCCTCGTTCTAGTTACGTCCCTCGCAAGTGCAGCGCCACCAACCGCATCATCAAGGCCAAGGACCACGCCTCCGTCCAGATCTCGATTGCCAAAGTTGACGAGAACGGCCGACAAATTCAGGGCGAGAACCACGTTTACGCTCTCTGCGGATTCGTGCGTGCGATGGGTGAGAGCGACGATTCTCTAAACCGACTAGCCCAGCGGGATGGTCTCTTGAAGAACGTCTGGAGCCCCGTGCGATAAATTTCTTTTATCATTAGGGTGGTGAGTTGACCGTTGCACTCCCTCATTTGTTGCATTAGTCCTGACACATTCATAGACAGGGTTTGGTGTTCATGGGGATTCATGACTGTATGGTCGGCATGGGATTGCTTTTGATACTGCATCTAGCCGGTTAGATAACCGCCGTTTCCACATTCCGGAACGAAATACGAACGGTTCCCTTCTGCAACCCAAATTATTTGACCTCAGTAATTTGCGATCACCGCGACTAATCCGTACCCGGCTGGCGAAGTCTCCTCGCATCCACTTCCGAGTGACTCTATGGGCGAGGATTCTGGGGCTACCGCGATAGCTTCCGTGCCGAAGATTGACAATGGCCTTGAAAAAGCTGTAATGCTCGAGATATTCATTATGGCACAGATACGGGTCAAACATGTTTCATCCCTTGTAACTGACGTGAACGTGCCTTGCGATACAACCGGATCTGCTTCCCCTGCCCCAACCAACCACATCCATAATCTTGCACGCACCTAAAGTGAAGTGCTCAGTAGCTTTCAAATCCACTCATAGTATATTTACAGCTTCCAACACTTGCGTTACTTGCCTTGGCAATCACCACGTCACGAGCATTTGCCGTGCTACCGTGTCAAGCACGCCGCATCTGGTAAGAAAGCCACAGCTAAAATGTGTGGCTCGCACCTACAGCACGAGAATGCGCCGTCCCCTTAGCTTGATTACATAATCAAGCTACTTGCGTATTGGGAAATTGCAGACGTACGATTCATGATCACCTTTTTAACAGCGTCAGAAGAATTTATCAAGCTTTAGAACTTACAATATCTCTTCGGAACCCATAGGAGTAATCGGGGGCAAAGAGCAACCTCGGTATGGCTACTCACGACAGACCATTGAATATCACGGGAAACTGTAAGACGATTAAGACTAATCGATGGAATTCGCCTCGAGCGATTTAGAGTACAGGTTATACACAGTAAAAATCCTAAGTGCTAGCTACATTAATCTGAAAGAAAATGAAGGCCATATTGAAAAAGAACAGGTTACTAAAAGGCCTTCGTCTAATCACGTGAGAGCAGAAAGATCATCCCACGCATTTGAATCTTTATATCCAACAATTGCCTTACCTTAAACTACCCGAGTAACGGATCGCCTAGGGGTTAGCTCTAAAATGCGACATGAACGTCGAACTTGTCAAAAAAAGATTAAAGAACTTAATCGAGAATAATAACTTAACGACAGCTTTACTATTCGAAAGACACTTTTATTAGCATACGCTAGACTCGCTACGCATATGGATAGGAAACCGCAATTAACAGTAGCTCATCAGCGGGAATTACTACCGTACCTAGGTAGGGCTGGTATGTAAGTACCTAGATAGCAGACAGGCAGACAGGGAACGGAAAGTTTCCGCCGGTTTGGATCATCTGGGGATCTAATGCGACACTATCGCTTTCTAACACAACGTGAAGATCCACATTGCCTGATTAGGAAAGTGATTAGTCATCGCATGGCGCACCTCCAACTTTAAATCCACCTCCTCCAGCAACGCTTCAGTGACCTCTCTGTTAATAACTCACTAACAAGCATATCTCGGTCAAACAGCATCATCGGTTTTTTTATGCTGTCCTAGTACAAGCTGTATTCAATCACTAGGTTAACGAATACGCTTCACGAAAGGTTTAAGTCACGATAAGGACCTTAAAGAGTCGGTAAAAGCGATGTCGTAAAATGGGGAGACCTGAATTTATCTACTAGAGATCGCGATATACATAGAGTATCGGTTGGTTATCCAAATCAAGAGGATCAAAGCCTCTAGCTAGTTGAGCATCCAATATGCCAATCCTTACTATGGTGTTTATTATGGGAGTAAGTAAGGCATGGAGAAAGTGAGAGATAATAAGGCGGGAAGGAAATAATAATCTTCGATGATGTTGAGATGTGAGAGAAAGGGGGAAAAGGGGGGGGGGGGAAAGAAAGAAAGAAAGATCACCCAGAATCCACGATAGCGATGATGGAAGGCGCCGGACGTGTGATAGTGCGTACATAACCGATCTTAGGATGATTTATCCATCATAGCCCACTTTCTTCAAGAGTAGCACACATATGAGGTTCGAACCCCTACCTTTGTAGGTTCTATTAGGAGCATTACTGATGTGTCAGTTAATTGACCTTATTGTCAGAGGACTGACCCGTCAGAGAGGACCTGCAGTCTAAGACAGCGTAGACAAAGGAGTCGTTTCCCATATGTACCAGGAGCTAGCTATTCAGGTTTAGAGTCCCTTGCGGAATAACATAGTTCGTAACCCTTACACCTGTTTTGCATCGTGACATAGGAGACTGTTTATGTAGGAGTCGTTATGCCGAGCTCTATCTGACAGCCAAATACCGATGGATCTACACATCGAAAGCTATTGTCGAGTTACAGTTGGCAAGGATTCACGCTCGAAATGAGATGATTTAAAGATGGAAATAGCGGGTGGAAAAGCAAAATGCATTCATTAGCTCGTTATGGTCCCTTGGGCCAAGGTGTGGCCTCCTTGAAGCCCCGTATTGCAAGACATAACAAAGCAACGCCAAAGAACACCGCCAAAAAGACCCAACATAACCGTCCCCGGATGGCCTTAGTCATCTATCTCCATCATCTCCATTCCCCTTGCTATCTCTTCCTCCTGCAAGTCCTCCTCCAGCGCCGCCGCGAGATCGGTCATCTCCATGTCGGCACTACCAGAGGGGCCGGCGCTGGAGGAGGACTTGCCAGCTTGAATGGCACCGCTTGCCTTCCCTTCTTCCTCCGCTTTCTCTTCCTCGTCTTCGTCTTCATCTTCGTCGAATCCTCCCACGATCTCGTAGATCTCGAACCTGCAACGATGTGAGTTAGTGATTGTTTAAGTAAAAATATTAATATCACTTACATTGCGGGGCTCCAGTGGCCGCCCGCTGCATCGAGGAGGACGTCTATGCTTCGTGCCGTAGCACTGTGCTCGTTGATGTCGAAAGGTGGGCGGGGGCTTTTCTTCCAAGCCAGGCGCGCGTCGACCAGACACTGGCACAGCTTGATAAAGGTCGATTCCCCGGTGCGCTCAAGCCAGGGAACGGCTTTTCGGAGCTTGCCGAGGAAATCGAAGAGGCCCCCACCCTCGGCCGTCAAGTGATTGATGATTTGAGGGTCGGTCGCGAGGGTGAAGACCTCCGCCAGTGCCTGGTCGACCGCTGACTTGGCTGTATTCGTCGGTCCTTTGCCAACTTCGGCGAACTTGGCTACCTCGAATGCCTTCATGATAGCGGTGTCTCTGCGCTTGCCGCCGAGGACCGGGCCAGAGACGGGGAGGATCATACCTTTGGTTGGTAGGAATCCTTTCAATTGGTAGAAGAGAGGCATGGTGGATTCGGGTCAATGTTGTTTGACGATAATAGGACGGTGATAGTTCGGACGAGTGTCAATTGGTTATTTTTGAATTGAATTGTTGATTTTGGAAGATGAAAGTTGTTAGGATGGAGAAGGGCACGCTTGAATATCTTAGGGCATCTAAGATACGTAAGTAGGACAGTGCAGTTCCAATTACGATTAAGGGGGATTCATCGCGGGCTAAAAGTGTAGTGCAGCAGATACAGTGGTGTGGAAAGATATTAACCACCTAATAACTCCCTAAAAGGCAGGCATTGGATTGGATGCGCCTAAAAATTGATACATCCTCCTTTAGGTAGTTGCCAGTTGCCAGTTGCGACGTAGTTGCCCGTTTTGGTGGTAACGCACCGGAGAATCAAAGGTTATAAGGGACAATTGATTGTATGTCAGTAACGCTCCCTGGGCAATTTGGTCAAGTTGGTTGACACGTCTGACTACAATCCGCAAGGCTTGGGGTTCGAGCCTCACCCGTGCGCTACTTTCAAAAATTTGAGAGCTGTTGGCCATGGTGGATAATAATCCTGTTCTCGGTTCTGTTCGCATTACCAATTCGCCGGCGCTTCCACCATTGTGCCGTGGGTTCTGGGGGATTGTGCGCCACTCTTAGATCTCTAAGAGCTGTTAGCCTAGTGGGTTGTGGTCAATTTTTTTTCTTTTTCTCCTTCCAATCCTGTCCTGCCATTCCCTTCCTCTCATTTTAAACCTTCCTATTTCCATCGCTTACAGACAAACTAAGTAAACCGACAGCTAACTTCACGATGATTATGGCTGCAGATAGAAAGATGAGCAAGACAAAAGCAAATGTGCATTACTCATAACGCGAAATTATTTCGCTCACCCAACATCGACTATCTTGAGATCCCCTTTTTACGTGATTAGACAACTACCTTCGCAGTGCCTCCTAATTGTCATCATCAATATCCATGGCTTTGGTTTCTTCCTTCTTCCGTCAAAATCCTCCTGTGACGCTGCAGCGAGGCCGGTCATGATCACGTCCATGCTACTGTTAAGCTACAACCTGTTCTTCGCTATTCTCCTCCTCCTTAATGCTGGAGTCTCCTATGATGTCGAATAGCCCTGAAATAGCGGAGTTCACCTGACCCTCCACGAAGTCCATAAACATGTCGATCTTCCGCGCCGTAGCGCTATGCTGGCCGATCTCTAAGGGCTCGCTGGGGTTCTTCTGCCAAGCTAAACGAGCATCTATGAGGCGCTGGATCAGTTGGGTGAAGACGGGCTCTGCGATGTGTCGTACCCAAGAAGCTGTACTTTGCGTCAAGCCGGGGAGATCTACGCCTTCATCTAAAATGTGAAACATCACGTAGGGCTGAGCGACGAGAGTGAAGAGGTCGGCCAATGCCTTGTCGACCGCCTTTTCGCTGGCCTTTTCGGGGGTGTCATTGGCGGTGTTAATGATACCTGCTTGCTTGAGGGCCATGAAGACCTTCATGTCTCGATCTCGCCGAGAGAGGAAGTCTTCCTCGGATGAGTAAGTCATCCCGGCTCGGGGCAAGAGGTCCTTGAGTGAAGTCATGGTTAGAGACAGGGATGGTGACTATTGTGGTGATGGTGACGGTAGTGGTTGTAGTAAACGGTGAACTGACTGTGAAAGTTGGAAACTGAGACACTTAGGAAAGGGGAGGGAGAGTTGCGTTAGTTCAACTGGGGTGGTATGGAATGATTAAATGGGAATAGTTTTGACAAGACATCAAACTTGTTCTGACTCTATCTGAATCAGTGAGTTACGCGATGTACAGGTGAAATATCGTCCCAACTCATATAGTGATAGAAGCTACCTATATTGTGTAATGATCAGTCATCAGAAAAGAAGGATGACTCGGCTATTCTAACACTTCTAGCCATCGTAAAGGTATTTATACCTGATAGGTCCTAATAAAGCGCCTCATATTTCACAACGTATTGTTCCAGTAAAATAAGGGGATAAGCTCTTTGTTGTCGAGATGGTTGTCGGGTTCCCTATTGCCGCTGTATCTCCTCCGCCCCTTTTATCTAGCCTCTGAAAGACATCCCGAAGCCAATCCGATGCGTGGCGTGCCAGGTTACAGCCAGTTCTCGTGCTATATCTTGTCAAACTTCTCGTACAATATATGCCATTTTCATGGCTTATGGAAGCATTGATGAACTATTGACTTGTTAGAGGCCACGTTAGCAGGAACCATATGATCCATAATTACATATAATTATATCCCCTATTGCTTTGAATGCTAATATATACATGTAGCTATGCAGCAGTACAACGCGTATATATATTTCAGCTAACTGCCGAATCACATTCGATATCACACTCTCAGACTTTTTATGGGCGAAAGGAGGCAAGTCAATATGACCCATCGCAAGACAGAAATAGAAGAAATTTCAATTGAATCCCGACCAGCGAAGTCGAACACGCTAGGAGAGCAATGTCGGGTACGACAATAAAGTATTTCTGGACCTGAACATCTGATCATCTGCCGGGAAAAGGAGTTTATTTTCTGAAATATATAAAATTTAATGATGTAGCCATTAGCATTGATAATAGATGTAGTGGTGTGGCTGATCGCGGCGATGGGAGTGACCTTTTCAAGTCTTTCAACTACAACGATATCAGGGACCCTACCGGTGTATGTAGTCTTCTTTCCCCCACCTTCATAATTTCTTCTTCGTGTTGACAGTGTCTCCAGAAAATATGTACGGGCCTGTCGCTAATAATAGGTTCTAGTGACGTATCCTATTACTTGCGCGATAGATGGCTGCTGAGAAACCAAGGTACATATTACTGTGCCTTAGGTACGTAGGTACCATGTAGTTTCGCTGCCTTGCTGTATCAAGCAGCCCCCCTTAACAATTTTAACGTTACGTGAGGGTACTTATGCTACACCATCGAAATTCATTGGTTTTATTTGAGCATTTTGTCTACTCAACATGATTAAATCGCTTCGTATCGACTTCCCCAGTTCAAATGGGATTGCTCTGCCAGTAATCGAATTTATTTCAACCCGGAACCCGAGCAAAAAGTTTCACTTCTGAGTACGCACAATCTGTTAACTTCAACCTGAAGATTTTCAGCTACTGCACACGCTGAAGAAATATTCTGCCACTTCAACCCGAACATCATCTAAATAACTTCCATCTGTCTACACCAAAATAGCTCCGACTCTACAGCCATAATCAACTCAAAAACCCTTATTTGGCATATCGGATCAACTTTAGCCTGCGGTTCATCATGTCCTGCCTCAGAGATTTCCTTCCTCGCGCGGGAATGGTGTACGAGTCCGACCAAAACCTTCTTGGACGACAATCTCGAGACGCCAAGATCCTCAATGCTTTCTGCCAGACTGGCTTCGTCACAATAGCCAAGGACGCATCCAACAAAGACTCCATGAAAAATTTCGACGATATCCTTGCAGAGACCTTTGCCATCGCGCTCCAACCCCACCTCCTCGACCTCCTTGTTCACGAAAAATAGAGGCATTCATACCTTCTTGAGCTTTTTCAAGGAAGAAACTCCCTGGGCCCAGCGCCTCGGGGAGGCCACGTTCTTCTGTTTCTTCTGGGCCATCGTCAGCGCTCGGCAGAACTGGAATGCGACTCCGCGGTCACGCCTCGACATCAGCATGCACAGCAAGACCGCCCTCCAGATAGATGCCCTTCTTGAGAAGATGGGTGTCTTCTATAGTCCCGTGGACTACGAGATCTACAAGTTAGTGGGTGGACTAGAGGAGGACGATGACGATGGTAGAGAGTAGAACCGCTTCTAGTGCCGGCCAGTCTAATGATGGAAACATAGACATGGCTGATTTCCATGCCGGATCGGACGATGATGTAGCGGAGGATGAGATTTAACAGGGAGGGGAATCAATGCGTATCGATGAATGTAACGAAGTTTCACGAGAAAGAGTGTTTAGTTTTCATTAGGAAGGGCATTTAAGATGCTCCGAGGTCGATTAAATGATAGTTGCTCCAGTATGTAATGCTGTGAGAATCGCTACGTGGCAGCAGTGCGCAGTATCATTGAGGCAATTACTAGCGTTCTAGACTAGGATACAATAGTTACAATGGATATATACGAGAGCTATCTAGCAACTCGCTATCGCCTAGTCTCATTAGAAGTACGCAGAGTTGATAACGATTAAGACTCTCAAGTATTAACCTAGCTAATATGGAAGATGTAACGTACAAGCGACGAGTTTAAAGCAAAGGGAGCGACAAAGATACGACAAGAGAATTCCAAAGGTATAATGAGAGATTTAATCATATGTACCTAGTAATAAAACCGTAGTATTACAGATACCTAGTGATGAAGCTTGATGGTAGGAGAGGAGCAGCGTATTGAGCAGTGGGGTAAGTAATGGGAACGACATATTAAAGTGCCTCTTAATCCGTGAATGAAGACCTGGCAACTAGCTATCCTTTACTCTGAATGTCGTGAGGATATCCCAAAGAAAAAGAAAAAAAAAAGTTATTAAGGTTACTTGACAGTAAAGTCTTGCAACTTGGATAGTACGAATTGTTTAGCCTTCGGGTATCTAGGGCCATGATTGGGTGCGCGCACCAATAAGAGGTACTTAAGGTTAAATTGACTGATGTTCTAGCAACGCTCTCAGGGCAATATGGTCAAGTGGTTAGATGCGCCTGCAACCTTGCAAGGTCGTGGGTTCGAGCCCCACTGGTGCGCTACTCTCAATTTGAGAGCTGGTGGCCGTGATGGATAATTTCGCTTGGAAATTTAGGTTATATTGTAACTTACGCGGTTCGCAATCTTCCATCATGTGGTGCCGTGGGTTCTGGGGGATTATTTTTTTTATTTGTACTTAAAATAAAATCCGTACTGCGGCTTCGATGGTCTCGCATCGCCCCTTGGGATAACTTGCGATCTTAATAGTTGACTTTTTCGTCCCGTTTTTCCATTGCTTTATCCATTTCCATTTTCCTGTCCCTTCCAAAAATGGCTTCATGCCTATAACTCCACAGAAGACCTACTTTCAATTATAATCTCTCTTAATGATAAATTAAGGAGGCTGCATGAAAAGTTACTTAGCGAATACGGTAGAATGACTTGCTACTATGGATACTACTTAGAATGTCTCCTTTTCCCTTCTTCATTTATCTATTCCTCGTTTTTCTGTCTAAGCTAAAAGAAACAAAAGAAGAGCTTTTGCTATTTTAAAGCGAGAGAACCGACTTTAAGCCTTTAGCCCTTGACATAATGTCTTCATGAGAAGTTAAAGGGGTCGCCAGTGAGCTCACAATTGACTTTGTAAGTGCCAACCCTTAAAGTGGACCAATGTCGTTATTTTAGGCTCTCAAGTCGTATGTGCGGCTGATGGTGGGGCGTAGGGCTGAAGATCCCCGCTAACGAAGCCACTAATCTAGATCGATTTAGGTACCTGTACCTACCTGTCACGCTTTTGATCTCGGAATCGCGATGACGTACAAGATATTTCAAGCGCGTTTACCAAAAAAAGAAAATATCAAAACAATGCAATTCTCGCCTAGGAACCATAATCTCAATTACTTCCTGTTGTATTCTCCCACTTCGCTGATTTCGATGCCTCCTTTTGCTAATAGTTCTCCATCGTGTTGTAGATCATTCGTGTCCTACTCCAACAGCCTACTTTTCCGCGCTGAGAACTTCAACTGTGCACGTTTCGCATTATTACAGTTGAGACCCCGTTCAATGCGTCATTTCACGATGCCGCCTAAAAGAACTGTGAAGCAAAGAGTTACGAGTAACGATGATGAAGCATCAAACAAGAGACCCAAGCTTGCGAATGGGTCTCTGGATCCGTTACGTGAACCACATCACTTCGCAACGGAGGCCGAAGAGAATGGTATTGTCCTGCGCAAGTATTATCCGCCGGAAATGAGCATTGCGCGAGCTGAGGCCTACAACCACAATGAAATTCCTCGCCCTATTGAGCAACTTGAAGCCGCCTTGAAGGAAACAGCCTCAATACGAAAGAGCATTAGAGTAAAGGAAGCTGTAATACATTGGTTTAAAATGGATTTACGAACAACAGACAATCGCGCACTATGGGAGGCGAGCCAAAAGGCCCATGAAGCAGGTGTTCCCTTGATATGCATGTACATAGTGAGCCCCGAGGATTATGAGGCTCATCTAACATCTCCGGTGCGCGTCGACTTCATGATACGCACGCTACGGGCGCTGAAGAAGGATCTAGCAGCCCTAGACATTCCTCTATACGTGGAGACTGTCGGGAAGCGAAAAGAGATACCTGAGCGCATCGTAGATTTTATGGAGGAATGGGGAGCGAGTCATCTATACGCCAACATCGAGTATGAGGTGGATGAACTTAGGAGGGAGGCAAAAATAGTGAAAGCCTGTGCAGAAAAGGGGCTGGCGACGGTTCTATTCCACGATACGTGTATTGTCCCGCCAGGGGCGTTGAACACAGGAGCTGGGAAGCAGTATGCAGTTTACTCACCTTGGTTTAGGGCTTGGGTCGCACATATCCACGCAAATCAGGGACTACTTACTCCATTTGACCCCCCAGCGAAGAATATGCCTGCCGCCCGGGAGAAAGTAGCCGCCTTATTTGACTGCAAGATACCCGATACCCCAGAAAACAAGCGTTTATCCGAGACAGATGCGAAACGGTTCCATGCCACTTGGCCGGCAGGGGAACGTGAAGCTATAGATAGGCTCGACAAGTTCTGTGAGGAGAAAATTGGACAGTACGGCAAGAGGCGCAATTTTCCCTCTGAGGCAGCGACGTCGTCAATATCAGTTCACTTGGCAGCAGGTACTTTGAGCGCAAGAACTGCAGTAAGGACCGCGAGGGATAGGAACAAGACAAAGAAACTGGATTCTGGAGTTGAAGGGATTCAGACCTGGATCAGTGAGGTCGCATGGCGCGATTTCTACAAACACGTCTTGGTCCACTGGCCATATATATGGTAGGTTTGGATATTTCTATGAACTGAGTACTCCATGCTAATGAGACGTCTCTAGTATGAACAAGCCATTTAAACCAGAGTACTCAAATATTGAGTGGTCGTACAACTCAGCGCACTTCGAAGCTTGGTGTAACGGGCGCACTGGCTTTCCAATTGTAGACGCCGCAATGAGACAGCTGAGAAGCATAGGATGGATGCACAATCGATGCCGCATGATCGTTGCCTCTTTCCTATGCAAGGACTTGCTCCTCGACTGGCGTATGGGGGAGAAATTCTTCATGGAGAACCTAATCGACGGCGACTTCGCTTCTAATAATGGTGGCTGGGGCTTCAGTGCCTCCGTTGGCGTAGACCCCCAACCATACTTCCGCATTTTTAACCCGCTTCTACAGAGTGAGAAATTCGATCCTGACGGAGAATATATACGCAAGTGGATTCCGGAGCTCCGAGGGATCAAGGGCAAAGCCATCCATGATCCATACAACAGGGGCTCCGCGTCACAAGCTAAGAGGGTTGGTTATCCGGAACCTATCGTGGATCACAAAGAAAGTCGTGACCGCGCCCTGAGGGTATATAAGTTGGGAATTGGGCGTGACAAGCCCTGAGAATGTATTTATTCGAGTTGATCCCTGTCAGAGGAAACCTTTCCAAAACGCCCCTCCTTGAAGACTACCGCCCCATGAAGGAGCTTGGAAAGTGTGGCCCATCTATCTATGTCGGGGTTATCAGCTAGCTAGGTACGTCTATGAAGGGGGGGCTACCCTGCCTTAGACTTAGAGAGGGCCACGGGTCAAAACAGTCACAAATATGAAGTTATCCTTACTCCAGTCTATCACCCCGTACTTTTATCGTGTCCCCTCACCTGACAATTTAGATGTGATAATTTCCGAGTCCGTTACTAAGTGTATGTTTACCTACATAGGTGAAGATACCATTTGCAGTGAACCAAGTCGCAAGATCTTCTTGGATTCGCCAGTAATGTTATCATCCCCGCTAGAAATATATCTGCTATTCCATTGATCCGTCTCAATATCACTTGAAACCCCCAAAGCAATAGCAATACTCCTGTGCCTAATGCCAGCCCTAGGCTCGTAGATCTAGTGATTGTGAATACTGCTGATAAATAAAAGGAGAACTGACCTGATGCAGATGATTATGAATTAATAGTATTCCTTGAGAACATGAACTATGCGTACAGGCTCTATAATAATTATAAGACGCCCACGGGTATCTAGGTGATGGCATTTTAAGGGTACAGGAGACAATGAAGATACTGGTTGCATGGGCTTCACGGGTGGGGTTGGGTTCGCTCCAGGTACTTAGTAGGCAAGACACATGGAAGGGCAGCCGCGTACTACGACGTACCTGCCTGTTTCGGCAGTAACGCACCGGAGAATCAAAGGTTATAAGGGAAAATTGATTGTATGTCAGTAACGCTCCCTGGGCAATTTGGTCTAGTGGTTAGATGCGCCTGCAATCTTGCAAGGTCGTGGGTTCGAGCCCCACTGGTGCGCTACTTTCAAGAATTTGAAAGCTGGTGGCCGTGATGGATAATTTCGCTTGGAAATTTGGGTTATATTATAACTTGCGAGGTCCGCAATCTTCCATCATGTGGTGCCGTGGGTTCTGGGGGATTATTTTTTTTTCCCCTTTTTCACATTTTACCCTTTCCTGTCGATCTATGTGTCCCCTGAGAAGGACATCTACGCTATACTGCCCATCCCACTTACGCATTCTGATAACCTGAAGCTATATCCAAAATTTCCTCGTGAGACTTCCACCTATCACTCCGGTTGATTGATGATGTTGGGACCCTTCGCCTAATAGTTTCAACATCAAGTGTATCACGACTTGAAAAGCCGAATAATTAATCCCAGCCTAACCGCTACGATCTTAATATTATTAGCACTGCGACGACGTCTACATTAGATTGCCGTTTAATAACCGTCATTGATCACGAAATCATTGACATTCAACTGATTATTCTCGGGCCCACGAATTTAGACACTGTCTAAGCCAACTCTTTCGCTAGCATGAGTATTGAAGCTACATAAGTTTCATATGCGGCTAATAGCTATACCTCGAATTACATTGTTGAGCTGGGAAATGGATAATCAACTGATCTAGGCAAAGAGAAGTAATTAGTACGGGGTCATCAGGAGATAGGATAGAGCAAGTTACCTAGAGTGATGTTCTTTTACAAAGCTTCCACTATAGCACTTGACATCCATTGTTACCGAAGGACTTTGATTTTCCATTCTACCCAACGGGCTTCCATCCCATGTCAACGAATATTCCATCGTACCGCGGGACCTTGCAACCAGTAGAGTCAAGCGGTACAATCTCTTATGTCATGTATGAGTAACTTAAATATATGAGTGAATGAACATCTATATGGATACTGGATATGGCAGTTGCCAGTGTTACAATACTGGCAACACTGGCAACCGCGTCAACACACTGGATAAATATCTAGATTCCGTACACAGCTAAGATTCTCATAAATACAACAGTGCCAGGACTTACTAAGAACCATATCTGTGTCTGGTACACAACTGAAGTTGCACAGTTCTTGAGTTTTGGTCTACCTTCAGCCAGTCTCAAATAGCTGATAAATGCATCATCTTTCTACCCTCTGCCCGACCACGCAACAGTACCAGTTGGCATATTTCCGATAATTTGGTGGATCAGAGCGCGCTTTCAAGTCCTGTTCTTCAATCGTCCGCAATTATACACCACCACACCTTCTTCCCACAACAACCACATCTCGCAACAATAACAATCACAACCCTTTCGTGCGACGACAACGACCGCATCGAGTCCCTCGTCTACTAGTTATCATCGTTCGAACTCGCCATCATCCAGATGCGCTATAACATAAATTCTCCTTCATCCAGACATTCATCATTCAGACTCGCCATCATTTTCCCGCTTATTTAGACCCGCCTCGTTCAGACCATTCTTTATTCAGACCTTCGTCATTCGGAATCGCCCTCGTTCTCATCGTTATTCGAACTCGCGCTTATCCAAATACGTCATCATTAAGAATCGGCATTATTCAAAATCGCCCTCATCAGACATTTGTGATTGAAACTAGCCTTCATTTAAACCAGCCCCGTTCAGATCGTTCGTCATGCCTCCTCGTCACAACCGACTAACGCGTTTCCTCCCTCGTGCTGGAATGATCTATAAGGATGGAGAGATTAAACTCGGTCGCGCGCGTCAAGACTTTAACGTTATGATAGCCCTTGAGCACGCAGGGTTTGCGGAAGTCTTCGTCGACGCCAAATCACGTACCAAGAAGCTAGTGGATAAAGCTTTTGCAGAGATCTTCTCTGCGGCGTTGCGACCTGACATCCTCAAGCACCTCACTAGCGAGGGCGAAGGAGTCGCCGATTTCCTCGACGCGCTTAAAGAAGCTATCCCCTGGATCAGTGGCTTCATGAATGGCACTATTTACCGACTCTGTTGCTGCCTTGTCGAGGCAAGGAAGGCGTGGCACGCCAACCCCCGTCAACCCTACGATCCCGCCATGCACTGCGCTACGGCGAAGGCAATTGACCAGCTCATTCAAGCCTCCCGTGACCGTTGGTCAACAGAATTCGAAGCATACTTCGTCTTGGCAGGCTCCTTCCCGGATGACGACATGTTGATGGAGGAGGAGGGAGAACACCCGGACCCCGAAGCAGCCGTTGGGCTTGTTGAGGACAAGAAGAGAGATGAGAAGGTCGGCGACATCGATTACGACCACGATATAAATGTCATTATGGAGGAGGCGCAGGAGGAGGCGCAGGAGGAGGAGGAAGACGATATCGAGGGTGAAGAGGAGGAAGGAGACGTTTGGTACGACTACGAGGAGGAGATGGATTATGAGATGGATTATGAGTAGGAGGAATAATTGCTCCCCCAATAGAATCGATGTTTTAAAGAGGATTGCCAGTTCGATGAGTGAATGGATTCCAGATTCGTGATGATACATTTGATTCTCACTCACTCTCTGCACCCTCAAACCATCTGTAAAATTAAACATGAATCTTTCTTCGCCGCCTACGCTCTCATCCTCTTGAAACAAGCCAGCTGAGACAATTAGGTACGTCGTATCATCATATAACCACCATCTAACCTTCACCCCAGGATTATTTATAGCCACTGCCTCGCATAACGATTAGCCACAGAAACGATTAAGATTCATGCTATACGATAAAATCAGTGTTGCCGAACTGAATGCACAACGAATGATACTATCCATCCAACGAAAGGTAGTAGGATACTGGCACTCAGGTTCTCAAGGGGCTGACGTGCCCCACATTTACCCCCTATTCCTACGCTGATATCACTGTAGTGACGACCCAGATGTGGGTTTACTGTAAATTAGGTACCTAATATATCAAAAAGGTAGCAGAGCTCGTAGAATCAAAATATGCGACAATATTTTCTATATGAAAAGGCCAATATTTGCAATACACATATGTTGTTAACCCTTGTAGTGAAATGTCGTTCACGGCCGGAATAGGAATTGGATAACTGGAGCAGCCCCGCGTCTAACCGGCTATCTTCTCCCCAATCTAAATATTCCCTCCCATCTTGGCTATATCTCCCCTCCGCAGTCCGCGAAATCTCGGTCGAATAGAGAGATTTAAAGAACGACTTGAATCGGGCATTGAAAATTCATTGCCTCTAAATTCTTGTTTACATACCGATAACCCATGGGATTTAGCTTAATACAAACGTTGAGACATCGTGGTGGTCGCGCATTAATCTTGTTGCTAGTCCCTTTTCAGGGATAAAAAGAGGCAGATGTATGCCCCGTGCAGGGATGATCTAGATATTACGCGCATTAGCTTTTGGACCTCGGCACCCACACGTCAACGCGAACTGGTCCGGGGTGCCGGGGGTGGGTGTAGTGGGAAAGGTTCCATTCCGCTCTGCTTAATTGACTAATCCCGCACGCAAACATCCGACAATGACACCGAGATGTCGTTAAGCTCATCGCATTCATCTGATTTATTGATAAGGCATTCTACAAATCGCCTAAATTTTATCCTATCCAGAAGCATTCTTCGTTCGGTCAGAGGTCGCCGGTCTGTCTCATCTCACTCGACCCAAGCCGGTTGGGAACCACCAATTCATAGGTGCAAAGGACTAAACGGCTTCGGATTTAATTTAAGAAGGAGGGAGAGGAGGCGAAACAGTCATTCAAGGCTTCTCATAATGTCGATGAAGACGCATACATCAGCAGGGCCGCCTAAGGACAAGAAACTAGCACCGCCAAGACCTAGCGCAAGCGTCGTTCTCTTGTCCCCCGAGAACCAAGTCCTATTGCTGCATAGAGTACAGACATCGTCAGCATTCCCCTCAGCTCACGTCTTTCCGGGCGGAAACCTCTCCGACTTCCATGATGGAACGGTACCGGGGCCAGATGATCCCAAGCGGCATGAGGACTCACTCCCGTATAGACTCGGTGCAATTCGTGAGACATTCGAAGAGAGTGGCATACTACTCGCACGTGAAGGCAGCATAGACGGGAAGCCCTTGAGTATCCCCAGCTCCGAGCGCGACAAGGCGCGCAGAGCAATCTACAAGAATGAAATTCGCTTTGTGGAATGGCTGCAAAGTGTGGGCGGGGTTGCAGATACAGGTAAGACTTCGCATTCCGCATTGCCATATTTACCCCTGTGCTGTGACCAGAAGACTGAACACTTGATAGAAAATCTCCTACCTTTTACTAGATGGATAACGCCCCTAAACCAACCCCGGCGGTTTACCACGCAGATGTATCTTTACATGCTCCCGCTATCAACCAGCAACGACCCAGCTGTGGCGGCTGCCCGATCTGAGGCTATGATCCCTACGCCCGACGGCGGCGTCGAGATCACTGCAGCGCGTTTCGATGACGCGAGTGCGTGGTTAGAGAAGCAGCGTAAAGGCGAGATTGTCATGTTTCCACCACAGTGCTTCCTGCTACATCTACTGTCGCAATTCTTAGTTGGGCCGCCTCCAGGATCGCGAAGCTCTACGGAGTTGATAGAACACTTTCGCTCGCAAAGAGAGAAGCTGAGAGGCTTTCTAGCCACAGTACCGACAGCGAGTAAACCGAAGGCCGTGAAACATCCTACGGCTCAGATCCCTTGGGCAGAGAAAGTGATCAGTCCCACTATATTAGGCATACGAAGAAGCGACAAGAGGTCCATACTAGCTCTCGATAAGCCTGGTCCGGAGCTTAAGGAATCTGGTAGAGGTGGCGACTGGGAGAGAGTTGTGTTGGTTAATTTTGCCAAGGGCGTGGCTAAAGACGTGGAGGTTAGGGGTAGAGAAGAAGTCCTCGCGGAAGAGAGACGACTAGAGAACGCGGCTAAAGAGACGAAGCTATGAAGCCAGGACCTCCACGCTACATGTGCAGGCTGTTGGCATGGTTTTTTGAGTCCTTTCTATTGGACAATGGCTCCCATACCGCAATGGCGGGGATATTGTGCCTCGAGGCTGAACGGATTTCCTGGCCATTACCAAATCAACATGTGAAGCTCGACAGTCTTAGAGCCAACTTCAATCCCGTGTGAGAAACCAGACAATGCAATCTAGGCTTTGACAGCTATGAAAGCTGAATTGATCGTCTTTTCTATCAGCAAATGCTTACTGGGATATGGATAATGGGATGAAGCTATAGGGCCAGTCAGAACTCACAACTGCCCACAGGCACACCTCGTCACGTCTTGCGTCACTTCACAATCATCATTAAAGCTGACTGAAATACTGACCATCTAATCTAAAGTTTTCTATATAATAAGAAATTCGAGCTGCGATAACCATACTTAAACCAATCCTTGAATCTGTTTGCATCGTCCCATGAAAGCCTGCAAGCAATACTCCACCATTTCGACATGAAGTTCACCAAGTGCATCGTCGCCCTCCTACCATCCTGCCTCTGGCATACGGCCAACGCAGTCCCGGTGCCAATTCTCAACATGTCGTCAAGTTCGCAACCCGAACTTCCGTCCTTCCCTTACCGGATCGGATCCACCACATATACCCACCAGAACCGCGACTTAACCCGAGCCACGATCCTCAAGCCCATCGCACGAGCAGCGGGAGTCTCAACCAATGCATCCTCGCTACTGTCAAACCACACCAGCCTACCTGGTTCCAGCCCCAGAAATATCACTCTCACGACGTACTGCAGATCAAACAGCAGTACCTTCGTCAATGCCACAGTCGCCGACTCCCCACCCGCCTCAGACTGCGCCGCCATCGCGGATAGCCTCATTCCGCAGCTCGGAGCGAGGTTCTTCCACTACGACGCAGCGGACCTAGCGCAGAGGAACACGACCGGCATCAAGCAGCTGCAGAAATACGGCGCCTGTGCGTTTGGCGTCGTAGCTGGGGATATGCGCTCGGATAGCGTGCGCATTGGTACGGGCGACGTGGTGAATGTGATTAGGGAGTCCATCCGCAGGTTTGCGAGCGGAATCGGGAATGCGAATGCGAGAAATAGGACTGTAGCTGAGATGAAGGTGGTTAATGCGACGGCGGGAAGATTAGATGTTGCTGGGGCTTTTGAGTGCGGTGGTTCGGTGACGATGGTGAATTGGGCGCTGTATCGTGCTTGATTCCTCGGTCCTTAACGAATAGGGGTTGGAGACTCGGTGAGATTTAGTTTGATAACGCTACTTTCTTATTTAGATCTTTAGAATAAAGACTTGTATCTATATGTTTTTTCGTATAATTCCTACGCTCGTAATTTTCCTCGGCTTCTTGAAGAAACGTTTTAGTTAACCCCTATTCTCTAATAGGGAGGTATACAGTATGTACATTATATACAAACTGTGTGGGTCACGAGCGCTGGTAACCATATCGTAACTCTCGGTCAGCAATCCGATCCGTTGTCGGCGCTCACAACATCGAGCTAGGTAACAACGTAGGCTGCGAAAGTGTCTCCACGCAAGCCGACATATTTAGAACCGGCTCCTGAGATACTTTACATCAGGTACACACTGATGGCTACAACAGCGCCTCCCTACCACCCACGCGTGGGCGTCGCCGCGCTGATCCGCAATGCGGAGGGGAAATTCGTCCTCGGGAGACGGAAGGGCAGTCATGGTGCCGGTACGTCATATATTCTCACATTTTCTCAGTAGTAGAGTCGTCCATGCTGAGATAAACAGGCACGTGGCAGTTCCCCGGCGGACATCTAGAGATGGGAGAATCGCTACTCGCCTGCGCGGAGCGGGAGACGCTCGAGGAGACGGGGCTGAAGGTTAAAGGGGAAAAGGTAGTGGCTGTGACGAATGACGTGTTTGATCCGGAGACCAAACATTATATAACGATTTTCGTGGCGTGCCGCAGGGAGAATGAGGATGATCAGCCGGAGGTAAGTTCGTTCAATTCATCCCCTACTGGTTCCCTACCCTTGTGACAATTATTTTCTGTTTCATGTGAGGTGTGAGGAGAGCTGATGGACACAGATCTTGGAGCCGGAGAAATGCGAGAGCTGGCATTGGATAGGCTGGGATACAATACGGCAGTGGTGCGAACACCACGATGACGATGTCACGCCGGAATGGGCTCAGAATAAGTGTTTCTTGCCTATTAGGGATCTGGTAAAGGATTATCCACAGTTCGAGTCATCTTTACCGTGAGATTAGTGTTCTAGTGAGTCGTTTGTCAGATAGATGTTATGACTAGACTGTGCTCTGTCGATGTACAAGAAGCAACGGCGCTTAACTGGAACGCTTCCGCTTCGTTCTAAACCTCTTGATTCTTGTATTGTATCTCACTTCATTATTCTAGACGCTCATGAGTTCTATCTTGATAGAGTTGATACCATCTTGCACTTCATATTTGCATGACCTAGAGTTTATTCTCGATTTCCGCCAACTCAGCCATCTGAGCCGCAATGTTCTGCTTGGCCGCCTCCGTAGGTTCTATGTACGGGCGCCTCGGCTTTAACTTCTCCACCGCACCCTCAATGCCGGCAGCCTTCGCTGAGTGAATTGCCGCCGCATATTTCGTCGCCGCAATACCGGTTTTGCAGGGCTGCTCAGCTAATGCCGCCTTCTGATTTAATTTCAGAGCTTCCTGGTATTTCCCTTCCTTGTATAGCTTGTAGATCTGCGCGGTGGCCTTGGGGAAGATATTCGCAAACGCTGCAATGCATCCGGCGGAGCCAACGCTGAGACCACCGACTAGGAAGTCCGACTGTCCTCCGAAGGTTGCGAAACGCTCCGGTGGTAGTTCAGCAGCGAGGCGCGTGATCTTCCCCACGGAACCGCAGGTTAACTTGACTCCTACGATATTGCTGTGCTTCTTTGCCAGATTCGCAATGGTTGCGGAGTCTAAATCGATTCCATTACACACTCCCGGGAAGTTGTACAACACAACGGGAAGCGGGCTCTCAGTAGCGATGTCGGCAAAGAAGTTGTCAATGACGGCCGGAGTAGTTGCCTTGCCGAAATAAGCCGGCGGTAGCACGAGGACGTAGTTGGCGCCGGCCTCGGCAGCATCGGCAATGAATTCTAGGACTTGGCGTGTGGAATGGCCGCCACAGCCCGCCATAATAGGGTAGTCCGGCCCGCATGCTTTACGAGCCGTTTGAAGGAGCGTCTTCCGTTCTTCGCGGGTAAGAAGAAATGTTTCGGCATTGGTTCCCAGAATAACAAGTCCAACTAGGCCTGACTTTGAGAGGTAGGAATAGTACTTTGCTTGAGATTCTGTGTCTAGGGTGTCGGTCTTGGGGTCAAAGAAGGTCACGGCCGGCGCCCAAACACCGCTTGGAGGAACCTTGGGAAATGACATTATGTGTATATCTTGTGAAACAATCTATCTGTTCTATAATGATTGTCCAAGTGTATCTGAATATAGATGACCAGTCAAATGATGCTCGCGACGTTTATAGTCGGATAGGGCGTGTGGGGTCGCCGGTTGGGCTGCTTCGGGACATTGAAGCCGATGTCTTTCGACCCTGGCCTTCCGCTCTCGGCATGAGTATACACCGGACCCTGAGAATCTGCCGAAAGAGACTAGGAACAGCTCATGCTACGTTCCCAGAATAACTCCCGAAATGCAAAGAAAGCGAGTATACATTTGGGTGTAGAGAATTGGATTGAACATCAGGGTGTTGCGCCTATGGCATTCTTTGAGCCTGAATCCTATTGGACCTATGGCCATCCGTCACCAATAGGACATGATTGTTGGTAGCGTTAGGTAAGCCATGAAGGCCCCCCTCGTACGCCTGCGGTATCTGGTAAGATCTGGGCATTGATAAATGTCTGAGAATAAGAAGTTTACACGGTCCAGTCGATTATCAGATGGTCCACCGAAGAATAGTGCGCATTCATCTCCATCCCCTCATATCCTGCACTCGGAAGGTGAGTTAAACGTCGCCCAGAAGCTCTCGAACGAACTGTCTGTGAGATGTCATCTGGCCCAATGTATTTGAACAACTTCTAATGGCATCCAGTTAATTGGCAATGATTTTAGAATTGAAATGATGTGCAGAAGTCAGTTCTGTAGTTGCAGCTCCCCGCGGGACGTGATTCGATGAAATAAACGGGTAGTAGTCAGCAACCCCTGCTTATGCATATGCGCATTTCGTACATACTCGGCAAGTTCCGTCCCCGCTCAACTCCAATCATCACGTTCGGCGCGTTCTGCAAGCAATGCGGCCCGGACTTCTACACGACGAGGTGCTTGTCGCAATAGTCGCAATAGCGCAAACATATTTTCCCGTCGAAACAGCGCAATATAGATTCATATATGGGCTGACTTCACTTGCCGCGGACTTCTCTCGACGAGAACCATGAAGCTACTGACTTCTAGAGCTGCAGTGGCCAAGCGGCGCCATCGACGACATGTATAACCAACACAGGATCATGAGGAGGCTGCTCGGCCGACAGAACCCTGACTCCCCGAACGATGGCAACCTAGGCGTCACTAGCTCGCCAGTCACCCAATCCTACCGACCTAATGCCTCTCAGGATGCAGTATACCCCTCAACCGTACCCGTGGCCTGTCTCGATAGGTCTCACGACGGCCAGACCGCAGTGCTAGGTGGTCGCCATATCCTAAAGACGATCCATTTCGATGGGCTACAGATCAAAGAAGGTGTTGACATACGCTCCGTTATTACCGCTCAGTTTGCGAACAAGACCAACGCTGCGAGCTTGGCCTCGGACCAGTTATCGATAAAGGATGTCAAGTTGGCATCAAATCACGGTAACGACGTAACAGTATTCACTGCCTGCGCCAATGGAAAGATATTTATGTACGATATAAGTCGTCTAGGCCTAGGAGCTGGGCTCGAGTTTATTCAAACAAGAGAGGATTCGCGCCAGGTCAACACACTCGACTTCAACCCTCATAGGGGAACATGGCTGTTGTCCGGTGGTCAGGATGGAACGGTGCGCTGCTTCGATGTTAAAGCGCCCATACCCGGACGAACTGGTCCAACATTCCGGACGTTCCAGGCTTTTCGCTGCAATGCTGACGGGATCAGCGACGTGAAATGGTCACCAAAGGATGGGATGGTTTTCGCATGTGCGACGGATTCCGGAGTCGTCTTGAAATGGGATATCCGGAAAGCAACTGCTCCTCTTCTGAAGATCAATGCCCATGATACCCAGAAGGGAGCCTCCTCCATCTCGTGGCACGCCGATGGAGACCATTTGATTAGCGCTGGTTTGGACAGTAAATGCTACGTCTGGGACTTGTCCAAGAATGCCGAGAAAAGGCAAAAACCAAAATACACAATCAACACTCCAGCCCCGGTAACATCCGTGGCCTGGAGACCAGGTCTCTGGTCCGCTACTGCTCAGGGGCGTCGGGCCGCTCAGGTTGCTGTTTCATACGACGACGGCGGGCACGTGAAGAAATATGGCATTAGCTCGGTGCATATTTGGGATTTAGCGCGTCCGACAATGCCGTATAAGGAGGTAGACATATTTGAAAACTCACCAAGTGCCCTACTTTGGCACGACCAAGACCTGCTATGGGCTGCTGGACCCGATGGTTTTGCTCAATGCGATATTGCATTCGCTCCCAAGGTTATGGACCGCCAGCCTCTTTCAAGTCTTGCTTTCTCTGCTCGAGGAGAAGCGCTCTTACTTCTTGAAGAGAGGGTCCATGTACCTCGGCCACGTCCGACGATCATGGCGCATCAAGGACATGTGCCTACGTCACCGTACAGCTCCAGCCCTACGGGCCAAATGCTTAGTATCAGTCGTAGTGACTCAGAAGAGGACGTGATCGGAAGCTTCCTCGGCACGAAACGGCGCACGGCCGACAAGCGTCGGCCAAACCACCGAGCGGGAGCTCCTTCTCTAAGCACGACACCTCCATCGGGCCCTGGAGCAGAGGATCAAGTTATTCCCTTAGATCAGGCGATGAAGATAACCGGTCCATTTAAACCACACCAAGTCATGGCCATTGGCCAAATTCCTGCTGCCCCAAAGTTACATATGTACCGTTATCTGTCTAGGCAGTACCTAGAAGTTCTCAAGGAGGATCTTCCCCATACCGAAGGAGCAAAGCCCTTGAATGAAAGGGTTACTGGAATTATCGAGCGGTATGCGCGAGCTGCCGAGAGTGCCAGCCAATTCCGGCTAGCACAGACATGGCGTATCTTGTCCTACTCTATTGGCTTACTCCTTACTCGGAGGTCCCAATATCACCTGGAACAGCGCTTAGTCCGCCGTGACAAGCCATCTCTAAGCGTCGACAAAGGCTCGCTTGATTCTAGGGTAGGACCCCCGAAAGTGGACATGTCGCCAAGATTAAAAGTTAGCGGGGAAGATACACCAAAGAAGCCATCTTCTGTGTCGTCTCCCGAAAACCGTCCTCCTACGAAGTCGTTGCTTGCTGAAGAGATAGACAGCGAATCTAATGTGCCTACGCCATTAGCTCGACCTGTCAAGGAGGATGGCAGTCCCTACCGTGATCATGGTGGTGGAAAGATGTTGACCCCCGTTTTAGAAATGGGGAGCTTCAACTTGCCACCCGGCATTCTTCCAGGGAGTCCTACTCCGCGGAAAAGACTTGATTCTACCACCCTTTCGACTTTTAGCCAGGAAAGCCAGAAGTCAAGCACAGAAGGATACGATTTCTACGATGTGGAGGCTATTGACAATATCCCCAAACCCATTAACGTTCCAAAGAAACGGGAGCCGATGACTCTTGACTACCGGGAACCTGGATCTCCGAATGCACGACGGAGATCCATAGCCAGGCATGATTCTAACGAGAGTTACACTCAGATGTTTTCCTTATCAGATGCCAGCAAACAGACGTCAACTCTTACTGGTTCGTCTGGTGGAAGCGTTCACAATATGCTCAGGAAGTCTGTCCAGAATCCCGAGAGTCCAGAAGATGTAGAGACGGAATATGGAGGTAGGATCAGGGGTAAACCGATTGTGAAGTCTCCCGAGAATGCGAAATATCCAATTCGGCATTCGCTACAAAGACAAGACTCCGATAATCTAACAGACGAGTTGAGGATAACACAGGCGTCCACGGATACTGTTGACAGCGATCCACTGCAAACTGATGGTCACGAATATCCTACCACAGGGCTATCCTTGCCAGCAAAGACTTCTCGGCAAAACTCTATTATAGACCAGCCTGAGGACCATCAGTCACCACATATCACCGAGACTGACTTTCTCCCTTGGGAAGATGATCCACCCTATCCACAACCAATAGCAGCCGAAGTCAACATAAAACAGCCCATTCCGCCTATCAACCCATACGATGTCTTATCCCGTGCTCTAGCCTTCGAGTCCAAGCATTCCGCCTTGAACGCATCAGCCATGATCCTCCTCCTAAAACCTCTCGTCCCGGGTGACGTGATAGATGGTCACCAAGCTGCCGCTATCCTCCGGCAGCAGCACCATCGACTCATGAGCATGAAACTGTTCGTCGAAGCTGCTCTGCTGCGCAATCTTTGTGTCCGTGGCTGGCCAGATGGGCTCGAGGTCTGGGGAGAGAATTACACGTCCGTCTTTGCGCCGGCACAGGACCGCGTCTCGGCGGCGTTTACATGTTCGCAGTGTCACAAACCTCGTGAAATTGATCGCTCGATCGTAGACGGATCTGGGATTTGGAAGTGCGAGCGCTGCCGTGCTGTGATGGCGCCGTGCGCTGTCTGTGGCCATCGAGATGCCACGGCGGACCCGCTTCCGCTAGTAACGGTTTCCGAAGGTTTCGTGACAACGTCGACACATCCATCCGAGGAGCCTATCCTCTCAACCTGGTGGTACTGTCCCGGCTGCTCCCACGGTGGTCATGCAAACTGCCTCCAAGATTGGCACGCGCCTATCACACCGACAGAAATTCATTCTGCTCCCATCTTGTCTACGTTCCCGATAGATAACCCGTTCCCAGAAACGAACAGCGACGGCTGCTGTCCTTTCGACGGTTGCGGCCACGCCTGTCTGCCTGGAAAATGGCGCAACGAGAGTAGCGCAGCGCGAACCGAAGAGTTAGGCCGTGCGGTGCGGGAGCAGACCTGGGGTAGCATTAGTGCCGGGGTTGGAACCAGCCTCAAACGAGGCAGCGGCAAGGAGAGAAAAGGTAGTAGTGCTACTTCAACCCCCATCGCCTCAACGCCAACCAACACAATCCGCGGCGACGCGATTGAAGTCCCGCAAAGCAAAGCCGTCGAGAGCGTACGAGAAGCGCTGTCTGCCGCTGATATGACTAGCGGTAGCACAGGCAGCGGCAGCGGCGGGAGTAACGGCGGAGGCGGGCTGTTAGCTGGTATTCTTAGCTCGAGTCCGGGACGCGCGGCTAGTGTAATGGTTGGAAGCGGGCCGGAACGCAGGAAGAGTGTTAAGTTTGCTGGGCCGCCTGGGGAGAGGCGGTAAGGGGGTGTTTAATGTCTGTTCCGCGTATATATATTCATGCATTAGGTGTCTACTGTTAAGCATTGCTACCTAATAGGGGGCTTGGGGATAGGAGTACGTTGCATCTGTAGCATTACATGGGAAGGCGGGTGGAGAGTTGCGGTTTGCTTTATACCCTGGGGATGAAGACGCATGCGGATGTAAACCCGTGTAATCAGTGTGGGAATAGTGCACGAATAACAGAGAAGAGCAGAGCTGGCCATCCTATAGGTTTAGGTCAAGTTAATGACTGAAACTTGCTTGCTTTCAACATCAGAAAGCAACCATTAGTCATATAAATCAGGAAAGAAGCAAAAGCAACAATCTTTACAGAGCACACATAATCAAGATAAGTCAGATTATCTCTTTTCGTCAAACAGTTTTTCTTTTAAAGGTTGGGTATCTCATCTCTCAATTTCAACACCAGCACATCCCGTCTCCCTCCGCCATATTCGAAGCCGCGAAGTTGTGAGTTGTGCCTCAAGCATGCGCACCCACATTCTCCCTCAACCCCTTCGTCCTCAAGGTAAGCCTCGTGGAGCCCTCATCAAACGGCAGACCTATACTCGCACCGCTTCCAATCCTCCGCAAGCTTGTAGACGGGGCATCAATACCTAGACCAAGACTACCGTTCTCTTTACCAGTATTAGTAGTAGTAGTACTAGTCCCAGCCCCAGCCACCCTCCCCATCAACTGCTCCCTCGCCCTCGCACCCCCCATAGCCTCACTATCCGCGCTTCCAGGCCGGCTCTTACTACCAGCCGTACTTATACTCGCGCCATCATCCGCCACGCTCCTCCCCTTCAATCTTCCCGCCCACAGCCCCCGCACGCCTCCTCGCTTACGCTCGGGCACTTCGTCGCGGCCCGCGCTGCAGACGTAGAGGAGGTACTTCAGGTTCGGCAGGGTGTGCCGTATATCCACTACTTTCAGCTCGGCCGACACGCACAGGGCTTCGATGTCTTTGTTTAGAAGGAACCACCCGTAGTCGAAGCGGTACTGTGCCGTTGGGCCGCCGCGAAGGAAGAGAGGGAACTCGCGCTGCGAGTCGGGGAGCATGGATATGTCGTCGCGGATACTGCTCCTCGAACCAAAGGGGGTGACGGGGTAGGGCAGGGGGACGGAGAGGTAGTACTGCAGCGCGTTTGTGAGCTGTGCTACGAACCCTAGACCCGCGGATAGCGAGTCCTCGGTTGAAGACGAGGAAGTTGGGTCGTAGTCTGTGTTGGGCAGCGGGACGCCGCAGATAGTGAATGAGAGCGGCGCGCCGTTTGGACTGGGCGAGATGGGGAAGATCTGCGCGAGGTCTTCGCATATCCTGCGCCGCTGGCCGTGGATGCTCTCGCGCGTTGCGGCTAGCAGCGCTTTCGAGGCCGGGAGCTTGGATTGCGCGTGCTTAACGTCTTCCGCAGCTTTGGCCTGTGCGTTGCGTCCCTCTTGGATGGCGGCGCGGCGAGCTTCGATTGAAGACTGGAGCTCCGCGCGTCGGGCTTGGGCGGAGCGGAGGGCGCGGGTCTGGGCCGAGACGTACTTGGCGGCGAGGGCAGCCGATTCCTGGGCTTGCGGAACGGCGTCGGCGGCTGGAGGGGTGCGCTCGAGGATCGAGTTTATTTGAGCGGTGAGAGCTTCTCGGGTTGCGAGGGCGTCTTGGATAGAGTTATCGAGGTTGGAGAGCTTCATTAAAGCATTGTAAGACGATGTGGGGAGGGTGAGACCTTGTTTCGGTTCGGGGCGTTTGCTCGAGAGCTCGAACGAGTATATGCCATCGATAAGGTGGAAGACGAGGCAATTCGGGGGGAAGTGGTGATTTCGTAAGCTCCCAAGGTAGTTCAAGGAGCGCAGATCGACTTGTTCGGTTAGGAGCAAGCTCCAGGAGAGCTGTCGCTTGGCCCAGATTTTGATAATGAATTGAGACTTCCTCGTGACGGACGGCCCGGCTTGAGAGAGATCGAAGAAGCGGAAGTTGAAGTTAATAGCTCGCTCGCCCACTTCGCTGATGTATACTGGTTCGTCATTTTCGTGGCAGTGCAGCGAGAAGAACACGTCGGCGGCTCTACCCTCGACGGTGTACTCTAGCTGCTTCTGGCGCGTAATAGGACTCACATGAGCCAAATTGGTGCTGCGTCGTCGAGCATTGGCTCGTGTTGGTAGCAGGCTCTCAGAAGAATGGGCATGGTGAAGTTGGGGCGAAGAGCCATCATGGAGAGCTTGGAGCTTGTTGGAAGGGAGGTCTGCTTCTAGGTCGTCGGTTGCCCTGCCTTGGGGACGTGTAAAGCTCAGATTCCGCAGGTAGATTCCTTGCAGGTGCCGCAAGCGCCGGTTCTGGGGCAGCATTGTGGTTGTGCTGCGTGGGCAGCGGGCGCACGAGGAAAGATCATGGGTGGTGAAGGTCGGAAGTTTTGGCGATGACGAATTAAACTGCCCTCGACTATTCGAGCTAAGGTTTAATTACGTGTAGGTACTGCAGTACTTGTGCAGCTAGGGTAGCGCCTTCCTAGATTCAATCCCCCCTCAATTGCATGTGAAGAAGAGTTACCGAGTTTTCTGTATCTGCCGAGGTTATTTTACTAATGGGTAACATTACTTTCTACATTATGTAAGCGACGCCTGCCATTATCTTCCTTCAACATCCTCGAACTCCTATTTCGTTGATCTTCACTATCGTAGGTAATTCGCATTCTACATATATATATATATATATATATATCAATTCTCATACTTTAATTTCTTCTATCCAGTGTGCTTGGAGAAAATTAAACGTAATGTCTCAACATAATCGAAGCGTCAAAGTCTACCAAACAGGGTGGCTGGTCCACACTCAACTTGACTGTGAAAGGCGTCATCTCCAGTTAAGTTGGTACTATTCGCTTTACCCGGAGTTTAATATAATATCTAATCAATTTACAGTTAATTCATACAGATAGGGCGTCGCGAGAATATGTAGGTCTACATCAAAGTAGAGCATGTCGCCCCAAGGCAGATTTCTCGGAGCCTCACCCGTCATACCAGCCAATGCAAATGCATGCGATAGTGAGCATACATAACGTGGCAGGCTCTGTCGCCAATTAAAACGCATCCGCTCCAGATAGCCATAAGAAACCACGAGGCTGTGCACTTCGAACTCCGGGGATAAAATCAGGGGCTGCTGTTCTCTCTTCGGCCTCAGTACTCTTTCTGGACCAACATCCGCGTTATACACGGTGATGCCTTATCCCTAATGACAATATACTATAGAGGGGAACAACCATGGCTGAAGCGCTCGGAGTTGCTGCTAACTGTATCGCCATCACTCAGATCAGTAGCCAAGTTGGTGGCGCCGTCTTCAAGCTTAAGCAGCTTTGGCGTGAGGTAAAAGACGTTCCCGCAGATATTGCAGATTTAATGGAGCAGATCGACTGTTTAGGTCCCGTTCTATGGGAAACCGAAGTCAGTTTCAGCCAGAGCGGACCGCCAGAAATCGTCTGGAATGAGCTAGCCTCCAAATCAACCACGATGTATTGCCGCAAGGCTCTCCAGAACCTGACTGGGATTGTCGATGAGTTGAGTCTTCAGATAAATACGACTAAGAGGGGCCGTAGGAAGATAGCTGCAGTCAAGGTCCTACTGAAGAAAGACTTGCTCAGAAAACTAGAAAGACGACTCGAAAACGCCATCTGAATGTTGACCTTGGCCCAGCAATCCTATCTCGTGTGAGTAATGTATCGGGCGTATTGTAATTAAGCTAATCATCTCCAAGCGCCCTCACACGGGTACAGCCTGATATCACCGTTGAAAGGTTTACGGCTCTCATACCCCGCGATAATCAACCCAGGCTCCGAATAATGCCAGAGCCTGAGTCAAAGCCGCAAGAAGAGACGATATCAAGCTCAGTCTCTAGATGGCCAGATAAGTCAGACGTGGTCACACAGCCTCGTTGGCAAAAACAATTTCTCAGACTAAGCCTGTTCGGGAGAATTCTGGTCGGCCGGTCTGCTTCAAGCTACACGATCCTACTCCAAGCCCCAATGTGGCTCTCGCGGCGATCGTGGGAATTGCATTGCATCAGAGCATGTGGCGCCTGGCAGTTGAACCTACGCTGCTATTTATTCGTACCGTATTATAGCAAAGCCATGGGATTAGCAAGATCAAGGCGAGGATCCCCACGAGATATGCAGAAGCTCTTCGATGCAGGGCTAGCATCTCCTTACGACCGATGCGAATTCGGGCGGACACTTCTTCATGTGAGGAACTACCAGATCTCTGTGATGGCGTCGCTAATGCGTGTGACATTTCTAGGAGGCAGCTTTTGGGCAGAATCTAGAAATGATCAAATATTTGACCAGCGTCGGTCTCAGTCCTTCGGATCCTGACGATAAACAAGTGCAAGTGCAATACGCTATCCCATCAAAGTTAATCGCTAACCTATCAACTAGGTACCCAGCGCAACTCTTGACGTTTAGATACAAGACAAGTCATGATCCTATTAAGGAGGTGCTGTCTGACCTGACCTTTTCCAAAAGCTTCTTGGTCTACTCAGATTTAAATTACCTAGAATACGAGGAGGCCGTGCAACCTTCTATATGCCATTGTCGATCCTCAATCCACGACTTGGAAATATTCGAGGCACTGCTGCCGTATCAATGTCCATTACATCGAACAACTTCGCTCAACTCGCGCCTAAAATTAACCTAAAGAGCTCTACGGGATCTGACATCCCAACTAGCAGTACTCAAGCTTATATTAGAACCAGAATGGAGCACTAATCCCCAATCTATATTTCGCAGCGAAACGTTTTCGTTATTAGGGGCAGTTGCTTCTCGACTATGCCAGTCTCTTCAGTGGAAAACGACTAAACGAGGTAGATTTCTCCTACCTAAAGCCAAGGACTGCTGGTTCACGTTTGCAGTCGAAGTAATCAAACGCGCTCCAGATGTTCACATGACCTTGATACATGACAACAAATATCATCCAAATGAAGGGACGGCCTTGACTTGCTTTTAGGATATTGCAGTTCGCTCGTTTCCTTACAAGAACCAGCATAGCTTCACGATGGGCCTTACTCTAATGTTACGGATCTGGCTTGCAGCACTGAAACACGCCGATATCGATCTCGACGCATACGGTCGACGTGAACATGAGATCATCGTCAACAGAACATTCCGGCATTGTTTTTGTATTGATCTGTGGCGTTTTTGGAACCTGCCATTCTCCCTATTGTACCTAGTTGGTATCAAGTTCGGCCCTGAACCGGAAGATTGGGAAGTTTACTGGGAGGATCCCGTCGATGCCTTCGCCGGTGACTTCTGGAAGTTGATCGATGATCCACCGTTGCAAGTTCCTGGGTCCTGGGTCGAATAATGATTGGCGAAACCGGACCAGGAAGAGGAAGTGTGATCCTCGAGTGGAACTTAACCAGAGTGGATCAATCGCATTGAATTATGATGCCAATAGATGCTACGATGGTAATAATAGGCAATCTTGGTTTGAACAGTCATAGTGTTGGAAGGATCGCAATGCTGGAGTTATACTACGCTAAACCACAACTGAGCAGACAAATATTTACCCAAATGGGGGAAAGTCCATTCTCTTTTACTCGGCTGCGTCACCCATGACCTTCCATAGCGCCTACCAATCACATCATCCAGAACCTTCACGGCGATGGCGAGTTGTTGTTCTTGCCGTCATGCAGATGGCGACGATCCCTTTTCCGAATTTTGGGGGGCCTCGCCTCTCTCGGATTCGTCTCGAACCGAACTCTTCGTTTTAGCCTGGTGCTGAACTCGGGCATTTTAGCTAACTTCCCCTCTATCTGCGTCGTATCATGCTATTATCGAAGCCAGAAAGGAGAAAGGGGTAAAAGGGTGGGCATACGTACGCTCTCCGCAAATGTTCCGCCTGCTCTTCCGGGGACATGCCGTCTTCCCACGCCGGAGACTCGATCACACCTAGGACCTCGCGGAGCTGCTCGGCCGCTGAAGATGTGCCAGGGCCCGTCGATCGAGTCGGGTTGGGGCTCGAGCTCAAGTGAAGTGACGAGATTGAAGATTGGCCATGTCCGTTTTCTCGAGGGCGCGGCGTGGGGCAAAGAGGCAGTTGAATATCGTCGGATTTGATTCCTAAGGCGAGTTGCTCGTGCGTCTGCGCATCGCGGCGGTATCTTGTCAGAGGCGATAGGCCGCCTTCCACGAACGACGGCGAACGTTGCTGTATTGCTGCGAGCATACCGCGGTTCAACGACAATGAGACGCTGGAATTTGCAGCTCCTGTGGCACCTCCGTAGCATCTCTGAGACATCGACTGCGGGGGACTTGGCTCTAGTCCTGGGTGACTCTCTGGAGGGTCCGGAAAGGAAGGAACAGGACACGAATAACTATCCAAGAAAGCGATTAGAAGAATCTTGGCTCCCAAGCAGTATTCACATGGGGCTACCATAACAAATGTGCCTTACAGCGCTTGCCCGTCATCGCTCAAGCTTATGATGGTGCCACCCGGAGAATAGTCCCGAAAACAACGATCGCTTCCCACAATGATGTGTCTCTCTTCTCCAATACCTTCATATTCAATATCATCAAACTCAGCCATGCTTATAAGTGATGCAGCAAACAAGATAGAAGAGAAGACAGCAGTTGAAGTGCAACGATAGAGGGGTCATGGTTGGACCCGACTCTCAGGCACCTTTAATATACCTCGCACATTCGAGATAGATGGTGAGGGGTAATGCCATCCGCAATGCGGCTCAAAGTCTCCCATCTCATCGAATGCCGTCTAGGACTTGAGCCGCAACATGACCGCGACCCAACATGCAAGAAAGAAAGGCTTTCTTCAATAGTCTCTGCCTTCCCATCCCCCGTGAAGAACCCAGCGGTCTGGGTAGCTTGATTCGTTGGCACACTAAACCGGACCGGTTCCCGAAAAGGGGAAAAAAGCAAGAGGAGCAAGGGACGGGACGAGCGCCAGGGGTGCGACCCATCCACTCGGTCGCGGTCGGTTCGAGCATCCCGGTCACACAGCATGGATAGTTGCTGCGCGGACAGGGATGCGGACGGGCCAATGACAAGCGCTTCGGCAATGCGCAGCAGCGCCCGTGCTAGCGACGTGGGGTGTTGAACCAACCAGCTGGGACGAGGACCCGGTGATCTGGGTATAGTGGGCGCTACGGCTATGCTACCCATCTTACGATTACATCGAAGCGTAGTCCTTATAGATGGCGCAAAGAGCGGTGACACCGCAGCGATTCTTATTAGACCGCGGTCCTTAGCGAGGGGAAAAGTGCCCCTCCCCTTTTTTCTTCAATGGCGCGACACTATCACGGCGCGTCTACTCTCCGTCCCTAGCTCGTGCATATACTATATGTGCAGTTGACGACATGGGCACGCATGAACAGGTTTCACAGCCAGAATTGGGTAGCAATGGGAATACGGTAATTAGTGAGTCGCACTAGCAGCAGCCTCATCTTGTCTTATTCAAAAGCATCTAGGTGATTAGTAAGTTTAGAAACTGAAGTGTAGTGAATTGACGAGTCACATTACGTCTATGAGGAATGCAGTTGAATTTCGTCAGCGACAGGATGCGATGCTGCGGCACATACCAAAACTGACGAAGCAAAAACATGGCCCCCTTTTCTTCCCGAATACCGACAGGAAGGTAGCGCTCGTCCCGGGCCCATGGACCGGGGTAACTGTCTGCATTGTGACATTTATCCCACGCACTCGCATAACGTAGCCTCGGGGGAGGGGACAATAAATGCAGACCGCGGTCACCGCGGGCTGCCAGGGATAGCTGCTCCGGCATTAGACCGCGGGTAGCCTTACATAACTAATGATGAGGTAAGTATGCAGGAAAAGTGCACTTTTATAAGGAACTTTTTCTCCAAGCGACGGGTATTTCCTTCGTGGTCACGCTTGACCGCCTCACTACCTCTTAGTCAGGACTTCCCAATCACCCCCCTGGTCAAGGGCCAAAAATAGGGTATGAACTGATTCCAGACACTTGGAATCAGTGCAAAATCTGCAAGAAAAGAACCAACATGCATTGGCCCTGGCTAAGGTCCCCTACCTGACTTGTCTTCGTCTTTGCTTATTCGGGTTGATGCCGGCTAGCGACGCATACATCCAGACCGGTAAGAATGAAACCCACACGAGCCCTGATTCCCGGGTGCTTATGAATCATCCAGGTTTGCATGAGATCGAGGGGAGGCTACTTCGGTAAATTGTGAAATGGAAACGTGTCCGGAAACAAGGACGCCAAGAACTCAAAGTTCCCCCTGAGATCAGCCGAGGAGGAGATTTCACTGGGGAGTTGACGCCTCGTTGGACGCCTACATCGATACATGTATTAGACGCGGACAGTTATATTACTACCTCGTTATCCCATCCGGTGTGCCAGTTACCAACGGCTTTTCATCGGTTTCCCCCCCCCCCCCACGGTTCTCATTGGACTTATGGTAGAGTTGAGTTCAACTTAGGATCCTAAGGTTTCGCCTACAGTCCGTGCCTCGACCAAACATATGTCGCGGGGAAGACTAACTTAAAGTTCAGGAACAAGTATTATGAATATTTCCGTTTTAGGAAATTCGTCTGTGGTATAGCGTTATACGTCATTTAGAGTTCGAGGCATCTTACGGATTTTATTAACTTCCGCGTATTCAACGCTTACACAGGAACTCGTTCATAATTGTGTGTAGAAAGATGTGTCAACGGAAATAATATATAGAACTTTAAAAACAGCATGTGTATATTGTTTGTATGAAGATGTCCGTAGGATAGGCGAGTTATATACCCTTAGCTTCACATTCTTTTCTCTTTCCATTCGAGTCATCAGCTATCCCAAGTAAGATGCTACAACACTTTAAGAAATATTGTGGCGCTTAACGCAGAATAGCCCGTTACAAACTATTATAGTCGATCCTAATGATGATAGATCCTGACTCACTGCTTCTGACTGAGAGGGAAACGAAGCTCCGACATACTTCTCTAGCCTGTAAGTCTATTTCCTAAGATCAGCGCCCAGAGAATTGCAATTTAGGTACTGAACAACTGTTCGGAGGCGTTCTAGTTCTCCGTATCGTGATCACTCCTCGAGCCTGCCTAGGTAACCAGCAGCATGGCTTTTGCGAAAGGGGCTATACCTCATTTCAAAAACCGATCGGCTTATCAGCCTATACCTAACAACTTTAAACCGACACCTCTCGAAATCAGGCCAGAAAATACTCATAAATGCCAAAGCAATCCTCATTGCCCCTTATCCATCCGGATACAAAAAACAGGGACAGTAAGCCCGGCGGCGCCTTACCTTGCCGCTGTACCAACGGCTCCAACTTAAAGTAGACTCCAGTCCTCAACACATAGTAAGACTTGAGATATTAGAGTTCTTAACTTCTAACTGGCTCTCGCTAACCGTTTGATCTGGTATTCAACGAACAGATCAACTTCCACACCGAGTAGTGCACTGACCTGTCCTCGAATATACCGAATTATCTCAATATCTATTGGTTGAATTTTATAAACTTTAAGTTTCTCATTTTATATAGAGTTCATTTTACTGATCAGAATACCTAAGGTACTGATTAGAATCAGAGGAGCCTCGAAATCTCCTTATAAATACCGGCCCCCCCTTTTTCCCCCTTTTCTGTTTCCTTCCTTTCCTTTTCCTCCTCAGACATCGATCGAACTGCGTGAAAACCTGCAACCAAAAAGCTCAAAGAAAGCCACAACTGCACACACACGCTTTAGAACTGTCTCATCAAAAACTGTTTTTGCTCTATTTGCGTTTTCTTATTTGCATTTTCTACCATAGGGAGGAGATACCAGAGGCTCCCTCAAAATACCTACCTCTTTTCTCGGGACAAGTCGGCTAGAGACTATCCCATCTATTACCATCACCACTTCTACAAAAAAACCCTTCTCTGGCTTAGCACTTCGCTCGCCAGCCTACTACCCCTTACTACTATATATTGGTATGCACAAACTTAGGTATACTACAACCCCGACACGAAAGCTGATCATTAGCATCAAGGCCCTGTCGGCCCAAAGAACCAAAACAACTTTGGCAAAACTCGGACACCAACCGAGTTTCCACATACCGACCTTGATCAACAGTATCAAAAACAACAACAACTCGGAACACCAACCGAGTTCTCACACACGGAACCTGACTATTAACATCAAAGTCCTGTCGGCCACAAAAAAACAACTTCAGAAAGACTTGGAACACCAACCGAGTTTCCACATACCGAGCCCTGATCAACAGCATCACGGTCCCGTCAGTCCCAAAAAAAAAAAAACATTGGCAATACTTAGAACACCCACCAAGTTTTCACCCACCGAGCCTGATCAACAGCACCTTCAAGATCTTGTCGGCTCCAAAAAAGAACACCCCCCCTTCCCCCCCAAAGAACAACTCTGATAGAACTTGGAACACCAACCAAGTTCCCACTCACTGATTCATTCCTGCATTGCTCTACCAAGCAATTCATCTCCACCTATCCACAATGCCCGGCTCTGAGACCACTTGGCCCATGCGGGAGGTTGTGCTCCGCCGCGACAACCTTGACATCGCCGAGATGTATGTTGCCGAGTTCAGCAACATACGAGACAAGCTGTCGGCATGGGAGTGGGAAGCGGCTCTCTTGTCAGCGCGGCAGCTCAACCAACTCAGAGACCAGCCTTGCCAAGAGTCTCTGGACAGTCAGTTGATCGTCGTCACCAACGACTGGCTCAGCAGGCTCCAGGGGCTCTGGAACCGAGAGATCCGGTCACCGAACCGCCAGATCCTCCACCAGCGCCCTTATGCGTTTGCCGGCCTCTTCAACATGGTCTATGCAATCCAGCAGCTCGTATACCTCTACTATTGGGGTGATATCGAGACCTGCCGCACTCCTGAGCACCACACAACAATCTGGCCCGGCATGCCACGCACCGATGTCACGCAGGCGCGCTTCACCATCGCCACTTTGGCCAAATTTGGCTTTTGTGCATGGCTTGAGGACTTGCTCAAGGACCCGAACGCCCCCTACCCGCCAACGGGTGCGATGATATACGACTTCCACTTCAACTGCGAGACGCGAGTTCTCAGTTGGGCCAACGTCAACGAGGGTGGCATCGTCCTCCCTCGCCAAAGACTCCACCTAGTCTTTCCGGAGCATGACGACCAAGACGAAGGCCACCAACTCGAACACCTCAGGTCCATGCCCTGGGAAAGCAAGATAGAGTTCGTCAGACCCATCATCTCGTGGCTCATGAAGGTCTCCGACAAAGAAACATTTCCTTCCAATGGCGCAGTGTGGGACATCCACAGCTGCGCGGAAGACTCGTACTATGATGACGAGAGCACATTGCTTGATTGGTCCGACCAAGAAAGCTCCGTCGATTCTCAGCCTGATGACGATGATGATGGCGATGAGAACCACGATGAGTATCCCCACTCCGATGGAGACGGCGGCTGGAGATACAACGAGGAGGATGACGATAATGATAACGACTACGGATATTACGACGACGACGATGATGATCGTGACAATGGTGGATACCGAGGATTCCGTCCTTACTACGGATGTGAACATGACGACCTTCTCAGATACTACCATCGTTCTGATGAAGACGACGAAGAGGAGGACGATCAAGACTCGGGCTATGAAAGCAGCTTGCTCTTCAGCTTGACCCCGAGCGACAATGGATACGACGACGGTATCTGGATCGACAACACCAGCGACTCTGGCTATGGCGGTAGCATCAACGGCGACAAAATGACTGACTCCGACAAGCTTGACGACAAGCCTAAGAAGGAGAAGGAGACAGCTGTCGCCGTCTACCGTCCCACCGATTCAGAAACTGTCACAACCACCGAAGACACTATCACGACCACCGAAGACACTGAGACTGCAACCACAAGCAGCAACAGTGACGAAGTCCACGATACCTTCGTGGATGCCCTCGAGAGGCCAATGGAAGGCAACATAAACAACATGTTCGCTTACATAAATCGCCTTTTAACTCAACGGCAGCCCCCCGCCTACCGCGAACATGATTCGGACGCACCTCCCGCCTACGATGATGACGTTCCGCCACCAGCATACAGTTTCGACTGAATACTAGAAGTTAGCAGCCACGACTTCGAGCTTGCTTTCGACTGCGGAGGAATTATAATTAGAATTGGGAAGCGCGACTCTGGCGCCTTTGCTTGGAAAAAGTTTGACGCCGTACTTCATGATTTCTGGCTCATGATTGTACGTTTTGATGGATTAGCGCTGTACTGCATATTGGTGTTGGGATAGAAGGATAGCGACTTCATGTTTTAGCGACAGTGACGCGGCGTTACGGGATACACTGTATATAGAACGGTCTTGGAGGGGGAGTCAGTCTAAAAAGACTCCTGGGTTAGTGGCGGGCCTCCTTAGCAATGTCTTCAATGCTATTTGACATTGCCCAAATCTAAGTCTCGTCTGAAATCGTGACCCGTAAGAGCAGCTTGGGAATTAGATCTTCCTCAAGAAGTAGAATGCGAAGATGATAAGCCTCGTTGTCCATGTCGTGTAACAGTCCGGACTGCGGAGTCCTATACGAAGGTACTCTCTGTGTAACATACTCTGTAACCTCCATGTCCAGTAAGGGTTCGCTTAGCTGTCTGATAAGGTGGCCTTGCTGACGCTTTTCTACGCCAAGACCACCGACGGTGGTCTTCGAGGCATATTCAGCGAAAGGATTATGCATTGGGACGGCCAAGGTTCCTTAAAGTGGTGTTAGATCTTCGTCGAAAGCATATTATAAGGCGTTTGTAGTCTTCGGCGTTAAAAGTAGGCTGTATGTCGGTAACCGAGGCTGATTTTGGATAAGACGTCCCGTGTCTCCAACGCTTCCTAGCGCCGATCTAAGGTTGATCCCCATCGCAGCAGGGCGAGACGAGACATGTTTGACAGGCAAGAAAGTTGTCGGATGGTACACAGCCACGGTGATTGCCACACTCTTTGGTGTTTCGGTTCGCATTCCTATGCCGTATTCTTATTTGCCTCGTCAAGCTAATCTCGAGACATCCGAGCATCTCGATTGGCTAACTACCTAGGTAGACAACGATTTGGAATAAATACAAGGTTGAGCAGAAACCTAGTCAAAAGAGGCTTGGAACTAGAAGCTTTGGAAGGATTCCACAGCCACGGGGTCATCCGACGCGTCGTATCTGCGTGTGTATGTAGATGGCGATAACGTTGATCGACTAGTCTTAGTCGGGTTTGGGGCGAAGGGCCTTAAGTACCTGACTTCTGGTACAGGATGACGCATTCGGATAGACAAGTTGATTGCGGAGGATTAAAATACTATCATTGTTGTCAAATGAACGAGTATAATAGGAGGATAATACGAGCTACATCAATGTCTCGATGCACGACTTATTCCCTTGTTGACGAATCCTGATTATTGTGGTTGAAGGGTGTCATTTCAAGCTTTCTTGGCTGGTATCTAGTGGAAGGAACCTTGGGAACTTTTCAAGGTCATAGGGTCTAGGCGGCGGGGCGCTGCCTCGTTACATAATACAGCTTATGCAGAAGCGATACGTCATCCCGCAAATGTCATCTGAACCCTTCCCATCCCAACCAATCTCCAGCTCCGCTTTATTAAGTAGAACTGGGGAAGACTGGACCAGTGTATCCATGTTTTAGCAGCGTCAACTTTCACAGCCCATCTGCACCCATTAAATGCCTTGGGTCATTAGTACCGCGCCTTACTCACATTAGCACATTAGCGCAGAGAGCTGAACCTTTGGAACTGAACTATATGGCGCCGCTCGGTACCCCTTTTGGCAAACTCCCTCTATTGCAAGGCGTACAAGAAATCAGCCGAAGCCAGTACATATTTACCTAGGTAGCCGTGGCCCTAACCTTAAGGCGATTTGCCTCTCATAAAGCCACATATACTCCAAGGCGATACTTCCCCTCTCCATCTACAATTGCCGCTATTTATTTCCATGATTCTTGAACAGAACAAGAAGTGACCATCTCAGATCTCTATATTGGAGATGCAAGTTCTTCCTCCCTTGGCGATCTAACGTAACGTTTGGTACATGACCGCACCCTTCGTGTCCGATTACCGACTTTCGGCTTATCTCCTCCGCTATTAATCCTTCTTATACCTTGGCCAATTTGCCATCTAGCTGTTCATCATGGCCAAGTCAAACGGCGTCGCTAAGTCGGGCGGAAACATGGATAAAGAAAAGGAGAGTAGTGAGGCTTTGCCACAGTATAGTGAAAGGAATGGACAGCCACCATCTAGCCAACCTCCAACCATGTCCGCCGATGAGTTGAATTCCGCCTTCGCGTCGCTAGACCTCTCGTCTTGGACTTCCGAAGTAACGCCAGACACTTGCTTGGCACACCTTAAGCTGCTCCACGCTTTTCAAAATCTAAAGGAAGATGTCGGTTACACAGACGGCCTGTGGGGCTTGTACGATAGCCGCGTCCTTTCACAGGACGATAAGAAGTCCAATGCCATCGAGAAAAACCTGAAGCTCGATGATGAGACCGGAAAGCGCTTAGCCGGACTCCGCGAGAAGCGATGGGCTCTTTTTGTCGCGAGGGCCGTAGACCGCTATGAGGCATGGTGGAGCAAACTCTCGAAGGGCTCTCTGTCCGAGTATGATATGGAACAAGATACTGAGAGATACACTGGGTTCACATTTAAGAGCGAACCTTTGTCATGGGCCGAGAACATATTACCACCCCTAGGTACGTCTTGTAATACAACCGTTAGAAGTGTCGCTACTAATTTTCATAGACGTTCTGATGGTCTGGCACGCTCACATGCTCAACCCAAGAGCATATCTCGAAGACAGTATACTTCACTGTCTGAATGGATTGTGGATGGCTGGTATGCCATGGAAACTTGTTAACAAAGCAATCGACACGGACTTCGACTACAACGTCTCTGACGACTGCAAAAAGGTGTGGGAAAATCTCATGGGCCGTAAATGGGACAATGTCGAAGACCCGCTAGTCAAAGCCCTCAAGTGTCCTAGCTGCTCCACCAGCCACGAGATTCCGTGGACTACTTGCTCGCTGCCTGAAGGATACAATGGCCAGGATCCCGGCCTTCTCGGGGAGGGCTACGGGGACGGCAACTTTACGTATGTATGTTCCAACTGCAGCAGGATTCTCACAAGGGAATTCCTCGAGGTTGCCAAGTTTGTGAAGGATGTCCAGAACCTCCTACATCACAATCGGCCAATGCCAGGCACCATACTACATAACGATACAGGATTACCGAAAATGCTCCCCCGGACCATCACAGCCAAGGAGAGATACGAGCGCACGTTTCCGAACAGACTAATCAAGAAAAATCTTCGCAGCAAGCTGCTAGATCTGACCAGGCCTGAGAAACGCCCAACGCCATCAATGAATAATGTTCGTGTTCTCATCGAGAATGCTCTCGGAAACGATTCTGTCGTCAAGGAGGTCGAGAGTGTGACAGGACGCGATGCCATAAAGCGTTATCGGCTTGGGGCGGAGGCCCGAGCACACACGAGGAAGATGATGTCGCGATACTGGGGAAATTCTTCGCCATTCGCTCTCGAGCTAGGCGGCGCTGTACTGCGACAGGGCATATTCGTAGAGAAGATGACCAAGGTATGTCTACATTAGCTCACGTGGCGAACTTAGCTTATCTCCTTTACAGATCGACTGGCTTCACAGCCCCGCAGCAAGGGACACCATGTCGCGCTTAATCAAGAAGTATGAGCGCTTTGTGAGACTCATGATGTTACACCCGAAACAGATCGTGGTTCCAACCCTCGATGTCGACTTGGCGTGGCACACTCACCAGCTCAGCCCTTCGATATACACTCAGTGGGTGTATTCGAAGACGCACCAGCTGATCGACCACGATGACAAGATTGACGAGGGCAAGTTATCTAGCGCTTTTGCGTGGACCAGTAAGGTGTATCAGGAGACTTACGGCGAGGTTTACTCGGAGTGTACTTGCTGGTACTGCGAATCAATTCGCGCTTCGCACGTCTCCTCCGTAGGCAGTATACTCGGAGTATCGAAGAATGAGAAGAGTATGTCCATCACCAGACCCGCGATATTCTCCAGCACCATTTCTTTCTGCCCTCCAAGCTTTGAGTACTAATCCAACGCCTAGTCTCCGAATCCTTCCACACATCGGGCAAGGCTTCGCTCTGCCCACCCGACAACAGCGCCCATATATCCGCACACAACAGCGTGCGCTTCAAGGACGCGGACGATCGCCGTGAGTCGGTGCAGAAACTCATACATCTTTCACATAAGGAACGCCTCGATAAGAGTTACGAAAAGGCCCAGAAACGCGCAAGGAAGAAGGGCCGCGAGCTGCCTCCCAGAGATGAATACTACTATAGCTACTGGGGATACCCGTACATGCTGTACGGACCTTACGTGTACCCTATTTACTTCACGCCCGGGGTTTATCCTTGCGGCGACCCTGGTGCCGCAATGGCTGGACAGGGGGTCCAGGGTGCGTGTGTGGCTGGTGCTTGTGGACAGGGCGGAGGCGGCTGTGGAGGGAGTGGTGGGTGCGGTGGTGCGGGTGGTGTAAGTCTTGCCTCTTCTTCCTTTGGTATGTATGAGTGCTAACCATTACGACTTATAGTGCGCAGGTGCCTCCGGCCCGGCCTGTGGTGGAGGAGGAGGTTGTGGAGGAGGCGGCGGTTGTGGAGGCGGCGGCGGTGGCGGAGGTGTAAGTCTCAATTTTAACCCCCTTCACTTATTCCCAAACTCCACGTGTGTGTCTATCCTACGGAGAATAGTACTAACATCTATATCACAGTGCGGAGGCGGTGGCGGCGGCGGCTGTTAGGGGCGGTGGTTGAATAGAATGACGCCGTACCTAATCTCCACATTATGAGATCCTTTGAGTCGATGAGATGATGTGACGAGCCTACCTAGGGCTAGAGTATTTGTTCCTTTTCTGACGAAGAACTGTTTGTATTATATGTGTTACGATGCCTATTGTAGACTTAGCAGAACAGAGAACAAAGGACGAGAACGATATACCCCTATATTGCAACTCCCGTCTTAAATGCTTGCCTGTGACCTTTGGGAGTTTGGTACCTTTTATAAATCTGTATTCCTACCATGGCACTTATGAAAGTGGCGCTTCAAACTCCTTACTGAGCCAGGGGCCGTAAACTACAATATGTAGGTACCCAGGTAGGGTGTCGGGTCCTCGAACCATGTTACCAGCGGTGTATTATAGGCGACGTGGCTTGGATAATTTTGTATAAGATCAGTATGCGAGGCTTGTAACTTCGGGACGTAAACCGTCTCTTGTTGATGTTAGGGATGGTTTATCATGATTGTCTCGACTTAGGAAATATTACCGTAATCAGGTATTTATATTGTCCCTGTAACATCTTCTGTCAATGTAAAGCATTCGTTATATTTCATATGAACGACTTAAGGTCGCTCCGTCAGTCAACAACACATGGTAATGGTTATGGTCCATATCACTAATCTTCATGTAATGCAAAATCAGCAAAGAGAAAATGTTTGATAACTACCTTAGATGATAGGTCATAGTACATCATGGTTGCTAAAGGAGGTAGCGAGAGCCGTCAAAGTGCTCACGAAAAGAGTACAATACCATTGATTTTGAAATAACGTCTGTCCGCAAATATGGCACCTATACGAGTACGAATTTGAAACCTTGCAGCAGAATTATTGCCAAGTGTCAAATTTTCAGTTCGCCTCGATAGTGAGGAAGTGGAACCACTGTTGCTGATGAGTAATGTCCACCAGAGATTTATAGGAGACCGCAGCATCGATCTTGCATTAAGGGAACTCGTAACTCGTTGTTTGGCCTTTCGTGGCGCAGACATGCCATCGTACCAGCAGCTCATCGCATTAACCGATAACGGTGTCAGACATAGAAACTGGCCAGATGGTATAGTAGGTTTGGATGATATTGACCTGGATATTCCCCTAGATAGGGTTTGGGACACTGACTATGAGACAAACAAGCAGTTCATACAAGAGTTTATTTACAATGCGGATACGTCTCCTAAAAGCATCCTCAGGCCCTCGGATCTTGCCGAGAGGTGGCGGCTTGAGGGCGACCTATGGACCGCTGATTAGTGGACAAAAAGTCCACTGAAGTTTGCTAGAATCGAACAGTATAGCATCAAAGCCTTGAGAACGTCCATGCCTCCTATGAATATCGACGAGTCCTGTCAACGCCGGACGCGGAGATACCTAAATTGTACTTAGTGAAGAAATGAGGACTTCGATGTAGTAATTTACTGTGAATTTTCTAGCACCATATGAGTAAAAGATCTCCTAAATCAGGCTTCTGTCAATTCTTCATAAAATATTCTTCACGATTTCAAAGATGGATTTGAGAGGAACCTTCGTCCGTCTCGAAAAGGGGTTCAGGGGATCTTAATTGTCGGCCCGTCGGAAGCCTGCGCCAACTGGCAGCCGCATTGGATTGGCTGTTGCGACGCAGGTGGCCCGTGCTCCTTTAACTCATAGCCCCGTAGCTCACGCTGAAAAAATTCTTTCAACAGACTTCTACCTCTTTAGTTCGTCATGAAGATGGCCGACATGGCATGATTGGCATAGCTATCATTTAATAAACGTTCGAATAGGTTTGGATCTTCTCATTCTATTTCATTTTATTTCATTTCCTATCGCAGCAAGACCTTGCTCCAGCCACTCGAAACTTGTTACGAGTCTTTCGTCTGAATGATCTTAATGCCGTGATGCGTCTTGCGTCGTGGTCCTGAGAGGGCTTGGAGATATAGGCCGGATGATGTTCTTCATCGTCCGTTGAGGGAAATTGCTGCAAGAGTAAACAAATTCCACGGACCATCATAGTCCACGCTCATCTTGTAACTTTTCGTTACAATATTCCACATGAGCGAGGCTCCAGGAGCTCCTACATTTTCTGCGCTTGATGTTTTATTGCCTTTGCGGGACTAGGTTCGACCATCGGTGATCCCCGCCCGTCGCGCGGGTTTGACTCGGATTTCATTCGTCATACCTTCATCGGGACTATGGACGACGTCACTCCACGTGGGTTGACTTCTTGCTTGTACCTAAATCCTGTATCTTGCATCCATGAATGTGCAAGTGAGCTCTTTCCATGCTATTTCCTGATTGCTTCGGAAGTCGATCCGTTTGTCGACTTCAATAGGACCGTCAATTCCGTCACGTAAGGTCATAGTACTACAGCATCTGGTCTCTTCTCTATTGTTACTTAACCGTCTGATTACACTTAGTTAATATATCTTCTATGTATCTTACCCGTCCGTTCCTGAGGTCTCTGAGGCATCGGAATCTCGCCCGTGCAACATTTCATACTACATCCAAGATGCCAGCAAACGCCAAGTCCAAGTTCTCACACCTGCCGCTGAGCACGAGTGGCCCAATAGAATGCGCCGTGTCCGGTACCATCTTACTGAACACACCGTATTTCAACCGCGGCTCCGCGCATTCGGTTGAAGAGAGACATCAGTTTAATCTTACCGGTCTGCTACCTGCTAGCGTTCAGACTCTAGAGCAGCAGGAAGAACGTGCATACCAGCAATACTGTTCTTGCCATGATGACTTGGCCAAAAACACCTTCCTAGCCTCGCTCAAGGAGCAGAACTTGGTCTTGTACTTCAAGGTAAGATTATCTTAGCAGTTTGTCCGGGCTCATTGCTGGCTGGACTCCATATCGGTATATTGGACTTATGATCAAGCCATCCGTCTAAGAATATGTAGACGATCATACTAACATATCATAGCTTATCCAAGACCACTTGAAGGAAATGTTTAGTGTTGTATATACGCCAACTGAGGGCGATGCAATCCAGAACTTCTCTCGCCTGTTCCGACGGCCTGAGGGGTGCTATCTCAATATTAGTGATATTGACAGGGTCTCCCACGACCTCGCCCAGTGGGGAAGGCCTGAGGATATTGATTACATTGTCGTGACAGGTATGTTTTCAGGGCTGACGGGAGGGAATACCCGATTTTCTAGGGTCGGTATGATACCGATGCTGACCAAACCCAGATAGCGAAGAAATTCTCGGAATAGGAGACCAGGGCGTAGGTGGAATTTTGATCTCAGTCGCAAAACTTGTGCTCACTACACTCTGCGCTGGACTTCACCCTAACCGAACCTTACCTGTGGTCCTGGATTGCGGAACAGATAATGAGAATCTTCTCAACGACGATCTGTATCTCGGCCTGCGCCAGAAACGGGAACGGGGCGAGAAGTATGACAAGTTCGTCGACACCTTTGTCCAATCTGCTCGCAAGCTGTTCCCTCGTGCATATATCCATTTTGAAGATTTTGGAGTAGCGAATGGTACGTATTCCTAATGATACAGCTGGGACATGGCATTAATATAGATTCAGCACGCCGTATTCTAGAACATTATCGACCAAAGATTCCTTGTTTCAACGATGATGTGCAGGGCACCGGATGTGTGACCCTAGCTGCCATCATGGCTGGAGTACACGTGACTAAGCAGAAGCTCAAAGATATCAAGATGGTCGTCTTTGGCGCGGGAACTGCCGGTGTTGGGATTGCCGATCAAGTCCGTGATGCTATTGCCGCTGAAAAGGGGATCAGCAAGGAAGAGGCAGCAAAGCAAATCTGGTCAGTATAGGAGTTTTCATAGGCTAAGACTACCTGCTATGAGCTCTGTCGTACTAAACTATCAATAGGTTGATTGACAAGCCCGGTCTACTCACCACCAAGACAGTGCTAAACCACGGCCAGCTGGGTTACGCCAAAGACCACTCCGAGTGGGAGGGTAAGGAAAGGTCCCTATTCTCAGTCGTCAAGGAAATCCATCCAAACGTCCTAATCGGCACCTCCACCGTGCCCAGGGCCTTCACCGAGGACATCATCAAAGAGATGGCCAAAGGCACCGACCGCCCCGTCATCCTCCCCCTCTCCAACCCAACCCGACTCCACGAGGCAGTGCCCGAAGACATCCTCAAATGGACCGACGGCCGCGCCCTCGTAGCCACAGGCTCCCCCTTCGACCCCGTAAAAGGGCCCTGGGGCCCCGACGGCAAGGAAGTCGAGATCGAAGTCGCTGAGTGCAACAACTCCGTCGTATTCCCTGGCATCGGCCTCGGCGCCGTGCTCTCCCGCGCCTCCAAAGTCACGGATAACATGCTCGTGGCCGCCGTCCGCGGCGTCGCGGCCCTGAGCCCGGCGCTTGGCGACGATACCGCGCCGCTGCTGCCGGGGGTGGAACATGTGCGCGTGGTTAGCGTCCGCGTCGCGCGTGAGGTTATCCTGGCCGCGGTTGAGGATGGCGTGGCGACGGAGCGCGATATCCCGACTGATGCGGGGGAGTTGGATGATTGGATTCGCGAGCAGATGTGGGATCCGGTTTACCGCCCGCTGAAGAAGGTTGAGCCTGAGGGAGCGAGCAGAGCGGCGAAGGCGGAGCTTAAGGTTGTGGGCAGCTTGGAGAAATTTGAGGATAAGGTTGCGAGGGAGTAGGGCTCTTTTTGTGGTTTCCTCTAAGTTGACTGCTTGATGGTTGGTTTGGGGTGTGTGCTGGGTGTGGCTACTCGGTTGTTTTGATATTTGAGAGGTGGTAATGGGTGCAACGGTCCCCTATGGAGGTATCGTATCCTGCTATGGAAGTCAAGGGTAGCTGTGAGAGGATGCTACGAGGTAGACTTTCTAGTACAGCCGCCGTTGCGAATGGATAAAAATGGATTATACTGACGCTGCGTTTAAATGAGCCCTGGTTTCTATACGTGACTACGTGAGCTGACTGACATCATTGGGCTGGATTCTTGATAGTGGCCTTCAGATTCAGGCGAATAAATGCCTACTCTTAGTATATAAGCTCCTTTTGATTTCTGTAAGCGACAATGATTATAACTCGGGCGTTGGATGAAGTAATGCTTCAACTTATTACGGCTGACAAGCAGGTAGGCTTACCAGGTGATATCTACTACATTCACTCACCCACCACCCACATATCTACGCGCTCGGGTATCTTTGAAGCTTGAAGACCAGGAAGATGCATAAGATGTATATCAGTCTTAAGGCTGACCCAATCAATACATATATAGGATATCCAGGTTTATCCCAGCCGCTACTCCCGAGACATACATAAGAACTGGTCGCTCATACGGGCACCCACGTTCTCCGGGTACACGACTGGGACTACGTAGCTGGGAATTTGCTTGTACTATCATTCCATCTAAGTAGGTAGGAGGTAGATACCACTTAACGAATTCCGTTCACGTCAATCCCCGTCCAAGATAACACACCTTTATCTCATATGACAGAATCCGGTATTACCATAATTCAACTCCTGAAAGTATTTCATATGATAGATGGCTCGAGCAAAAGGAAAACCTCAGCAACTATTCGATTGACACCAGACTCCATTGAAAAGAGCAATACACCCCAAGGAAGTAAGACCACTCCTCGAGCAGAATAAAGGCTGCTATATACTTCCAGCCCTCATCTCTGCCCTTTCATTCCCAGCCTTCATATCCATCCATCCACTCAATGCACTCATAACCTCACAACCCAGCCCTCGCAGCCTCACCAGCACCCTCCTGAATAAGCGTCTCCACCTTCTGCTTCCCCTTCCCCAAGCCCCCCTCACCGACTCCCATCCTCCTCGCGACATACCGCTGTGCCACAACCCCAATACTCAAGCTCAGCGTCTCCTCAACCCACTCCGCGACCCATTCCCTGGGATCCACGCCGCCGGTCTCGACAATCTCGCGGATCTCATCCGGCACATTCGCGCCATCGAATCCGGGCTGCTCTTCGCTCTCGCCGCTGGCGGGTGTTAGGGGCGCGGGCGCGTCCAGCCATCGGATCCATTTCGCTGGGATGTGCTGGCTGACGGTGCTGTATACGATCTCGTGGATCGGGTCTAGGACGTATATCGCGAAAGCGACCTGCGTGTCCGCGGCGCTCTCGTCCGCGACGGCGCTAGACTCCTTCTCGGCTTCGCCGGCTGTGCTGCCCGCGAAGAGTGCTGGGTCTGCGTCCATGGTGATGGGCTGAACGGCGAGGAAGATGTCGCTGGTTCTCACGGGGTTCTCCTCGCTCACGGGCTCCAAGGCGCGCTTCTGCGCTTCGCTGATTCCGCCGCTCGCTGCGAAGTAGTCGTGAGCGTAGCTCTCCGCGCTGACGCGGCATAGCTTGGTTCCCTCGACCAGGCCCTTGACTGCCCCGAGATCGCGGGGCGTGTCGACTTGTCGCCACCAGGGGCCATCGCGCCAGCCGGCGGAGCTTGCAGCGTCCTTGTAGAAGGCGTCGGACGATCGCCGGGCGGTGTTCTCGTGGCCTCGCTGGATGACAAGGAGATCGCCACCCTCGACTTGCGACATGACTCGGCTGAAGACGCCGTAGATCAGGGGGTCAAGGGATGGATAGCCGACGATGTCATGCGTGATGTGGATAAGCAGGCGCTCGTGAGAAGAGATGGGCGGGGCAAGCGTGTGTAGGATGTTGGCGAACGTTGGTAAAGCACGGTGACGAATGCCGTCTCCTATAATTCAGGTCGTCAGTTCTGTAAACTTGCTTAGGAAGCATTATGTTCAGTTTTACCTAAGCCCTTTAGAGCTCCTACATTCCCTTTTACTTGTTCGGCCCACTTCTTGGCCTCTTCATTCTGCTGGATCTCTTTATACGCGGCCTCGGCTTGCTTCATGGCTGCATTTGCTGTGGCACTAGCTGTAGCAAATAGGCCACCCCACCATCCACCTCCACTAGCTGCGGGTGGTGTTTGTTCCACGGGACCTTTCTTCTCGGCATCCTGGAGGTCAGAACTGGTGGCACTTGGAGTGAAGCTTGCGTGGAGGGAGCGGGTACTATCGACCGACTTTCGCGCAACGTTAGCTGGCTTGTCTTCAGAGTGTCGAGGGGCACCGGGCGGTGGTGTCGCTGTGCTGTTTCGCTTGGTGGGTGCTTTGGAAGAAGCTGTCTCCTTGACGCGGGGCGTGTGTGGTCGGGCAATGTCTTCACCGCCGAGTTCGTTCTCCAGCTCGGCGAGTTCCTGTTCGAGTTTGTTGCCTTTGTTGCCTCGAGCTTTGGACGCAGCTGGCTTAGATTTACTAGTGGTCTTCTTGCCTTTATTATCGTCACCGATCCCTTCGAAGAGCTCGTCAAAGCCGTCGTCAGCAGACGCTTTGGATCGTTTAGCCGCCATGCTGGATGGTTATCGTAATGGATAAGGTCTTTGCTAAGGAGGGGTTGCTAGATGTTGCGATTAAGAGTTTGGAGGTAGTAGGGTAGACTACAGAGTGCACACTGCTCGGATATGATTCGCCGCGCCCCTGTAGTATGTAGCTAAGGTTAGGCGTTATGTGTGTATGTGTATGTGTACGTCTACATATGTATGTAGACTCGAGGGCAACCAATGGTTTCACCGGATTCGACTGCAACTGGGTTTGTGGATATTTGACCGGCAGATGTAACAAAACACTATTTCGACAACTAATAAGGAGCGAGAACACAGGTTTGGCGAGCCAACTGGCACGATCAACACTGCAGCAGTCGAATAGAGCGCAAGTTGATAGCGTCAGCGTAATATATGTTAGTGAATGTGAATACAATGGCTTCGGCGGTTGAAGGGGTTTCGGGAAGGGAAACGGGGTCGGGAAGCTTTCCAACAGCTGTCGTCACTAAAACGGGGGTAACGGGGGTCACCGGGCCAGTGGCATCAGTGCACAAACCACTGGGTTATGTGTATTCCCGCAGATGTACCTATGTAGCTGTACGTAGCTGTCCGTTGCTGTCCGCTGTACGTAAAATCCAGAAATACAAGGAACGTCAACCGATGCTAAACCCAATGCAGAATTAAAGGGCACTTCAGCGAGTTCATGTTATCCTATTGGCCAGAGACCTTTTCCTAAAAAGTATAAGCGCGGGGGCTGAAGTCTCCAAATTGGGATTTCATCTGTGGCTTGGCGGCCGAACCTCCAGAAATTAGCAACGGGCTCCAGTGTGTTGTGAGATATGTGGTGACCTAGCAATGAGACGGGGCAACCGCAACCTTGGAATACCCAAGCAGCGAGATCACCGTACTCGCTGTATCTAATTCTCTACAGGTAGGCCTTCTTTTCCTCATCACTGATACAGTTGATGCACACTCCCTCGTGCACACTGATTTTTCTTTGGCCTGACATCGCATGAAAATCCCATTACCGTTTCTCCCACACAAAGTCAGCTCCTTTTACCTATCAACCTTTTTTCTCACCACGTCTCTTCTCTTACAACAGAACCAACTTTCTCACTCGAACTGACAAAATAATCCAGTACATTTTCAAGAGACGAAATTACAACTTTCTTCAACTTCTTTTGACTCGGGTCTTGACAATTGTTACATCACTCTTTTTTTGGTTGCTGCTGTCCATTGGTCTACCCGACAGTCAGTCAATCGCATCCCGGCCTTGTTACAATTTTCTGGTATCGCCTCTAACTCCTTACTACAACGAACTTCTTGTCCTCAATCACATCAAACTCGCAACGACTGCGACTTACAGCATTGTGCGACACGGTTGATATTCGCAGTACTAGTAATTCCATTCATCTTTCACGTCTTTCTAGGCCCCTTTACTTTTTGCGTCGTGATTATTCCGACTACCCTCAGCCATATTAGACCCTTCCCCACTTACATAATCTCCGACCCAAAACTTCTTTCACCTTTTACTTCACCTTAATCACTTACACCTTCGGCTTACCCGACTGTACACGTCAAAGTCTTGACTCTGTAATCCAATCATGGATTCATCTACGGCCACGCGAGGTCGTGGGCGCAAGCGTCACACCCTCCCTGCTACATCGTCTACTCAGAAATCGTCGGAATTTGCTGAGCAACCTTCATCCGAAACCCCAGTCGCCAACTTGGCTTCTTATCAATTCACTTTCGAGACACCTAGTCCTTCCGCGTCTAGAGAAACGCGGACGCGCACTCGTCAGGTCGAAGGTACTAACGCATCTCCGGATGATTCCACCGCTAAAGGTGGCCGCTCTCTCAGGAAGCGCCCTCGTGTGGATTACACATTTGACCAGCTCGATGATATTGAGAACTACACCTCAAAGGCAGCCTCCACTACTACTCGATCATTGAAACGTCGTAAGACAGATTTAGTTTCCAATGAGAATGAGATCAACGAGGATGTCGAAGGTCACTCCAAAAGACGCGCTTCTGAACAACCTCAACCTACATCAGCTCGTCGACGCAATACCAGGAAGTCAACTGCGGAACCTCAGGTTTACGTGCCAGAACACCAGATGGATGATGTCGAAGTACAAGACACCATCGAAGTCGGTGGGCACCACAGTTCCGAGTCTGACGAATCAATTCTCAGACGCACTAGCTCCGGTTCTTCAAGTAACGACTCCAAGGTCACCCTTCAGGCTACTTCATCTCAGGTTGCTCTTACCACACCTGCCAGCTCATTCGAAATTTCACAAGTCTCACAGCCCTCAAAAGCTTCTCAGAACTTACACCCTCTACAATACCCTCATCCTCCGCAGGCTCCGCAAGCTTCTCTAGCTAACGAGGACCAGCCTAAACTAGAAGCGGATGCCCAAGCCGTAGTTGAAGTGGGCAACAACGGAGTCCGACTCCATGAACAGAGTAACGGGGCGAAACCTCTTGAGGGGAACATAACCTATATAGACATCGGGTACGTCGAACCGGATTCATTAGACCACCTGACTCCATACGTCGAGGGTGCTTACGTCTACTACCCGGAGTACCCTGAAGATGAGCCAGAACCAGAGGCTGAGCCGGAACCCGAACCCGAACCTGAACCTGAACCGGATCCTAATCCTGAGCCTGACGCCAGTTCTGAAGTCAATGTCGAGGCTAGCTCTGAAGCTCTTGCTAAGACCAACCCCAATAGTGAGGGTAACTCTGAGGCAGCTCCTGAAACTGGTCTAAAAGTTGAACCTGACGTGGCCATGGAAGATGGCGTTGAAGCTGCTGCCGCCGAGGATGACGCAGTCCGAGGTGAACAGGTAGACGCTGTTGTGGGAGAGACACCTGCAGATACTGCTGCAAACTCACCATCAGCTGATGCCGAGCCGACCATGACGCAATCTACTGAGAAGAAGCTGTATCGCTTCAAGCAAACGAGATCAGCCTCTGAATTTACTGACTTGTTTACTGATTACAAGTCTTTGCCTAGAACAGAGCTCTACCGAAGACTCGAAGCTGCCAATAAGGCTATGGTGGCATGGCAGGATGAATTCAAGGAGCTCAAGAAGATCACCGATGATTACGATAACGCAGCGCGTTACCGCAAAGAGGAGGAGTCATTTGAGCGTCGCTACGACATGGCTATCGGCAAAAACCCCGCCGCGAACCCGCTACGCCGGGATTTCGTCGTGAAGGGTATTAGAGCTGAGAATAATGCAGACCCTCTAGTCGCATACACTCGACAGCAAGATAGGATTATGGCGAACGTCTACGGATTCGAGTACGATGCTCGAGCAGACAAGATGGGCAATCAAGACCCCATCGCGCAGCGAACCGGCTTAGGTCGACAAGGCCGACTTCGTGAACGACCCAAGCAAACTGCTAAGGCGGCTGAAGCTGACGAACCTAACGTCGTGCAGGGAAAGCGAAATAGAAAAGCCCCGGAGAGGTACACTGGAGGTGAGGCAGCTAGTAGAAGCTCCACTCCAGCACCGACTCAGCGCCGAGGGCGTCGTGGCGCCCAGGCCCAAGAGAACGGCGATGCGAATCAGAACCAGGATCAGAGTCAGAACCAAAATGCTGCTGTCCCAACCTCAGCCCCTGAGCCGACCGAGAAAGAACCCCCGAAGAAGAAAGGTAAGGGCGGTCGTCCTCGAAAAAATCCCATTCCACAATCCGCACCGGAAGTTGAACCTACTCCAACTACAGAGCCGGAAATTCCCGCTGAACCTGAACGTCAACCGGAGTCGAATCCCACATCACTACGTCAAGTGCAGAAACAGACGCGTAAGTCAATGCTCGCGCTTGAACCCAAGGTGCCAAGGATTGTGTTTAAACAAACGGTAGTGTCGACACCGCAACACGATACGGATTCGAAGCCTGAGTCGAAACCATCAGCTAAGAGAGAGAGGGAAGTCGAAGAGAATACGGAAGGGGAGCAGCCGACCAGAAAGCGGCGTCGTAGAGCCCCTGCAAAAGCCGCCGCCCCAGCTACCGTTCCAGCTGTAGAAGAGGACAATGTGCCCAATGGCGCAGAGGTGCAAACTCCCAAAAAGCCAGCTCGCAAAAGAAATGCGAAAAAGTTCGAGAGCCCCTCCGCATCCTTCAATGCTACTACTGCTAGTACCCCGACAACCCAAGTTGAGGAGCCACGCCCTCCCACCGCTTCTTCTACTGCAACCGCTGAAACCGTGGCGTCCACCAGCACTTACCAACTACGCGAGAAACGGCAGAGAAAGTTTACCAATGACATCAACGAGGACGACTTCATCGAGGAGCCCAAGCGCAAGCGTGTTCGGAGAGCGCCAAGAAAAACCCAGACCAAGGTCGAGGATATCACGCCTGCTCCGGAGCCCGCCCTAGAGCCGGAGACGCCTCCTGCACCGAAGCCGACTCCTAAAATTAGGCTGAAGGTGAAGACTGATCCTGAACCAGACCCCGCTTCACGTCCTGATTCGACACCTGTGTCTCGCGCACATTCGTTAGCCCCTTCTGCGAGCGTGACTCCAGCTAACATGCGTAGCAACCTGAACGGCAATTCCAGTACCAATACCAATACCAATGGTAGTGTTCTTACCAACGGAGTCGCCGAATCTAACGCCACTGACGGAGAAACCGCCGCGGAGCTCCCTAAGGACTACAACTCGATGACCAAGTCCGAGAAAATGTCCGCATCCATGAAAGGTATGTTTAATCCCCTGTACAACATGACAATTATCAAATTAAATAAACGGACTACTAACACTAGATGTAATAGCTCGATGGGCATCCGGTTCGATGGGCGTCGCCGTTGCTAAACGTCGCGCAACACTCGCGGCTAAGAAGCAGAGCGCAAAAACACCCGGAGCAAATGGGGCAACACCCGATCAGGCGCCAACTCCCACCTCCACACATCGACCATCATCCGATGCGGAAGATGGCGACGATGCTGCTGCCACGGGGCAGTGAGCATCTCATCTTCTCTACAACATCCGGACAGTGCCATACTACGCACATAGCACTGTCACGCATCAAACCATTCTAGCTGTTGCTTTGCTCACCTCATCTCACGTTGCACACACATCCACGAGAGTTGACATGCCCTCATCCACCCAGCTAGTGGATGATTACAGGCCCCTCAGAATGCATGGAGCATTCTGGTTTTACTCCCGTCGCCTCACCCCGGATCCGGACAGAGTCTCAGTTGATACACCCTTCTTCATCGACACAACACCCAAGTACTCTAGTCTCAGAACGGCAGGGCATTCGAGTCATTGCTACTCTTGTTCGGCCTCACCACAGGCCCAGGCAGCTGAGTTGATCCACCATTACCCGACGCAAGTTTGGAAAAATGGAGAGAAAACACAAAAAAAAACCTATTTGCACAACCTAACTATCCAGGCTATTCCTTCTTCCCATACCAGCATCGGTCCGTGGGATTCAGGAGATATACCGTGGCAAATGAAGAGAAAAGCACAAATCAAATGTAGCCTTTGCACAAACCAGCCTTTCTAGCTATCACCTTTGCTTACCTCCTCCTTGCTTCATGGACGGCATAAGGGGTCTGAAAATCAGAAAACTAAGGGCGTGTTGGAGAGAGAGTTAGCATAGTGGCCTACATCCATCAGCAGAAGCGCTAAGACCAGCGAGTCTTGGATGATTTCTTGAATGGTAGTCTGGGATGAGTGCGTCTGATCATTTGGAGAGCAACTCAAGTCATGAACGATACCATCAGCGAGCAACCATCATCATCATTCAGTTGGTGGGAAAATGTTAGATAATTGTACCAACTCCCGTCGGCTAGACACAACACACAGCGAAAATGAGATGCCCGGACAAAACTCATCCGGGTCTCATCTCGCTCGAAATACAGAGGTGGTGGAGGGATGTTTGGGCGCCATTCACCCAACTCCCGTCCACTCTCAGAAAAGAGAACAAAAGAAATCAAATGGCACAAAAGCAACCCCTAGAAATTGACGGCTACATTGAAAACAACTAATTTTGCGTCATGTGGACGGAAGGATGTCTGGTCAAAACTCACCCAGCTCTTTCCGTCCACATGACGCAAGGTCGTGGGTGGGTGGGATGTCCAGACGAACCTCAACTGGCTCCCACCTACCCACGAAAAGGGAGAGGCTGAAGGGCTGCTGGATACTTGGACCAGCGCCCTACCAGCCTCTCCCAACTGCGGCTGGCACCGCATCGGGTGGGTGGAGGGATGTCTGGATGCCACTCAACCAACTCCCTCCACCCACGCGAGATAAAGGATGGGTGGGAGGTTCATACGCAATTGAACTCCCACCCGTCCACACAAAAAGGGGAGGGGATGTCGGATACTTGGACCGATTCCCTTCTACCCTTTCACCCCCCCTGGGGATGGATGGATGGAGGGATGGACACCACTACAGTGTTGGAGCCACGAACCAACACAAAATCCATCCCTCCACCCCAACACACCGCTTTGATGGGTGGAATGGACGGGTAGTTGGATACTTGGACCAACTGCCCGAACAAAACTCCAAATCCATCCACCCATCGTGCCAGGCGCCACCATCCTGGCACACCATCCCGAGGGGGGTGTGACAACAAAAAAAAGGGGGGAGGGTGGGATGGGGAAAAGGCATGTGGAAAAGCTCTAAAGAGCCTATGGCATGGACATAGACCGGGAAGGGGGAGCGGGGAGCGGCAGCATTGTAAATATGCACACACATAAACGGCATCCATCACGGCATCGGCGTTCAGGATAGGGGCAAAGGGGCAAAGGGGCACAGCGAGTCATTTCTATCGGAATCATCATCTTGCATAGGTGGGTGGATGGGGGAAGTTAGGATACTTGGACCAACTCTCCCATCCATCCCACCACTAACCAGCACATACATAGAGCGGGCATTACCAAGGGTTACGAATGTACTTGGTGGATGGGATGGGATGGGGTGTCGGATACTTGGACCGACTCCCATCTACTGTCACTATCGCGCGAAGCATTGTGGTACATACATACAGGCACGAGGGGAAGGGGAGGCAGGCAGGGCAAGCAAAGCATAGGCGTCTATAGGATACGGAAAATTACCAGCCTAATTAATACCCTTCATCATCTTAAGAACTGCTCAACTATTAAGTGTAGGTGTGACATGAGTAACTGTGTAGTAAGACTGAAAAGACTATAAGTCAAAGGTAAAGCAGAAATACATTGTAAAAGCAGTATTGTGGATGTTATCATGGTAGCCTTATTGCAATTTACGTTGCTCCTGATAACGTCTTCTACTTATGCTCATCGTGTCTTCAAGATTATCGTCATCTGACTTATTCTTTTAAACTCCTCTGTAAATGCAGTAAGTATGATAGAGTGAGCCGGTATTTTGTCTCGTCTTGCCATCGGCTTGTACTGTCCACATACGATTATCGTGTCATCAGGACTACTTGGCTGGGTTGAAATTGGTCGTCTACATTTTACGGTATGACAATAGTTACGTTCTTACCGTGGGATACTAGGTGGCTTCTTTATAGCTCTAATGCAGTTCCAGGAAGCGCGGTTTCGTATGTCGGAGCTAGTCAAGTCAAATAAACGAGCTCAAGAAGAGAAACCAAGTCACGGAAGAGAACGACTGCGTATGAAATTTGGGAACTGAACGTTTCATTTGTCCAGGATGCTGTGTCTTTTGGTATGTCTCCTTTACGCCCCGTAGCCGAAATGCAAAGTGACCAGTCCTCCTACCAGACATGCAGTAAATGCCGGTATCATCCTCCCTTCATCTATCGTGAAAGTGGCTGGCCGTGTCGGTGTCTTCCAATCATGATGACTTGTCGTCAATAAGGTAGGTCGTGTGAATCTGCCTCTCCCCAATGCTCTCCCGAAACGCTCTTCGTTTACATCACAACACCAGAGTTGCTGGCAATACGCTGGACGGACAAGTTAGAATATGCAGAGGCGAATATTGTCTGATGAGGTTACTTACGGGCCATAACTCAGCAGCCTCCTTGCCGACGGGTCCGGTGATGGCAGAGCCTTTCATCTCACCCTTGGGGTTGACGATCTAAAAAGTTCAGTATCAGCACGTTGGTTCCGAAAACTGTAGATAGCCATATATCTTGGCACAGATATCTCCTATCCATCCTTGGCACTGGATCGTGCCATACATGCGGACCTCCTTCTCATGACCGCATGGGACCGGCCGTTCTCCTTGGCGTAAATAAAAGGGTGAACTCACCACACCAGCGTTATCCTCGAAGTACAGGAAGACACCATCGGTTCGCTTCCAGGGCTTGGACTGTCTGACGATAACGGCGGGGTGGACCTTCTTGCGGAGCTCGGGCTTTCCCTTCTTGACGGTGGCCATGACCATGTCACCGACACCACCAGCGGGCAGTCTGTTCAGACGGGCACCGATACCCTTGACGGAGATGATGTACAAGTTTCGGGCGCCAGAGTTGTCGGCGCAGTTCATGATAGCACCGCTGTTCGATCCGTTAGCACACGGAAATTCGACAATTCGTCTCGGAGGGTGTTCTGCACTTACACAGGCAGACCGAGGGTCATCTTCAGCTTGCCACCGGGGGCACCACGCCTGTGAAGCAAAAGGTTAGTGAAATGCTTTGGAATTCGTTCCTCCCACTAGAATCCAATTGCCCATCTCTTGCGACCCGTTAAGGCAATCCCAACCGCACCGAAGCTTGGAGTTCAATATGCAATCCAACGCCATCCTATCACCCTCAATTTTTCCAGCAGTGATTCCAAATATTCCTCCTCTTACGCTGCTTCGTCGGCTTCCTCTACCTCATCCTCTTCATTTCCCCGCCAAATTCAATCCATACCCCTCCAAGCTTCCGGTGCAAT